>CM019152.1:41366822-41874459 GCA_009733165.1 Naja naja
TTCAGTTTGCCTGGATTTGAAAGGTTGAGCAGTGAGGTAGATCTTGAAGAGGCCAACCTTTCTTAATCCAGCCATAACAGGTGCCAACACAGCATCTTTGGCAGATTCTCTGGCAATCTCAGCAGCATGGACTGGAAGCTTAGCAACGGTCTCCAGGAAAAGGTGTGAGTCTCAAGTTCACAGTCTTCCTTGTGGCAAGGTAGTGGGCCACTCAGTGCATCAGCATGTCCAATGTCCTGCCAGGCCTGTGAATCAGTTTGTAGGAGTAGGCTGCAAGAAATTCAGTCCACCTCAGCATTCTTGGTGACAGGATAATAGGTAGGTTTGTCTCCTGCCACGATGCCAAGCAAAGGTTTGTGATCTGTAACAATGGTGAATGACCTGCCATACAGATATTCATGAAATTTTAACAGCTGCTACAACTGCTAAAGCCTCCTTGTCCAATTGGCTGTAGTTCTCTCTGCTTTGGACAGCGCAAGCAGTAGAATGCAATTGGGGCTTCCGCCATTGGGAAGCCTGTGGCTCAAACCCTCCCACTCCAAAAGGGGATGCATCACAAGTCAGAACAACAGGTAAATTCTCAGAGAATTGAATCAACACAGCATCAGACGTGATTAGTCTCTTAATACTGTTAAATGCTGACTGTTCCTTCCGCTTCCCCAGATCCAAGCAGCCTTCTTATCAAGTAAACGATGTAAGGGTTCAGCAATAGATGCTTTGTGAGGTAGAAACATGTGATAAAAGTTAATAAGGCCAAGGAAGGCTTGCAGATCTGACTTGCACGAGGTTTAGGGCTTCTTGATCTTTAACCTTGGCATCAGGTGGATGCCCTGTTTATCAATCATGTACCCCAGGAATTCAACTCTGTCTGTTTTGAGAGTGCATTTGTCTTCCTTGACTTTCAAACCTGCTTTTCTGAATCTGGTAAGGACTTCTCTGAGTCTCTCTTGAAGCTGAGTGTCATTTTCAGCAGAGATTAACACATCATCAAAATAAGGCACTACCCCAGGCAGTCCTTGCAACATTCTTTCCATAAGACTTTGAAAATGCCAGGTGCCACGCCTTACTCCAAATTGTAGTCTTTACATTTGAAGGCACTCTATGAGTCACAATTGTTTGTGCTCTGCAGTGGCATCATCAACTGTTAATTGTTGATATGCCTGAGCTAAGTCCAGTTTAGCAAATACTGTACCCCTGCCAGGGAATGGAGCAGATGATGCACAACAGGTACAGGGTATGCTCTGCTGCAGCGCATGGTTAAGTGTCCCCTTGTAGTCACCACAGATTCTCACTGACCCATCAGCCTTGACTGGTGTGACTATGGGTGTTTCCCATCTGGAGTGGTCAGTAGGTTCCAAAACCCCTTGGGCGATGAGCTTATCTAATTGTGCATCAATTTTTCCTTTAAAGCAAATGGAACCCTCCTGGGCTTTAAACGAATTGGGGCACCTTGGGGTCTAAACTGAAAGCAATAGGGGTCCCCATATACTTGCCCAGTCCTTCGCTGAAGACCTCTGGAAACTCAGACTTCAAGGACTCTTCCCAGTCAGAACTGCTCACGATGGATGCCAGTCACCTCGATGCCAAGTGGCTTGAACCACTCAAGTCCCAGCAAACTTGGGCATCCTTGTCCACATGGTCAGTGGCAAACGCTTGGTGTGGCCTTTAAACTGCACGCTGAATTCCCTCGCCCAACTACTGGAATCTTGTTCCCTTGGTAGTCTTTGAGGGTCAGTGCTTGCTTCTGGAAATGTTTTTCTGAATTTTGAAAGAGTCTGTGTATAGTGTCCCATGACACCATAGATAAATAAGAGCCTGAGTCCACTTCCATGTGGCACGGTCTCTTCAATAAACACCTTCACATGTACTTTTCTGCTATTTAAATGTGAAGAATGACCAATGGATATTGTTTGGTGAGTTTCACTTGCCATTTGCTTTTGATTTACCATTTTTCCATTAAATTGTTGGGCTTAAAATCTTCCTCAGGAAATTTCTTCCTGAATGGTGGAGTTCTGGATGATTTGCAGACTGCTATATATCCGCTTTCACAACGAGGCAAATGGAGTCAAAGAACTTGCATTCAGCGGGGTGGCCCCCACAGCCTCTGCAAACGAATCCTTGCCTGTTTTTCTCAGAGTCTTTTCTTTTCTCCATTCTGAGCTTAAAATCCCCTTCTTCCTCACTGCTATCCAATCAGAGTCTATTTGTTTGCAATGAGTTGTTGAGGATTTTTCCCCATCAGAATGGCTTGAGGCCTCACTCTCGGCCTTGTTAATCTTTTCATGGCGCAGCTGAGGATTGGTGGCTTCTGCTGAAACAGCCTCTTCAATAGCCTCTTTAAGGGATTTTTGGTTTCATTAACAGTTTGCTTTGTAAGATCTTATCTTTAAGGCCCAAAACAAACCGATCACGCATGGCCTCTTCTACGCTGGTAAAGTCACAAGCACCCCCAATGTCCCCTTGGCTTGCCACGGTCATTAACACTCGCTATCCCTTGATCCTGACGGTAAAATTGCGGTTCTTAATGAGGCACGATACTTGTGGGGCGTAATGGGCTCTTAAAAGTCTTTCTAATTCGGGCCATTCTATTACCTTCAACTGCGCTCCCCGCCAACGCTTCGCCATTTTGAAGACTGCCGGACCAGTGTGTGAGAAAGACCGCCTCTTCCGCCTCTCGGGATGCCGGGCGAGATCGTTCCTTCCAGGAACATGTGGAACCGTCTGTACGATTCCCAGTCTTCCGTCGCCGGATCGAACGGTGCTGGGGGTGTTCAGCAGCCATCTCGCCAGTTGCTTGTTCGCCGCTGGTCCTTCTCTTCAGGGAAATCCCACCTTCGCCGCCAGTGTTAAGTTTGCATGAAGAGTCAGACGCGAGGAATTCCAGCAAAAGACTTTATTAATGACAACAGCTCGAATGGACCCGTCCGGTAAGGCTACGGCTGTTTATAGCCGCAGCCGAAGCTGTTAGCTACAATGGGAGTGCAGGGTTTCTTCCCGCACTATTTAAACCAATACCATTTGACATTTTACAAGACCAATTCAAATAAACCAATAACATTTAAACCTACATACATAACAGTATTCTATTCTATTCTAAGAATATTTTAATTATTATTCATTTTACATTTCCTGTACTTTTAAATCCCCTGGCCCAGCTCAAGAGAAAGAAAGCCAGCACTTTGATGGCCAAGGTATCTTCAGGACTTCTTTCCTGTTGTTTCCATAGCAATGAAAAGCAGATTTCACAAGAGGCAAATGCCACTTCCTTGTAAAATGTCAACCTTTTCCCTTCAAAAAAAAAGGGGTGGGGGAAGTGAGAAGTCACCTGGGGCATAATCATGAAAATGCATAAGTTCCTCCTCGCAAAGGGTTTTTCTAGCTTTGCCTCCTGAAGCAAGCAACCAACTCATCCTAGCAGAAGAGATTCAAGGAGATTTTCTTACTCAAGTGACATGTTCTATTTCACATGTAATCATTGGTTCCCTGTGAAAGCAGATTAACACCAACTCAGATACCTGGGGGAATGTATCTAACTCTGATTTAGTCGTATGAACAAATTCAAATTCAAAATAATACATGGCTGAATTTGCACATCATGCTACAGCACAATTTTAGCCAAGGTTTGTTAAATAAACCATGGAATTTGCAAATTGCAATTGTTGGCTTCACAACACACATTTAAATTGAGACCAAACACACAATGTCATGATTTAGCACAATGTGCAGACTTAACAGTTGGGCGATAATTACTGCCATAGCCTAAATTGTGGTCTTTCTTGACAGAAATCTGATGGCATCCCATTTAATGAATACGATGACTTATGACTGCAATTCTGGGATCAATTACAGCTGTAAGTTGAGGACTACCTGAACTGCTTTGGTTGCTCCAAAGTTTTTGGGCTTAACCCTGAGCAAAGTGAGAGTTTTCTTTTTGCATAGGACTTGTGTTCCATTCATTAAATACTTCAGCAGAAGAAAATAGAATGGAGTGGAGCATTTTCTATAATTATTCTTGGAATACAAGCTTACAAGGAGCATGTGATTTCTTTGCTAATTCTAAATCTATAAATAATGTAGGCTAAACCCAATACATACCTATCTGGGACCACTGAACATGGTGGGGATGACTTCTGCATGAACAGAATAACAAAGACATAGAAATTCAGTTTTTTTAAAATTATGTCTTCTTTAGTGTTATCGGTGCTTAAGTGGCTTCATTCAAACAAGGGTCCTTTCCATGAAAATCTGGAGTTGGCAAGGAATAAGCCTGGCACTTTTGTATTTTGAACCTGGGGCAGCAGATCATCATATTTAAAAGGAGAAAAACTACATTTGGAGGTTTTAAAGATGCACTGGGCACATTTTATGTCTTCTATTGCCTGACAGCCACGTATCACTAAGAGACTAGAAATTTTACTATGGATGTTTTTGCATTTCACAATAAGAAATTGTTTAATTATGGCATATTGAATACTTCATAATTAGCCAGATTCACACACATTAAGCATAAATCATGGCTTACAAGCCACGGTGGCTGAATCACACTAAATTCCAAGCAAAATATAATTGAGTGTGATATGTGAATTCTAGCATAGTAGTTTCTTTTAAAGAAATATTTGAGCTTATGATCCACTAGGCAGCTTAGCTAGAAGGCTCTGTCAGAAACTGTTATTCTACAAAAGTTTTACTCTTGTGTCTGCTGGGAGATGTGTGTCAAAAAAGCAAAATGGTGCTTGTGGTTGTGTGATCAAAACCCTACTCCTTTTGTATGTGTTTTGTATATGGATTTATGTGACTAACTCACTTCTGGGAAGCTCGGCAAATGACAGAGCAAAAGCTAAATATACCTTCCATCCACTTCCAGCCCTAAACATATTCAAAAGGAATGGATACCAAAAATATGATTGGACTTCTGCCTTCAGGGATCTAGGGATTAATGTCACAAGTCATGGGGTGACTTTTGTTTGCCTGCGCATTTTATATAGCACTATTTATATAACAGCAGCAGAATCTTTTGAAGTTCTCTTTAAAAGCTGGGAAGCGTTAGTAATATCTCAAGTTGTTATCAAACAACTGGGACAAACCCTGTATCTTGGACAAAAAAATGTTGAACCAAAGTTTCTCCCTCTGACCACAGAGAATAAGAGCCAGTTGTACTGTTTTATCATTTTATCAAGGGGAGGATACAAAATGTTTGGAAGAGGAAGGTACAAGGAGTCATAAACAAAAGGTTTGCAAACTGATGACACTCATGGCTCCTTTAATAAGGAGATATGTTTAGAGAGAAGGTTGCTTTATTTCATTCACATACTTGTTTGTCCAAAAGCAACTCAAAAGTGGCTAGGTTGCCTAGGTTGTCCCTTTGGCCTAGAAGTCCCATTGATGGAGCGCCCATAAAAATGGGGAATCTCTTTTTTGGCTCAAATACAAAAACATGGTAAGAAGAGAACTCCTGTTTGGCTTTTGAAATACTATCTGGTCATCAGACTTTTCTTGCATAAAGTGAACATTCACTTAGGTATCTGGGTTCTATTGACACATGGCAACTTCTCCAAATCTTAGGACCTCCAGAAAATTGGATTTCAACTGCCTATTGGTAAGGGATTATGAATGTCAGAGTCCTATTCCTTTGGAGAACATGATCTTGGAGAAGCTAGCAAATTACTGCAATTTCAGGTTTCTTGACTGGAAACTGCTGTTACATATAATTTATTAATTCTCTGATTAGTCTCTTGCTGCCAGCTATCTGTGGCTGGGATATCGTCTACTTATTAAAATGAATTATTGGCTAAATTGTTATATTTGAGTATCTCATTGATTTTATTGGTCCTGGGTATTTTTCACTGTACTGTACAGTAGTTTTCCATCCATTTTATTTTTTGATATGTACGCTAGCTGCAAAGAGGTTTTAGTTGTTGAAATATTCATAAGGGTTTTTTTTAACACTATTATACTTAAATTATCTCTTCTGTGAACTTTTTCAAGTCGAATGCATTGCTGGGAATTTCAATAGATAAATACTGACTATATTATGAACATAAATAGCAAAGCAGATTAGATTCATCTCACTCAATTAAAATTCCACACCCTTCCCTAAGGACCAGCCCAAACAAGTCTTACAATGCTTTTGAAAGCAGCTCAGATTGTGTGCAAGCCTGAAGTGGAAGGGTGTTCTATCACATCCTAGCAATTGGGATGCATGTACTAAAATAGCCCTCGTTCTCACCATGTTGACTGAGCCTGACCCACAAAGCATTTACAACAGGTCATACCTGGATTATAGCCTTTGTAGATCCTGGCCACTCTTAATAATCATATTAATCATAAGTCCATACTCAATATAATACACTTAAAGCTTATAAATTTGGAAGAGATTAAAATATTTTTATACAGCCTTGAGGGTTTTGTCGATTATGTATAATGTGCGTATTATGAGTATCTGCAAGGAGAGGCAAATGATAAAACAATCAACAAGACTTTGTGGTGTTAAAACACCTGTCCTTGCATCAGACATTAGGACCCAACTACAGGCAGTCCTCGACTTACGACCACAATTGAGGTCAAAATTTCTATTGTTAAGTGAGACAGTTGTTAAATGAGTTTTGTCCCATTTTACGACCCTTCTTACCACAGTTGTTATGTGAATCACTGCAACTGATAAATTAGTAATCCAGTTGTTAAGTGAATCTGGCTTCCCCATTGACTTTGCTTGTCAGAAGGTCGCAAAAGGAGACCACGTGACCTTGGGAACTAGTTGCCAAGCATCTGAATTTTGATCACATGATCATAGGGATGCTTTGAAGATCCTAACAGTGAAAAATAGTCATAAGTCATATTTTTCAGTGCTCTTGTGATTTTGAACAGTCACTAAACAAACTTTTGTAAGTCAAGGACCACCTGTACACAAGGGCAGGATTTCCATCATGAATATCACTGCATAAATGTCATTATTTTGCTGTAATTACAGTTTGCTGTTGGTGCCCGTGGTCCCCATTGGATAACCCTGCTTAGCCAGGGACTTGTGCCAATTCCCAATCCTCTTTTTGTGGCCCCTAGAATTTTCTCCAACTAAAAGTCAGGGAGCCACATTTAACATTTAACAGATTAACAGAGTTGGAAGGGAGCTTGTAGGTCATCTAGTCCAACCCCCGGCCCAAGCTGGAGACCCTACACCATTTCTGAAAAATGGCAGTCCAATCTCTTCTTGAAAGCTTCCAGTGATGAAGCTCCCACAACTTCTGAAGGCAAGCTGTTCCATTGGTTTATTGATCTCACTGTCACAAAATTTCTTCTTATTTCTAGGTTAAATCTTTCCTTGATCAGTTTCCAGCCATTATTCCATCCATTATTCCTTTGGGTGCTTTGGAAAATAGCTTGACCCCTTCCTCTCTGTGGTAGCCCCTCAAATATTGGAACACTGATATCATGTCTCCCCTGGTCCTTCTCTTCACTAGACCAGCCATTCCAAGTACCCGCAACTGTTCATCATACATTTTAGCCACCAATCCCCTAATCACCCTGGTTGCTCTTCTCTGCACTTTTTCTAGAGTCTCAACATCTTTTTATAGTGTGGTGACCAAAACTGGATGCAGTACTCTAGGTGTGGTCTTACTAAGGCTTTATAGAGTGGTATTAGTACCTCACTTGATCTTGATTGTATCCCTCTGTTGATGCAACTTAGGATCACACCTTTGTTTCCTGCCATTTTTGTTTGAAAAATAGTGAAAACTGTTAGGAAAGATTTAACATAAAAATTTTTTTTTTAAAAAAAAAACCTGTCTCTCCCCAAACCCAGAAAAATGTTGAAAATTTTCCATACCCCAGCTCCCAGGATGCCCACCTCCCATCTCTAAAAGGCCATTTTGCAATCCCATGCATTTTGTATTACTGTCTCTCACTGACTGCAGAACAAGCTCCACTGAAAGGTTAAATTAATTTCCATTTGTGATTTAGAATGTGGTTTGCATCCTATTGGAATACTTGGACCAAGCTCTGTAAAGTTGCATGATTTATCACCAGCTTCTTATACTGTGTCCAGAATAGAGAATAAGTTCAGAAGTAAGAACAGCCCTTCTCAGTTTGGCAGCCTATTGATGTTGTTGAACTAAACATCCAGAATTCCCTGCCAGCATGGCAGCTGTGAGTGGTCTTTAAAGCATCAACGTGTTTCTGATTGTGTGTCCCCTTTACAGATAAACACGTTTTGCAATCGTTTGTTTCAATATTATGCATGTCTGGGTATAAGCTTTTAGCAAAATTGTGTTTTCACCTTGGTATGACATTTTTGTTGTTGTTGTTTTAAGAAAGTTCAAAGAAAAAGTCTTGCTTTGTGGGGATTACCGTGTAAGCTAAACCATGTGAATTTGCATTTATTGAAAATATCAGAGATATCTTCAACACATTCATTCCTTTTTCTTTCCAGCAAAACTGTGAACAACTGAAAAAGAGAAATTACAAGGTCTGCTACCCTATTTTGACAGTAATTATAGTTAGAACAGCTGCAAAAACCACTGAAAGAAAATGAGTCAGGTCCATAATTTGCCAACACGATTTGAAAAAAATCTGTATTATGCCTGTGACAATTTTCAGATGTCTTGAGGAGATACCCATTTTGGTGTTTAGAACCTCTGTCTGTAGTACGATTTGCACTACAGATTCTAGATTTCCCTAATCTCCCATAGAATTCTCCAGATCCTTATTAGATATGTTTGAAGAATCGTTTTCCTAATATCCAACCTATTTACTGTACATACATAAGCAGCAGCAATCGTTTTCAAAACCACAGTCTCTATTTTCTAACATGGGTCTTTGATAACAAAGGCATTTCAAAAAAGGCTCCAATATAAAACTGCCAGATTGGAAGTCCTCAGGAAGGTTGATGCAATGTATGTGGCCTTAATGGAGGCAATAGAACTGTCCTACAATCGATAAGAATTAACCCAGAACTGTCAAATTAACAGTTGTGAAAGGTGTGTTGAATTTTACATTCTAATCTAACTGTGCACTGTTTCCTTCTCACCTAATTACTTCTAATTTCCATATGCACAACCGTATACATAAAACTAAAGACAACAGTGATTCTGCTCACGTCATGACAAAGCCCTAAATGGCTTGGGTCCAGGGTACTTGCGGGAACGCCTCCTGCCAGCATCACTTTCCAATCGCCCTGTTCGCTTCCATAGGAGGGGCCTCCTTGGGATACCGTCGGTCAGGCATTGTCGGCTGGCGGTTCCCAGGGCTAGGGCCTTCTCCGTGGGAGTGCCTGCCCTCTGGAATCAGCTCCCCGTGGATCTCCACTTGGCCCCTGACCTCAACTCCTTCCGCCGAGACCTGAAGACTTGGTTGTTTCAACAGACCGGCCTGGAATGACCTGGGGGGGGGGTTAGGGCTTTTAATCTTTTCTTAATGTTTTAATGTATTTGGCTTGTTTCATCTAGTTGTTTTTTATTGTAAATTTGCTCTGTTTTAATGTTCGCCGCCCTGAGTCCTTAGGGAGTAGGGCGGCATACAAGTCGAATAAATAATAATAATAATAATAATAATAATAATAATAATAATAATAATGATCATTAGTGAGAAACGTGATCGAATAAGGATAGCAACTCTACTAAAACCCATGGCACTGTTTGTAGCTGGCTTGTGAAATAAAGTATAATCTCATATGAGTCATGTGGAGATATGAGGCATTCAAGAACAAGAAATACACAACAACATGTGCAGTTCCCTTAATTAGTGTATAACTCAGACTTCCTCTATCATATATTTAGTCTGACAAAGGGACACAACACTGAGGAAAAAACCTGTTTTTATTACAGCATTTATTGGGTGTCTGTTTTATAAGAAGAAGGACCCTGAACCATGAAAAAACAGTTTGTTTATAGAAGTTGAAGGCTCCAAGGTGAAAAATCAGTTGGCCAATTTGGGGAAGCTAAACAGGTCCTTATCTATGTACCTGGGATAAGGTCTATTTTTAAGCAAGATGGCTCATTCAGAAGCATAGCAAAGTCCATTGTTAAAGGAGATTGAATATTGAGGTCATCAGATGATGGAGGATGGAAAGTTAGGGTTTCTCTGGGTTGCAATATGCTTGTAAAAGATGCCTTTGGGCTGCACTGTGAGCTGGTGAGGAGGCTTCTATTTTGGGGGTTAAATGGGATTGCAGGGGTCTTTGTCTGGGGGTTTGGGGCTGATACAATTAAGTAAAGACATGAACTGAGTTTGACTCTGATCATATCTAAAGTCAAAGAGGAAAAGGGTGCACCCTCCATTTTGTTTTCTAGGTTTGTTTGCTCCACTATGTTCCTTTCCATCGGCCTCAAAATCCCACAACTTGCTTGTATTTATAACCCTGCTAAGGAGCTGCATACAAAACCTATTCATGTATATTTATTTTTAAAGTTTAAGGCTGCCTTTTTGTACAATGAATTTGGGTGGTGTACACAGTGAGAATTTAAAAAATTAGCTTTGTATTTAATCTTAGTCCAATTTTTCATTGTGCTGCAAATTGTATTTAATAGTTGAAGGAAAGGGATTTGCAGATATCCATTTTGTTTTCTTTTATTAACAATGTGATGCAGCATTAATACTAAAAGAAAAAGCAGCTAGAAATCAATCACTTTTCTTTTTGAAAAAGCCAAGCCTGAATTGTTGAAAAACCCTTTTCCTTGCCACTTAATTAATAAAACTTTAATTCAAATGTTGACAAAAATATAAGCAATTCTTGTTTAAATGTATTTATTCTTCTACCAATATATAAACCTTGACAGATTCCAAATTTAAGCAGAATACACACATCCTTGATGCTTAATTAACACTCTAAAATCCCATTAACTAACCTGTAGATTTTACACACACACCGACATATATGAATTTTTACATACACATAATCAGCTTTGAATATACTATATATAAGCTTGATTCCTCAATAGGCACATGTTTTGTGTATATGGGATTTATTTCTTATTTCTGTAAAGCAATATCTATTTCAAGTCAATAAAACTTCTATTGCTAGCTACCTACTGAATGCACAGTTGAATTCCTTGGAGGCCAAGATTTACTGCCATGTTTGATGTCCAAACTGACAGCTATTAGAGTAGCACCAGTGATTCAGAAAAAAAAAATCTTCAGAACTTTGGAGAGCTTGACTTCTGCATCTCTCTACTAATTCATTAAAACAGCTGTATCTTTATCAGGCTTGCCTGGAAGCCACAGAGAGGTGTTCAGTTCATGTTGCCCAAAATTATGGGGAGGTGGGGGAATCCTGAATTGTACAAAATCCTAATAGATATACATACAACATGGAAAAAATGGTAGTATTCTCCAAATTGAACCCAGTTGTGACCTTATGTTGCCAGAACCACCACTAAGTAAACTTGACTATGATAGTGATTGATTGAATTAATTGTGTTGTGGAGAAAGAGCTACAGTAGTCCCATCATATCAAATACAATGAATCAGTGGTGGAATTTAAAAAAAATACTACAGGTTCTGTGGGCATGGCTTGGTGGGCGTGGCAGGGAAAGGATACTGTAAAATCTCCATTCCCTCCCCATTCCTGGGGGAAGGTAACTACAAAATCCCATTCTCTCCCTACCCCACTAACCTGCTTTCCAGCTCTGTTCTCCTGTGCAGGGCAACAAAAGAAGACCCAGCCAATCAGAGAATAGATGGGGGCAGGGCCAGTCAGAGGTGGTATTTGCTGGTTCTCCGAACTACTCAAAATCTCTGCTACCAGTTCTCCAGAACTGGTCAGAATCTGCTGAATACCACCTCTGCAATGAATCTTATGCTTGCATAGACTCTGTTCAGTACAACAAAGAGCTAGTATAGTTTTAGGTTTCCTATTCATTTTAAAGTAAAAGTATCAATTCCTGTGAATACAGATCGGCCTTCTTAGTGTTTAAATGGGAAATCTGTATACTACCTTTCTGGTGAGAAATAATGTCCCTAATCCTAAACATGCTCACTCAAAAGAAAGACTTTTCAGTTTCCAGTGGACTATTATCTCCTTGGATGTTAAGCACTGCATCTTAAATTATCTTTATTACATAAATGGATTAAGCAATAGTAAGTAAAATATCTGTTCTCCTCACCCATACAGAGAAATCCAGTACAAAAACACTTGCTTAAGTAAATTGTCTAAAATTCTTTCCATCTCAGAAAATCTTCAGTAGCATTGAGAAGAAACCAGATTAAATTGACACTGAACCAAAACTTGTGCCCATCTATGAAACATAACCGAGGGGAAAATAGGCTGTGTGCAATAAGCTCCTTCTCTCTTTTATTAATTTGTCTTCATTTGAAAGAATTAAATTTATTTGCCAGGATCAGGTGAGGAAGAATGCAGAGCAACATGATAAAATTGCAGCAGCCGGAGAAGATGGGGAGAAGAAGCCATTAAATTAATCTTTTCTTCCTACAACATTGATTTGAAGCTTGCAATTGATAGAAAGAGCATGAGCAAAAGGTGACAGCAGACTAATCTGTTCTTTCCTTTCCAGAAACCATGAAAACTCTATTCCCTCACCAAAGCATTGGCCTAAATTCCCCATACACTTAAAGTGCTTCAATGTTATTACTGTGTCTGGGATGGAGACAATTTTCACTCAAGAATGTCAGTAGCCAGAAATCGATATTTATATACTAGTCTTTAATGTGAGTTGATGTGATGGAATGTTATCTGAATTCCCAGAAGAGACGGAGTGCATTCCAGAGGAGAAAGAGGCAACCCAGTTTAGATAGTTTGTGTGAGAGAATAAAGGTAAAGACAGTTCGTTCCTGATAGATCCCAGAATATATGTTTTATAGTACAAGAAGTTGGGCAAGATTTCTAGCTATAGTTGAGGAACAATATAGAAATCTGCTTAGAAGAATTACAAGATCTTTTTTTGTTTTTCAAGTCTGATGATTAACAAACTATAATTTTATTAGTTATTGGTTATATTAATTTTCTGTTAATAAATACAGCATATTATTTTTTAAGTAATCTTACTTAAAGGCAGATAAAACTAAGCTACTCAGAGCAGAAGTGCCTGCATGGGAGGAAGAGGGACAAGAAGTGGGAAAGGCAGAAAATGGTCCATAAATTCTAGATCAGTATTTTTCAACCTTCAGCATGCTGGCTGGAGAATTCTTCTGGGAGTTTGAAGTGCCCAAACTTAAGGTTGCCAAGTTTGAAAAACTCTGGTCTGAATAATCTATAAAGTCTATAATTAAAACAGAACTACAAATAGGTCCAGATTGCCAACAGTGGACAATTGGTAACTCATTTATTACAGTACTTTTATCCTGAAAATGAATAAAACTTCCCTTGAGAAGCTTGGCAACTTAGGCATATATTGCCAGGGTAGAGATGAAAGATGGATAGCTCCAAGTCTGTTGTTCTTTAGAAGAGCCATGAAGGCTTTATTTATACACAGGGCTTGGGTGCAAGAGATTTAAATTTTCATGTTTTATTGTATTTCTTTTATTGTTGTGGGCCACTCACTGAGAGTCAGGTGGCATACAAATTTAATGAAATCATTCATTAAAATTATTTCTTGGCGTGTTCTCTTTTCCCAGAGAAAATTGAAGCTGTACTGCAGTGGTGGGATTCAATTTTTTTTTACTATCGGTTCTGTGGGCGTGGCTTGGTGGGCTTAGCTTGATGGACATGGCAGTGAAAGGATACTGTAAAATCTCCATTCCCTCACCACTCCTGGGGGAAAGTTACTGCAAAATCCCATTCCCTCCCTACCCCACTAACCTGCTTTCCAGCTCCGTTCTCCTGTGCAGGGCAACAAAAGAAGACCCAGCCGATCAGCTGGGACTCCGATCAGCTGGGGCTTGGAGGCAGAGAATAGATGGGGGCAAGTCTATTCAGAGGTGGTATTTGCTGGTTCTCCGAACTACTCAAAATTTCTGCTACCAGTTCTCCAGAACTGGTTGGAACCTGCTGAATACCACTTCTGCTCTACTGGTTTTATTTTCACAGGTCTGGGCTGGAGAAAAGTCCAACTTGGAGAAAAGTGGAGGAAAGGCATTAAGAGGAGAGCATTTTACCAGCTTGGTCCTACCAAACTGCAATCCCTACCCCCGCTCTCCCTAGTACTTAGTCAGCAAACAGAGTTTCAGAAATGTGCATTGGCAGAGTTAAAATGTCATTCCATCCTAAGAAAATGATAAATTGCAAGGTGTAACGGGGGGGGGGGCAGGGAGAAAGCTCTGCACAGAGATCTGAACTAAATTTCACCCAGTCAAGAGGTTATTATTGTATATTCAAAAGCTGAGTCTTTCTTCTGACAAGAGACCAGGATAAGGAACAAAGGCATGCTACTCAAAAAGGAAGGAAAGAAAAGCATTAGCATTGTAAAATATTTCTAGGGAAAGTGGGAAAAAACAGTGTTGTTCCCTAAGGGAAAACTTGTTTTATTTTTAGCTCTGTGTTAAAGAAAGTGCTACCACAGTCACCTAACACATTGATAACTTCCCATGGCTGCTAACATGAGTGCTGTGAGAGAATATATCAATTATATGCAAAAGTACTCATGCTTTGTTTAAGAGGGAGAAAAAGTATGTTCTTGTCCTATGCAGATTTTTTTAAAGTTGTTTCCAAGACTCAACCCATCAGAATCCACAAAACAGCTAAGAGACTGAACAGTGAACCACAGAGTTACTGGTCTAAATCTTTTAACTGCACTTGGTCTCCATTTATTACCGAGAATTATAAGGAGTGGGTTTTATTTAATGTGCACAAAAATGCACAAACTCAGGAAAACAAAAGCAGAAGGCCAAGGATGGAATTAGTAAGAAGGAAAATGTAGCTGACAGCATGGCCTAAGAAACAGAAAAACAAACAAACAGGGGAACAGTTTAATCTGTTTCTGCCAATCCAGTAATTTCTTCATTGCTAACAAAATGATGCCTGCATACATGAATGTCAACAAAAAAAAGCATACAGAAATCAAATTGACTATCTTGTTGGCATAAGAAAGTGGAAGAGCTCAGGTATAATAGCAAAGACATGCCCAGGAGCTGACTATGGAAAAGATCACAGACTGTTCATGTACAAATTTCAAGGCAAGCTAAAATGGAAGGAAACAGTCAATCTGTTTCCGTGATAATGTCTTCAGTATATATCCACTACTTTCAAGGGGAACATCAGGAATTGTTTTAAAAACCTAAACCTCATTAATAGGGAACCAGAAGACCTGTGGCATATAATCAAGGAAATTTAAAAAGATGAATGATGAAGAAAGTCTTTCAAAGACCAAGAAACAGAAGAAGGCCAACTGAATATCAGGACAACAGAAATTGCCAAGAAGACACAAGAAGCCAAAGCAAAGAAAAGCAAGGACCTCAAGTAAGAATTTAAGAAAGAATCTCATTATTTTCACCTTAGAAGATGTTCTCTACTTACAAGCACCCCTAGTACTAAAGGATGAAGTTAGATCAGCACTTCGGTAATTACCAAATTGAAAAGCCACAGCAGTTGATAAACTCAGAAACTTGGCAAGCAACAGAAAGATAATCAGTCACAATTCTAATCAATCTATACCAGCAAATTTATGGGGAATGTCTAAGTGGCCAAGAAATTGGAAGAGATCAATTGGCATGCCAATATCAAAGAAAAGAAGTTTAATAGAGTGTACAGACTATTGCATGATATCTTTAATTCACATGATAGCAAGGTCATTGTCCAATGCAGACTACATGTAAAAGATGAGGTCAGGTGTTCAATCTGGTTATTAAAAAGGCTGAGGAACAATAGATATTGTTGCTAATGCACAGTGAATAATTAGGAAATTCAAAGAACTTCAAAGAAAGTATGGACTTCATTAACTATGAAAAGGCCTTTGAATGTATCAACAATTTAAGTTGTGGAATGTTCATAGGAAAATGGAAATCCCAGAGTATCTCCTAGTCATCATGGGAAATCTCTACACAGGTCAGGAACCACAATCTAGACAAATGGAGAAACAGGCTAGAATCGGCGTAGAGCCATATCAGTAAAGGAATGAGACAAGGCTGTATACTTGGTCATTATTTATTCAACCTATATTCTAAATATATATTGAAGGAGGCTGGATTGGAAGATGAGTATGGCTTCTCCAACACACCTGATGGGCAAGACAAAAAATAGTGGATGGAAAAGCTTAAGAGATCCAGCCCAGAACTACGAACAAATTTTTGATTAATTAGTGGAACAGCTTGCCTCCAGAAGTTGTGGGTGCTCCATCATTGGGGGGGGGGGTTAAGAAGAGATTGGATAGCCACTTGTCTGGAATGTTGTAGGATCACCTGCTTGAGTAGGAATTGAACTAGAAGACCTCCAAGGTCCCTTCCAACTCTGGTATTCTATATGTCAATCATCTATGCTATGCTGATCATACTACTTTAATAGCTGAATTGCAAGATCTAATAATAAAAATCAAGAACTGCAGTAAAATAAATGGAATTGCAATGAAATGTAAAGACAGCCAAACTACTGAAACAGTGGTGGCAGAACCGGGCCAGTAGCAGCGATGAGCAGCGGAGACCAAACTGGTCCTCTCCGCCGCTCTACTGTTGGTCCCACCCGCCCTCCCATACTCACCTTTATCCGCTGAATTTGAAGCGCAGCTACTGAAGCGACCGGGATTGTGCAGGCTTGTAGGAGGCAAGTTAGAACGCCTCTGCACCTGCACAAAATGCATGTTTGGTGCGCGTGTGCATGCAATGTGTGTGCACGCGTGCAAAGCACGCCTACCAAGCCAAGCCCACCGAACCGGTGGTAAAAATATTTGAATCCCACCACTGTACTGAAACCAGATTAAGCAAACAGCCCTAGAATTGATAATGAAGGTACTGAAATGTCCATATGCATCCCTTGATTACAAATACAGGTAGTCCTCGACTTACAGCAGTTCATTTAGCGATTGTTCAAAGATACAACAGGACTGAAAAAAATGACATAACCATTTTTCACAGTTACAACCTTTGCAGCATCCCCATGATCACATGATCAAAAGTTGGATGCTTGGCAACTGGTGTCAAATTTATGACAGTTGCACTGTCCCAAGATCATGGGATTCCCTTTTGCAACCTTCTGATGAGCAAAGGCAATGGGGAAGCCAGATTCACTTAACAACCGGGTTACTAACTTGCCAACTGCAATGATTCATTTAACAACTGAGGCAAGAAAGGTCTTACAATGGGGCAAAACTCAATTAACAACTGTCACACTTAACAACAGAAATGTTGGGCTCCATTGTGGTGGAAAGTTGAGGACTACCTGTAGTCAACAGAAAATATCTGGCTATGTATGTCTGATCAATCCTAATAAGGATTAAACTGCACATATTCTGCATTCCTTAGAAAAGACTCTGATGTAGAGAAAGGTTGAAGGCAAAAAGGGACAGCAGAGGATGAGATGATTAATGCAGTGAGCATAGGTTTGGGCAGGCTCTGGGAGACAGCAGAGGACAGGGGTCAGTGGCATACTGTGGTCCATGGGGTCACAGGGGGTTGGGCATAACTTGACGAGTGAACAACAAAGTACTGCATTTCAGATGAAAGTATTAGCCTGATGTGCATTATGGAAACCTCACTGAGAGACAACCGGATATTAAATTTGACTAAGACATACAAAAGTGCTTTCTAGGCTACAATAATGACTAGACTAAAAATAGTTTGCCAAAAAAGGGGAGAACTGTTTCTTTTTATAATAAGCACAATGCATAAGTGAATGTTCTTTTTTTTCAGCCAAGAGCCACCTTTAATATTATGCCGGATGTCACAATCTGCAGGTCCACAGCAGATGGAGCCCTCTGTGAAAAATGGGTGGAGCCAATGAAGGAAGTGGACACAGCCGCCATTAATCTCTCTCCCGTTTCTCTTTTTTTGTGTGGCACTGAGGCACAGGAAAGAGTTACATATTAAGGAATACTTTGTTTTTCACTCTTATCCTTCCCTTTCCCTTATCTCCACCAGAAGATGAACTTTGCAAACGATTGCTTTGCCCACACCTGCCTTTTAGACATAAAAAAACATGTTACACTTTTTGATCACTGTGCTAATTTCTTTCCAGTCCTCTCCAGTAAAATCACGCTTTGCTAATAATTAAAACTTCAAATCACCTTTGTTAGCAAAAAAAGGTTTGCTTGTTCTATTTTTTTTCTCCTTACATTTGATTTTCTGCTTCCCATCTCATGCTTTCCTGTTTTCCATACATTTTTTTGACAAACAATTTCTGTAACCTGTATTAGGATGATATGTCTAAGCCTCCAAAGATCAGAATCATGCAATCCATGAGTTCCAGATGGCACTCTATGGAAGTGAAAGTTGGACTTTAAAGAAACAGGATAGTACAGATGCCCTTGAATTTTGATATTCATATGGTAGTATGCAATGCAGTAGAGGAGGTGTTTTGCAGAGCATGCATAGGCTGACATGCTCTGCAAAACACCTTCTCTAATAGCAATAGCACCAACCCTCTCTAAGCGGTTTACAGAGTCAGCATATTGTCCCCAATAATCTGGATCCTCATTTTACCCACCTCAGAAGGATGGAAGGCTGAGTCAACCTTGAGCTTGGTGAGATTCGAACTGCCAAATTGCAGGCAGTCGGCAGTCTGCAGAAGTAGCCTGCAATACTGCACTCTAACCACTGCGCCACCACGGCTCCCTAATGCATTGCACAGCACTAGTCTTCAGAGCAATGCTGTTTTTCCACCAGTAGGAGCTATTTCCCCAGTGCTCTCCAGAATGTCTGCAGGATTAATGTAATTTAGACAACGCAAAGCAAGTAACACATTATCTTGTTAGGATTATTACATTTATGTAACAATATGTTTATGGAGATTCTCAGTCATCCAGATCATGGTTATCCTAAAGATGCTTTTGCAAAAGGCAACTGAACTTTTTTGTCCTTGAAGACGTTTTGCTTCTCATCCAAGAAGCTTCTTCAGTTCTGACTGAATGGTGGAGGATGGAAGGTTTATATTCCTTGTAGTCATCTGATCATTAGCAGTCTTTTGTTAGCACCATTTCTGAAAGAGTGCCAATGATCAGATGACTGCAAGGAATCTAAATCCTTCCATCCTCCACCATTCAGTCAGAACTGAAGAAGCTTCTTGGATAAGAAGGGAAATGTCTTCAAGGAAAAACAGAAGTCCAGTTGCCTTTTGAAAAAGCTCTTTTGGGATATGTAACAATACCATTATAAAATAGCTCAGTATTGTCTCCACTAGAGCCATCTGATGCTAATCACAGTGACACCCAGATAACAAAATATACATTGTGATGGTATGGTGCAAGACAATATTCCTTTATATTTGTATCACCACAACACTTACCAGTATGCAAGAGTGGAGTTTGTCATTTCTCCACTCTCTTGCCTTCTTCCTATGCCTATGGGCAGGGCAGCTGCTGAAAGTAGAGATCAAAAAAATACAATCTGGAAGATTGCAACTGCATTATCAACTCCCCCACCTTTACAAACAAATACACACAGAGAGACACTGTTTTAGTTTGCAGATTGGCTTAGGGAGCAAAGATTTTGAAATTTTGAATTTAAAGGCAAGCTAGACAAATTTCTTCTTCATTTTTAGTTGCTGGAGAAGCAGCCTCATAATCCAGGGTAAAGCAAAGCAATAGAGATATGACGTAGAGCAGTTATTTTCCACTCTCGATGGTCAATAAAGTTGTTTCTGTCACATACATTCCCTCAGAGACCTGGACATAAGACTTGGCTGCAATTCCCTCAGGGGCTTCACATTGCAGGGTAGGGGTGGGGTGGCATTATCAGTGCAGGAATTTTAGGTAGTGTGCAGGGTTTCTTCAGAGCTCAGACTGAGAAAGAAGGAGATCAATCTTATGCTCCTTTGCTCATTTTCAAAGTCTTCAAAATCCTTCTTACCTTTAAAAAAATTGCTCAATGGAAAGTCAGGATAACAAGTTCAGAAGTACTTTTTTTTAATTTTCTTGTTCCCCTCACTAGGACTAGGTTATCTAAACAAGCAGATGCAATATATAAGTATACCCAGCAGTAAATTCTTAAAAGAAAGCAACTTTCTGCCTCAGCTAAGGCTTATGCAAATAAAACATTTTTGTTTGCTCACTGTTTTATATATATAGTGCTGATTCAGTGTGATAGGGAAAAACCCCAAGAAGTTCTTTAAAAAGCCAAGCATTTTTGCATTAGGTTTGGGCTCCAGAAGTTTACAAAACAGCTAAAGCCATGTCTTCATCTTTACTATTACCTGATTCTGTCATGGACATGACTTGGCATTTTCTAGGTTTGAGACAAGGTCAATACAATGAAAGGCCTTCATCCAAGCTTAACAGGAAAAGCATCTGAACAGACAGTCAAAGCTGTAACCTTTGATATAAATAGCTTCTGCTGTTATATCCCTCTTTCTGGAGACTTCTGTTTAACTTCTATCTCACCTTTTTTGGAGTCATGGGTCCACTTCATTTCCACCTGTATGTGGAAGAGATAAAACATTACAACCAACTGTTGCAAACAGATGAGTAATTTCTAAAGAGAAATGTGTCAACTAGGTAAAGCATATTAAATGTTCCTGTGCATATTAAATCATACCTTGAACAGTAATTTCTTTGAACTAAGTGGGGAAGTTATGGCAGAAGGCTATGAGAAGCTTTCTTGAATAATCATGCTCATGATCTTCAGACTGTGGCCAGACAGAAACACTTTGCCATAATTCAGGCTCTTTCATTATAGCTTCTTTTTTATTCTTATCCATCTCCTTTATCCAAGCTGCATTCTTGTATTTCTTTGGGTTGCCTCAGAACTTTGTCAGGTGTTGACTGGTTCATTGCAGTCTCTCCATTAATGGATTGATAGAAACATTTCTGATTCAATTGAAATTGGAGATTCTGCTAGGCTGTGCAATTCAAACTTTGTAACTGCTGAACTCTTTAGCTGTAGCTGTTATTTGCTGCTTTATTAT
Source organism: Naja naja (assembly GCA_009733165.1). Taxonomy (NCBI): domain Eukaryota; kingdom Metazoa; phylum Chordata; class Lepidosauria; order Squamata; family Elapidae; genus Naja; species Naja naja. Next base: position 41,387,752 of record CM019152.1, read on the forward strand.
TTCCAGTGCTTCTTTAATTTTCCTTGTTTCTTGTATGTCACAAACTCCATTGTTTGTGAGCAGGTATTCTTTGGTCTTCTTGTTCTTCAGCTTCTTTTCTTCCACCTGTTCTGGTTTGCTTGCATCTGATCTCAGTTTGCTGGTCTTATTTTCCAAGTTGATCTTGGTGGCTCACTGTTTGTTTGTTTGTTTTCTTGTTTGTTGAGATTGCAGCCAAGGTCTTCAAGTATAACTGCAGTCATGCTGTGCATTACTTATTTCTTTCTTTCAGTGATCTGGTGCTCATATTTGACATTAGGGTATATCTATTTTGAATTATAAATCAACGCCAAACTGCCATCCTCAGTTTTGTTAGTTCTGATTCTGGAAGTTGTTCTTTCCAGAATTGTGCATTCTTTTTAGATAGCCTCTTCTTGCTGGACTTGATTTGTAATAGCAGAGTATTACTTTTTTTTCTTTTCAGTTTTTGTATATTTAGGAAGAGTAAACAACTTTTCTTCCAATAGTCCTTCAACTGCTGGCCCTGGCTGCTCAGCCAACAGTCCTGAATCCTGTAGCCCATTTGTCACCAGATGTCCAGGAATTCCAACACAAAACATCTAGGGTATCTCTTACTGACTTAAGCAACAACCCTGGGTATGTCTCACCATATTGTTTATGGAAAAAGACACTCTTTTACTGATGTGACCTGTCCAGTATGGTTGAGCCTCTGCCATAGCTCTCATCCTCCTCAGAGCTTATTGCAAGTCCCACAACCACATCAAGGTAGTGCCTCATTGGGGGACAATTATTATTAAATTATATGCATCCAACTCCCTGTGACTCTGGCAGTTGGCCAATCTAAAAAAAAGGTTGGATTGGATGTACCAAGTTTTGCAAGCAAATTTATTATTTTCTTTGAAATAAGGAGTTGATTATATTTGTATCATATTATATGAAGTGCACTACATAGACAGTTAATATTATATATGTAATTGCTCTACTATATGCCTTTTTCCTTACTAAAATGTTTTATTCCTTGCAGATTTTTGCACATTTTCTTGCACCAAAGCCACCATAGAATTCACATAGGCAGGATCGAAATTCACCATGAGAGTTAAGTGGAGGCGCAGATCAAAGGCTAACGAGTAGCAAGAACTATTATGGGATTATCCACTACCTCTATTTACCCCATTGAAAACATCCGTTAACAGGCCCCTTTTTCAAAAACGAAAGTCACATTCTATTTCGTAACACAGATACAGATCCACTTTGTAAGAATAGGCAAGAATGAAATATTTTTAATTGGAATGTATTGCACTAATAATTATAAATTGCAAGCAGATATACGCTAGAGATTCCAGTGCTATGTGTTTTAGACAGGCTTGAAAAGATATTACCTGGAAAGAGCACTTTTGTTGCTAGAAGATGCAAGAAGTGATGTACCTATTTTAATTATTAATTTGCATATTACAATTCTAGCCCAAGGTCCTTTTTCTCCTCCATTATCCGGATAACTTGTAAATTATGATTATATGTGACATATTTTAGAATAGCATAAACAGATATGAAATTAATTATTGCTATAATTAAAATTTATAAATATTATAAATTGAATTGTTCTTATGTTAAGGGCTAATCTGTAACAAAATTTACTTGTTTAGTCTTGTAGTGTCTATATAAGATATTTACTTTCTTCCCTACCACTTGAATTGAGAAAGGGCACTTCAGTCCATTTTTGTACTGTGGAAGGTGATCGAGGGAAAGAGGTCAGAATCAAGATTACTTAAGAGGTCACTCAAGACGCAGTTATGACTGCAGTTTTTTGAATAAAACCACAGTTGTTTGTTTTCCCAACTAAAATTAGTTAGAGCTATCAGTAAAATGGCCTTGTATACCTGCAAGAAAATGTGTTGGGCTGCCCACGCTACCCACATGGAGCCAGATCGTAAGTTCAACTAGCAATTTGGAATAATTTCAACATTTGCCCTCATTCCCTTCTGAAGAGAACACTTGAGTAATTGAAGCTACTTAGAGGGGGGTCATAGCAGCCCATCATAATTTCAGTTTCAGTCATATATCACATTGACATTGGTTAACTGGTGTAATCCACACATATTTACAATATGCATTTTCTCAGTTGGGGCAGCAAAGCAGGAAGAAACTTAACATCTCTTTTACCCATATGATATATGCCAGAGGTAGCAAATTCAAGGCCCGCAGGCCAGATCCGGCCCACAGGGTGCTTAGATCTGGCCCACAGGGCTGTTCCTGGAAACAGAAAAGGACTGGCTCATGGTGCCTCTACAGAGCCCTCCCAGGCTCTGTTTTCGCTGGTAGAGGATTGTAGGAGGCTGTCGCAGCCAAAAACGGAGATCAGGGGCTCGTTTTTACTGGCACAGCGCTTGAGTCACCATAAGTACCTCCAACATGAGTGATGTCAAGCTGATTTCACTGTGTTGTCTTTGAACCTGGGGCTGACAAAGCCCTTTCAAATGCTATTTCAGTGGAATGAAGCCTGTTATGTCACTTTCTCAGTTGAAATCAGCTTATAATTTTAATCAAGAATTTTTTAAAAAAATCTTTAAAATGCTAGCAAAAGGGTTTTATGATGATGGTGGCAATGATACTTCATTTTTCAGAAACATTCACAAACAATTTATTAGTTGTATTTTTTAAAAAGTAGCTAATTTTGTCAGCAACTTGCCTATGTCTTTTTTGCACATACTTTACAAGTCAGCTTTGGCATACATCACTTGCATACGCTAATGTGTGCTTATTGAAGACAGGTGAACATTTTTATATATATCAACATATAAGGATGCCTTTCCAGATCATAAAACATGGACGTAACAAAATCTGGAATATCTATCAGAATACATTTGTAAGTACAAAAATAAAACTTTTTTCATATACTTCAGAGGAATTATTTATTTATTTATTTATTTTATTGGACTTGTATGCCACCCCCTCTCCGAAAGGACTCGGGGCGGCTCACAACTAAAATACAATAAATATTTAAAAAGAATTAAACTTAAACAAGCCCAATAACTAAAACTAGTTTAAAACTAATTTAAAATTTAAAACTAATTTAAACCCCGCCCCCACAAGAGGTCAGTCCAGCCTGGCCTGCTCAAACAGCCAGGTTTTCAAATTGCGGCAGAAAGAGCGGAAATCAGGAGCCAAACGGAGCTCCAGAGGTAGTTGGTTCCACAAGGCGGGAGCTGCGACAGAGTAGGCCCTTCCCCAGGGCACCGCTAGCCAACACTGTCTCGCGGATGGCACCCCGAGGACTCCCCATCTGTGCACATGCACAGGGTGATTGGTATTTGATACCGAACCGAATTATGAATCAGAACACTGATAAATATGTTCACGTTGCTATGAAATTGATTGGGAGATTGTTCTATTCAGGGGTGCCAAATTCAATTTCATTGAGGGCCGTATCAGGGTTGTGTTTGACATGGGGGGGCTGGGATAGGTGTGGCTGGGGTAGGCATGGCCAAGGGAGGCGGGGCTAGGGCAGGGCACAGCCAGCTTGTGTCGTGCACAGCCCCGCCAAGTTTTCACTGACAGAGAGCTGCAGGAGGCCGTTGCAGCTGAAAATGGAGCCTGGGAGGGCCACATGTGGCCCTCCTGAGCTCCATTTTTACTGGCAGAGGCACCAGGGACCAGTCCTTTGCTGTTTCTCAGTGGGCAGCATTCGGGCCACGGCCTTGAGTTTGACACTCCTGTTCTATTTGATCTTCTTTATTACTTAGAAAGATTAAAACAGTTCAGTATTACTATTAATAGTAAGGGACAGTAATTTACTGTACACTGCATAATGGAGGAACTTTGTTAAAATAATTTCTTTGGTATCACTCTCATAACAAATGAATCACCTCAAAACATAATCAGTTCAGTCTCCTGGAAAAAATTTTCACTCTCTCACTTACACCAAAACTTGACAAGTAAGTTGAGAAATATCACTCCAAGTAATACTGCTATAAATGCCCTTTTTGTACATGTATATGTACTTTTCGTGTATAAAAATTAAAAAAAATTGAAGATTAAATACCTAAGAATTTAACAAGAATACTGAATGCTGTAGTGTAGCATCTTGGTTAAAATGTTGGACTTGGGCCAGAAGATCCAAACTCAAATTCTCGTGTGATCAGAGATCTTCTTTGGGCCAATTTGGTTTATTTAAATATACTGTCCTACACATCCTAAACAGTTATTATGGGATTAAAATTATGAGAGACCACCTTGCTTGCTTGAGTTCTTAGAGACAATGTGAGAAATAACTGCAGTAAATAGAAAGAAAAAATAAACATTCATCTTTGTCTTTTGGAATTGAATGTACTGTACAAAATCCATTCTCTCCCACATAGCAATAGCACTTAGACTAGTATACCACTCTGTAGTACTTTTCAGCACTTTCTGGGCAGTTTACAAAATCAGCATATTGCCCCCAACAATTTGGGTCCTCTTTTTACCGATCTCAGAAGGATGGAATGTTGAGTCAACCTCAAGTCCATGAGGATTAAATCCCAAACTATGGGCAGAGTTAGCTGCAGTGCAATACTACATTCTAACCACTTTGCCACCAGAGCTCTTAATAATATATTATGTATATAAAACACATTATTAAAAATATATACATATTTTTCCTATCTGTCAAAGGTACAACATGTTACACATTTTTGATTTTCACTATCATTTCTTGATCTGGTACCTTGTAAACTTAATAGCCAAACTATAGTATAATAGCCAAAGGTTTGTACCAATAACAAGCATTGTAAATATACCCCTTTGTAAATAACCTACAACATTTCAGAAGGAGAAGGATTGAGGCTATGGAGTTCAAATAAAATACTCTTAACTTGTATTCTAATTTGTTTTAATTGCACTGTATTTTTGTCCATTTCACTTTGTTGGTTTAATTCATCCCAACCAACTGTCTTTTCCAAGTCTCTGTTAAATTCATTACTGTACGTTGTCAAAAGCTAGATCTCTCCACTTCCTATTTTAAATGACATGTTGTGTAACCATTTTAATAGAGCAATCATTTTTGTTCCAATGCTATCAGTGCTCTAAAATAGACCTGTGGAGACTTCCAGTTTGGGCTTCTTCGGCGATGGACCAAAATTCGCAATTGTGCATGGTTTCGATCCGTGCTCGCCGCTGGAGCGCCCTGATCCTTTGGATTCAGGACTGAAGCCACCCCACAGAGGTGGCAAAGAGAGGGGAGACCACCAGCTGAGTTGAGGGGAGCCACATCTCTCCTCCTCGGCTGGTCATTACTCCCTTTCCTGAAGGCGGTTGCAGCGGTGGTCAGAAATGGCCACCTCAAAGTGGAACCCGACCGGACAAGATTGAGCAGGAGGGAAGACAAAGGGGAGAGCTTGACAGACCGGGCTAAGCAGAGATAACATCTAAGCAAGGTACCCTGGAACTAAAATTATTAAGAGTGTTATTCCTAAAAGAAGATTTTTAAAGCGGCGGAGAAAAGAGGGAAAAGGAAAAAATATTTTTACTTTCTCACATGGACAGTTGCAATTGGCTTTGAATGCTAAAAAGAAGAGATTTAAGTAAGAAATGTGTGTTGATTTATTTTGACACTAACAGGCAATTTTAAGCTGAAATTAAAGTGTCATAGGGAAAATAAAGATTTTCTGAATATTCTAAAGCCTTCAAAAGGAGGAAAGTGGAGGAAAAAAGAAAGGGTGGAACTTGGAAACAACAGAGAGTACCACCTGGAAATAAAAAGAATTAACTGTGAAATCTTAACAAGACTTCCAAAGGATATATTGCAACTGAAACTTTGTTGCAAGATAACAGAGCCCCCGGAAAGGGAAAGTGGAAAAAAGAAGAAAGAAGAAACAGTTTTGGATTATTTGGTGGTTTTTGGAATTTTGGGTGTTGGATTTTTAGTGGTTTGAATTAAAATTAATCGGGTAGTTGTTTAAAAGTGCTTAAAATGGCAGTACTCCCTGAGGAATTAAAAATGGAACTTAAAAGAATGAAAGAAGAGTCGCAAGAGAGAGGACGATCCTTTGGCTTTGCACTTCAATTCTTAGAAATGGAGATTATGAACTATGAAAAACAACAAGAAATGCTTGAAGAACAAGAAGGGCTGGACAAAGAAGAAGCCATCTTTGACAACCAAACAATTCAAAGTGGGGTAACATGGAAAAGGGGGGGCAAAGGAGTTAAAAATTCAAGATCTGAGGAAACAACTAAAAAAAGAATAGTCTGAAAAGTAAATATAACATTAGGAAGAAGCAGAAGAGAGGATTACAGAGGGGAGAATCAGAGGGGGGGACAAAAAGGGGTGATGAGAAAAAGAGGGGAAAGATAAAAAAGGAAAAGAAGTTATAAGGGACAGAAACAGGAAATAAAGAAATGGGAAACGTACAAGGATTAAGGCCTATTTAAAAGACATAAAGATAATGGTTAAAAATATAAATTAAAAGAGGATTCTGCAAGGGTACAAGAGATAGTGTTGTTATATTGGAAATAGTAACGAGCTAGAAAATATGAAACATAGGTGATTAAAGTGAAAGACAAAACTGGTATTGTTATGTAATGGATTGTTAATAATTAAATGAAATAAAGAGAGAAAGGGAATAAAAGTAAAAGAGGGAATAAGAAGAAGGAATGAAAATACTTTAATTGTTCTTAATGATTTATAAAATACAATTGAAAAGAAATGTAAAAGATTTATAATGAAATCAATATCAATTATCAGGATGAATTGGAATAGAATAACCATTTTATTCATTATTAATTTAATTTAATTTAATAATTGGACTTGTATGCCGCCCCCTCTCCAAAAGGACTTGGGGCGGCTCACAACTAAAACAACAACAATAAATACATTAAAAACAAATTAAACAATACAAGCCCACGTAAAATCAATTTAAAAACCCCTCCCCGAGATGTCAGTCCAGCCTGGCCTGTTCAAACAGCCAAGTTTTCAGATCGTGGCAGAAAGAGCGGAGATCCGGAGCCAAACGGAGCCCCATGGGGAGTTGGTTCCACAAGACGGGAGCCGCTACAGAGTAGGCCCTTCCCCGGGGCACCACCAGCCGACACTGTCTTGTGGATGGCAACCCGAGAAGTCCCAGTCTGTGCACTCACACAGGGCGATCGACATTCGATGTCGGCAGGAGATGCTCTCGCAAATACCCCGGACCCAAGCCATGAAGGACTTTGAATGTTAACACCTTGAATTTCACTCAGAGGGCAACGGTAAGGGCAACCGCAATGCAGTTTAACATGGGAGTACTGGGAAACTCCCATCATAACCCGCGCGGCCGCATTCTGCACCAGCTGAAACCTCCGGATGGAATGCAAGGGCAGTCCTAAATAGAGAGTGTTGCAATAGTCAAGTTACATAATTTTTTTCTTTTTTTAGAATTTAGTGTGAATTTTTAAGGGAAAGTACCAAGCGGAATTCAGTTGATAAGAGTTATATGATATAAAATAGATATTAGAAATTGAATTTTATAATTGTATAATGTATAAATTAAATGTTTAATGAGATTTGAAAGGATAACAATTATAAGATATAAAGGTGACACACTCTACTTGGTAATCATAGGGGAAACCTTGCTTTTCAACACCTGGAAGGGGAGGGAATTGTTTTTTCTTTTCCCTTTCAGGATGATGATGGAAAAAGAATGTATGAAATTGTAAACAGGACAGACAAAAATACAAATATAATGACTAGAAAGATATAGAAATTTAGAAAAAGATATGTAATTGAATTAGAAAAGAATGAGATAATCATAAATAAGGTTGAGGAAAGTAAGGGAAGGGAAAAATTATTGAGAAATTGATAAAATAGTGACAAGATATGAAATTGAATGTAAAGATGAATATGTAACTGAGATTATGTCTGTATGGAGATGTGATAACCTGGAATCATGCTGCTCTCAAAAAAGGATATTTTATTTGTATTATGTTTTGTGAAAACCCAAATAAAACTTTTATTAAAAAAAAATAGACCTGTGGCTTATTCACTTCAAACTACTTCAAGGAAGTTCCGTTTCACAGGAAAAACCCAAATCATGCTAAATTAGCTAACTCCCTTTCTGGTCAGTATTACTGAATATCCATTGCCAATTGGAAAAAGCCATGTCAGATTAAATAGACTAAGGAGTGAAATGTATGCATTTAATTTTTGTATGCATTTCCTATTTCATTCATGAGGGATAGAAAAGGGCTACAAAACCTGCTATGAAGATTACATTTCTTTACTTTTCATATGTGAGAACCCAGACCTTTCCAGAGGCCTGTTTCATAACCATATTCCCATATTTAAAGTTGGGGAGTAAGAAAAAAATACGATGGGTCTTTGTAAGAGCATTCTAGCCTTACCATCTTACATTGATCTTTGACACTGAAGCCTTCTGTGCCCATGTTGTATCTTTATTTCTATCTCCTTTAGACTAAAAATAGAATTTTAAGAAATGAATTTGACAGAAGGATTGATGCTGAACCACATGCCGGCTAGAAGAATTGACAGAAGGTCAACTCAGTATAGACAGCAGCCATGCCATGGGGAATATTTGTTTGTATACACAGAGAGAGGGGGAGAGAGGGGGGGAGAGAGAGGGGAGGGAGGGAGGGAGGGAGAGAGATAGGGGGAGAGAGAGAGAGAGAAAGAGAGAGAGAGAGAGAGAGAGAGAGAGAGAGAAAGAGAGAGAGAGAGAGAGAGAGACCACATAAGGATACGAGATATTTTTTGCTTCAAGTCAATTATTGTTCTACACGCTCTTACCAAAAGCTGGTGCTTTAATCTTTGAGGTGGTCTCTTGAGTCTAGAAGTTTCAAGTCCTTAAACAAGTCCTTCTGTGTTAACCTGTATATTTGTTTCTTTAAGTGGCCACTTGATCTCAAAAATTCCCCTACATCTAAAGTAGGTGTGGAACTATTTATAAATCAAGGCTGGTTCTGAAGTTTTCATAAGGCGGTTTATATTGCATATTTGAAATCTGGAGGTGTTTCAGGAATGCATCGTAAAACCACCTTCCATAAACTGTCTCTCAGGAAACAGTCACGATAACAGGGGCTGTCAAATCTCACTTTAAACAAGTTACCTCTTACTCCTGATCTTCTAAATTTCTGGAATAGTTTTCTATCCGAGAGCGAAATCCATGCAATGTTTTGAAGTCTTATCAGCTGCGTGTTCAGAAGCATTAACCTTATGTTCACATCCCCAGTCATCTGCCTGCAAAGATGCTTTTTTGCTGTATCAAAAGATATAGTACCTGGTACATTGCAAGAGCACTGTCTGTGGGTGCTTCTTCCTCCTACTTTTATCACTTGTGTTTTAAAAACAGCTTATAAAAAGTTCTATCGTCTCTTCAACATACTTTCCAAACATGATTTGCTTAAAACAAAACCTGTTGCGATTTTACTCTTGCATCCTTGTTTCTTGCTATTTACTTTGGTTAGGAAAACTGCATTTTCCTGAATGAATGGCTTGTTTCTCAGATAACCCACTTTAAAAATAGAAAGTCTGCCATAGATTTCTTGAAAATGAGCATACAGGCAGGTACAGCTTTTCAATCTTTTAATTCTTTAAATTCCAATTTGCATTTTTACTAAATACAACAAAATGTAAGTTCTGTATAGCCAGAAGCTGAACTGTGCATTTCACCTACAGTGATCTAAGATGGAAAACATATCCTCACATGGTCTGACTCCCTATATAAGTGCTCTGACTTAGAATCATACAACACCAAGGATTTGCCAAGAGACACTTGTCTAAAGGGAATGAAGGTAATTCCTTGCTAGCTCTTTCCTTCCTGCACATTTGGCTTCATGGTTATTGCAACCAGGCCATCCAGCCAAAAAATTCAGAAAGGGTAGCAATTAAGTTATTGACTATTGCTTGAACAAAGTTCATATATCTACACTGAAAAATCTATGGTGACTGCCAATTACAAATGCTGTGGTACTGATCTTTAAAGACCCCAATAGCTTTCAGCCTATCTGAGGGATTGTCTCTCCCACTACGGAACTATCTGACAACTTAGTGTAGGGCTACATGTTGACCATCACTGAATTAAATTTCAAAACAGTAAAATAGTGTCTCCTATGTGCTATATCTCTATCTCTCACCAAATAATTAAAACTTAAGTGCCATAGAAAAGGCATTTCATTCATTGATGCCTAGAACTCTAAATGGGGATATTCTACTCTGACAAAGTTTGCTTTTAGATGCATTGTTCTATCCATCTATCTATGCTGGTGGATGAGTAGCACTTTAATAGGCTTATGTGATCTTCACAACTCAAACTTCCTTTTCTCAGTTTAGGTTGATAGGTTAGTTGTGACTATACTAAAATGGAGAAAGTTTCTACAAATCAGTAAACAGCTTGATAACTCAATCAATACACAATGAAAAAGAATAATTGGTTGGAACAAAATACCAATAGTCTATTGTGCCATTTCTGTCCTAATGACATTTCCATATAAATTTCCATATAAGCATCTAATCTGTTTTGATGCCTTTGCATACTATTATGTGTCTCAGCTATTATTCATATTGTATACTCCAATGTGAGCAAACAACTGAGTTACATAAAAGCAGGTAGATATTGTATCATTGAAAGAAAACTGGAAAATAGGTTCTGAGGAAATTATAAAGACATGTTCAGAGGAGGCTATAAAATTTCTTATAAAATTATGCAGTATTTCAAAATTGATAAAGTAGTTTCCTTTTGATGACTTAAACTGAAATTCTTGAAAGTATCTCAAGAACCATAGGAGCAGTACTGGGCTATTGCCAGCTCAGACCGGTTCTAGTGAACCAGTAGTTCCAACAATCAGCTGGCCCCGCCCATCCAATCAGCTGGCCCCACCCTATCCTATACTATATTTCCATCTTTTTCAGCTCAGTACAGTGCGGCACAGTGGATTACCATGCCTCAGCTGTTCTACTTACCAGGGCTGCCGTAGAAAGTAAGTAAGGTTCAGATTGGTGTTTTTGAACACTTCACGCACTCACAACACCAGTTACTAAACTGGTTGCAGCCCACCACTGCATAGGAGGCATCATATCTCTTCCTTTTTGATCAGGGAGAAGGTCTAATTTTGGAAATCCAGAATTAGAAAACTCCACCTGGTGCAATGATAGTTTCCAAGTCCAATTCCATCCATCAGGAAAAATAAAAAAAAACCAGTAAAGACCAGAGAGATTAAATACAGGCCAGGGAATTAAATATAGTGGTCCCCCAGGCTACTAACAGCATGAAATGTATTTATAGATTCATTGTGAATTAGCCATACATCTCACATAATGACTGTGGGTGGCTTCCAGTGGATAAATCTGTACCAGCCGTCAAAGGCATGGATAAATCCCTTTTTAGTACTTGCAGGAGAAGGGAAATTCTGCTTGTAAAAACAAAAGAAAAATAATAATCCAGAGATTATTTGCTAGGTTTTGTGAAATAGAATTTCCTGATCCAAAGGAGAATACAAAGGAAAAATATCAGACATTTAAATAATTGGAAAGATAATATGGCTTCATCAGTTTATCATTAGCAATTTCCTCTGTCTAACCAAAACTACATTAAGTAAACAGAGATGTCTCATGAATTTGTGAGAGCAACTGACTAAGCACTGTAACTGTACGTTTGTGACACAACATATGGTATTTGTTTTGCAACATTCATACTGAGCACTAACCTCAGCTCTCTGAACAGCTTACGATAAAAATCAAGATGATAAAAATCTCTATATTAACAACAGCATAAACCAAGGTGAAAAGAATATAAATAAATTAGGATTTGCACATGATTAAAAAAATATTTCTAAGGCTAACAGCCTGCAGGGAAGTCTTTTGGCACCAAAAGCATATTACATGGCACACAAGTGAATCCCACTGGAGAGAACATTTCATAACTAGGAACTACCACTGGGAAGATTATCTTGCTGGTGCTAGCCAGTCAAAACCTGATTTTAAAAATCCAGGCATACATATAGGGGAGGGAAATTTCTTTGCTTCTTTCAGCTGATTCCTCATTATTTAGGATTAATAGATTAATAGCTGCACTTCAGATGGATCTGGAAACATCTTTATTTAAGATCCGTGGTGCCGCAGTGATTAGAATGCAGTATTGCAGGCTAACTCTGCTCATTGCCAGGAGTTTGATCCTAACCAACTCAAAGTTAACTCAGCCTTCCATCCTTCCAAGGTTGGTAAAATGAGGATCAAATTGTTGGAGGCAATAGCACCATGAAGTGGTATATAAGTCTAAGTGCTACTGCTAGTATTGGTTTGCTTGTTTCTTTAATTTTTATGCCACCTACCTCCCCAATAAGGTGATTTATATTTAAGATAAAAATAAACCAAAACTATTCAAGAAAAAATGGATCAATCCAGATTCCAGAAAGCTGATTGCAGTAATCATAATATATGATAGTTAGCCATGTGAAAATATTTCACTACATATGCCACTGTTGTATGGTCAATTAAATGTCCCATTGCGTTCAATTGTGCTTACTCCTGATCTATTTCCAATTAATCCTAAATCTTATCCAACCCATTTTTAGTTCATATGGAAATTAAAGGGAAAGGTATGAAAATTTACTTTTATATTTTCATGTTCATTTTCAAACATACACACATTTTATAATTATTGGGGGGTAGAGAACTCTTTCAAAAACAATTTAGAGAGGTACACAATCTGAAAGAAAATTGTTTTGGTGTTAATTTAGAAAGTTCTATTTCATCAGTTTGTTTAAAAGATGCCGGCCAAATGAAATTCTGGCCATTTTTACTCTAGAAAAATGGATCCCTGGCTCTACCAATATTAATATTTTCCACTGTTCAAAAATTCACACTAGTAATAAGTAATTCTTGACTTCATTCATTTATTCAGCTTTGTTATGATTATTATTCATATTCATTTATGCAGCTTTCAGTATGGACTTCCAATCTCAAAACAATTGTCCACTCCTGCTTTACAGAATAACACGATAAGGAAGGATAGGAATTCCTTTCCTCAAGGAATTTACAATCAATATTTCAGCAGTGGAGGAGATAAAGGAACAAGGGAGGGAGTGGTGAGGGTCATAAACAACAGAATTAGAGACGAAATGAGAGAAAATATAGCTTCAAGTCCTTCGTTGATGTTTCGGTTGGAGAGAAGGAAGACTAAGGAGCTAATCCAGGTGGATACAGAAGCAGTAATGCAAGGTGCTAAGTGGTAGAACAATGGCTTAAGTGAGACTTAATGTAGAAGGATGTTCATAGCTAGACCCACGTCATGCAACTTACTTATAATATGTCACCCAAACCAAACCTCATGTCTTACTGACTCACCTTTATGGAATCCAGGATTTAGAGGTGAAACTAAAACTAGTGTTGTCTTGCACTTTGAATTGCCTCATATCTGATAAGTAGCAACCGAAGCGTTCCAAATGATAGAAGTCCAAATAATTGCCAACTGATATCTGCTTCTTCAGTGTTGTAAGATACAGGGGCAGAGTAGCCCATTCCTTTCCATGAGGATCCACAACTTTGGAGTCTCCAAATAATCAAGTAACGTCTTCCTAGCCTTACTTTGTTTTCATTTTGATTTTATTTGGGGGGAACAGATGGACAATTTTTCTGCTGCTAAAGCCAAAGGAATGGACAAAATTAATTTACACTAGCTGCACTAGCTACCATAGATTAGAAGGTAATATGCTGGGAACATCTAATGTCCAGGAAAATATTGGACCTTATGGTCCCAAAATTTTATGTGGGAACTAAAAGATGCAGGTTTGATTTGTCTGTCCCAATCAGACACACACACCCTTTTGCAGTGGTGGGATTCAAAAAAATTTACTACCGGTTCTATGGGCGTGGCTTGGTGAACATGGCATGGCTTGGTGGGTGTGGCAGGGGAAGGTTACTGCAAAATCCCATTCCCTCCCCACCCCACTAACCTGCTTTCCAGCTCTGTTCTCCTGTGCAGGGCAACAAAGGAAGATCCAGCTGATCAGCTGGGACTCGGGAGGCAGAGAATTGATGGGGACAGGGCCAGTCAGAGGCGGTATTTGCCAGTACTCCGAACTACTCAAAATTTCCACTACTGGTTCTCCATATCATATCATGCTAACCAATAATGTGATTTCAATTTTGTCTTAGCAAGATGCTTGAAGTCATGATGGGAGTACAATTTGTAAGCCATAGTTTACAGCTTAGTTTGAAATGTGAATGAGGCCACTATGGCTTGTTCAACAAGCTATATTTAAACAAACCAGTTTTATGTGATAAACTCAGCCGGTGTGGATTTTGGGAGACAAAGAATGGAATGTCTGTATATGCTCTGAAAGAATCTATCTTAATTCAATAAAATATATTGCTTATATTAATTTGGAAGTGCTGTATTAATTACTAAAACAGAATATATGAAACACGTGGATCACCCTCATAGATCATAGATTTCAACTTAATAAGAGGGGATATATTTATTCTTGAGTAATTCTGCACTGCCATCTTGCCTTAAAAGTTCTCAGATCTTTGATAATATATCACTGAAGCTGCAAGAATAAATTGGAGAAAGATTTCTGAACTGTAAACAAAGAGATTAAAATCTCTAATCTGAAGGAAAACATAAGCATTTTTTATCCAAGACACAAATCCATTTCTTTTGTCTGCCTTATTTTTCCTCTTCATTTTCTGACATGTATAACCAACTATTCTCTGTTTAGAAGAAAGAGGTGGAGTGGGGGAGATATTTTTTCTTTAGTTCCTGCATCCTGCATTTAAATTACAGTGATGAACTTTGTTGTAACATCCGCAAACATCTGCATGCATTGTAGTTTGACACTAAAAAGAGCCGGGGAACTACATTTGAAGTTACTATCATTAGAAGGAATGCAATTATTTCTAATATCATTTTCAGCAAATTCCTCAACAATCAGATCCAGTACATCTAAGAATATAAATAACATAATAGAAGCATATTCTTGTAAAAAATTAGGCAGTCTGCAACACTTATTCACTCTAAATGCCCTAGTTTTGAGTGTCATAATAGGGCAAGCTAGTAATACCCTTTTTGACCAGAAGGTGATGCCAGAGAGCAAGTTGGAAGGGCTACAGCCAATGGTGATTTAGTTCTTGTATATACTACAGGAAGTCTTTGGATTACGACTTTAATGGAGCCTGCCCATAACAGTCGCAACTTGTGATAGCCATAACAAACTTTTTGGCAACTTTTTTTGTGGTGGCTATTAAGTGAAAACCATGGTCATTGAGCAAACCCATGGTTTGCTATGGGCCAGTATTGCCGAAAATGCTGATCTCTCACAAAACTGCTGTAGAATGCAGTCACAGGACTGCAGGATGCTGCAAATGGCCATAAATATTGGCTGGCTGCTGAGAGTCTGAAAAATGGAAGAATCTTGAAATACAAGAGTTGCCATGGCAATTATCTATGTTTAGGGAGCAGCGGAGAGTAAAGTTATGTGTAAAAAATCACACCAAGAACCCATTAAACAAGCTTTTCTCTCTCTCTTTTTTGTTTTGTAGATCTGAATTACAGTGCATCATGGTTTCCCTTCCTCTCTATAGCATTTTCCTGAGAGCTGATAGTTATTATTCTCAAAGAACCCATATTCCAGATGGACAACAGAAATTCAGAACTTGGTAGGGAACTGAGGACTGGGGGAAGCCAAGCATTGTTCTAGGCATAGCGTGTATTACCAAGTTATTCAAGGATCACTGCCAATGCCACCATATTCCTACAGCATAATCATGTGAGAGGATTATTTTTTAGCAATTGATTGATTAGGTGCCATCAAATTGTTTTTTACTCTTAATGACCTCATAGTTAGATTTTTTTTAATTTTAGCAATAGGGGGAGAAAGAGAGGAGGTGCTGAAAGCAGAGGAAGATGCCAATAAAACAGGAGTGACAAAAATGTCACCTTTTAACAAATATTTTAACAACTAACTCAGCCTCCATATTTCTCTCAGACAGCTACATTTGGAACAAGACTGAATAATGATGCTGTGAGTCCCCAGAATTCATATGGAGAATTCATACCCACATAAGAAAACAGTATGCAGCTCAGAAATAGGGTAATCCGCTAAAACAGTGTTTCTCAACCTTGGGAAATTTTAAGATGTGTGGAATGCCCAGAATTTCCCAGCCAACTTGGTGGCTGGAAAATTCTGAGAGTTGAAGTCCACACATCTTAAAGTTGTTAAGGTTGAGAAATACCACTGTCAAAGTTTCCAAACTACAATGTCCAATGTATTTTGCTATGATCAAGTGATAGTTCAACAATATTTGGGGGTAGCGTTTTCCCCACCATGTTAGAATTCCTCACTTCAATTTTTGTAAAAGAAAGATCCGTACCTACCTTGTCTTTATTAATAAATTCCCTGAGGATTTTTTCCCCCAAATTTTATTAAAATTCCAAAAAAAGTATATATAAAATACCAAAAAAAAGGAAAGAAAATAGGTTAGAGAAATGGGGGGGGGTGTTTTTTTCTATCCGTTTCTCCTTTTTCTCTAACTGCTTTTCTTTGTTTTTGGGTTTTTTTTCGTATTTTATAAATTGCCTGTATTTTAAAGTAAATTGAAAGTTTACTATTTTCCCCCAGTCTTTGAAGTTTCCACATTAAATGACTTTGATTTATGGCATCATACAAATTTAATATTGGTTTCTTTCTCTAATATAAATTATTTTCTACATTTGGTTTATGCTAATTGTTTTAACAATTTTATGTTGATATAACCTATAGTAACATAATAAAACATATTTCTATTCCTGCTGTAGTAATACAGAAGCACACATTGAAAGTGGGGGCATTTTTCATATTTATTGCATGTATTTATGAGCACATGTTAGATTGCATTAGATAAACTGGGGTGAGCCTTCGCTAATGTTTTAGCAGAGGTAGATTTTGCATTGAAATCTTGAAGGTTAGATTTGGGTAAATGTCATGACAGCCAATGGTGTTAAAAGGAATGAAGGAATTCATAAAAGATGGGTGTCATGGCTTCATCATAAACAACAATGAGTTCATTGGTACAAAAAGGAACTAGTTTATGGCACAAAGGAGATGAAGAGGACAACCAAGTTCCAGATCTCAAGATGCTCGGTGTAATTACTGTAGCCTGAACATCTAAAACTAAGAATCTGAGGATGCTTGCTGAGCAACTGATCTGACAAATAATTCAATCATATTTTATCAGGCAGAAAGCTTCTGAGTATCACCACAATGCTCCCTTCATGACAGGTTATCCCTTAAAGAATTTATATACCTTTGACAGGATATGGAGCCTAAAGTAAACGAGATGGCCTGCATCTCTGGGTTTTGAAGATATTCATTTAAAATTCCAATAGAAAAAAATGTAGCTCATGGTTGAACTGTGGGGTCTGCTTGCATACATTTTATGACCTAGCTAGGTAACTTCATCAGTGCAAGTGCATGTGGAGTTTGCTGCTCTTTATACGGTATATAGTATTTACCCTGACAGTTTTAGTGGAAATCAAGTTTCATTGACAGTTCCTTGATTATTTATCATTTTAAATTCAGTTTAAATCATCCACTTGGATTTGATTATAAGATGGTCTTATATATTGACATTTATAGCTATGTTTTAAATAAATTTATAGAAATTCTCCCAGGCTCCACAATTCCTGCCAGTCTAACTTCTTAACACTTTAATAATCTATGGAATAAAGATTTTAATTTTTCAATGCATTCTACAGATCTGAATTTAAGATATGAACTGCTCAATGTAGAAGAGAAAGGAATTCAGGAAGGCTCAAACAATGAAGTGTCAGTTTATATTTTGATCATATATTTTCAATTATAAGAATCCTGATGGATGAAACCATTTGATCAACCTACAATAATCACCCATGCAATCTTAGGCATAGGAACATTTAAGTTTTTGTCACATTAGATAGCAGGACCTAGCCAACCTTGTCTGATCTTAAAAAATTAAGTAAGGTCCAGCCTGTTTAGTATTTGGAGGAAAGAAGGAAATCCCAGTATGGTAGGTTAGAAGTTGGGAAAAAAAATCCCAGAAGTTAATTTTTATTCATTACATTTAGAAATTACCATCTCACTCACTTACAGAGTGATTCTGGGCAGTAACAGACAAACCACATATATATATATGGTTGCCAAGAAAACAACATGGTCAAATATACAGTAGAGAGCTTAGTGCTCACTAAACTTACTTGTTTGCTTGGAGACATTTCATTACATAACTAGGTAGCTTCTGCATTGATAATGTTTGTAATGTATGCACAGTTAACCTGATTGGTTGTTACAAATATGCAGAGTTCAATCTGATTGGTTGTAAAAAGGGCGGGAAATCCCAATACCGCCATTGGCTATAAGCCACAGCAGCCGGCTATATAAGCTGCCAAGACCAAGCCATTCTGGCGTAGTTCTGAGCTGTAGTCACTTATTAAAATGAGCTGAAGCACTTCGCGTCCTGTCTTCTTCCGAACTTAACAATGTTAATTACCTAGTTGGATAATGAAACATCTGCAAGCAAACAACCAAACTCAGAGGGCACCAAGGACTCTGCAGTTCAGCCATGACCTAAATAGTGTCTTCTAATGTACTAGTGTATTCTGTCACCAGAAGCCAAACTTGACAGAAGAGGAACTTGATCTTAAATTCAATTTTCTCAAACTATGTGATTTATTGTGCTTTTCTGTTTAGATTATTGACTAGGATTTATACATAAAAGAAAGCTATCTTTAACTCTAGAGTTGAAGGATGGACCCAAATTAGAAGTAGAGCTTGAACTTCTTTTCAGGACAAAGCGATTCTAGAAGAAGTAGATATATAATATAATATAACTTTTGATCTATTTTGAACACCCAGAGAACTTTGACACATCAAAAAGTTTTACCATTACCACTGAGCATTGTTTTGAAATGTTAAAAGTAGATGTTCACATACTGTCACAAGGTCAGGACCTATCCAAGTCTTTCTAAGAATTACTGGCTGAATCTCGTCTTGTTCAGCCTTCAGTGCCTCTTAGGTTGTCAAGAGAAAATATATAAGATGCAGTGTATGCATGGGCAATTTATGGGAGTAGAATAGATTAACAAGTCTGAATGAAAGATAGGCTAAGAGGCAATATGCTCAGAATAGGTTCCAGATGCCACAATTGCTCTTTACTTCTGGCAAAATGTAATGGTTCCAAAACTTTGAAATTATTTTTCACATTCTCTTCTAAAGATCTGAACACTGTTACTACATCTGGAATACGTACACAAAAATAAGTAAATCTTTAATACCATATATGAAAAGAAAACCATAATCTGTGATGAAGAACATCTAAGCAGTTTTTTTTAAACTGCCAAAGTACTAAATAATGTCAGTTTGGTATGGAAAAGCAATATTTTTAATGCATTTGTTTTAAGGCTATCCTGGCATCTGCTGTCTAACAGGTTATTGTATGCTGAAATCATGTATATATTTGGCCTTAAAATGTTTTATCACTTCCTGAAAATCATGGAAGCAATAAATTATACTGTAATGATGGATGACTTCTTGGTCTGATGTCAGAAGGCTACAAATATATGATAATGAATCCAGAGCACTTAAAATGTTCTGAAACTTCATTAAGCTTTCCGGTTTTACTCCAACCATAAGTACATTCCACAGTACATTAAGTGGAAACATGCTTTATTGATTTTCAAAAGAATCCACTTGCTAGTAATCCAAAGGGATCAGTAGGTGCAATCCTAAACTCTTGCATATCATTTCATATTACCTTACACAATTTTTGTTGGCGACTGTTCTAGAGAAATGCATCTTTTTTTAAGTGTATCTAAACTACCCCTTTTGTTCCAGTTCAAAACCTCCCTCAGTTTTAGTTTAGTTGGACCTACTTGTTGGATTCCCCCCCCCCAAAAAAGCTGGGATGTTAAACTGGATCATGTATTCATGAGTTCAGCCTTCTTCCTTGTTTTCCATGCTTACAACTTTTCCACAACAATGGGCATCTGACCACAGAAGTAAAGTCTGAGACCCCATAACCACTGAAGTTTTTAAAACCAGGTTTTTCCCAGTAGTGTATATTGCATAAAATAGGGATTAAAATGGAATTATATATGTATTCTATATTTTCCCAATCTTCTGAAAACAATGGGAATTAACTCAAATAATCCATCCTACTTTTTCTAACACCTTCCCGAAATATTGATTTAATCAAACACGAAATCAATATTTCCCTAAGATGTGCATGCACATTTTGGGCTTATGAAGCAGTTCTTAACCAAATTCTTAAGCAGTTCTTAAGAGTTATTTGCAAATTCCAAGTTTCTGCCACTGATAACTTGCTAATTATGGACACACACGCTCTGCATGTTCCAATGGATGCTAGAACAAACTCTCCATAACACTGCAGAAATAAAGCAAAAATAAAACAAAAAAAATCTTCAAGGTACCATTTGCAGTTATTTACTACTGACATTCCCTATATGTCAATTTATAGAAAGCAATTTCTAATGTCATTTTTTTCTTGGAGAATTCTGGGCAATGTGCTAGACCAGGGGGGTCAAAGTGGATTTCTTTGAGGGCCAGATCAGCATTGTTGTTCTCCTCCATGGCTGGGGGGGGGAAATGGATGCCTCCTGCAGCATCCTGTCAGCCATAATAGGATGCAGCGGGTACACATGCGGCCCCCTGCACCTCATTTTCACCCTCCATGGCCTCCTGCAGCACTCTGCCAGCCATTTTCAGGCCCATTTTCAGCCTGTTTTTCAGCCCGTTTTCGGCCCTAGTTTTTTGGCCAGTTTTCAAGCCAATTTTCCAGCCCGTTTTCAGCCTGTTTTCAGCCAATTTTTCGGCCTGTTTTTCTGCCCATTTTTGGCCAGTAGAGTGCTGCAGGAAGCCATGGAGGGTGAAAACAAGGTGCAGAGGCCCACATGGAGTCCATTTTAGCTACCAGAGGCAGGCTGGTCCTTTGATATTTCCAGCCCAACCCTGTGGGGTGGATTTAAGCACCCCGGGCCTCAGATCTGGCCCACGGGCCCTGACTTTGACACCCCTGTGCTAGACAAAACATTAAAATTTTTGTCTTGGCCTTGATGGTGCAGGCTGTTAAACGTCTAGCACTTAGTTCCAGCTGCCTGCAATTAGTGCAGGCTCGAATCCCACCAGGCTCAAGGTTGACTCAGCCTTCCATCCTCTCAGGGTAGGTAAATTGAGGACCCAAGATTGTTGGGGGCAATAAGCTGACTTTGTAAAAATGCTGCTTGGGGGACTAAAAAGCCCTAGTAATAAGCAGGCATATACAATTGAATTGCTGAGCACATTGGGTTGTGTTCCAAAAAATTGTAAGCCACCCTGAGTCTCCGGAGAAGAGCGGCATATAAATGCGAATTAAAAAAAAAGATGCAAGCACTTATATAATCACCTTAAATTTAATATAAAATACTAGGTCAAACCCAAAGAAGTAAACAGCTATTCATGCCCCCAGAGTAATAAACCCCAACTAGATTGCTAAGAGTTTTCATTTGGAGCTGATGCAATAAAAATGATTAAAAGTATATTCACTTTAAGGATGGTTGTTGTATTTTTATTTCCATCACACCTTACCTATTCCTTGCTTTGCCAGTGCCAGTTTTTCCTGCTTCAATTTTTTTCCAGAGTGCTACAGTTACTTTAACAGACTGTGGCTGAGAAGGTGATATGCTAAAACATTTTTCTATGGTGTGTGATTTTACTTTTTTATAACCCTCACATGTATGTATATATGTTTCATGAACCCTTCTGAATAGAAATGCACTAGAACAGAGTATGGCATCCAGTGGTAAGGAACAAAGGCCTTACATTTCTTGCCTTTAAATTTATGGTGCAATTCACCAGTACCAAACAGGGATCACCTGAGTCTTCAGATTCAGAAGCTGAACTGAGGAACTTAAGTCTCACTTCAGTCTTCACCAGGAGAACGATCTGAAGAACACTCAGCTATGGTTCTTCAAAGCTGTCTAAATCATCTAACCCAGAAACTGAATTACTCAAATTATGAATGGCAGAGCAAAGAAAGTCAAACCATCTATTTAAAAGAAAAAAGTGTGATTTAGCAAGCAGTTAAGTTAGCAGAAAGAGTTATCGTTAAAGAAACCTGCACAATGACTGACTTTTTATGGCTATCAATGTTCTACTGCCTGCTAACTCCCTTCCAACTCTATTCTGTTAATTCTATCCATCCATCTGTTTGGGATTCCCTGGAGGACTTCTGGATTGAATCCTGACTATTTATGGATTATTTTTGAACTAGTGTTCTGTCTCCCTGGAGTGGATTATCTGAAAAATAAGCTTTTGTGTTTTCATTGCCTAGAAAGTTTGTATGCTGCAATATGTTTCTGGTACTAGAGTTAAGGATTTAGGACTGTAATAAATACCTTGAGTTGTAATAGAAGCCGATTCTGCATGTATAATTGGCATTCAGGCAGATGTATGAACTTCAACTCCCAGAACCTTCAGCAATAGCAAGGGTGGTGATACTGAAGGTTACAATTGCTGCATTTGGAGTGCACCCAGACTGGGGAAACTGGGTAAACAATAACTGAACCTACTACGTAACCAACCATTTCCTATTTTTCTCCCTATTCTAGAGCCATCTGACACTTTTGATTCCGTAGATCTCCCCTTAATAGACATTATCTTATTGTTGACCTTATCTTCAGAGAGGTAATTACACAGCTGCTAAAATTATAGAAGCAGCCATGACTGCATAATTCCTCAAGATGGCAGATCACCCTTATCTGTGGGAAGGAGTATTATATTGAACCTGTGGAAGCAACATGGCCAAGGAGTAACCTTTGAAGCTGTTTTGTCAGGACACATGACAAGAAGGTACAGTTCCTTATAAATCTGGTGCCGGGCTTTGTGAAATTCAGGGGCACCTTCTCACAGGGCCCAAAGAGAAAGCCATGTTTTCCACCCAAAAAATATTCTGCAGACAGTCACACTTCCTGGACTGCTGATACAAAAGTTTATAGAAGTCATGTTTCATTATTTTAAGGGCATATAATAAACCATGTTGGATCAGGTCAGCCTAGCATTTTGTATCCACAATGGCTTACTGGATACCCATAGGGAATCTATAAGTAAGGCATCTGAAAGTATTTTTTCCATGTATGACTACATGCTTCATATATTTTCAGACCAGCTATACAAACCAGCAAGCCAAACCATGCACCAAACCAACCTATGTTATTCACCTTGCCTTCAGCAGCCTGTATTCTCTCGAAGAACTTCTGTGTCAATATTTTTATCTACTAATTAGGCAATTTTCTTCAGCATATATGCTAATTCTTTTCAATTGAACAATTAAAAGAAATTATATAGATAAAGTAGTTGTGTATGTAGTGTTTTTTGAAAATTCACAGTTCAATATTAGATTGCCAAAGGCACTGTACTAATATTTTGCCTTTTACATTGCTTCTTTTTTGACTCTGGCATATAATAGTGGAAAAGAGCCAATTACCTAAACATTAATTTTTCAGTAATGCTTACATTAAGTGTCTGTCTACTCACACTGTAATTACATCTATTATGCCAACAAATACCTACATACAGGTCTTTGTGGACCAGGTGTACCTAATGTGTAGTTGCTTTATCTCTCAGGAAAGATACACAGATGTACAGAGGAATTTGACAGGCTTTGAAGTGATTACTTAAAACATTTCAGTAAAACCAAATGTACACTTCAGTTCCTCAGTTCACATCATTCCATTTAGTAATAAACATCTGCTGCTATCATTTTAAATATCAAATAGCTATGGGAAAGTCACTTTTACTGTTTGATAATTCCCATAATTACAGTTACTTCAGAAACCAGTTTTTAAGTTCTATGGGGTTCTTCAGCCAAGATTTGTCCAGTTCAATTCCTAACATCAAAATAATTATAAATATTAAAATGGCCTCTTGATATTATCTTCATGTCAGATATTTCCCCCTTAAAAATGGAGTTTGAGTCTAAGTATGTGAGTTTGCCTTGTTCTGTGACATGCAATGTACAGGGAAGAAATTCTTGCTTAAATTTCCAATTCAGTTCTTAACTACTTACAGGTTGTAAAATCACCACAAAAGATAAATTTGTAGCATTTTCTAGAATTAAAAGATTTTTATGTTATTACTAATATGATGGACAGAAGACAAATGCTCAGAATCATCTTAGTAACTGGATCATTGTCCCTTTATTTGCATATAATTATGTTTTAAATCATCTGAATATGTTTTTTTATGGAATAGTGCATTGCGGTAAGATAGGCAGCAAATAAATTTAATTAATTAATTCAATCTTTTCCTCAGAATTCCTGCCAGATAGTTTTTTCACAATACTCCTTTCTAGCCCCTGTTCCCCAGAAATATGTACATTACCTGCTTTTTAATCACACATAATCTCTATTGGCTTTTAGGTGGAGAGAAGGCAGTGTTTCATTTTTGAATATATTTCCACCCTATTCTGATGGAACCGGAATAAAATGATTTTTTTTTTAAAGATCAAAGTCATGAAGGCAATGGAACACAAACCACTTTTACTTATCTGTGCTTCCTTTCCTTTCTTTATATGGGCAAGAAATGTCAAATTCCTCCATGCTTTCTTAGATGCCACGGGGATCGTTCCACTATATTGCTATTTCTGTCTTGCTCTAAACCAGTAACCAGAAATAAAGCCATAACAATTATGATAGCTCAGTCCTTCAGGGAGTGTCTACAGCATGAAAGAAAGTGTGACTGTCCAGGGATTGAAAGGGAAGATGTTAGACCATATTGCATATCTTAAAATGGCCAGTGAGCTCTGTTCTGATCCCACCCATTACTAGTCACCTGATTCTGCTTTCAATGTAATGGATAGCAAAGAACAACATATTTTACACACCTTGCAGCTGCCACCAGATCTATTACCTTATGGTGAAAAATGTTAATTTATTATTTTATTGGTTGACTTAATTTACATGACTCCCCATCTCACCATAGGGATTCTGGTCAGTTACCACCACATAAAAACAATACAAGATAAATGAGAATATAAATAATAATAATAATACCGTCGGTCAGGCATTGTCGGCTGGGGGTTCCCAGGGCTAGGGCCTTTTCTGTGGGAGCGCCCGCCCTTTGGAATCAGCTCCTGGCGGATCTTCGTTTGGCCCCTGATCTCCGCTCCTTTCGTCGAGACCTGAAGACTTGGCTGTTTCAGCAGGCCGGCCTGGATTGACCTGGGGGGCGGGTTGTCTTAATAGTATTGTTTATTATTGTAATTTTAATTGTTTTTAATGTTTCTTGTAATTTAGACTTGTCTTTATTTAATATATTTTTATTGTAAATATATTTCTTTTTATATGTTCGCCGCCCTGAGTCCTTTGGGAGAAGGGCGGCATACAAGTCTAATAAAATAAATAATAATAATAATAATAAAAAACATACGTTGGCAACCAAGGACAAAACACAATTAACAATAAATTAACCCCTTACAGCAGAGGTGTCAAACTCACGCCCCGTGGGCCAGATGAGTCATGTGATGGCACCACCCTCACCCAGTTTAGCAAAGGGCGGGAAAGTCCCGATATGTCACATGATACTGCCATGATGACACAAATTTGACACCCCTGCCTTACAGTGTCCATTAATCTTCCTGATTCTAATGCCCAGAAACACATCCAAGTTTTGAAATTTTTTTGAAAAGAATTATTATGCCGCCCTACTCCCAAAGGACTCAGGGCGGTGAACATACAAAAGGGTATACAGTAACACAACTAAAAACAAGTCCAAATTACCAAAAGTTAAAACAATAAAATCACAAATAAACAAACAAATTAAAACTACCCACCCCAGGGTCAATCCAGGCCGGCCTGCTGAAACAGCCAGGTCTTCAAGTCTCGACGAAAGGAGCGGAGATCAGGGGCCAAACGCAGATCCGCAGGAAGCTGGTTCCACAGGGCGCTCCCACAGAAAGGCCCTAGCTCTGGGAGCCGCCAGCCGACAATGCCTGACCGACGGTATTCCCAGAAGGCCCCTCCTATGGGAGCGCACGGGCGATTGGACTGTGATGCAGGCAGGAGGCGATCCCGCAAGTACCCTGCACCCAAGCCATTAAGGGCTTTGTAAGTTGTTACTAACACCTTGAAGGAAACCCGAAGGCAACCGCAACCAATGCAGGTCGCGCAGGAGGGGTGTAACATGGGAGTATCGGGATACCCCCATCACAGCCGCGCCGCATTCTGCACCAGCTGCAACCTCCGGTAATCCGCAAGGGAAGCCCCATGTAGAGAGCATTGCAGTAGTCGATCCTGGACGTGACGCATGAGTGACCGCTCAAGAGCATCTCGTCCAGGTAAGGCTGGCGAACCAGCCGAACCTGGGCAAAAGCCCCCTGGCCACAGCTCCCACCTGCTCCTCCAAACTGAGCTGTGCATCCAGGAGGACGCCCAGATTCTCGCCCTATCCACGGGGTAACACCTCCCCCATGACCAAAGATGGCACATCAACTGAAACCCGAGATGCCGGTAAGAACAGCCACTCAGTCTTGGCCGGGTTGAGTCTGAGCCTATTACTCCCCATCCAGGCCTGCACCGCCTCCAGGCACCGGACATCACCGAGAGCATCACTGATTTGGTCTGGGGTGGAGATATACAGCTGGGTATCATCTGCATATTGATGATACCTCACCCCAAAACCACGGATGATCTCGCCAACGGTTTCATGTAGATATTAAACAGGAGAGGTGAGAGAACCGACCCCTGAGGCACTCCACAACTAAGAGGCCTCGGGAGGACCTCTGCTCTCCCGTCAACACCGACTGCGAACGGTCCGAAGGTAAGAGGAGAACCACCGTAACACGGTGCCCCCACTCCCAACCCCGAGCTGCCGCAGAAGGATACCATGGTCGATGGTATCAAAGCCGCTGAGAGATCTAAAAGGACCAGAACAGAGGAAAAACCCCTGTCCCGAGCCCTCCAGAGATCATCCACCAATGCGACCAATGCTGTCTCAGTGCTGTGCCCGGGCCTGAAACCCGATTGGTACAGGTCAAGGTAATCAGTTTCCTCCAGGAACAGCGGAAGCTGCTGAACCACCAATGAATGAATAAATAATGAATGAATAAATAAGGGGACACAGCAGTAAACAGATGTTGTCCATTAAATAAAAAAGTCTTAGATTATATTTGAGCAGTGATGGGATTCAAAAATTTTACTACCAGTTCTGTGGGCATGGCTTGGTGGGCATGGTAGGGGAAGGATATGTAAAAGGATTTGTCAGAGATGGTATTTGCCGGTTCTCCGAACTACTCAAAATTTCTGCTACCAGTTCTCCAAACTGGTCAGAACATGCTGAATACCACTTCTGGTTGTGAGTTACTATAAATTAAATCACACTTATTTGACTATTATCACAAAAAACAGGCGGTTGGGTTTATTAGAATATTTTGAGGCAAGGTAAATTTTCTCTACCTGCTTATTATCTATAGTTATGGTAAATGTTTTTGATTTCTCATTCAAATAGAAATTAGTTCTGCAGACAGTCCTCTACTAATCTAAATTCAAATAAAGCAATTGCTTGCCATATATAATGTATTGCTCATATTTTATTTCTAGGCACCAGAATTGCTTTTTAAAAATATTAAAATATATCTAATGAGAAATGCCACGAGGTGGAATTACTATTGTATGACTCCAGCTAAATTCCTAAAACTGCACAATTAATCCAATATGCATGAAGCCAGAGTATTTATTCCAACTTGTAAAATTCCTTTAAGTGGTATAAAAGTTATGTTTGAGCAAATTGGGGATTTTGCATCTCTTTGATGTCAAAGTTTACATCTTAATTAAAAACAGAAAAACTCAGTGTTGAGAGTCTTTCATATGTTGTGGAACTGGATATGTTATGCATGTCATGTGGTCCTTATTAAATGAATTTAGTTGCTTCCTATCCTAGTCTTGACTTTACTCTGAGAACTTCATAACACATGTCATTCCAAATTTTGCACCAACGTGGCTGCCTTTCCACTTGGATATATAATAGATGGCAGACCGCTGCTGAATCTTCCAGATGAAAGTTAATCCAAATGAACTCTCCTGTAGTAAGAGATTCATATCTATGGTTGTCAAGTCTACAGCAGTGCTTCTTAAAATGTAGCTGCAGGTGAGGTCACATATTTATATGGTTATGGACACAAACTGGCTCCCTCACAGTAATAGTTCATATTAAATCCAGACTAATACTTTACAGTTGCTATATCGCAATCTCTTTCAGCTTTAAAAGAGATAACTAAAAACAAAACACATGTACTCATGTGCAAACAAAAAGATAACTACTCGCTTAAATGTAGTAGTAGAGTAGTAGAATATTGGATTACAATCAGCAAAATTCAAATTCAGAATTCCAGTTAGCCGTAAAGCTTACAGGTTGACTGGCCAATCAGTATCATTGCTATGAGTGCATTCATAGCTACAGTACACATATTAAAGTAATTTGATGACATGCTGTTCAAGAGCCATGGTGGCGCAGTGGTTAGAATGCAGTAGTGCAGGCTATTTCTGCTGGCTGCTGGCTACCAGAAGTTTGGCAGTTCAAATCTCACCAGGCTCAAGTTCGACTCAGCCTTCCATCATTCTGAGGTGGGTAAAATGAGGACCCAGATTATTGCAGGCAATATGCTGATTCTGTAAACCACTTAGATAGGGTTGTAAAGCATTGTGAAGCAGTATATAAGTCTAAGTGCTATTGCTATTTGATGAAATAAATGTCAATTCTTTTTTGTTTTTAATTACATTTATATGCCGCCCTTCTCCGAGGACTCAGGGCGGCTTACAATTTTTGGGATGCAACCCAGTGTGCTCAGCAATAGCCTTCATTCCATTGTATATGCCTGCTTATTACTAAGCGGCATTTATTGCTTAGCGGCAACTCTTAATCTATATTACCTCATATAAGGTTGTGATGTTAAAATAGGGAGTGGGAAATCATGTAATTTTGATAAGAAAGCATGTTATAAAGTCAGTAATTACCCAACAAAATAAATACTGAGAACCATTAGTCAAAATGTAGTCAGTAACTGATAGTGGCTTGCTGAGCCAATTGGGTGGAATATAAATAGGATGTTTAAATTATAATTATAACTTTTACTAGTGTAGGCTTGTGCTGACAGACTAAGATGGTGGGAGTCCTTGGTGCTCTCTGAGCTTGGTTGTTTTCTTGTAGACATTTTATTACCAAATTAAATTACTTGATCAGCGGTCATAAGAGAGTGAAGTTTGCTCTCATTTTATATACTAGTGGTTTGCCCTGTCAGTATTGGTGAGCATGGTCTTGGTGGTTCTTTGGGCTACAAGCTTACTGCAAGCTTGTTGGTTGAAATATATAATTCCTTTACTGGAGCATTGTTTGCTTCTTGATTGTTGGTCTAATGTTAATATTGCTGTTAGTCTCTGCTCATCTAGGTGTTGATTGCTGGTGAGGAAGTATTTTGGTCTTTTTGTTTCCTTTTTGATTACCACTTTTGAATGGTATGTAATGATATTGTTTATTTCTTTGTGCCTGCTCATGGCTGATTTGTCTGAATGCCAGGCTTCCAGGAATTCTCTAGTATTTTTTAGATTTAACTTGGTCTAGGTCTAGGATGCTCACAGTTTCCCAGTTGAAACTATGCTAAAGTCTGTCCATGTGTTGTGAAATTAAGGAGTTTTCACCATGTCTTCTGACTGCTAACTGGTGTTCATGAATGCATTCTGCCAATCTTCTACCTGTTTGTCCTATACAGTGGCTGTTATAATCCTTACGCTGTATGTTGCAAATGGGGCTGCTGGGTCATTTGGTTTCCTTAAGATGATTTGGAGGATTTTAGCCGGTTTATGTGCTATGGTGATGGTTGGTGGTTTCTGAGATGTTTTTGAGGTATGGCAGACTAGTATGGATTTCAGCTATATTGCAATGTTATATTCATTTAACCCATAGGTGCTAAACATTGGGGTGGAGTAGGAAAATGAAAGGCAACTTGTGCATCTTGGGAATTGCATGGGGATGGGACAAAGCAAATGTGGGCAAGTCCAAAATGAAAAGCATATATTTTTTGCCTAAACCCAATCCATTTTCTTCATAAACAGACTCCACTTACATATATCTATCACATAAGCCTTTCTTAAAAGCACTAAAGTTAAATTTAACTCATCAGTAAGTGCTAAGACCAGAAATTAGTCTTTTAGAAATTCTGAAGTTCCACTTTGAATCTTGAAGACAGTTTACTTTACTTTATTGTCATTGCACCTCATACAACGAAATCAAACACCATCTTCAGTGCACATCATGACCATGAAAATAAACACAAACACACATCCTTCACATTCCACACATAGAACCGAAAATCCGCAACACCGCACCAACACTGCACTATACAGTAGAATTCAAAAGAGCTACTGCCCTGGGATAGAAGCTGTTTTTCAGCCTATTTGTCCTTGTTTTTATTATTCTGTACCGTCTGCCAGATGATAATAGTTCAAAAAAAGGATGCCCAGGATGAGATGGATCTTTGAGAATGTTTTGAACTTTCTTAAGGCAACGGGAGCTATAAAGCTCTCCCAAAGAGGGGAGAGGGCAACCAATGATCTTCTGGGCAATGACGTTAACCCTCTGGAGTGCTGTCCTATCTGCCACTGTGCAATTGGCAAACCATACACAGGTGCAGTAAGTTAAGATACTCTCTATGGTGCAGTGGTAGAAGGTCACCAGCAGTTTTTCATTCAGTTGTTGTTTTCTGAGAAGTCTCAGGCAGTATAATCTCTGCTGGGCCCTTTTGACCAGTACTGCAATGTGGGCACCCCAGGTCAGATCCTCTTTTAGGGTAACACCCAGAAACTTAAAACTGGCCACTTGCTCCACTTGGTCTCCATTGATAAGCAAGGGCTGGATGTCTGATCTGTTCCTTCTATAGTCCACTATAAGCTCCTTGGTCTTATTGGTGTTGAGGAGCAAGTTATTGTCTTCACACCACAAAAGCAACCAGTCCACCTCATCTCGGTAGGCAGACTCATCCCCCCTGGAGATGAGTCCCAGCACTGTTGTATCATCTGCAAATTTAGCAATAGTATTACTAGCGTGAGTGGGAATGCAGTCATGCACATAAAGAGTATAGAGTACTCAATACACAACCCTGTGGTGTACCAGTGTTAAGAATAAGGGCTGAAGAGGTATGATTACCTAATCTGACCCTCTGTGAGTGGCCAGACAGGAAATCCACAATCCAAAGGCAGATTGAATAAGAAAGTCCAAGGTCCAAAAGTTTAGTCTATGTGGAAGAATTGTGTTAAATGCAGAACTAAAATCTACAAAAAGCATCCTCACATAGCCCTCCCCCCTGTTGTTCTAGATGAGTCAGAGCAGTGTGAAGAGTGATGGCTATAGCGTCCTCTGTAGATCTATTTCTTCTGTATGCAAACTGGTGTTTATCAAATGTATGCGGAAGACCAGAAATGATGTGCCGGCTTGTTTTCAAGGGGGGGAAAGAGCACCTCTCTGGTCACCTTGCTCTTCTTTTCAGACCCCTTGCATGTGGCATTTTTTTAAACGGGCCTCCCTTGTTTCTTGAGGGAGTAGCTGCTGAACTTTATTCTGTGCATCAGCCAAAATAGAAGCTACTGGTCTCAACCTGCTTGGTTTGTATAGTGATATTTTTGCATTGCATTGTCACAAAGTGCCATGCAAAGAACAGGAATAAACCGAGTCTCCTGAACTTCTTCTACATCTCATCAAAGTTACAAAGTTGTGCAAAATCTTTTAGGACAGAATAGAAGATAAACTCATTTCCAGGGGGGACAATTAAGTTCATAATCTCTGCCCTCATAGTTATTTTATGAGAGACCACATTAGCACTGACAATCTGTATTTGGTTGATATCCCACACTGAAGGAAGTATACAGCTTGTTCTCGCCTCCTAATTTTCCCTGCAATAAGAAACACGTGAGATAGTGGATCAGTCAATCAATAAGCTGACATGGTTGAGGTTGAAATAAAGCCTGGTTCTTCCTTCTCCAAGACTTTAACCACTACATCACACAGTTCTTACTAGAAGATTTTTGCAGGGGAACCCCATTGCTGTGAGCTTCTGAAACTCAAAAAGAAATTGCACTATGAAGTTGTAATGTCTTCTGCCACAAATTAATTAAATTAGACACATCTTGGATACACAAATTGGTAACCAGTGATTAGTGCATCACCAATTAGATATGGCATTTTAGAAGTACATTGGGCTACAACTGTACAGTTCGCTATATTTCAAAATGGCTATCCTTTTTTTGCTCCTGCTATCAAAAACCAGCTGCTTTCATTAAAGAAAGGCTGTGACATTCAATTCAGCAATCTCTTCTTGACATCAGTTGGAAATTACTTGACAGATTGACAGTTCTCTCATTTTCTCCTAATCCCTTCAACCAACCATAAGGCATACAAGCTGTGAGGGGAAACTCTTCTTCCTTCACCACATTTTGAAATCTTTATTTTTACAATGCCTAGCTGCACCAAGAAGCTATTCTTGGTCTTTTAATATGTTATACATTGACACCTTAATTTCAACACATTAATTTTGACCCATCAAGATTCAATCCATGACTTTATTGCAAAGAGTCAAGGTGATACCTAAGGATGCTTATTCTTTCCACAGCAATGTCTTTTAAAGAAGAGATTTAAATTTTTTTAAGTGATTATTTACGGCAGTTCTGTTATAGTGTTCTTCTCTTGAGCATACTCATGGTTTTATCGGAAGGTTATTTTTGGCAAAACAACCTTACTTCCTAAACTGCCATGCTATAAATTCTCATTTTAATACATTCTCTTGCAATTACATCCCTGGTCATTCTGGTTCAAAATAGTTATTAGAGAATGTTGTTATGTTTCATACTCATTTATGAAATGGAATTGAACATTTTTTACAAGGTACCTGATTTGTTCATAACTTTGTAGTTTACCATCATGAAACTAGCAGCATTTGACAGATACCCCAAATGTTCCCCAACTATTTCTCTTGCCTCTGAGTTCAATTTCCAGCGCTTCCAAAGATGGTCAGAAGAAGAAGAGCAGCAGCTGTTTCTTCTTGCTCCATTTATTCATTCATGCTTTTTTCCTCTAGGCCAATGACCTAGAAAAAGAAGAGTGGAAATACAACGGAAATGCTGCCTAATAATACCAGTCCTTGATTAATGACTTTGATACAAGCATATCTCCAAATAAATTGCTATGATCTTCTTCCTTTTCTGCAAAGATTTCTATCCTCCTCACCTGTATATACAGAAGCTCCTGAGCTATTCTCTCTCTCTCTCTCTCTCTCTCCATCCACCTTTCTTCAAGTGGTCTACTTGCTTTGTGTTGAAGCCCTTGCATGTTTACTAATCACATTTCTGACACTTTATTTTTTAAAAAGAGAAAAAGAAAGAAAACAGGTTTGTGCACTTGGAAAAAAAATTCCAAGAGGCAAAGGAAGTAACTATTTGATTTAGCACTCTGTGGACTTATCCCTGGCTTGCCTGAATTTTTCATAATGGGGATGACTTTGGATAGGGGTATTTCCCCTCTTTCTAGCAAGCTACACCACTGCCTCATGAGTTTTCATCCATGACTGTCAAGTTGTTCAGCTGCAAACTTTACTGCGTTATAAGCCTGCAAATAATATATAGCAGTGGTCCTATCAATCGTGCTGGGACACTGGATGATGAGAAAAAACAAGTGGGAGAAAATAAACATTTTTTAATAATGGATTTCAAGATAGTTGATAATTTGACTCTCATGGACTTCAAGAAGTACCTGTGAAGTACCCCTTCTACGGAGACTCAGGGCGGCTTACAATTTTTGGAGCGCAACCCAATGCGCTCAGCAATAGCCTTCATTCCATTGTATATGCCTGCTTATTACTAAGCGGCATTTTTACAAAGTCAGCTTATTGCCCCCAACAATCTTGGGTCCTCAATTTACCTACCCCGAGAGGATGGAAGGCTGAGTCAACCTTGAGCCTGGTGGGATTCGAGCCTGCACTAATTGCAGGCAGCTGGAACTTAAGTGCTAGGCGTTTAACAGCCTGCACCACCAAGGCTCTTGTGATTGCAACCATTATGTTTTATCTCTATCTGGAGAGTAATATTTGACCCTTACTTTCTAAAAAAATATGGCTTGAGACTTTCAGTTAACCATAATAACTTGCCTTACAGTATTTAGAACAACATATATAAATGCTTACAATAAATAAATGTCCTATTCAGTATTAATAAGGATTGTTCTGTCTAAATAAATAGCTGATTTATCTGTCTATAGAAACTAGTTTCTATAACATGCAGTCTTCACATCATCCTTGAAGAGAAGGAACACAATGGAAGTTGTGATCTTTTTGGTGATAGTACCTCAGTGTCAGAGTTCTGGTCTCTTGGTAAATTCATTTGAATTTATCAAGATATTATCATATAGCCATTATAGTTTTAAAACCATTTATTAACATTAGGTATTGTTAAAATCAATTTTGGGTGCAGTCTCATGATACTTAGAACAATTGTGTATTTAGTTACTCTAAGGTTCAGTAGTTACTATAAGTTCACAAATAGGAGCTCCAATTCACTTTCAGATTCTATCTGGCATCAGTTGTTATTTTTATCCCTTAAAATTAAAAGAAGAAATTACACGACATTCAGTTTAAATGTTTTGTACAGTAGCACGAAAGTTAGCACACAAAAAAAACGTTGGCTTCCCTTTAGATCCCATTTGGCTATGAAGCTGCCCACCTATGAATTCTGCCCACCTAAAGAAGAAGGTGGAATGTGGGATGCTATCTAGATTATCTTATAATCATTTGCTGCGGAAGGACTTCTTGGCACAGGTTGGGCCAGCAGAAGCTGAAAAGCAGCACCCTCGAAGTAGACTAAGAAAATATGATAGAAGCTGCTTTGCTTGGTGAGGGGAGCAGGTTGAGGACAATGCATGTTAATTTCCCCAACAAAGGAATTATATGGTGTGTCTGTATTTGCATTAGGACAAGCAGGATATGCAAATGAACTGTAACTCTTCCATAATTGATATACTTGTCCTTGCATTCTAAGCACATTCTAAACAATGTGCCTTTTCGTATCATATTTGCCAACTTCAGCTCATTCTGAGAGTTGCTTTTTCTCGCTTTAAAGAGTACCCTATGCATTCATTCCACCCACCTTTTCATCTCTTATACGTGTCCCTTTTTTCAGGTCTTGATTAAGCTTTTTGTGGAGTCACAATGGCTGATGCTTCTTCCAGCCACTATTTTTTTTCTCCCTGGAATTGTTTGTCATTGTGCTTTTTAATGTCTCGAATTTTTAAAGGAATTTTCATCTATCTTGAATTTCTTTTCCCACTAGCTATTCTTCCATAGAATTTTGCTTATCATGGTATGGAGTTTATTAAAACCTGTCTTCTTTTTTAAAAAAAAAGGTATAACTACATCAGTTTAAATTTAGCCCCAGCTAGATTTTCTTTTAACTGAAGATCTTCACGTTAACTCACATATTTTAGTTTGCTTTTTCTGTGCAAAACGTTAATGGAAATGCAGACAATTGTGAAGAAGGCTTCTTTTTTTCAAGATTTTCAATTTTGCTTTTTTTTTGCAGTTGGATCTGTGCTTACGGTCATCTCCAACCTGTCACTGCAAACCTTCTATTTTGTGTTTTTGGTCTTGAGGTGAATGTGACATGTCTTAGTTCAGGGGTCTCCAACCTTGGTAACTTTAAGTCTGGAGGACTTCAACTCCCAGAATTCCCCAGCCAGAAACTCCCCATGTGCCACTCTCCAGAATTCTGGGAGTTGAAGTCCTCCAGGCTTCAAGTTGCCAAGGTTGGAGACCCCTGTCTTAGTTTACCTTTCTTAGGTAATGGATTGATGGTGCAGCAGACAAATCTAGGACAAGATTGCTTTTGTATTGTCAGGTCTGTTTTTGTGTATTGTGATTGTAAAAAGCAGAAGTCATACTCCATTTCTCCCAGCACACAAGATGTGACAGTACGCCATCCTTCTGAACCAATCTAAAATGCTATTCTCAATGCTAAATAAATGCATGGAGTTCCTTAAGCAACTAGGTCTTTGCAATAATTAGGATGAACGATAGGCAAGTTTTCTATTTCTTAGTAACTTTGGTCCTTGAATTTGCCAGTGAGCTCTAGTTACAATCTGGCTTTTCCCACATCAACTCTGGTAGATACTTCTGCAATTACAACTCTGGTAGATACTTGGTGCAAGGCCCTGCACCAAGGGCCTTGGTGGCTCAGGCTGTTAAATGCCTGCACTTAAGATCCAGCTGTCTACAATTACTGTAGGCTCGAATCCCACCAGGCTCAAGGTTGACTCAGCCTTCCATCCTCTCGGGGTAGGTAAATTGAGGACCCAAGATTGTTGGGGGCAATAAGCTGACTTTGTAAAAATGCCGCTTAGTAATAAGCAGGCATATACAATGGAATGCTATTGCTGAGCACACTGGGTTGTATCCCAAAAATTGTAAGCCGCCCTGAGTCTTCGGAGAAGGGCGGCATATAAATGTAATTAAAAAAAAATTTACCTAAATTGAAAATCCAGTGAAATAGAAAAATGTCCTCAAAGCTGTTCGAAATAAGCAAGGAGAATAATAAGGTAATTTTTGTGCCATATCCAGAGTTTTATTTACATCACTTAGGATGTAAAGTCAAATAATGTTTGTCCTATATATTCAAAGTCCAGTGCTTCCCTGTTTCTCCCAAAGGCCTTCCATCAGCATAAAAAAAATGCAGTGGCAACTGTCCACTTATCTGGACACAGGATGTCTCTGTTGCAAGAAAACATGTGCATATCCACCAATCCCTCATTTTGTACTAGCAACTAACAATTATTTTGCTCTTCAAAGATAATAGTGATCCCTACTATTAGGTCAAATCCAACAACATCAGAGATAAACCAAACATATTATGACATAATAACACTTCCAGCTTAACAATTTACTTAGAGTAACTCAGTCTATCATAAAAGAGAGAGAATGTTTTGAAGTAGATCCAATAATGATTCTTTTTCTGATTTTCGACTCTGTATACAACAGTCAGCATTATGCTTCACTGAATTTGTTTTGGAGTCAGCAGACAAGGCAGAGTTGTTGACATAAAAATGTGAAATCCTCTCCACTGCAAACCGACAGATGTTACTGCAAGATTTTCTTGCACTTTTGCTGACTCATTGCAGCACTATTTTTTTTAAAGGATGTGCATAAAAATCCATTAGCACATTAGATAAAACACAAGATCTGCCAAAATGACTTGTGAATCAGCTTTTTTAATGCATACATTTACATATTTATAATACAGGGAGTCAGCTCTCCATTAATTCTATATTATCGTCTCTATCCCCTATATCATCCCTTCTAAGGAAAAGAAAGAAGCTAAGGATTAGCTGAAATATAGCAAGAAGACCAACTTCACGTGGTCACAGGGACTAATGCTGACGTATAGCCTTCATGTCAGTGACAGCGGGCAAAAATTAAACGTGCCAAGAATTAAAGGGCAAAAAAGTGCCAGGTTGACTTGAATAATGGGTCTTCCTGGAGTAATTTGAGTAGTCTATTTTCTATAATCACTGTTGATCAGTATCTTTGGGTAGAGCTTCCAGTATAAAACTCTTATGTTTAGAGCTCTTACCTGTT
This sequence comes from Naja naja, assembly GCA_009733165.1. Lineage (NCBI taxonomy): Eukaryota > Metazoa > Chordata > Lepidosauria > Squamata > Elapidae > Naja > Naja naja. The sequence continues at coordinate 41,425,379 of CM019152.1, forward strand.
GGAACAATTTCTCCTGTTTGTGGCAGGCTGATTTCAACATTCTGCATTTTGAAGTGTCTTTCACTATTATTTATTTGACCTTTGCTGTAACTTTGCCAAACTACTGAGCCTGCAATTGATAAGGAGCAGTACTTTTTCCTATTAATGTTACTATAATTGCCTTGTTAGTTTTGACCCTGAATTGTCAGCCTATAGCTTCTGCCCTGCCATGGGGGCCCTAAAACAGGTCAATCCTGCCTGCAGTTTGATTAATTTATTGCATATCAAAGGTTACATGAAACAATAATTGAATTTGTATACTATTTATGCTTCTGGGTTTAGCTTTAAGAACTGATATTCTTGACAAAATATTGAGACATGACAAGCTTTCTTCTCCATCCATAAAAAGATGCTTTCTGTTTGTTGATGTTGAATAAATTATAGGACTGATTTCATCAATATAGATATATTACATTAAATTTGCAGTTCTGAAAATTCTCAGCCATTGTTTGGTCAAATTATAGGTACACTGTTCAGTCTTTTTTTGAATGTGAAAAAAGTGAGATTACACCAGTGGCACATAACATTAGTGACACCACTTAGACTAATATACTGACCAATCGTGCTTTACTCACTCTCTGAGTAGTTTACAAATGTCAGCATATTGCCCCCAATAATCAGAGTCCTCATTTTATTGACCTCAGAAGGATGGAAGGCTGAGTCAACCTTGTGCTGATCAGGATCAAACTCCTGGCTATGGGCAGAGTTAGCCTGCAATGCTACAGTCTAACCACTGCACCACCACATCTCACATAAAGACTCCACTCTGTTCCCTATACACATACAGACTTTATACATGAAAAAGATTATGCTTCTTCTTAGATATCCAACTGCATGAACATAGCTATGCACAATTATTGGATATTCATATATATATAGGAATATATTATATATGATATTGCACTTTATATTATATTACAAAATATAGATGTATTGCCTTAACTGTAGCCACTCCTTTCCTCTGTGTATGTTCAGAAAATTCTGTGAAATCTAGCTATCTATATTTCATCCATTCATCCTTCCAGCTAAGGACTGAATGAAATCTTCGTGTTATAAGTCACGTTACTCCAATATGCACTACTGATGTGCTAAGGTCTGGTGTATTATTCAGCATCTGGGTTTTTATTTTTTCAGTTGTTGACAAGTTGCTCTGAGAATAAGTTTTATTATTTGTGAAATGAAAGCCTGCAGTGAGAATTTATCGGTGCAATACTTTATGATTTTTGACTGTTGAAAACATCTCCAGAATTTAAATTCATTGCCAAATGCAGATTATTTATGGTAATGACTGTTGACATGACTGGGTCAAGAAAAATATAAAAATCAGGAACTAGGAAGAACTGATTCATGTGATCAAGAATGAAGTGGATGGCCTGTGACAGCAACTGCTGGTAGTGATTTTTACGTGAGAAAAGTTGATGATCCGATTAAGGACAATTGCAGAATTACTCAAAGAGAAATTATTTCAAGTCTGGCATTTTCTAGAATGTATGGGTCACATTACCATTCTTTTTTCAATATCAGAAGAGTTGTACAAGATGGGTTTCTTACATGCTGATGGCACAGATCAAAGCTTTACATATCGAAATATGCCAGGAATTGTTGTCATGCTATAAGAAGCTGAGGAATTTCTTCATACCCTTGTTATAGCCAGTGAAACATTGGTTCATCATTATTATTTATTATTTGGTCTTATATGCCACCCTCTCTCCCGAGGGACTCAGGGCGGCTCACATAAAAACAACCATACAACTTACAAAAGTTAAAAAAGAATTAAACCAAATTCAACCAAATAATCATTAAAACCCACTAACAAACATTTAAAATATTAACACAACCCCCCCTCAGTCCAGGCCGGCCTGTTCGAATAACCAAGTCTTTAGGCCGCGGTGAAAGGAGCGAAGGTTGGGGGCCAGTCGCAGCTCCAGGGGAAGCTGGTTCCACAAAGTGGGCGCCCCCACAGAGAAGGCCCTCCCCCTAGGGACCGCCATCCAACATTGTCTAGCCAACGGTACCCCAAGGAGGCCCTGTCTGTGGGTGCGCACCGGGCGATTGGTATTTGATGCTGGCAGGAGACGTTCCTGCAAGTACCCCGGCTCTAAGCCATGGAGAGCTTTGTAGGTAAGCACCAACACCTTATTATGACCCAAAAATTTGTGTAAGTCTATGGAATATCATCACCAAGTTTTAACTGCGGGGCAGGGGGAAATCCAAACTATATTTTGGCAGAAAAAGTCATGATTAGTTTTCTGGAATCAAGATGGTGGTATTTACATGGACTTCCTTGAATCTGGCACCACTGTCCATTCTGGATGCTAGATCACAACACTCCAAACTTTGAAACAATGATTAAGTTAAGGAGCACAAGAAGGAAGTTCAGCCTCGTTGCATAGAGAGAAAAACTCTAGGTTTCTACAAATTAATTTCTTGAAAAAGTACTAAGTAGATCAGGAAAAATCTTGTTGGAAAACTACTTGTCTTTTTTATTTCTGGTAGCTAACTTAAAGAGATATAATCTAGTTTAACAGCCTCTGAAAAGGAAACTAAAAACTTAAACAGGGACAGATCTGGGTAGTTTTTTAGATAACTAGTGGCTTACTGAGATCCACCTCCTGCTAGAAACAGCAGGACTTAAGTTTCTGTCTCTACCATGCTATCAGACTTAAACAGAATTTGCCAGTTTAAGTACTATGTTGACAAAAATCAGTAATGACATCTACATTTTCACTTACCTAGAAAAAGCAATGCAGCTGACTTTTTCTCACGTTTAAGAGATATACTTCATGATATAATAATAAGATCTGAATTGCCTTAAATTACAATTGGATGGTTTTTATGGAATTTTAACAATGTTAATATTTTAATTATGCTACTATCCCTTAATAATTTTATAACTGTAAATTGGGTAAGACAGAAGGGGGAGGGGAAGTTTACTAAATTCAATGACTATTAAAAATGGGTTTCTGTGAAATCCAAAACTAAGGCAGCTCTGAATAAAATGTTACCGAATATTGTTCAAAAACTTCTGTTAGTTTTCATGAGTGAATTAAAGTCAACCCTTAAAAAGAGCCTTGGTGGCTCAAGCTGTTAATTGCCTGCACTTAAGTTCCAGCTGCCTACAACTGCTGTAGGCTTGAATCCCACCAGGCTCAAGGTTGACTCAGCCTTCCATCCTCTCGGGGTAGGTAAATTGAGGACCCAAGATTGTTGGGGGCAATTAGCTGACCTTGTAAAAATGCCGCTTAGTAATAAGCAGGCATATACAATGGAATGAAGGCTATTGCTGAGCACACTGGGTTGCATCCCAAAAATTGTAAGCCGCCCTGAGTCTCCGGAGAAGGGCGGCATATAAATGTAATTTTTTTAAAAAAACCTATCTATCTTGTAAGCTGAGATTAATCAGTGTTCTATTTGCAAGAATGTATCTCCAAAGTGGTGACTGAGATAAATTAAGGAGATTTTGGTCCTAAACAATTGAAAAGGATGGACCTTGGTGGTTCAGGCTGTTAAATGCCTAGCACTTAAGTTCCAGCTGCCTACAGTTACTATAGGCTCGAATCCCACCAGGCTCAAGGTTGACTCAGCCTTCCATCCTCTCGGGGTAGTAATAAGTAGGCATATACAATGGAATGAAGGCTATTGCTGAGCACATTGGGTTGTATCCCAAAAATTGTAAGTCGCCCTGAGTCTTCGGAGAAGGGCGGCATATAAATGTAATTTTAAAAAAAAGGTGAATCACTAGAACACTGGGTTAAATGCTATTACCCATAATTATAATGGAGGTAGAGTAAATGTGAATGTGAAATCTGCCTATCTTATCAAAAGGAGTGTTTTGAATGCAGCACAGTTTTATCCTTAGATAAGGACCGTGCTGAAAGAAAAGCAGCTCTCAATCTAGCAGTTGAAATGAGAGCAGGAATATGCATCCTTAAAACAAAAATACCAAAAAAGGGAGGATGGAGTAAGAAGTGAATTCATCTGTTCTAAAAATAACATATAGATTCTTTAATTAAATGGTATGTTGAAGAATTTACTAGTCAGTTAGTTTTGTCTGTGTTCTGCAGAAATGGTCCAAATATTTTTGCCACAGGGCTGATTTGTTAATGGAAAATGGGAAAATCTTACTGATTTCCATGAGAATAGATTGGTCCTTTAATATATGATAAATAGCATATAGAAACCAAAGCTAGGCATCATCAATTGTTAAATATAGTAGCTCCGTGGATTCCAAAGTATATTTGAAGAACACAAAATTGCCCCACAAAATTTAAGCGGTTTCACATAATCCACTGAAAGGCAGTTCTGTGAGTACAATTTTACGGCCAACTGTAAATCCTAACAATAAATATATACAAAGTGCAAATCTATTTTGTCTTTACAGTTTCATGTAAGTGGGTAACATTTATGGGTTTAGCATTTTTGTCTGTGTGAATTATTAAAAAGTGCCAGTGTTATATGTGTATAACACTGTGTACAGAACTGAATAGCAACAATAAAGATTACTTCATATTACAAATGTCTCCCCAAAGTCAGTAGGTTATGGTAAAATCATCAAGATACTGACTGTGATGGTGTGATTAAAGTTTGCTGTTTATACACAATATATCCCTGGCTAGAAACCAGGAGACTGCTGGCTATGGAGACTCTCGGTCATACAGGTTGTCCCAATGCTGCTTTTTCAAAAACCTGACTGCAAGGAATATAAATCCTTCCATTCTCCACCATTTGGTCAGAACAGAAAAAGCTTATTGGACGAAAAGCTAAATGTCTTCAAGAAAAAAACAAAGGAAGTCCAGTTGCCCTTTGAAAAAGCACCTTTGGGACAGGAGACCATGAATTCTACTTCTGCCTTAAGCGCAAAGACAGTAGGATGACCTTGGACCAGTCACTCAATTTCCAGCCCTAGGAAGGAGACTATGGCAAACCACTTCTGAAATGTAGCCAAGAAATTGTCTAAGGCTACTCCAAGCAGTTGTGATTGAATGTAGTCCAGATTTCCAAGAGGGAAGGAGAGCATTCCAGAGGGGCAAAAGATGAAGAGACTTAAAGCCACTCTTCCATCGTCATTCTCCGAGTATGTGTTTAATGGCAGAAGTACTCTATAGGTAAAGAACCATAAAGGAAACTGCTTAGAAAAAACTCATATCTTTGTTTTTGGAGCTCAACGGGCAGTTAAATGGAGTCAACACTAACTTTAGACCCCCCCAAAAATCACATCTACCATCTTGATCTTTTTCCTGCCATACTTGGAGAACCCTCTCTAATAGAAGGCACTTTCTTTGCCTTTTCCAAATGCAAAAGTGTTAGATATAGCCTACTCTATGAAATCCTGTTTGGAATAAACCATTATCTGTAAGGCCACACAATTGATGTAAAAACAAATGTCTATACACCAAGGATCAGTAAAGGGGGCAAACCTTGAGATTTAATTGCTGATGCCTTATGGAGAAGATAAAATTGATCCTAATTTTGGAATTATTATATCTTGCTTAGAGGAATGAATGGATAAGATAGGTGGAAAACAGTGTTTTGTTGAATGGAAATTGTTATTCATTAGTTTTACTTGTATTCCATATGGTAACAAAAGCTCTGAAGTCTGCTGCTATGAGCCGAAATATCCATGTCCAAGAAAATATCTTTGATAATTCCGTATCTCTAAATATTCAAATATCCAACACAACACTATGGGTTATTTGAATATATTGGTTATAGTTTATTGTATCAACTGCCACAAAGTCATAACATTTTTTTCTTGCTTATTTTTAGTCCTTTCTTTAAAAAATACAAAAAATAAATTAAAACACATTAAGTAATATTAATGATCTGTCTGTGATCAACCCCTCCCCCTCCCCCAGCAAATTCCACATTAAGGCTAAAAATATGGTCTTATTTATTCTGGTCAGTTGTGGCAAAACTGACTTTGCTTATGGGTGTCCTTAATATTTTTGTGGACATAGTGCAAATCTGGATGCTTATTGCTCCTTGAATCCATCTTTATGCAACTACATAGGTAGACATACATACATACACACATACCTATATCTATCATACATATAGATAGATATACATATACATACTTTTATCCATATAGATATACATGTGTACATCTTTCTGCTACTAGATGTTGAACATGCTGTCCTTTATCCCACTTCCTCATAAGATGATCAATTTATCATCCAAATTTTAAGGATACAGTTGAAAAGTAATTTATATTTAAAGTCATCTTAAAAACTCTTTTATCATTTTTCCAGTGAAAGTGGTTTGACCATTAAAACAGGAGGTCTGTGCAACTTGTGAACCATCAAGTTGAATACAGACCCGCATTAAGGCTTATCAGGTGCTTGACATGCCACCTATGTCTGCAGTCTCTGGCAGGCAATTTTATAAAGCTGTAGATGGATTGCTCATGCGCTTTCAGTGAGCATTGATCTTGTTACTTAATACTGTATTGCATGTGCCTATTTTATAGATAAAGATGCAACTGATTCATTATTTCAATGTGAAGCAAAGGTTAAAAAAAGATAACTGACAAGTGGTGATAAAAATGTTATTACAAAATAGAATAAACTTCTTAAAATAATTGGCTCTGAGCAAAAATTAACAGTTCAATCCTGGTCATAGTTATTAAAGAAGTCATGCTGGATTTCAAAGGGTTGATTCTCAGTTCAGTATTCAAGATACCACTTGAAATACATTTATATAGTTTATAGGTTTAATTGATCTGTAATTATATGTTTGGAGTTTCTTGGGATCAATCTAGGTGTCAATTTGAAAGGATTGATCCTAGTCTAATTTTCTTAGCAATTCAGAACTAAATTGAGAAAGTCTTACATTGTGTTATAAATATGAACTGAAAATAGATTGGTAATAGCTTTTTCATTTTAATGTCATGGAGAGCTCTCGCTGAACTTAGTAAAATGAGCATTTTTTGTGCTAAACCAGCAATGAATAATGTACATATTATGACATTCAGTAATGTCTTGAGAAAAAGGTGGAGGTGGTTTTTAAAAAAAGGCAAGATGGCATCAAGGCATTACAAGAGACACATGCAAATTCACAAATATACACAAAGGGGTAGAGTTTCTACTGTGCTGTCATGACCTCATCTTGACTTTTTTGATATCCTTCCCCCTTTTGGATGCTGCTTATGGCATTCACACCAATACAGCTGATAATTGTATGGGACAGCTCTCCAACAAACTATAATCATGAATAGCTGCATCTTATCACATCTAGAAATTACCCAAGACTAGGTGTTGTAGATTAGCTAACACCATGGATACATTTGACACAGGCTTATTCCTAAAATAATAGTCCCATATTTGTTTTCCATTTTCCATTGTATGTATGTCATGTCTTCATAACTACAGTCTTGCACTATTGATTATTTTAGAAATGGCAAGAAAATGTTTAACTCACTGGCTTCAAGAGTAAAGATGGTTTAATACTTCAGGAGAACAAGTAGAAAATAAGAAATTGTTCTGACCTAAAGCTGATCGTATGAATTCACTGCATTTCCTTGTCATCTTTCTTTCCAAAGGACAACCATACAACCAATTAAAAGAATGTTTAATTCATCCTGAATATATTAACCATTTTTTCAGTATATTTGTATGCACATACATCAAGATTTATTCCTAACTGACTGCTACTTCAGACCTGAAATGGCTTGTTGTTTGAGAAGACCTTCTTGTGGAAAATCAGGGTATAAATATATGGTTCTGGGGTTGCTTCAATAGCAATAGAAATAGCACTTAGACTTATATACCGCTTCACAGTGCTTTACAGCAATCTCTGAGCAGTTTACAATGTCAGCATATTGCCTCCAACAATCTGGGTCCTCATTTTACCAACCTCGGAAGGATGGAAGGCTGAGTCAACTTTGAGCCCCAGCAGGATTGAACTCCAGACTGTAGGCAGAGTTAGCCTGCAATATTGCATTCAAACGATTGCACCACAAGGGCTCCTAGTAGCTTCCAGTAGGACTGTCCTGGTTTTAGCAGAGGTTGAGATGAATTTTGAATTCACAATGAGCAACTCTTTCTAGCAAACTATTTTTGCATTGCAGCACAATCAATGCATATGCTGGTATCCTCCTACAATTTCTTTAGGCTTAGCTATTATGCAAAGCATATATTTCTAATGTGAACTACTTCTGCATCTAATTCTAATCCAGAATTTTTTACCCATGTTTCATTAAACCAATTTTGCAGGTGAAAAATATAATAATTTTTTTTTTCTAATTGCAAAAAAAAGAGACCAAAACAAACCAAAAAAGGCAGGATTTTGGTATATGACAAAGTATAATGAACACAAGCCAGGTCTTGTAACTCAGCAACAACATTAATTTCAGACTGAGGTTTGCTGCCCCCAAATAAGACACATTTTCTTTATTGGGCCGCTCTGCATCTTATACATCGTGCATGTTATTTACTAATCTTTATTGTATGGCATAGTGTTATGTGCAAATCCTGCTACAGAGAACAATAGAGCACTCCATTTTACATAAAATCCAGGCTATAACCAGAGCCATGTTGAGCTGACTGTATTACTCTAGTCTAAACTCTCTACATTTCCTCTGCCAACTTTTATTGAAATGGTATGTACATGTAAGTGCATGAACTGCAGTCATTGTCAAGGTTTCTGTGGCCTCTGTTGATCTTAGGGCTTTATGACAAAGCCTCTCCTCTATGGGTAAGCCCAAATTATAGCTACTAACAAAAGGTATGCTTGCACTCATTATGTTACACAATCCTCACTGATACACATTATGCAGTGCAGCCAGCACAATATGCTTTAAGAACATTTGAAACATAATTTAAGTATAGTACTTTCACCCACATTGTAATTCTCAATAGAAATGTACTCTTGTCATCTGCAAGAGTCGTCTATGTATTATGATAGACCACAATGAAAGCATTTTTCCCATGAAAGATAATAACCCCACATGGAACTTGTGTAATTTCAGAGTAGATAATCAAGTGCACAATTAAACAAGTTTACAAGAGTGAGAGCCTTGTCTCTGGTCTTTGTTACTACTTGTGTGAGGCAACCTTAATTGGTATAAAAATATCCTAATAGGCATTAGAATATTTCTGATATTCTGCTTAAGTTAAAAAAAAAACCATACATATTTATGATGTAGCTTTGGTATTATCTGCAGTAGGTTTAACAAGTAGAATGTATCATATATCAACCCTTCTTTTTATTTCTTTGCGTTTTTTTATTCCACAATGGGAAATTTGTAGATTTTAAGTTTGATAAGTTGCTTATCAAAGAGGAAATACTACAGACACAGAATTAAAGTTTTGAAGACCCAGTTTTATCTTTAATCCTCAGTAAGAGAGGGAGAGGAAAGGGGGAGATTTTAAGCTATGAAACAAGCAGTCAGAAGAGTAAGCACTCAAGAGTTATGAGTGGTGTGCATAATTTTACAATAATAATGGGCACAAAAAATATTGTCGCCTTTAGTACATTAGGATCCCTAGATTCCTCCTTGCCTCCATGCATCTTTATGTTTGACTTGTATGAATTTAATCACATGGTCGTAGCGGCCTTTGCTGTTGAAATGTTTTTCAGAGCCTATAACTTCCAATCTGCCTATCTGGCCTGTACACACGTCATTAAAAATAAACTCTATATAATAAATAAATATATAAAATAAATAAAATGTTGCCTTTGGATTTCTATAAATAAATTTAACTTTTTTAAAAAAAAAATCCTGTATTACTAAGAGGTCTTTACTTAAAATTCATTAAGGAAGCAGTCAAACTGAAAATAAGTCTCTTTTTTCCTATGTGGATTTTAGACAGACCATACCCTCCATGCCTTTGCTTTTTAAAAAAAATGCAGCGTACACTTGAGCAGGCCACCAGCCAAAATTCTTCATGAGTCAAAGTATGGCAGCTATGCTGATCTAGGATGAAGTATACAACAGACCAAAATTTTTTAAAAGCGTGTCTATTTCCCAGCATGCATCAGGCCTTTCCCCCCTTCCTTCGTTCTTCAGCTTCTGCTTTCACTCTCAAACATCCTCACTCTTCCTTTCTTACTTAATAAATCAAGCAATGGGCATAGGCTCTCTTCCAGAAGACAAACCTTTTAAGTGCGGAACACCATCAGCAAGTTTCATCCAAGCCTCCATCATATATTATGCATGCGACATAGTTTGGCAACAGTGGAGCTGATGTGATGACACAGCTAATCAATTAAGAACCCACCGCATGAAACCTTTATAGTGGTTGTTGGTTTTTAAGGGCTCAAGTGAAGGAAATGTCTTTGTCAACTTTGGCTTAAAATATCCTTATATAGTTCAGGGACTTTCTCAGGGTCCACTGGCCTAGGTAAAAAATGTGTGAATTTCTGATGCCGTTTAGTCCTGGTCCCTTCTCTGGGAGTTCCATCTCTATTTAATGCGACATAATATCGTCTTCCAGTGTCCACATGCTTATATAGGTTTGATGAGTATGTATTATACCAGTTCTCTTCAAATTGCTCTCTGAACACACACTCCTGGGTCAATTTATCCTGTAAATATAAGAGAGAGAAAAAGTCATGAGTGGACTGTTTTCCCATATATTGTTAAACAAGGGTGCTGCATTTAGAACAAAGATGAATAACACCTTTTATTCTCCCCTTTCTAATTTTTACCTCAAAGTGAAGGACACACTCAATACTCCTTTCTCCTCCTATTTTCTCTACAACAACCACCTTGTGAAGTTGAGTTGGGCTGCAAATAACTAATCTACATATTTTATTCCTCCTATTGGTTTCTAATTCATTTATTTCTTAAGCATTTGAATCTTTAACCAGCTCATAGCTCTACATTCTTATTACTATACTTTCTTAGCCTACCGCCCTTCAAAACTTTTGGATTACACTACAGCATTTTTCATTCAGCAATCTCCCAGGAAAAATCACATCTAAAAGCCATCTAAGTGGGAAGGCTGATCTACTATGATACCTACATGATTAAATAGATCTTCATTTTTTTTAAAATTACATTTATAATTACATTTATTAATTTCTAAATCTAAACATTTAAAAATTAATACATCTTTTGCTTTAAAAAATAGGATTGTCCCATTTGAACAGTGCTGCTACAATTATAAAGACGTATATTAAAAATGCTTAGAATATATTTCTGCCAATGTTGTCCGAAAATATTTCCATGGTCATGTAGCCAGCATGACTATACACTAAGACCATGGAACACTATTATCTTCCCACTAATACGGTATCAATTTATCTACTCGCATATGCATGCTTTTGAACTGCTAGGTAGGCAGGAGCTGGGGCAAGTAACGGGAGCTCACCCGTTGCGCAGCACTCTGGTCTTGAACCCAGGCTATCAGCTTTTCCGCTGACAACTCAGTGTCCTTAACCGTTGAGCCACCATGTCCCTTGGAATGAAGTAATAGCATAATATTATGATGCAATGTTGTAACAGGGTGGGTTTCTCTGTTTACATATAGCATATAGTATATAATCTAGTAGTTTGTAAAATAGCAAGTTGTAGGGCCCTTAAACCAACACATTTATTGAGATATACTCTTTAAGAGGGGGTATATGATATATTCAAGATTCTTGCTCCCTAAAGTTGGCTTAAAATAGACATTTTAAAAATCCATTGAATGATGATAAAAGAATAAGAAAACACTTTTACATTCATTAAGTACTAGCTCTTAAGAACAACATATAGCAACTAAAACTTCTCTATCAAGGAATTAAGAATGTAATGGGAAGAAAAGTTAATGAAGTGAAAAGAAGAAAACAAAATTAAAGTTACTCTTTAGCTCAGATGCTAATAATATGCTTCACAGATAACTTTTTCAATGCAAGACCATGCTTTGCCAGATGACACATTCTCTGACACTACATTGGCTGCATACAAATAAAAACTTTTAAAAATAAAACTCAGTTGCCCAGTATCACAGGATTTGATCTACTACTTTTAATTTTAAAAAAAAATTAGAAATGCTGAAGCAGATATGATTGTGCCCACGGAGTAAGCATTTCTTTCTTATTTATTTACAGCATTACTATACTAGATCTCATCAAAACAAATCAAGTGGTTTCCAATATATTTCCATATGAAATATACAGTGCAACACAATTATCATCCATATATTTTCTTTTCAGGTCAGTTTCATTTATAGCAACTGTATAGCTTTCAAGGTAACCTCTGATAGATGTAATTATTTCAGTATCTATATATACTCATTCAAGCTGGTCAAGAAACCTCTGCTTTGAAATTTTGAATAAAGGAAAAGCAATGTAGAAATTTTATACATAAAATGAATAAAAATGTTTATATTGCATTGCAGATGGTGAACATATGGGCTTATCTGAAAGGGAAACATCCACTTACATTTCCAATAATGAATTCAAGAGCTGTTAGGCAGTGATAGTTACAAGCTGAACATATTTAGTGAGAATGACTACACCATTCCCACCACACACAGAGATTATGTATCAAGAGGACTAGAGATTTCAGTACTACAAGCAAGTGGAAGATATCATTCTTCTCACACCCAGCATATGAATTTCCTGAAAGTTACTCATTGAAGGAAGAGAGTTTTATTGAACGGTATTTGGTCTGATCCAGGATTATCCTTATTATGGTCTTAAACTGCTCTTTCAGTGGTGGGAAATGTCCTTCAAAGATCCAATGAAAGACAAATGTTCTCAGTTCCAGATATGACGTTATGGTGTATACAAAACTTTTCACACTCTGATTTTTATAGTGCTCTTAAGTTTAAATTAGGTTTTTTTAGGGAGGATTTGCATGTCTTTTTTTCACTTTTTCCCCTTCTGGCTTCCTAGCAAGCTTGGCTGACCTTGAAAGAAACTAAAGAAACTGGTTATTACTTGGATTGAAAACCACAAGGAAATCACAGAGCTGTAGGCTCAACTGGAAAATTAAAAAAAAAACACAGACAAAGGATATGGTAAACTTCTTCCACATTGTACCAAAAAAAACCATCCTTCATTGTGATATCCATGTTATCAACATTAGTTGAGTTTTGAGTTTAGATATTTTACCTTTATGTTAAATTTACAAATACTGTAAATAATTTTCCATTGTTCCTGCAATTTTAACTCTCAAAGAAGTTGTTCATATAATCACTTAATCATTGTAACCCTCACCATGGATTTCTCAAAACAACCTTAATACCCATATGCTATAAACAAACATACATATTAATCAGTATGGAGGGGGAAGATCCTTACAAAGGCTTAGATGGATAAGCACTTTACCCATTATTACATCTACTTCAACCAAAATTGTTAATAGAGAAAAAGAACCAACTCTGATGTTTCAACCTCATTGTGCATCATCAATTTTACTGAATTCTACAATAGGTAAGAGTTGAATGTGTTCTAATAGCCTCCCACAGCTTATCTAAGAAGAAGAATGCAAGCAGCTTTGTAATCAATCTCTTCTTTTTATTTGCTGAATAGTCTTTAAATACAGCATTTCTTATCTTAACAGTTTCTTTGAACAATTTTTAAAATTACTTTGAGTTCTTTCAATTGTAAATCCAGATGCTGTATAGAAGTCAAATGCACTGTCAGAGAAACTGGCAAGAAACTTAAGGTTTTTTTTAATTCTTATTTCCTCCAGGCAAATTAGATCATATAGAGTTACACTGCAGAATGCTCCATGATATTAAAGAGGCATATTAAATGCCTCTCAGTCTATTCTTGAGTCAGTTATTCAGTTTTCCATACGTATTTGATGCCATTATTTGAAAATAAGTTGAATCTGTAAGATAATTTATTTGTTCTTCTGGAAAACTTAAATTAATTATAAACACCACCACAGGATAGTAGCAGGCTTCCATTTTTCTATAAAGAATTATAACAGAATACACAACAGGATGGTCTATGATAAGACATAGCATCATATGAAGAAATTATCCAACCTTTTGACTTGCCTTGGCAGCACTGAGGGATTAAGAATTATCTTGGGCTGCATATAAAATATATAGTATAGTTACTGTATATAAATAACAAACTTCCTATATTTTTTTTAATTATGGAGCCACATTACCAGCTGTCCAGAGCCGCATATGGCCCACAGTTGGACATACCTAGGTTAGTTTACGTATGTCATAATAAATATGGGATATAATCATAATAAAGGTTTACAAAATTAAAGCTTAAGAGAAAAAAGCTTCGAATTCCATGTTTTGCTTTCCATATTTTTAACATTTTGTCAGTTCCCAAACAATATTAGAATTATAAAATAATCACACAGGGTACAACATTTTTTTAAAAAAATTTGCAGCCGAATCTTTTGTTCCAACCATCCCTACTTGCACTATTACCAATGAGGTGCACCACTGTGTCCCTATTCTTCCCTATACTGCAGAAGCACTACAGTAGTGGGAAATTGGATGGTAGACGTTGGGTGACTGCTATTTCTCTATGGCCACAACATTTTGCTTTAGTCAGTCCAGTACAACATCTCTCACATGTTGACAATTGAATTACATTCTTTTAATACTATGAATGGCCAGAATATGGATATTTCTAAAGGTGCATTAATCAATATGCTATATAATAGAAATTAATGCATTCTATTTAGATTATGCAGTAAGACAACATCCTCTCTTTAGAGACATATGATAGCCCCTGGATTTTATGAGCTAGACAACCACATCATCAAGTCAAATACTAAAGTCAAATACTTTAGTTCACAAATGCAGAATCACTCAGCAGAATAAATAGCCTGAGAGCGGCTGATCCTATTTTTAATTAAATGAACTAATACAATCTAAGAAAACCTTTCATCCCATTAATGCTATTAACATTTAAACTGGAAGAAAATCTATCACAATAACTATTTCTCTTTTAAACCTCTTTCTGTTTTTAACTAACATCATTACAACATCAAGATTATTATGGTGGAGAAACAATTTAATGCCTACAGTGAAAGACATTAATATATATATCAGTGAAAGACATTGATAGGTTCGGCTGGTTCGCCAGCTCCGCCCTTATTTGGACCGAGATGCCCTTCGAACGGTTACTCATGCGCTCGTCACCTCTAGAATCGACTACTGCAACGCTCTTTACATGGGGCCCCCCTTGCGGATGACCCGGAGGTTACAGATGGTGCAGAATGCAGCCGCGCGGGCTGTGATGGGGGTATCCCGATACTCCCATGTTACACCCCTCCTGCATGGCTTGCATTGGTTGCCGGTTGCCTCTTGGGTCGCCTTCAAGGTATTAGTAACAACTTATAAAGCCCTAAATGGCTTGGGTCCAGGGTACTTGCGGGAACGCCTCCTGCCAGCATCACTTTCCGATCGCCCTGTTCGCTCTCATAGGAGGGGCCTCCTAGAGATACCATCAGTCAGGCATTGTCGGCTGGCGGTTCCCAGGGCTAGGGCCTTCTCCGTGGGAGCACCTGCCCTCTGGAATCAGCTCCCCGTGGATCTCCGTTTGGACCTGACCTCCGCTCCTTCCGCCGAGACCTGAAGACTTGGTTGTTTCAACAGGCCGGCCTGGAATGACCCGGGGGGGGGGGGTTGAGGGTTTTAATTTTCTCAACTTTTTAATTGTATTCGGCTTGTTTATTTGTTTAATTGTCTTTTTATTGTAAATTTGTCCTGTTTTAATGTTTGCCGCCCTGAGTCCTTAGGGAGTAGGGCGCATATAAATAAATAAATAAATAAATAAATAAATAAATAAATAAATAAATATACATACATATATCAGTGAAATATATTGATATATATACACGCACTCACTCCACATAGATACATATAAATATATATACACAATCACATATAAAACATCTGAGTAATAGTTTTATAGCTATGAAACAAATACATTCACTACATATAGAAAAAAAATCCAAATCAATTTCAGCTGGATGAAAAACAAAAATACATAACTACATATCAATAACTAGCATCGGGTTGTGATGGGAGTGCCCTGATACTCCCATGTTGTACCCCTCCTACGCAACCTGCATTGGTTGCCGGTTGCCTTCCTGGTGAGATTCAAGGTTTTAGTAACAACATATAAAGTCCTACATGGCTTGGGTCTGGGGTACTTGCGGGAACATCTCCTTCTGGCATCACATTCCGATTGTCCTGTACACTCCCACAGACAGGGCCTCCTTGGGATACCGTCAGCCAGACATTGTCGGCTGGCGGGGCCCAGGGGTAAGGCCTTCTCTGTGGGGGCACCCACCCTGTGGAATCAACTCCCCTTGGACCTTCATTTGGCTCCGGATCTCCGCTCCTTCCGCCGTGACCTAAAGACTTGGTTATTTCAGCAGGCCGGCCTGGACTGAAGCAAGAGGGGAGGGGGGTTTCTTTAAAAAAAAAATTTTAATGGTTTTAACAGTTTTAATGTTTAATATTAGGCTTGTACTGTTTAATTATTTTTTAGTTAACTTATTGTATTGTACTTTTTATTCTGTGAGCCGCTCTGAGTCCTTAGGGAGAGAGGGTGGCATATAAGTCTAATAAATGAAATGAAAGTAGGTCAATTAAAGATATCTTTGAAAATTGTCTTTGAGTAGGAATAAAAGAGAATTCCAGCACAATTAGTTACTATGTATTTGTACATATGCATCAGAGGTATATCAAAAAGCATGTCCTAGAACACGGGTGTCAAACTCAAGGCCCACGGGCTGGATCCGGCCCATGGGGTGCTTAGATCTGGCCCACGGGGCTGCCCTGGAAACAGCGAAGGACTGGCCTGCAGTACCTCTGCCAGCGAAAACAGAGCTCGGAAGGGCTGCACGTGGTCCTCCTGAGCTCTGTTTTCACTGGCGGAGGGTTGAGGTCATTGCAATCCGAAAACGGAGCTTGGGAGAGAGTTTGGGCCACCACAGGCACCCCTGACACGAGTGATGTTGAGCTCAGCATGCCCACCCAGGCCATGCTCCCCTCGCGCCCCCCCCCGAAGTCAAACACAACCCTGATGTGGCCCTCAATGAAATTGAGTTTGACATCCCTGTCCTAGAAGAAGGATAGCCAGGCGAAGGTCCATTTGCATCTGAACAAAGGGACATCTGCAGGAATGGTGAATTGGTGGCTTCAACTATGCAACTCAAGCCCACACCCTTTTTCATAGGCATCACACAACTGACACTTTTTAAAAAGGCAAGGCTTGATCAAATGGCTATGGATGCTAACTTGACTTTTCTGATCCTTCTATAGATCCTTCCTTCCCCCATAAGAGCAACTTTGTAAGAACCTCAAAATCCCCTTCCAGTTGCTGAAATCTGGCAGAAACCATTTTGCACTCTTTGTTATTACAAATGAGCCACTCACAATTGTCTGATTCCAAAGTCTGCTCTATTGTATCTTCTCCATGCCCATTTCTTGGCTACTTCAGATGCTGCCAGCCAGGAGATACAAAACTGGATTCCCTGGGCATTTATTGGTAGCACTAGCATTCATCTGCAATCAGGGACATGGATCGCTTATGATCAATTTCTCTCCCCTTTTCTTTTCTTTAGAGAGAACCCTGGTTAGTCTGATGACTAGTTAGACAAGTGAATTCACCTCACTCCATATTAAGAAACATGATTAATGAGTGTTTTCCCATCAGGAAGAGATGCTTGGTGGGAGGGGATATGAAGCCAAGGATCAAGGATCGCAATTCAGGTGCGTGGCAATCAGCACACAGTTACAACCTGTGAGTGGCCTGAGGTCACACAATCATGATTTGCCAGTTCATTTTTGGCACACACAAAAAACCTGGCAAAAAATCAATTAAGGAAGATGGATTTGCTTAGCAAACTTGTGATTCACTTAATGACCACCATAAAAATTGTTGTAAAATCAGGTATGACTCATTTTACCACCACAATGAATTATGACAGAAATTATGAACCCAATTGTGGCTGTAAGATCAGGACTACCTGTACTACCAAGCCAGACCTCCCGCATATTAAACTTGTGCCTTACACTTTTCTGCCTGATGCAAAACTTTACATTTCAATTGTTAAATTCCATTTTGTTCATATCAGTGCATGAGTGAAGCTTATCTAAGTCTTTAGATTGTTTTCCCCCTCAGAACTATTAACTCTCTTCCAGCTCTGTGTCATCTGCAAATAACTCTGTTGGCTTTCTGTCATATCTAAGTGTAGTCACTAGAATATTAAAATAACCTACTTTTAAGGTCATATATTTACTGAGGCTGTTCTGTTCTCACCCAGAATGATTCAGCAAATCTTTTGAAAAAGTGTGAAAAGAGAAACTAGATACTATAGACACCACAGAATTGCAGATTTTACAGGATGCAGTTTATAGAACTTTAGAATAATTTCATAATTAGCAACTATCTTAATACTTCAGCGTATTTATTTGTAATATATCTATCTACCATAGTCTTTTCCATTTGTTGGAATATTCAAGTCAAGGCCAAGTTACACTGAAGTTGAACAATTTCAAAAATACAGTAAAACTAGAATAATACAGACACTTAAACCTCTCCAAAAGATAGCATGTGTAATACTATTACTTTTTTTTCAATATGTCCATGAAAGATTGTAAGTAAAGAAGAGAGGGATATATTCTAACTCTAGCATTAACCGGGAAAGGCATTTTATCTTGTTCCCATCAACTCTGCCTCAGCTACTGAGGGATAATCATTCCTCTCAGCTATTCAATGTAGAGAAGATCTGTATAGCATTATCTTGCTAGATTTACTAAATAAAGACAGAATTTCCTATTAAACAGAAATGTTTGGAATTTCTCATGTGGATATATAATTCATACCATATATAGGCTATTATTAATCGGTGTATATCAACTTAATTTGAATAGTGTGAAGTTCTAAATTGACAAAAGATACTATAAATATGTAGCACTAATCTAACATTAACAAGTTTATTTATTCTTACAAGTCTCTGCTTAAAAATCTCTTTTCTATTTCTTTATTATTTTGTTTTCTATTTCTTTTCCTTGTGTTCTTAAATGTCTACTAAGATAAATAAATTTTAAAATAATTACATTTTGTTTAATTAACTCTTGAGTGAAAAAAGACAGATATGGAAGATAAATTAACCTGCATTACATTTTAATAAGAGTATAACTCCCAGGTTAAAGGCATCAAGCTAGAAATTAGGAGAGTGACTTCCAGACCCACCTTAGGTACAAAGCCAGTTGGGTGACTTTGAACCACTCACTCTCTCTTAACCATAGAAAGAAGGTAGTGATAAACTACTTATGAAATCTTACCAAGAAATCTATATAAAACTTTTAAAGCTTTAAAACTATTTAAAATTTTAACCATTATAGGAATTGAATCACAATTTGAGTTTTACGATTCTCCAAAATGTTAATATGGAATGTTCAAGTGAAAAGCTTCATGTAGTGAGAAAGTGCTCATAAAAATAGGTATGCATGTAATAACAATATTAATTGGGGCCGAAATCTCCAATTTTAAGGTTATTAGTTGAAAAACAGTATGATCATGCTGTTTAGGATCCACAGTTCCAGTAATCATTAAGCAAGGACCATATCAGATGTGGTATTCAGCAGGTTCTGGCCAGTTCTGGAGAACCAGTAGTGGAAATTTTGAGTAGTTTGGAGAACCAGCAAATACCACCACCCTGCCCCCATCTATCCTCTGCCTCCCGAGTTCCAGCTGATCGGCTGGGTCTATTTTGTTGCCCTGCACAGGAGAATGGAGCTGGAAAGCAGGTTAGTGGGGTGGGAAGCGAATGGGATTTTGCAGTATCCTTCCCCTACTATGCCCACCAAGCCACGCCCACAGAACCAGTAGTAAAAAAATTTGAATCCCACCACTTGGACCACATGTTGTTTAAGCAAGAACTTCATGTGATTGCGACTTCCAACTTCCTGCCAGCTTCCTCACTGACTCTGCTTGTGGGAATAACAGATAACAGATAATCAGAGCTGGAAGGGACCTTGTAGTCATCTAGTCCAACCCACCGCCCAAGCAGGAGACCCTACACCATTTCTGACAAATAGCAGTCTAATCTCTTCTTAAAAGTCTCAAGTGAGATCTCAAGTGAGGAAGTCAGCAAGAAACATCACAAACTCTAAACACATCACCACAAGACACTGCAACGGCCCTAAGTGTGAGGGTAAGTAACCCTCATTCAATACTGTCATAACTTTGAACAGTCACTGAACCAACAGTACTTAAATGATCACCTGTATTTATAAAAACAATGTTCATGCTAATTTTCCAAAAGTTTGCATGCAAATGGGTACTTCAGATCCATGCACAGACCGAATGTACTTCGGCTGTGCACAGATGAAACATATGGCTAGGTCCAGGGAAGGCTCATCATGTACATCCAGACGTTGCACATCTCTTGTACACAAGATAGACTTGTTGGATCAGGCCAAGGCCCATCTTACTCTAGCAATCTTGTTTTTCCACAATTCCCATAAGTGGGAGATGGCAACATGCTCCTGGTCACTGCAGTATTCCTATAACATCTGGAGGAATGCTTCCTCCAACCTGCGGGCCACATTGCGCCTTCTAGTTCATTTGGCTTTTCCAATGAATTTTTCCAATCCTGTTTTTAAAAACCAAGTTAGTGGCTTAAAGGTTGAATCATAGCAACTGGACCAATAAAGATGCTTTATTGCACATAAATATGTGTTAAAATATTCATATTGGCTTTTCATACATACTCAGAGTAAAAATGCATCCAAAGTAAGGAAAATAAGGAACTGTATAAGTGACCTTTTCTGTTTTCTGCAAACAAGCTGTAATGGTATCTGGTGGGGTGAAGAGATTATGTTTAGAAATGGTCAGATAGCCCGTAGCTGGATATTGAGCGGAGAAAGAGCAAGAGGTTCAGAAGAGACCCTCCCCAGTTTGTTGAGCTATAAAGGAGACAACAGGAGAAATGTATTTTCAGACATTCAAGGTTTTGTTATTACAGCTTGACAATAAAGTGAAATTAGCTTATCTGATCATATTTTCTGTCTGGTCTATCTGGTAAGGCTTAAAAAGCCAAGCAGGGAAGCCAATAGAGTTAGCCCACAATTGGGACTGGATCTCAGCTGTTGATTGAAGCAATCGTAAAGTTAGGTGCCCACATGACTTCACTTCTCAATACTCCTGGTTGTGATCATTAAAGCAATCTCACAGATCTAAGCAGAGTCCCAGGCAGGGGTGGGCTTCAAAAATGTTAGCAACGGGTTCTCTGCCTGGTTGTTGGGTGGGCGTGGCCATGGCAGGTGTGGCCTAGTTGGCCTCCTGCACCATGGGGAGGGGGGTGTTTTTGCCCTCCCCGGCCTCCGGAGGCTTTCTTCAAGCCTCCATGAGGGCGAAAACGGCTTCCGGACTCCAGAGGTTCTCTGGAAGCCGGAAACAGGCCCATTTCCAGCCTTCCTGAACTTCTGTGAGGCCCGTTTTTCACCCTCCTCAAGCTTCCACACGTGCCCTACACTTACCTGAATCCAAAACAGGCCACGTGGGGACTCCTGGAAGGGGAGAGGTGGGCAGGGCCAGCCAGGAATGGGATTTGGGGGTTCTCCGAACTGTGCAGAATCTTAGCTAGAGGATCTCCTGAACCCCTGCACGCCCCCAGCAGCCCATCCCTGGTCCCCAGTAAGAAAAGTGGGATCCTCATCGGGGCTGGGGCAGAACTTAGGAGGCTACATTCACGAGCTGAAAATCCTCCATCCTGAAATCCAAGCAGGATTCTCAGCAGAGTGAAGGGAACTCATTTGTGTCCTGCACCAGGCCTTCCAGGGCCTCCCCTACTTCCTTGAGGCACCCCATGCAACTTACATTATGCCTTTCTACCTCATTTCAGCTCCCTCTTGTCTCTGTTCGTTGGCTGAAAGCCAACATAATTCCAGAGCATCATTAAACAGTCATAATTTGAAGAATACGGGCACAGCAAGAGATAATATAGTCTTTAAAATTACATGTGATCGGTATCTTTTCATCTGCATTTTATAACAAATTATCTTTTAAAATCAGTTTCATGCAGAGAGTATTACAATTGTTGGCCTGAGACAAAGCTTTTTCTTCTTCAAATGCATGACAGTATGGAAAGGTCTTAGATTTGTGACTTGTTTAAGGCTTCTTGAAATTTAATGCTGGCTAATCTAGTAACTGTCAACAATTAATTTTCAGAATTGCCTTGCCCTAAGAAAAATCCATACCTATTTAGTAATTTATGCACAGGAGCTAAGCAGAATTGTGGATAGATAACACAGGCTAGCAACGTTGGTAGCTTCATATCCTCTACCAATTTTAATCTTGGCCAATAAATCAAGACTGTAAACCTAATTTTAGATATCATCAAACAGAAAGTCATCTCCAATTTAAGAATGACTGTTGATGCATTGCCTGGAAGCAAAAATAAGATTCTGGGAAAGACATTTGAACTGTTTTTACAGTTAAGATTTCCCACAGCTATATTTAAAATAGCTACTTCTTCAAATAAGGTACTCTTTACTATCTAGTGATGCCACATTGGTTTTGACCCATAGTACCTTCTTCTGGGCTGCAGATTCTCTTAATACCTTTTAAGTACCTTGATGCAAGGAAAAAGCAAGTAAAAGGTCCATGTGTAATGTTCCAGTTTTTCCTCCATTCATCTCCCATATTTAAATAGACAATATACCAAGAACTCTTGCAGACCCTCAGGCTTCCTGTTTTCTACTTCCTGTCAAGTCAGTTCAAAACTCACCCAAGATTGATCTGAATTCTCTTCATTATTTGTAGCTTTATTCTTATATTAAAATGGTTTAGACATTATCATATCTCTACATTTTCAAATCTGGAATTCACAGAGAACACATCCTTATAGTCTTTGTTCATTTGTTTTCCTCCCATCCTTGATTCAGCAGGAAAGTACATCTGTATATGAAAAAGGACTGACTCACACCCTACATTATCAACAACAAGGCCAGTTAATGTTGCTACCGTCACACAATTTAAGTCAGTGTGGTTTCGGGGCAGTGACTGGTAGGTTGCTTGCTATCTTTAATCAGTCATCCATTAGTGATGGGCAGGAAAAGTAGCCACCAACTGATGAGCATGGCTCATCATAATTTTCTGCATTATTCACCTTGTAAAATCATTTTAAAGCAATATCCCCCCATCAACCAATCTTCAGGTGTGCTGAGACTATAACTGATACAGAATTCCCAGCATTTCTAATACCAAGGAGGAAAATGCTATTTTTAAGCCATAATTATAGTGGGCTGGAGTTGCTTTCTGCAAGTTTTAGTTTAATAATCATCTCTATTCATGCAACAACATGAAATATAACTAAAAACCAGGCTGGGAACAATTACTTGCTTTATTTCTCAATTCAGGAATAACTAAATTTAAAGACACCAATGCTTTGCCGCATGTCTCTCTCACATGCAAATCCATCTTATGTACAGTTACTTTCAACTTGGATGACGTTTTACGTCAATTATTTAATAATTTGTATGCATTCAATTTGCAACTGAACTGGTGAGTGAAGATATCAGAGAATAGGCAGCCATCTTGCTAGAAATCACATTATACTTTCCTGAGCCAAGAAATTTTTAGCACTCAGGCTCTAAATAGCAACATATATTGCAATTACTGCACTATTTCTCAAAGCTAAAATGGCAGATAGGAGAAAGTATCATTTTTCTGTTGAGACAAGTGGCCATATAAATTATACACACACACACACACACATTTAGATCAAGGGAAGTACTAATACCACTCTATAAAGCCTTAGTAAGACCACACCTAGAGTACTGCATCCAGTTTTGTTCACCACATTATAAAAAAGATGTTGAGACTCTAGAAAAAGTACAGAGAAGAGCAACCAGGATGATTAGGGGACCAGAGGCTAACACATACAATGAACATTTGCAGGAACTGGGCTTGGCTAGTCTAGTAAAGAGAAGGACCAGGGGAGACATGATAGCGGTCTTCCAATATTTGAGGGGCTGCCATAGGGAGGAAGGGGTCAAGCTATTTTCTAAAGCACCTGTAGGTCAGACAAGGAATAATGGATGGAAACTGAACAAGGAGAGATTTAACCTAGAAATAAGGAGAAACTTTCTGACAGTGAGAACTATCAACCAATGGAACACCTTGCCCTCGGAACTTGTGGGACCGCCATCACTTGAGACTTTCAAGAAGAGATTGGACTGCCATTTGTCAGAAATGGTGTAGGGTCTTCTGCTTGGGCGGGGGGTTGGACTAGATGACCTACAAGGTCCCTTCCAACTCTGATTATCTGTTATCTGATCCCACCCTGCAATTCCTCATTAACTAGACCAGGATTTTCTCAAAGTCCAAAGCAAACACTTCAACGTAGATCCAGTATTTATGAATTAAATAGAAAATTTTATTTAATAATCATATGAAATGTAAGAAAAGGGTCAGAAATGTGTTACTCCAATCCTTACCATGCTTGATGCACATGTGAAGGACAATTCATCTGAGGAGTCCTTAAGTTAGTGGCAAAAGAATGATCTGAACAAGAGATGGCCTTTTCACAGATCAGTTTCTCAGCAACTGTATTACAGCACAATAAAAACGTTGCTAATACCTTATTAGGCACCCGTGAAAATCCACTGGCTTCAACAGAATTTATACATAAGCAATTGAATTCAGGTCAAGATAAGACAGAATGTAAAAGTACATATTCAGGAAGAATGTAGATTTCCTGGTTCTGCTAGGACAAAAAGGCACAGGGTTAATAAAAGTGCATCCCCATTTGAGAGGTGAGGAGGTGAAACTTGTGTGTGGGGGTGACCATTTCATCTCACATTGCCTTTAATATATTTCAGAATCTAAAAAGATGAAGCTGACAAATATCTGATAATAAAATTTGATGCTCTGAGATCAAAGAGACTTGTTACTGCTTGGTAATTCATTTGGCTTCATAGCATCTTTTCTGAACCTCAGACTCTGACCAAAAAAAACACCTTGTGGGATATTACCTGTAAATACAATACCGCAGGCTATATTATTCAATGTGTGTAAACACAATCCCCGTATTATGAACTATACCTGCTAAAATATGGTGCTGCTGAAACTCTACAAGACAGACTTTAAAACATTGTTATCAAAACTAACAATCTGATTATCACTTTTCTGTCCTGTTAAGGCTTCATAATATACTGAAATCTAGGTTTCATAATAAAGTGAATAAACGAAATCTGTCAAACACATGGGAGAAAACTTCCCAAAGTCAATATAAGGCCTGGGATTTAGAATTCTGCTCTTAAAATAGAGAATAAAAGGATTAAGTCCCAATTACACAAAAAGGCTCCTAATAAGTAATTTCCAAATGTGTGCATGCTTACTAGGAAATAAACCCAATGGATACCGTTGAATGTAATTAAAATGAATGTAACCAGCCTGTGGAAGCAAGATTTGATTTTCTATCTTTCTGGATACTCCTTGATTTTTCCTTGTATCCAGCAGATTCAACCCAACCAATAACCATAGAGCTATTGCCAAATTAAGATAAAATGTTTTATTATGGGAACTCTACAGAAGTCCACCCTCCTTCTCTAATATGATAGGACATATATTTTCATTTCTATTTTTGAATTGCACTTATTTGTTGCATCAAAACCATCCTTAACTATAATTTCAGAGGTTGAAGTTTAGAACATTGAACATTGTCATCCTGCATAATATTCTGGTTTGAGGCCAGTATTTTTGGAAACCTCTTTCTTCTTTTATAAACATGCCAATAAACTGCAGTCATCTGAGGTCCTGTTGTATGTCTTGCCTATTAAAAGTATGACATGCTGAAGATACACAAAATACAGCTTAGCTGTATTGTGTGTCCACCAGCCTCGTGCTTAATTGCTTTGAATGGTACATCACTTTTAAATCTGCCTGAGCATCATAGTACAATATACAAATATAGTGTTTTTGCTTGAAAACGTAAGAAATTAGCCAAGAAGTATTTTCAAGATCATATATTTTTCATTTTTAACACTATACCTGACCATACTGGCTAGAGATTTGAAATAATATTATTTTTTAAATATTCCTTTCATACATTTTATAAATAGTAGATGATACTAATTTTCATGCAATACAAGGCCAGTATTAAGTAGTCACATGAATTTTGTGTAGTTCATATACACACACTGCATATTATCACATACAATATTATTCTACATACCAAAAAAAAAGGATTCAAAAGGAATGTTATATTGAAAATGGAGAACAGAGGATGGTGAAATTATTCTTACTTATAAATAATTGAGTTTCTTCTTGAGTGTTCTACATGTTAAGCAGAAGAAGCCTCCTCGGGTCATAGATACTCCATCCATGGAAGCTTTAAAGCAAAGGTTGGATAATCCTTTCCCTGGAATGATCACAGCATTCCTGCCTGCTCATTCATAAGAATACAGAGTCAGAGACAGTGCATGATGGGCTTTAAAAAGTCCAAGGTGTTTTCCAACATGCTTTGACTTTTTATTATTATCAATATCAACAAGGACAAACTGAGATGCATGGATGTCTCTTTTTATATCAGCCCTTTGAGGCTGTTCAGAATATAAAAGATTCCAGTGGCCCTTTGTGCTCTGAGCTTGTTTATTTTCTTGCAGACATTGCATTACTCAAACTAGGTAGCATCATCAGGACTAATAAGGAATGTGGATTGCTATCAGTTTGTAAGGTATTCTAGTGGCTTGCCCTTTTTCAGTGTTGGTGGGAGTTCTTAGAGATTCTTTGGTTGGGCTGTTACTGTTAACTTCTTTGGTAATTTCTTGATTGGGGTATTGTTTTCCCCAATAACAACAGTGAATAATAGAGTTGGTCTGATGTTAATTGTGGAGTTAACCTATGCTGATCTAGGAGGTGCTGATTGCTGGTGAAGAGGTGCTTGGATCTTTTTGTTCCCTTTTTGGCTGGTTTTGCATAATCTATAGATGTTGTTAATGTCCATGTGTCTATTGATGGTTAATTTGTCAGAGTACCAGACTTCTAGAAATTCCCTGACTCTTTTAGGATTGGCTCGGTCTAGGATGGTCATAATTTCCCAGTTGAAACTATGATTAAGTCTATCTATTTGTTTTGAAATTGAATAGCTTTCTGACTGGTAGTTGGTATTCATGGATGAGTTCTGCCAGTCTTCTGCCTGTTTGTCCAAAGTAGTGGTTGTTGCAGTCATTACACTGTATGTTGTAGATTACTCCTGGTTTGTTTGTTTTTTCCTGGGGCTGGGTCTTTTGGTTTGTTTAGGATGTTTTGAAGGGCTTTAGTTGGCTATGCTGATTTCATGTGGTTGCAGTCGTCTGTTAATATAATATCAAGTATATCAAGATAAAGAATCTTGGAAAAAACTCCGATACTACAAAATATATAGACCAGGACTGAACTCCAGAAAACTAGAACTATTATTGACTGAGATTGGCTGTGGAAATAAAATCTTGCAAGTCCAATTAAGTTTTCCCTTCCTTCCCTCTTATACCCATTATGCCTTTTTGGTGCTTTGGAAAATAGTTTGACCCCCTTTTCTTTGTAGGTCCTTTGTCTTTGAAGGGATGACAGTTTCCTGGGAATTGTAATGAAATTGTCTATAAGCATAGGCATGCATGTCTGTCATGTTCTCCTATGATCTCTCCAATTCTGGATGGCCCTCCAGTGAATCAGATATTCCAATTATTTCCCTTGAAACTAGAACACAGAATAGTTTCCACTTCATAGACCTCTTTTCTATCCATCAAAATGGAAAGAGTAAATTTTCTTACGGATTAAGCTGTGTACAATGAAAAATGGGCTGAAACTTCATTGATGCAAGCAACTGCAGATAAAAGGACATTGATTAATTTATTGAACTATTAGGAAGGGACCAATAAAAATTTTGAGTGCCATACTAAAGATAAAACTTAGTTGAAAGCCAGGTCAAATCCCCTCTGCAATTTTGGTACCTTCTTGCCTCTGCATGTCTGCAGTTTGCTTGTGCAACTTGTGCAAAGCCTTTGCCTTTAAGAAAAGCTCTGCTGCAGAAAGCATGAGGTGTGAAGAACTGCATATGTTGGGGTTCTGGAGAACAAAATATATAAGTACAAACTATAAGTGGCCTGTGCAAACTATAAGGTACTACAATATTGAAGTGCAAACTATAAGATATTAAGTTGTTGTAAGCAAATTCTGCAGTTCAGTCCAAATGTCTAAGAGACATACCACCATATTGTTCCTGAATCTGTTTCTAATGTTCAGTTTGACCATTAAAGGTTGAATGTCAAGAAGATGACAACAAATGGGTTTTTAATGTCTAATAATTGGAAGAGGACCTTCTAAAAGTTGGAGGTAAATTGAGATCACAACTGACTAGGTTTCTGTACCTAAAAACATGTTCAAAAAATTTGTGCTTCTTCCTAAACTGATGGGAATCCCTTGCAAGGAATGAAATGAGCCATTTTTGTAAACAAATCTACAACCCCAAGAATGCCAGTACAATCTTGCAAGAAGCGTTGGGTGGGGAGAGGAGTAAAACCCACTGAAGTGTAATCCCAGGTCATAAACAGGAACTCAGAGGGAAAAGCAAGTCGATGAGTTTTCCATGACTAGACTTTGCTCAGCATCAACCATGACAAGATGAAATGTAATCTCTGTCATCACTCTCACACTTGACCATGAGAACTATCTGAGCACCTAATGCAGTTTTAAACACATCCCGGTGTCCAGCAGTTCTACTATCATGACAGTGTTATAAACCTTTCTCTTCTTAAAGAAAGGGGAATCTATAAATGGCTGTTGTGAAATACCACCTTTCAGACATGTAAGGTGAAAAAACATCTTGCAAGGCTCCATGGATATTATCCATCCAAGACCTGAAGTAAGCATTCTGCCTCTCTCTTTCAGGAGGGTCTAACTCCTAGCAATAGCAAAGTTACAGCAGGGAGAGATTATCATATTCTGGTTTATGTGACAGGGCATTTAATAACTTGATCTGTGAGTCAGGAAAATAAGATACAGGAATTGATGCTGGGAGGAAAATTGTGCCCACTTGATCTTCCAAGTTCTAATTTTTTGCAGAACTTCCAAATTCACATGGTCTGTGCATACTTGTACTAGGTGTCCTCGCCTTCCAGGAAGTGTCTTCATTGCTGGAATGCTGCCTTCATATAATTGCATTCAGCTGATAGAAGCAATCTGGAATAAAATGCATATGACAAGAGATCCATTCTGCCCTCATTCTGTGCCTGGAGAACTACTTCAGCTACCATTTCTAAAGCATTAGCTTACATCATAAATTGGAATGTGATGTTTGGACATCTGAGTAGGAGCTGTAATGGGGAAAGATCTTTTTATTTCTGAAATGCTGTTCTCTTTTAAGTAGACTATATGAAAGTACGTCCTCATCTATCTTTAATAGATGAGTTTTATGCAGTCTGCAAAATTATGAACTTTTTATAGAAATTAGGAAAACCATGAAAGGTGTAGATCCTTCCCATTTTCAAGTAATTGCTGTGAAAGTATGGCTTGTACTTCTAAAGGAACCATTTGTATGCATTCAGCAGAAATCCTGTAACTGAAAACACACATTTCTCCAATGTAGCAAAATGCTTGTGTTTGTGGAGTCTTTTAAAGATCCTTCTAGTATGGGTTGTGTCAGGAAGGGTCTTCCAAAAAAAATCAGTATGTCACCCAAATGCACTGCAACATATTTGCCCAAAATATCAAAAACTTTTAATTCATAAATTTGAATCATGAATCATAAAACTCTACTGAAAAAGGCTATAGTAACCGACTCTTGCAAGACTGATTATACTGTTCCATCCATTCCTCTTTTGCCCCTAGGAATCACGGAGCAGCTAGTGTGAGTCTTTTCCTAATACTTTCTCTTTTCTCAAAGCTCAGGGCAAGCTTCTGCACATTTTCTTTTTGAAGCAGTTTCTGAATCTTTTTCCCCCAAGGTCATCTCCATGGCTCCCTACAGTTTACGCGACTTTAGTAATCACATGATCTGAGTGTCTGTAGGTCTTTAAAAGTCTAGCATGGCTGTCACTCTGGAAGAGGGAATTTACAACAATAAACTATTTCAGCACAGGCTATATTTGCTAATGGATACATGTGTCATTTGACAAATGTCAGTACTTCGGTGTCAGCATCCAGCCACACTTCTACAGCTTTGGCACCCAAAATACCACAACCCCCCGATTTTTAACCCTGTACCAGTATGGTACTTGAAATAAGCCAACACCTTGAGCACTATTTTTTGGCATATGCTTCCAGAACCCAGGAGGATAGGAAAATATACACTGACTCCAGACCATAACCAGACTATTTGTGCTACTGTTGGCAGCTGTTAAAATGTAGGTATTAATTATGCTAGTGTCAACAAGACCCTAAAGGATCATGAATATTAGATGATACATTTCATTGAAACTAATGGAATTACACTACAGCCACTTTTCATCACATTGCAGTTTAGCAGTAAAGCCCAATTCTGTTGACAGCATTTCAAGCCAATTCTTCCAGCCTTAGGGGACAATGCCCCAGGCGTTTTTCCTATGCAAGCCCCACCAGTGGAAATAGGAATTTCCACAGCATATGGCTCAAACACACCATTGCCAAGTACTTCATTAAACTTTGTGTACATATTCAACAACAACAAAAAGCTTCTATACTTCAACATGGCATTAAAATGTCCATAGGTACCTATTGCAAAATTAACTGAGGAAGGAAAGATACCCGCTCAGATTCAAAATCAGTTACTTACCAAACCAACTTCATTAGTAAAATAAACCAGTTTCAAGTATTTGGCTTTTATGCATTCAAAGATTTGTTTTACACTGCAGTAGCTATTAAGCAACATTGTCTTTTTTAATTTGAGTGCTAGCTTGTTTCTATGCAAACTTGATTTCAGAACTAATATACTTCAAACAGCCAATAGTTGTTTTCAATCCTGTTGCACAATTAGCAAATGACATGGCTAATTTACATATTTTCCATGTTATATTGTAAGATAATTTCAAATATGCAACAATGAATATACCACATAAGTATAGTTGCATTTCTGTTTGTCTTAAAAGGACTCTTGGAACTGGGCTGTAAGTCACCCAGAGTTGCTTCAAAATGAGATGGCCGGCAATAAATTTAATAAATAAATAATGCTGCAATAGAACCTCACTTTGGTATTTTTTCCAAGGCCAATTTTTTTCACATTTTTAAAAAAGTATATTTAACGATACCTATTTTTAAGTGTAAGCTTTTTTTCTGCAAATTCTTAAAATTCTCCCCTTAAATCATCAAATATTTAGAAGGGATATATGATTCCACAAAAAGAGGAATGGAGATTTGGCCCTATTTAACATTTCTTCCATTTACTTACATTTTAATAATAATAATAATAATTTATTCGACTTGTATGCCGCCCTACTCCCTAAGGACTCAGGGCGGCGAACATTAAAACTGAACAAATTTACAATAAAAAAGAGAATTAAACAAATAAACAAGCTGAATACAATTAAAAGTAAAAAATTAAAACCCTCAACCCCCCTCGCGTCATTCCAGGCCGGCCTGTTGAAACAACCAAGTCTTCAGGTCTCGGAAGGCGGAGGTCAGGGGCCAAACAGAGATCCACGAGGAGCTGATTCCAAAGGGCAGGCGCTCCCATCAATGCAAGTCGCGCAGGAGGGGTGTAACATGGGAGTATTGAGATACCCCCATCACAGCCCGCGCGGCCGCATTCTACACCAGTTGTAACCTCCGGGTCGTCCGCAAGGAGCCCCATGTAAGAGCGTTGCAGTAGTCGATCCTAGAGGTGACGCATGAGTAACCATTCGAAGGGCATCTCGGTCCAAATAAGGAGCTGGCGAACCAGCCGAACCTGGGCAAAAGCCCCCCTGGCCACAGCTCCCACATGCTCCTCCAAACCGAGCTGTGAATCCAGGAGGACACCCAGGTTCCTCGCCCTATCCACGGGGCAACACCTCTCCCCCATGACCAAAGATGGTACATCCAGTAAAGACCGAGATGCTGGTAAGAACAGCCACTCAGTCTTGGCGGGGTTGAGCTGAAGCCTATTACTCCCCATCCAGACCCATACCGCCTCCAGATACCGGGACATCACGGAGAGAGCATCATTGATCTGGTCTGGGGTGGAGATATAAAGCTGGGTATCATCAGCATACTGATGATACCTCACTAAAACCTCGGATGATCTGGCGGTTTCATGTAGATATTAAACAGGAGAGGCGAGAGAACGGACCCCTGGGGCACCCCACAAGTGAGGGGCCTCGGGGCCGACCTCTGCCCCCCTGCCAACACCAACTGCGAGAGGCCCGAGAGGAAGGAGAACCACCGCAAAACGGTGCCCCCCACCCCCAGTCCTCTGAGCTGCTGCAGAAGGATACCATGATCAATGGTATCGAAAGCCGCTGAGAGATCTAACAGGACTAGGACAGAGGAAAAACCCATGTCCCGAGCCCTCCAGATCATCCATCAGTGCGACCAATGCTGTCTCCGTGCTGTGTCCGGCCCTGAAGCCCGATTGATACGGGTCTAAATAATCAGCTTCCTCCAGGAACAAGGGAAGCTTCTGAACCACCACGCTCTCAACAACCTTCGCTAAAAAGCGAAGGTTGGAGACTGGAAGATAGTTGTTCAAAATGGCCGGGTCCAAGGCAGGCTTGAGGAGGGGCCTCACCACCGCCTCTTTCAAGGCGGCGGGAAAGACTCCCTTACTCAAGGAGGCATTAGCAATTGCCTGGAGCCAGCCGCGTGTAACCTCCCTGAAGGCATACACCAACCAGGAGGGACACGGGTCCAATAAACACGTGGTGGAAGACAGCCTCCGCATAATCCTGTCCACCTCATCAAGGGAGACCAGGTCAAACTCAACCCAGACAGAATCCACCAGACCTGTCACCACCCCATCATCAGACCACTGCCAATCAGAGTCCAAGCCGGCACGAATTCGAGCGACCTTATCCGCCAGATGTAGGCTAAATTCCTCTGCTCTGCCCTGCAAAGGGTCATCCCTGCCCCTCAATTGAAGGAGGGAGCGGGTCACCCAAAACAGGGCCACAGGACGATCATCGGCGGACGCAATCAGAGCGGAGAAGTAAGCACACCTCGCCACCCTGATCGCTTCCAGATAGGTCCTAATATAGGCTCGCAACTGGACACGGTCGAATTCGAAGCGGCTAGCCCTCCACCTGCTCTCCAGGCGTCTTCTCTGCCGTTTCATCCCCTGGAGCTCCTCGGAGAACCAGGGAGCCCATCGGGGTCTACGGCGGGGAAGAGGCCGCAAGGGGACAACCCGGTCGAGCGCCTCCGACGCCAGGCGGCTGTCAGCGTCTTGGCCGAGCTGTGGTCGAGGGAGGTGGGCAAGAACCCCAGCGCCATCTGAAACCTCTCCGGGCCCATTAGGCGTCTGGGGCGGAACCATCGTATTGGCTCCTCATCCCAGCAGCGAGGGACAGCCAATTGAAAGACCAGCTGCAGGAGATAGTGATCCATCCACGATAAAGGGAGGGTAAATGGGGAACCCTCCCCCAGATCACTACACCACTGCCCCGAGACAAAAAACAGGTCAAGGGTGTTCCCCCCCTCGTGAGTGGGCCCATGAATCACCTGGGTCAGGTTCATGGCTGCCATGGATGCCATGAACTCCTGAGCCAGTTCCCTCATTCAAATTGCACCATTTTTAAAAAGCACTTGAACAACTGGGGAGTTCTCTTTTGATTGTTTCACATTCTGAAAGGTCACAGAAATTCAGATGTATTGATAAAATTTGCAAGTACAGAAACAAATGGGGGTATACCATTATATGAAGAAACGTAGAGGAATGTGGAACTCGGGTCTTACAAATTTATTGTTTTTTATTTATACCTCTAAATATTCCTGTGCTGGATAGGATTTTTGAGAATTGAATTCTACTCATTTGAATGATTCTAGGTTAGGAAAGGCCAAGTTAAATTGAGGGAGAAATACAGCTGGTGCTTGACTTACAACCACAATTGAGCCCAAATTTCTGTGATTAAATGAGATATTTGTTAAGTGAGTTTAGCCCCCTTTTACAATCTTTCTTGCCACGATTGTTAAGTGAATCACTGTGGTTGATAAGTTAGTAACATGGTTGTTAAGTGAATCTGGCTCCCCCACTGACTTTGCTTGTTGGAATGTCGCAAAAGGGGATCACATGAACCTGGGACACTGCAACCAACGTAAATACGAACTAGGTGCCAAGTGTCCAAATGTTGATCACATGATCATGGGGATACTGCAAAGATCGTAACGGTCATAAGTCACTTTTTCCAGTGCTGTTGTAACTTTCAACAGTCACCAAATGAACTTGTCAACTCATAAAACATTTTGTATACATGTTTTATAGTTGACAACAGAAAAGGGGGGGTTCAAAGAGCAGGCAGCAGTGTGGAATCGAAAGCACATTCCATTCATATTTTCTTCAAAGACTGATTAAATGACTGAAGCTTCTGCCGTGCAAAAATCTAATTGGAGAGCATGATTGATGACTCTTGGCTATGGACGTTTTCGTTGAATGATATACCCAGAGGGGTGGGGGGAGGAAGCAGGATCAAAGGTGACAGTGAATTACGCATCTCAGAGTTGGCTATGCCCAGGTTAATGCCGGACTAGAATGTTAACTTCAAATAAATCTTTTTTAGTTTTGGGAGTATGGCTCGAGGCTCATGATTTAATTGGAGTAACTGCCGGAATCCTGACAAGTTGAGGACTACCTGTAAGTTGAGGACTACCTGTACAAAGAGTGAGAGTGGTCTTCAATTGATTTAGTTCTCCTCAATTGACCGAATACTACAGTACTGCTTTTGATAACACGATTACATAAGTTCATGCCAGCACAAAGAAGTTTTTCCTCTGACTGCCTGTCTGTACCAATTCCAATTCAGAAAGGAATGAGGCAAACGTGCATTCTAGTCCCACATTTTCCATTTTAATTCCACGAGCCAAACTTTAACAATGAACTACATCCCACTAAATTGGCAGTCCTTCTTTCTACTAATGACACAACATCTTATCTACAACATAAGTAGAATTAAGGCAGAGAATCCAAGCCTTGGCCCCTATAATGTAGACATCACAACTTAATAATCAGCATTCCAAGACAAAAACAGCGATCATTATTAAAAAGTATGTTAAGCATAATAACTTTTTGAAAATGGTATCTACCGATCCCTCACATCCTGGACATAAACTGTTTCAACTCCTTCCCTCAAAACTACACTATAGAGCACTGCACACCAGAACAACTAGACACAAGGACAATTTTTCCTGAACGCCATCATTCTGCCAAACAAATAATTCTCTCAACACTGTCCAACTATTTACAAAGTCTGCACTACTATTACTACTAATCTTCTCATCACTCCTTATCACCCATCCCCTCCCACTTGTAACTGTATGACTGTAACTTTGTCGCTTGTATCCTTACTATTTATATTAACTGTTTCCTAGTATGATTCGATTACTTATTGTACTCTATGACTATTATTAAGTGTTGTTGTACCTGATAATTCTTGACTCTTGATGAATGTTATCTTTTCTTCTATGTACACTGAGAGCATTTGCACCAAGACAAATTCCTTGTGTGTCCAATCACACTTGACCAATAAAGAATTCTATTCTATTTTATTCTATTCATAGAACAAATCAAAGCTCTTAAGTACCGGGGACCATTTTTTAATCTTCTACTTGGAGGAAAACAAATAAGCATTTTCATTAGTCCATAAGATTGCTAACAGAGTTGTATTTTTACTAGTGGAAAAGTAAGTCATTGCCATAATCATTTATAGTGGTAAGGGGACTAGACCTCAGATATCCTCAGATATGGTTTTCAGTTATCATGGGAAAAAAGACACTGAATCAGACCTCAGATCTTTCAGCCTAATCTTTGACTTCATCTGGACATGAGAGCACAAATGCGGAGCTGAAACAATACATCTTTCATACTGGTCTCCAGAGTAACTGGAGTACAATCCATGCTATTAAACAGTTGGTCTATGAAAGACCCTTCAATTCAGCCAGCTATTTTTCCAATGTCCCTTGCATGCCACACCAACTTCTCCCAACTTACACCTGGTTCCCTGCCACTTATATTAGTGTTCTATAATTGTGTTTCCCTATTTGGGAAACATTGTTATAGAGCATGATCAATTATGATTTTGCGCAGTGTGGGAAATTGAAATTACATTGCATTGTATGTCCTGCCCTTTTTACATGGCCTGCTGCCTACATTTAATAACTCTCTAACCGCTTAATTGCTTTGGTAGAATGAGGAAAAAGTTCTTTACAGGCCCATTTATCTTCAGAAATACCATGGCACATAGCTATATTTTGTAGTATAACCACTGCTATTCTGGGGCTAATAGCTTGCACTTTTCATGTGTGTGTGAGACAAAGGGGGGAGGGGTAGAGAGAGAGGTATTTCACCCACATCAGTAGTAAGCAATTCGTTTCAACATTCTGTTCCCCATTGTGCCTTTCTGATATGTAATAAGCACTGACAGTTCATCTTCAACTATAAATATTTACTAACTTTCTAAAGCTGAGGAAGAAAAAGATACAAGATAAAGTGAGACCCGTTTTTCTGAATAAAAGAGCATTCCCCCAAGGATCATTTATTATGGCTGCATGCCAGTGACATCACTTGCTTTCTCTGGTTATGAAGCTTGAAAGGAGGACAGATAACTCTAACAAAAATATTAAGCAACTGCTTATGTAAGGCATTTGAAGTTAAGATTATGATCCTGATGGGATTCCAGAGATGCAGTTTCCATCTACTGTGTCCACCAAATGCAACATGCTCCAGTATAGCTATCAGATGCCACTCAACCTATAATGTTCCATAGGGACTGGAGTGCCTTAGAATTTCTAAGTATTCTGCTTCCCCAAGTCCTACCTCTGTTTATTTATATGACAACACTACAGGAATTATACATCTATACATCTCGACCACAGCCCGGCCGTGACCTTGGCGGCCTCCTGGCAACAGGCGGCCTCGGCAGCGCTCGACCAGGTTGTCCCCTTGCAGCCTCTTCCTCGCCGCAGACCTCGTTTGGCTCCTTGGTTTTCGGAGGAGCTTCGGGGGATGAAGCGGCAGAGGAGATGCCTGGAGAGCAGGTGGAGGACTAGTCGTTCCGAGTCTGACTGTGTCCAGCTAAGAGCCTATATTAGGACTTACCTGGAAGCGATTAGAGCAGCGAGATGTGCTTACTTCTCCGCTCTGATCGTCCGAGATGATCGCCCTGCGGCCCTGTTCAGGGTCACTCGCTCCCTCCTGCATTTGTGGCAGAGCAGAGGAATTTAGTTTACATCTGGCGGATAAGATCGCCAGATTCGGGCTGGCTTGGACTCTGACTGGCAGGGTTTAGATGATGGAGTGGCATGAGTCTTGTGGATTC
Organism: Naja naja; assembly: GCA_009733165.1. NCBI lineage: Eukaryota > Metazoa > Chordata > Lepidosauria > Squamata > Elapidae > Naja > Naja naja. The sequence continues at coordinate 41,462,752 of CM019152.1, forward strand.
TATCTGTTGAGTTTGACCCTGTCTCCCTGGATGAAGTGGACAGGATCATGCGGAGGCTGTCTTCCACCACGTGTTTATTGGACCAGTGTCCTTCCTGGTTGGTTTATGCCTTTAGATTTACAGGGTCAGCGGACCCTTTGCGGGCAGAGCAGAGGAATTTAGTTTACATCTGGCGGATAAGATCGCTCAGATTCGGGCTGGCTTGGACTCTGACTGGCAGGGTTTAGATGATGGAGTGGCGATGAGTCTTGTGGATTCTATCTGGGTTGAGTTTGACCCTGTCTCCCTGGATGAAGTGGACAGGATCATGCGGAGGCTGTCTTCCACCACGTGTTTATTGGACCAGTGTCCTTCCTGGTTGGTTTATGCCTCCAGGGAGGTTACATGCTGGCTCCAGGCAGTTGTCAACGCCTCTTTGAGTGAGGGGTTTTTCCGCCGCCTTGAAAGAGGCAGTGGTGAGACCCCCTCAAGAAGCCTGCTCTGGACCCAACCATTTTGAACAACTAAGTCTCCAACCTTCACTTTTAGCCAAGGTTGTCGAGCGCAGGTTCAGCAGTTTCCTGTTCCTGGAGGAAACTGATTATCTCGACCTGTACCAATCGGGTTTCAGGCCCGGACACAGCACCGAGACAGCATTGGTTGCACTGGTGGATGATCTCTGGAGGACTCGGGACAGGGGTTTTTCTTCTGCCCTGGTCCTTTTAGATCTCTCAGCGGCTTTCGATACCATCGACCATGGTATCCTTCTGCAGCGACTCCGGGGGTTGGGAGTGTGGGGCACCGTTTTACAGTGGTTCTCTTACCTTTCGGACCGCTCGCAGTCGGTGTTGGCAGGAGAGCAGAGATCGTCCCCAGGCCCCTCACTTGTGGGGTGCCCAAGGGGTCAGTTCTCTCACCTCTCCTGTTTAATATCTACATGAAACCGCTGGGCGAGATCATCCATGGCTTTGGGGTGAGGCATCACCAATATGCAGATGATACCCAGCTTTATATCTCCACCCCAGACCAGATCAGTGATGCTCTCTCGGTGATGTCCCGGTGCCTGGAAGCAGTGCAGGCCTGGATGTGGAGTAACAGACTCCAGCTCAATCCGGCCAAGACTGAGTGGCTGTTCTTACTGGCATATCGGTGTTCAGTGGATGTGCCACCTTGGTCATGGGGGAGGTGTTACCCCTGTGGATAGGGCGAGAATCTGGGTGTCCTCCTGGATGCACAGCTCAATCTGGAGGAGCAAGTGGGAGCTGTGGCCAGGTGGGCTTTTGCCCAGGTTCGGCTGGTTCACCAGTTCCGCCCTTACCTGAACCGAGATGCCCTTTGAACCGCCACTCATGCGTCAGTTCCAGAATCGACTACTGCAACGCTCTCTACATGGGACTACCCTTGCGGATTACTCGGAGGTTGCAGCTGGTGCAGAATGTGGCGTGGCTGTGATGGGGGTATCCCGATACTCCCATATTATACCCCTCCTGCGCGACTTGCATTGGCTCCCTGGTTGCCTTCCGGGTTTCCTTCAAGGTGTTAGTAACAACTTATAAAGCCCTAAATGGCCTGGGTCCAGGGTACTTGGAACGCCTCCTGCCAGCATCACACTCCGACGCCCGCGCCTCCCACAGGAGGGGCCTCCTGGGAATACCGTCGGTTAGGCATTGTCGGCTGGCAGTTCCCAGGGCCAGGGCCTTTTCTGTGGGAGCGCCCACCCTATGAAATCAGCTCCCTGCGGATCTTCGTTTGGCCCCTGATCTCCGCTCCTTTCGTCGAGACCTGAGGACTTGGCTGTTTCAGCAGGCCGGCCTGGATTGACCCAGGGGTGGGTTGTTTTAATTGTATTGTTTACTATTGTAATTTTAATTGTTTTTAATGCCTTTTAGCAATTTATAGACTTGTATTTATTTAATATTTTTTATTGTAAATATATTTCTTTTTATATGTTCACCGCCCTGAGTCCTTAGGGAGAAGGGAGGCATACAAGTCTAAATAAATAAATAAATAATAATAATAATAATTGTATTCATCAGCTGTTCTTGAAAAAGCGAACAAGATTGAATCTGGTTTTCCTGATATATCAATCATTAGGAAATCCCAGGATTATAGACAATATTGGGAAATTGGGAAAACTCGGAAGATAATGCAATACACATCCTTATTATTTTTGAGAATTACAGGAATATTGTCAGATAATCACCAGGAAATAATTTTGATTTATAGAAGTTTTTATCTAAACCTAAGAAAGTTAGCTGCTATGTGATGCTATTCAAATAATATGCCAATATAACACTGTAGATGAAATAACACAAACAGCAGCTCATGACAGTGCAAATACAACTGGATTACCATATTTATCGATTACTAATAGCAATAATTATTAGAAGGATCTTATTCATTAATGTATCTATTACATTTATATACCGCATTTCCTCCAGAGTTCAAAGCATAAATTTTATCCATACAAAACTGACACGACAGAAATATTGATAGAAATAAAGTTAACTAATATATTTTATGCCTCAACAAAGATTTAAACCAAAAATCAATTATTCCTTTAAAGGTGCAGTTTTATAATTCAGTTCTCCCACCCCAATGTCTAGTTTTACAGAATAATAATAATAATAATAATAATAATAATAATAATAATACCAGGAGGCTGTACCAGGAGATGGCAGAGTCGAAGAAAAAGAACTAGAAAAAATCACAAAATATCACAACCTGGCCATCGAAACTACGCAATTATGGATGAAACATGTAACAGTGATACCCATTTTCATTGGGGCACTTGGTACCATGTCCAAGAATTTTATAAAATACTTGAAGAAATTGCAGCCTTCTGCAATAACATCAGCAGAACTGCAAAAAACTGCGCTACTCAGAACATCGTACATCTTAAGAAGATACTTGGTTGATACCGTGTTTCCCCGAAAATAAGACACTGTCTTATATTTTTTTTGGCTCCCAAAAACACACTAGCTCTTATTTTCAGGGTAGGTCTTATATATTTATGGTGCCAAATAGTGGGTGTGAGTGTGTAGGAGGCGGGTGTTTCGCGGGTGCACGGTTGCTCCCTGAAAAGTCTTCCTGGAACTAGAGATTTACACTAGGTCTTATTTTCGGGGTAGGTCTTATATTAGGGCAGGTTTAGAAAATAGTGCTAGGTCTTACTTTCGGGATAGGTCTTATTTTTGGGGAAACACGGTACCTAGGATGCTGGCAGCAACTTGTATCAACCATTAGCGCTAGTCAATTATATTTGTGATACATTTTTAAGTGTTCAGTTGACTGAGTTTCATGCTTAATGAATAAAAGAGATAATAATAGTAGTAGTAGTAGTAGTCTTGGTAGTACCTGAATTGTTAAATTTCTAGCAATCTTAGACTGTGAATTTAACTGTCAATTACCTACACATAAAGCAGATTACATTAATAGTGCTCAAAAATCAAATTCTGAGCACAAAAGTAATGCATACAAAAATCTGCATCTTTGTTTAAGTGAAATATAAGATTCACCAAAATTGAATTAAATAAAATTGGAAAAATAAGCATGGGTAGATTTGGGTATTTTCCTAATGATGTTACATAATTGCTGATGATATGGTTGAATAAATCTTTTTTAAAAAGCCCATCAGATACAAAAATAATCAAAACTGACTAGGTAAAGCCACATTTTTAACTGTAAAATACTTACCGAGCCATATAATTCTCCTTTTTCATTCATTCCCAAATAAAGTCCACTGTCTACCCCTCGAATGCTGACCAAGCCGACTGCTATACTGATAAATTCCAGGATACCTGCAAAATATATAAAGCAAGTGTATTAATATAGCTTTCATTCTGTTTTAATACTTGTGTTGACTTTTAATTGACTCAGTCATATTGTTAAAATTGCAGCTGTTTTTCTGCCAAAAAGAAGAATGCCAACACATCAGCAACTATTACAGCTACAGATAGTCCTAATACATAAGCAAACAGTGTTGAGCTTTTCCTCAAATTATTGCGGAAGAATCATTACACAAGAATAAAGACAAGGGGTTTTAACACATACAACTGTCAATTAATAAAGGATTTGTAATCTGATATGTTACCTGTATCTACATAACCAACCTATCTTCCTCTCCTCTCCCCCACTTTACCCCAATTTAAATTCTTCATCAATCTAGCCACCATGGTTATATATCCATCTTTCTTGTTCAAATTCATATCGCTTTATTACTTATTGTTTTCTTTTAAATATTCCCAAATATTATATTCATTAAACCTATTTTATCAAATTTCAGTTCATAGCTTAACTTATTTCATTTTTCTTAAAATATTCTCATATCTTGCTTTACAATATTATCTAGGATTCTTATTTCTTTTCTATATTCATTATGCATATTACTTTTAACTGAATGTGACTAAAATGTTGAAAACTTTTAAAAAATGGTTATATCAAAATTATAGGCTTAAAATGTACATGAGAATAGGCAAGGGTTGAGTGGAATGAGAAAGGAAAGAGAATTTAATGGACAGGAATAAAGTTATAATCTCCACTAATGCATAAGGAAAATGTGATGAACAGGAAAGCATGCACTGGATTTTGTAAAATAATAACTGCACATCTTTTATAAAAAGTTATTGTGGGATAACCTATCTCAGCAGCATAAATCCAGCAACAAGGAAAAAACTGACAGGTTCTGGAACTTGTCATGTAAAATTCTATGCAACTATTATTGAGCTTTGCTTTATATATTATTCATCACTGCAAAGGCATCTGATTTACAGCTTGGATGACAGTGGCCTACTGGAGTCCAGACATTTAAAATTACTACCGGTAGAGTAACAGTTTCATCAAATAATAAACAAACCAAACTAATCAATAGAACAACAATATGCAAAAAAATATGCAAAAAGCAAGGACAGGAAAATTGCCCAGATAAAAATGCAGTCAGCTTGTTCTGAATGTCCAATGGATGTTCTAATGCTAGGCCTTATGAAGCCATGACTTTAATGACAAAAGCTGTAAGACTATGCTTTTTGTATAATTTTGCACAGATTGATCTGAACAGCAGCTGATACCATCAAAGGTGGCAGGAACTAAGCAGGGAAGCAGGACAGAGAAACCCAGCTCTCTTTCTGATGCTTCAAAATAGAACTCAGTTGTTGATCAGATTATTTTTGAACTATTCCAGGAAAGCACTATCCCCTTTGAATATATTCATAAAAAGCATCTACAGAATGAGTTTGAACAATGATTAAACTTGCTAATTTAATCATCTGTCAAAATTTACCTCTTGCCCAACCTATCCCAGGTTACAAAGAAGGATGCTAGAATTACAGAATATCACCAATTGGTGATACTGGGTGGAATGGAAGGAAAAGGAAGCCAAGAGAATCCTCACCCCCAACCACACCATGTCCTCTGTGGTATATAGATAGCAATGTTTGCTAAGCTAGGGACTACCCATGGGATAGCAAACGTTATACTATTATAGGTTTCTGTTGGCATGAGTGTAGCACTAAAGTGTTAAATAGCACTTTAATTTGGCTATGAAGAATAGTTCTGAATTACTGATCTGTAATACACACAATCTGTGTATCAGAATGTAAATATATTTATTCATGAATCATCATGCCAGCTGGATATGACCATTTCCTGTTGGGTATAATGCAACATTCTTTCAAAGTTGCATTCAACTGTTTTCATTCTGCTGTTGAATGTATGCAGTTTACTGCAATTCTCCTTGAGACATTTAAAAGGTAGCTGACCAAACATATTTTTCATCAGCAAAAAGGTCACCTATATTTACAAAACACGCTAAACTGTGATCTGTTTAATCATCATTTATTGAATATAACCAGAATAGCTGAGGTCATATGATATGATAGGCCATTTATAAGCATAACTGGTAGATCTTTAAAAATCAGGAAATTCACATTCTGATTTATGTTTACCCAGCTCTACCCAGAATTGAGAGTAAGATTTAATCCAAGTTTTTCTTCAATCCAGAATCTGCAACTGAGCTCTAAACTAAGGCTTCCTTGAAATAAAACTGTTGTGTGTCTGTTCTGCTCTCCACAACAACAAAACTAAACACTTTGCAATGCAACCTAGCCCACTGTAACTTACTTTATTGTTAAGCCCGTAGAAGGATGTTTCTCCTGGGCATTCTTCTAATACTGGAATAAAGCTTTGTGTCACACTTAATGTTTAAATCTCCCTCAAATCCTGCTGTACTGCCTTACAAGTAGTCCTTGATTTATGACCTCAATTGGGACTGGAACTTCCATTACTAAGCATGTAGTAAATACTTTGGGTTATCCTAATACCAACACACAATCCCAGACCTCAGAATTCCCTCTAGCCACTGTAGAAATTAACATATTAACAAAATAATAAACCTATAACTGCTATTTATATGCAATTCACTAAACCACTACAGATTTAAAATTACAATTGTATCCATAAAAGTACTGCTTTGTTTGCATTAAATACCTATGTTCTTTACCCTGTTGGCATGGTAGTATCTTATCAATAGAAGTGATGCCTTCACAGCTTGATGTCAAAGAATCTGAAAGAATCCCCCTCCTTGTATGTTTCTACCTATACTTTAAGGTCATCTTCAGCCATCCCAGACCATCATCTCATCCTCAGCCCATAACTGAAGCTATTTAAAACCACCTTCACCCATCCCAGTTCTCAAATTGTGTTTTCTCTGTTCTACTACACAATGAATACAATCTAGAACTCTTAATCAACCAACGTGGTTAGAGATTGGGATTTCCCAGTCTCACTGGCTACTTTAGGCTGCTTTGGGTATGACTTTTTCTCTCAAATCACTGGACTCCAAGGCCATTTTGGTTTTGGCTGCATAGCACAGTTGTTTTCAGAAGGCACCTTCCAAAGGATTTGCCAAATCTTAATGTAATAGGTTTCCTTATTACATAGGTTTAATGGGGTTTTGGGGGGGGGAGTGTTTTTGAGAACATGTGAGTTCAATGCTGCACAAGTTAGTTCAAACAGGAAATAAATGAGTTCTGCTATGCTATCTATATAGTTCTGGTTCTATCCTCAGTAGGGATATTATAGGTTTTCTGAAGTTTCCACTGACAAAAGGGTTTTCACTTGGCCATATCATCCATTGTTTTGAGGTGTAGGATGGGAAGCAGCTACACTTTGTGACATTTTGGTTGTTCCATGGTAGAACTAGCTGAGGATGAAACTATCATATTCCTGACTGCTCCCTCCTGTTTCACGATGAGCCTACTGCAAGTGAGCCAAATTCTTCGAACATGAATCTAGTAGTAGGCTTTAATTGTGGACTTCAACTCCCAGAATTCTTCAGCCAGCTTTGCTGGCTGAGGAATTCTGAGAGTTGAAGTCCACAAGTCATAAAGTTGCCAAGTTTGGAGACCTCTGATCTATAGCATTCTTTTGAAAGAGTGCCAAAGCATCTTCAGAAAAAGCTTGACTTCAAGGACACTAGCGAAGAGGAAAGTCTATACTGAGCAGAACCTTCAGGAAAATTCCTTTTTCTTCCCACTTCACCCTTTGTCTCTCCTCCATGTCTGCAATCTATCAGATTAGCTGTTTTGAGAAATGAATTTAGCATTTTTCCAGAAGATGCTTAGACCCACATTCAAAATTAGCACGCCTAAGAGATAACGGTGAGAGGCACCTCTATATCTATTATGTATTAAATGAGCAATTTGGCCAGTAGCTCATCCAGCTGTTCAAAGAACTTAGCTATACTCACTCAATCCCTATGGCAAAAGATTTTTTAAAAAATGTTTTAGATCAGGGATGTCAAACTCGTTCAGCGCGGCGGCATCATGTGATGTATCAGGACTTTTTTCCCCTTCGCTAAACTAGGCATGGGCAGGTCATTTGGTTTAGTTTAGATTTTTCACGGCCCACTACAGTTAACTGTAACTATGATTAATTTCAAACAAGTCAATTTCGGACTGAATGCATAACCTATCTTCCCTGCCCACAATTATAATTAATCACATCTTAGGATTTAGGTGTAAAGAAAATGGAAACAAGGTACAGAAGGTAGAAGGTTAGGGCTATAGTTCAACTTAGTAGTATTAAACAAAGCATCACTTATTCAAAAAGAAAAAAAAATTCAGGAGACATAAAGTAACACAGAACTCAAGGTCAACAGTATTAGTCTTAGAAGTGGACTAAGTTTCACATGCATGTTTCTTAGCATGTAAAACTATAACTGCACTCTTGAAAAAAGATTACTGAAAATTGAAATACTTCCAAGTTCCAAGGAGAATTTTAAGTATCAAGGAGAAATTTGAGACTCAGAAATATGATGCAACAATCAGTACATCAAGAAGTAGGACATGGCAATGAGAGATATCTAGGGAAAGCTGTGACATTCTTTTTTCTATAATAGAGACTGACACTGCTTAAATCACTAAATTATGAACATCAGAATTTTTACAAATGTTGGCTTGGAAGACATATGCTGGATACTCTTATCAACTTAATGGAGGAACCTGTAAAATGCCAAGTCATAAATAATTCTTTAAAAGTCACAAGGCAAAATGGGCAGCAAAGAAATCTATCTAATAAATAAATAAAAATCTGACAAGCACATACCATGCTAAGCCAATACCAAATAAACCACATTATTGTTTCCTGCATAACTGAACCCCTAAAAGAGATACTTTCATATCAAATTGTTTTCAGCTTGCACTACATCCATAGCAGTGTGTATTGCTGAAGCCTGAAAAAGTAGGGAACTCACCAAATCATTCTAATCTGTATTCCCTGCAACTGACCAACAAGGAAATGCAAAAGCACAATTTGAGAACAAACCCCCTATTTTAATTGCTGCAGGTATTAGAGAAGCTGGAAATTAAATCTCTCTTCCACAGCTCCACACAAAAAAGAAATCAAGACAAATTGTGTCTTCCCATACATGCATGATGGGAAACAAGATCCTGAGAAGGGGAGGATATCTAAGCCCTCTTATAACCAACACTACATTGTTTATAACAGAATCTGAAAGTATTTATTAGATTCATAATTAGCTTCCCTTTAATCCATTCATTTTGCCTCATTTGTTCAAAATCAATACTTGCATCATCATAGAACTAATAAAAGGTCTAGTTTCAAGGGAATTAATATATTCAGACCACTAAGACTATGTAGGTTTGAGAGCCAACTTCATGATACAGGTATCTTCTATCTGTTGAACTGAAAATATCCTGCCCATTGCAATTGTCTCATCAGATTCTACAAAACAGCTGGCACTATAGTTGAATGCAGAATATGCAGTTACTGCATTTCATCTGCAGTCTTTCTAAAAATCTGAACTGTGTTACAGCTGCAGCTTTTCCCCAGTCTTTGCAAAGATCTGACTGCTGCATCATCACCAATGTGAGCTGGAGTCACAAGCTATGCTTGGAAGGTCACAGATTGCAGAAGAATGAAAAAAAAACAGGGACTCTTCAGACCCTCCCCAGAAACCGGTATGTTTTTGCTTTGTTTTTTAATTTCCTGTCCTTCCATCTAAGAGGATTAATTATCTTCCATTCAGAAATTGTTTTTGCCTGAAGAAGAATGTAAAGAAAACTCCCTGAATGGGAAATATATTTGCCAAATGCTTTCCCAATTTCAAAGTGTTGGCTCTGCTTTCAGAACAGCATAAATAATAAAAGTTAACAGGCATCTTTTATTTAAGGAATCTGTAACTCTATAGAAAAGGGAAAATCCACACACCTGCCAAATGTTTCATTTTTTTTTAAATGCCCATCATTAAAATAGGCAGGTGTGTATGTGACAGGAAGGCTTATATATTGCAGGAATCTCTAAGAATCAAGACGCAATTTAATTTCCATCTCACTTTTCCTTCAACAAACTCAGGGCAACATACATAGGTACTGTTTACTGTTTCATACATTTATTGTGAGAGGTTAGGAAAGAATTTGTAATACGGAGGCAATACCCTACTTCTGCAGTTTGACACATAGTCTGTTGATAAATGTCATGGATTATAAAACCAGTGATGATGTGGCATAAAATCTTATAAATGTCACTTCCTTGGGGTCTTTCCAAGATATACAGGTAATCCTCAACTTACGACCACAACTGAACTCCAAATTTCTGTTGCTAAGAAAAATAGTTGAGTTTTTCCCTTTTTGCCAATTAGGCAAATCTCCAGTTGTTAAGTGAATCTGGCTTCCCCCACTGACTTGGGCTTGTCAGAAGCCAGTTGGGAAGATTACAAATGGTGATCATATGATCTCAGGAAAGTGCAACTGTCATAACTACATGCCAGTTACTAAGTGCCTGAAGTTTGATCATGTGACTATGGGGATGCTGCAATGGTCGTAAGTATGAGAACTGGTTATAAGCCACTCATTTCAGTGCTGTTTATAATTTTGAACGTCTCTAATTGAATGGTTGGACTACCAGTACTTGGAAAATTAAAAATGGTAGTTTGCCATAGCCCACAGCTTAGTTTGTTATGTATACACATTTGCCCAGGGGGAAAAAACGAAAGTTAACTTGAATAGTAGAAAGTATTTGAGGGACTTAAACAGGCAAGACAAAGCAATCACAATAGCTTCCTTTAGATAAGTGGAAAAGTTGTCAATAGCCAGGACATTATAGTAGCCATTTTGGGTAACAGATAAACAATAGCTATATTCCAGCTATTTGAGAGATCCAAAAATGCCAAAAGGACTATTGGGCCTAAAGACAGCCTACCACTCATGTACAGAAAAAACAACAGAATGAAAGAGTTATTTGAAGCTCTGATTCCAATGACTTGCTCAAAGCAAGAAATTAATTTCTAAACACCCTTGACAGATGACTGCTCAAACTTCATCTGAATATATTTAGTAAATCCGAGCTTACCTCTTCTCTAGTTACTTAATTTTACTTTTGAACTGAGAGCTAGTTTGGTGCAGAAGTTAAGATACCAGACTAGAAACTGGGAAACTGAGTTCTAGTCCCACCTTGGCATGAAGCAAACTGGGTGACCTTGGGACAGTCACACACTCTAAACCAGGGCTGTCCAACTCCTGGCCCACAGGCTGGATGTGTCATGTGCTAGCCACGCCCATGCCCAGTTTAGCAAAGTGGTGGGTGGGTAAATCCCAATACATCACATGACCCCATGAGTTTGACACCCCTGGTCTAAACTCTGGAAAGAGGCAATGGCAAACCACTTCTGAAAAAATCTTGGAAAGATTTTTTTGGCCAAGGGGTCAACACCAATTTGAAGATGCACACACACACTCCCCTTTGAACTGCTCTTATTACAAGGAAAAGAACTTCTAATATTCAATTGGAATCTGCTGTCCTATAACTCAAACCATCATTCCATGTTACTAACACATGGGAGACCTTTTTCTAGACAATATATTTTCAGGTATCTGCAGCATGCTCCCATATGCTGCTCCCATATGCCCTTTTCCTTCCACCTATTCTTCAGAGAACTTAATTCCTAGGCTCCCAATTTTCCCTGTGGTCTAAATCTTTTTTATAATATGGCAAGCAAGAATAAACTGGAACATTATTTTGTGTAATTTAGAAGTTATAGTTCTGCACCTTAAAATTGCATTTGTCCTTTTGGCAGCCACATCATACTGATTTAACATTTAGTTCTCAATAAGCTATTATTCCTATTTCACCAGTATCATTACCAAGCCAGAACACTATCTTATACATGTAGATTTCATTTATTTTTCTTAAGATAAATTTACATTTCTCTCTCTGCTAAATTTCATTCTATTCAGCCAACTTTTATTTAATATTTCAGGTTTATCAGCAAAGGTTATGTTAGTCTCTACTAACTTACATCTGTACTACCAGCAAAGCACAACTCTGACAAAACTGAATTCTGCCACTGATCAGCATTTCTTCTCAGGTGACACCAGTCTTGTCAGCTAGCATGCCTATCCAATCAATCCCCTGACAGTTCATGGGTAGAAAATCTACATCACTCAGTAAAGCCACATCCATAGATACTATTTCCAAATTCTGTCAGAAGTCAAACTTTTCCAATAGGTCCTGCATAATCTAACACAGAGGTCCAGCCAGCTCTGAATTCTGGGAGTTGAAGTCCACAAGTCTTAAAGTTGCCAAGTTTGGTGACCCCTGATCTAACACATTGTCAAATCTAGCAATGAAACACTCCTAGGACTGGGGTGGAGATGGAACAACCTAACAGCTAGCTATTTAATTAAGTGACAAGTCATCCAACCAACATTTCAAAAGCTTGCTAATCAGAATGTCAGAAGATATAGTCAATTATTTTGTTATAAATAAGATAAATTATGTCTATAGCATTCCAACAGTCTATTTATTCAGGAAGTTTTAAGGTTTGCTTGAGTGAGGGACCAACTGAAAATTCCAGGGATATTAATTAGGCCATGTTAAAAAAATATCTTTGAAGAAGTAAATGATAAACCATGTCCCCAAATCCTTGCATGGATGCAGTCACATCACCTCCTAGAGTTCTATTCCATTTCAAAGGCTTCTTTTCCCCCCTCAAGATTCTTGAAGATTTTTGAGCAGGTATAGATACTTCTGTAATTCCTCATCCCTTTCTATTGCTTTTCTTTTGAATAAATTGCATCCTCAGCTGCTAAATTCCTGTTTGGAAAGTCAGTTAGACTTTACATGTTTGATTAAACACTTCAGATATGGAGTATAGTTTAATGGATAAATCTGGACTTCCAATAAACTATGGAATAAATGACTAGATGGCCCCAAGCATTCTATATTGCTTAACTTGCCCCACATGTTGGATTTACACAATGTACTAAAATATAAATTTGAATTACATACATTTCCTAAGGTTACATTAGATTTGACTAATCATAGACCCTCAAGATGTTATTTAGTGACTGCAGATATATTTTCTTCATGATCTTCATAACCTGGTCCTTCAGCTTTTCCAACACTGCACTCATTATCACAGTAACTAAGTCTATCGACTTTGCTGTCGATAGTCCTCTTTTCTTCTGTCTTTTTCACCTTTAGACCCTTCTCCAGAGCTCACATAAGATACTTGGCCCAAATAATAATCCTTATTATAGCGTAACCTGATTCACCCAACATATTAAGAGAATCACTCAGCTTCCATACAAAACCATATACTGTCCAACTCTACTTTAGCCTAGCATGCTGTACAAAACCAACTGCAGAACCAATGTTGGATACCTACACCTAGTAATCCCTTGTTCAATGCAAGATCTGCCCAGGGCTCCTCAGTGTCCTCTTTCCCTGGTAATCGAGTATCATAGTCTCCATTTAATCTTTCCAGTTGTGTAAAAGGGCAGCTTCCCAATCGGATGTTCCAATGTCAAACAACTTTTATCTATAGAGCAGGGCTCTTCAAACTTAATAGCTTTAAGACTTGTGGTCTTCAACCCCAGAATTCCTCCTCCAGTCATGTTAGCTCAGGAATTCTGGGAGTTGAAGTCCACAAGTCTTAAAGTTGGCAAGTTTGGGGGCCCCTGTATAGAGCATTCCCCCACAAAGTCCTGAACATTTTTGCTATCATTACGTTTTCTAACCCTGCTTTCTGAACAGTAGAAAATAAGCTGATCTCCTTCTGAAGTGGCAAGTCCCGGATATTTCAAACCACCTTTTCTACAAGCCCATTTAGGGCAGGGAGAAAGGGGGAAACAATATAAACAAGATACATGCACCTAACCATCAGTTTACATGGGAGCACAAACTAAAAACAAGCCTGGCGGCTGCATTTCAGTTTTGGCTCTGCGGCTGCACGGTGGAAGGAAAAGAAAGGGCGAGGAAAGACAAAAATAGCTCCTGAAGCAGCAAGCTCTGTTTAGCAGCCGCAGGCAGCGAGGGAAATAAAAGCAGGCCGCGAGGCGAGGTCAGTCCTCCGAGGGAGAGGCTCGCGTGTCTGCCTCACTCTCCTCCGCCTTCGCCACCACCTTGCTCTTCAAAGGCCTCAAACCGGGGAGGGCAGCGGACAGCCTGGGCAAAAGAGAGAAAGGCTCCCTCCGCACGCTGTCCCCAAAAGCCTTATTGCGGGTCCCTCGTCTCCATTTTCCGAGCGGTTTATCTGCAACTTGAGGGGGTGGTGATAATGAATGTCGGGGGAGGGGAGCGCACACCTGCAGTAGTTGGAATTTCACTTCCCCGCGGGGCGGAGTGCAAAAAAAAAAGCGGGTTGACCCTGAAAACCGTTTGCAGCCGTGAGAACCCATCTTTGCGCTGCACAATTCCGGACAACCAGTGGGGGCCGCCAAGAGTTAGTATTTTCTTTCCTTACCCCCACACACACACCCTGGCGTTGTTCCGGATTCCTGTTGGCCCAGCTCCCTGGTTTTAAGTGGACGCACTGCAGTCTTGCCAGGCGGCTGAAAAGACCTCGCAAGAGGACGTTCCGCACTTCACGGAGATGTGCGCCCCCGCCAGGGCTCCCACTCGGGGCATATAACCTTGCACCACGGTTTCCCTACGTCAGAATTGGCCCTGCCAACCTTATCCGGGAGGCGCGAACCGTCCTGTCACGCAGCTGCCGGGTTCTCCCCTGCCCGCTATTGCGTAGAGCTCACTGGATAGAGCGCGCGGCTCCAAATTTCTGTCTCGGTTCCGCGGCCTTTAATTACTCGGGCTGGATTTATTGGACTAAACCGTGGATGGTTACTTTGCGGTTTAGTCAATTTTCTCTCTCTCTCGAGATCCTCCTTTTGCCAGCAGCTAACTGCGGAAAGGGGAGGGGCAGTAAGAGAAAACCACGAGGGATGCGTGTAGTAGTAGAGAGTAGGGCCAACGCAATAGGCACGCCTTTACATCACACTTCTAGAGATCATGGTTGCCATATTTTGGGAGACTGCGATAGTTTGTATAGTGACAGGTTAAAAAAACCGGTTTAGTCACCCAGAATCGCGTTACAGGGTTTTCAAGACCAGAAGACTAAAAATGTAGCTGAAAAAGCAACACCCTTTACCACAGTTTAAACATTTATTCCGGTGTAAACTTTACAGCGAGATAAAACTGGCACATAGGATTGGTTTGTTTTTTACATGGCTGAACATATTTACTAATGTGAGGAGGATGTAAACACAGTGAATCTATAGGTTGGATTCTTTGGCATGAAGGTACAATGGACTTTAAATGAAATGCAAAAATTGATGTAATTGCTAGAAGATGGCAGAGTTTTCTATACTTCTTGGCTAGTAACCACTAATAGCCTGAATTTTTGCAGTATACTTCTGGTGGCAGCCTAAATAAATGGATAAATAACCTGAAAACTATATACAATCATTGAGAGAGAGACTGTAGAACAGCATTTCCAGTCCCAGTGCCTTCTAGATATGCTGGAAATTTGGAAGTTACACATCTGGAAGGCACTGGGGAAGAGTTTTTCAGAAGCTATTATGAATATCGTAGTTGCACTACTAACTGCAGTCCCCAAACCTACTAGAACAGTATTTTTCTGTTTTGAATAGATATTTCCTGTCAACTATAGCTAATTTAAGAAGAGTGGGTCTAAGTATGATACTGAATGATTTCCTGTTACTGATCTTAATAACAAGGCAAGCTTTTTAAAATATATTCTAAAACTTTTATATCGCTGCATGACTGCCCTGGTCTCTGTACAATCTAGAAATCAAATTAGATATAAAAGAAGTCAAGATATATAAAGCTTGATGTCTTGCCAGAGATATTCAAGGAGGCTCAGTCCTAAGTTTCCCCCAGTCTAAAATATATAATGTATACCACAGGTGGTTTTTATTCTTTTGGAATCACCTGTGCTCTGCAGGTGCCATTCCAGGAATCTGAATTGTACATGCAGCTTTTCTTTCTTTCATGTTTATCGCTCTATTAATCTAGTTCATCTACAATGAGGATTCCTTTGCAACAGCTGGGCATACTATAAAGTCAGCTTGCAGGCTGCACAGCTTCAGAAATAGCACCTGTGGGTTTGCTTCACACAATATGCATGCTGAAAATAGGGCCTATCAACTCAGGAAGTTGGATTTATTCAGTTAATGATGGAGCAACAAGTTATATGTAAATAGCTACTGTATTCAGTGGCATCTGCCCTAAATGGGTGGTCATGAGGTTTGCAGCCATATAATTTTCACTGCATGATTTGCTGTGATGAAGCAAAACCTATATTTATTACTTATTACTAATAGACATTTGGCCACACTGGCATTTTCTACACATTTTGAACTTCAGCAACCACTATTACTCAGCCCAAAGTTATTGGATCTGAATTCCAACACCAGTAGAAAAGGATGTTGGGGGGGTTGTTAAAAAAATTCAAGGTGGTGGTCACAGCTATGTACTGCAGTCTAAGCACCATCTTTTTTTCAGTGTGCTTTGTGATGAACATTTAAAAGAAGGGTCTTCAAACTTGGCAAGTTTAAGACTTGTGGACTTCAACTTCCAGAATTCCTGAGCTAACATGACTGGAGGAAGAATTCTGGGAGTTGAAGTCCACAAGTCTTAAAGCTGTCAAGTTTGAAGACCCCTGGTTTAAAAGGTAAGGAAGGGGTTGGATCTCATGGTGGTGGGTGCCCCTTGAATTTGGGGGGGGGCAACCCTGCAAACATCCTGCTAGAAAAGATATCACCACATCCAGCCCTATAACTTTACCTAATCTAGATTCTCTTGTGTACCACTCCAAAGCTATTCTTTTCAAGTGAAGAAAACAGCTGAATTTTTGTTACATTCAAAGAAGAAGAAAGTTTCTGATTTATAAAACAGAATATTAGCTGGCATAATTTCCCCATTCTGTGTAATAAACAGTCCCCTAATTGAATTTTCCTTGAGTCAAAGTCAACTCCACATGGACAGCCCATAATGTTCCCCTGATAACAATGCAGAAGTGATCTGCCACTGTCTTCTTAGCCATTAGATCTGCACTCCTGGGATTTTTCTGGATGCTTCCATCCAACTACTACTTAACTTTTCGTAGACTTCCACCCTTCAAAATCAACACTTTGAGCCCCCAGTTGTAACAGGTAAGATGGCTAGCTGCTTAAATCAAAGGAAGGACCTTGAATTTAACTGCAAATGATGCATTGCTCTGAACCGCTGGCATAGCCAGTGCCCCTTAAATTTTTTTTGAAAGAGCTGTAAAGGAGCCTATTCAATTCAGGGCCACCTCAAGCGAGTGGAGAGACAGAGAGAGAGAGGGAGGAATTGGCGGAGTTTAGGACCCCGCGGCATTGTCTTCGAGCTGCTGCTGTTGCCGCCGCGCAAATGCGCGAGGGAGCAGCAGCAGCGGCGGCTTCAGCTCGGCCACCGTACACCTGCTGCCGGCTGAGCCCGTGGGCTTGGTGCTGAGCTTCAGACCCGGCTTGCGGACCTCGCCTTTTAACACACCGCCGCTCCCGACTTTCGCACCCGAAAATATACCGCTAACGCCTCCAACCCGGTCTTCGAGCGCGCGCATGCATATATTATATACATATAGCTACGCTCACACACACCCTGCACCAGATCTCAACCGCTACATCTAAGAGCCACGCAAAGCCATTTCGGAGCGAAAGGGGCGTGCGGGAAGACGGAGCAGGCTCAAAGCCCATTCCTGCTTCATCGCCCAACTTTCTTCCCTCGGGGAATTGCTACCGCCTCTTTCAGATTCCTTTCAATGCCACACGCGCGCCCCCCGCGTCTACACTTCAACGACCTTAATAAAATTAAGGGAAAGGGGGTTCCTAGCAGCTTCGCAAGTCTGATTCTCGTCGAAAACCGTGTTGGGGAGCTGAAAAGCGGGTGTGTGTCCGCTGAGCTAAAGGAGACCCAATTTAGGCAAGAATAAAAGATGTTGCTGTGGGGAGGTTACAACAAGACCTGTGGTACACGTTTCCCCTTCGAAGGGCATCCTTTCGTTACGGAACTGCGGCATTTCCAAATGGCTCTCGAAAGCAGTAAAAGACACGAAAGGGAGATTTTGTTCGGGTCACAACTGGCTTAAAGCATGGCGGCGGAAAGGGGAGGGAAACCACCACTGAACTTTTTTTTTAATCTTTTGTGATCTGGGCCAAGTGCAGTCAGGTGGATTTCCCCGCAAGTCAAGTCCTTCCAACAGCACCTTGGAGCCCGGCTCTCCGAAGTGGGGTTGCTTCAATTCTCTCCCTTTTCCAAAGTTCAGTCCGCTCAATTAAACCAGACTTAAACCCAGCGATATCAAATCAAAACGCGCGGACGGTCCCTTTGAATGCGTGGTATGGCATCCTGCCCCACACACAAGAGATAGGAACTACAACTCCCATCATTCCCAAAATCATGCTACTTGGGGTACAAAGGCATTTGCGATTCCAGGATCTCTGGAGTGCGGTGAGTTGGAGAAGGCTGAACGAGTTCGCCGGCTGTCTTATGCTGAGTCACAGAGATTTCTTCAGAGAGGGCTTTTAAAAAAAAAATTAAGCGAAGTCTGCGTTCAGCTATTAGCCAGCGCGGGTCTTTCATTTGACACGGGGATATCTAAGCATGCGGACATCCATCCATGCAACAGAAACGCGAAGATAAGCAAAGCCTGCCTTTCCTTTCCGGACCAGAATCGTGCTAGAATTATTAAGGGACCAAAGCGTCTTGGTTTATTATGCCGGTACCAACAGACAGCGGGGCTGGCTGGGTTCGGACAGCCCTTCTCTCTTAAAAAAAAAAGCGGGCGGGGGTCCCTTCAGCAGCGAAGAGCTGGTGCGGAGACGAGACGGCCAAAACCGGCTCTTCAAAACGTTCTGCTGCAGTTTAGGCAGGTGGATGGAAGCAGATAGGAGAAAAAAGGGGTAGGCAGAACAGATCGTGAAAACACTTTACAGAATTACGAAAGTGAAAAGCCCGATTCTCTGCACGTCTGCTTGAAGCTTACTTAGGAGTTAAAGAGACGCCCGGGCTAAACAGGCAGCGGGCTCCTGCCCTGACTGGAAACTGATTCACTGAAAGACTGGCTGCACCTCTGCGGAGAGGACCTTTCCCTCTCGTTATTAAGGCTTGCATTTACTCCCCGAGCAAAGGGAGGAGAGCGAGCGCCGGGCCGCATCTGTGATTTTTACCACGCCATACTGCTCGTTATTGGGGGTTTTTTCCCCCTTACTTGGACACTTGCAGGGGTCTGCAAATTCTTGAGGCTTCAGCACAATGCATCCACCAACAGCGCCCACTCCTTTTCCTCCCAGCCCCCCCCCGCTCACCACCCACCCACCTTGCGCAGGAAGGGGGTCAGGATGACTTCTGGCATAGCCCTCCCACGGCCACCAGGGGGTTAACCGCCCATACCTACCAAATCTGCTGTGGTCTTGCCTGGTTCCTTGGATCGTACCATTGGGAAAAATCTCTAAGTGAAATCCAGTCCTGCAATAGAGCTGCCTCCGCCTCAGGATGCCTTTTAAGTGATCCAAGTCCGTTACCGCAGGCCCCCGGGGGAGTCCACCTGCTTCGGACTGCCCCAGGTGGTCGCTTAACAAAACCGGGCTGTCCGCCGGCAACACGGGCACGTTCCCAAAGGGGCCCGCGTCTTGGACCCCGATATAGTTCCCAACTTCACCTAAAGGAGCCATCAGGAGCGGGGAGGGGAGGAGGAGGGGGGAAGGTAAGCGCTTTTTGGCGGGGGGCAGCAAATTGTAATCGCTAGTGCCCAACCTAAGATTTTTTTCCCCTTCCTTTAATATTTTTTTTAAAGAACGTGTTTGCACTCCGTTCTTCTCCCTTCCACTTGCAGTTACGTTGAGGGAAGGTGGGTGGGTGGGGGGAGATTTCTGTTTTAATCCATCAATAATCGCACGGATTCCAAACTAAAAAAAAATAATAACGACACCAGAATAAAAGTAGCCCGTAGTTTTGGCTGGCCTCAGGTTCAAGGTCAAATCGCCACCTCAGTCTGAAAAAAGCAGCGCGCTCGCTCCGCACCGGGACATAGCTCTCAGCCCCCTCGGGTTGTTGGTCTAGAAGCAGCGGACGAGGTCTAAGCTCCCGGGGCTCTTAGCAGGCGATGAGGTCTTCTGCCCATTCAGCCGTAAAAAGAATAAAAATCCGTAGTTTCTCCATTGGGTTGAGGAGCGGAATGACCATAGCAACTTCGGCGCCTTAGGCGTTACAGAGGGCAGCGGGGACATACATTATCGATATATGGCATCTCAGATGCCCGGCCCGACGCCAGGCGTTTTTTTTATGGGTTCTGCTTCCCCAAAGACATGCGCTCTTTTTAGTCTATACCAAGCTGCATCTATCAGCATGAATCCTAAAAAGGAGGGGAGAAGAATAAAGGGGAGGACATTCACATTTGCTGGCCGAGGTAAATCCTCCCCCCGAAAGGAGAACAGGATTTCTTAAAATAATAATATTTAAAAAACTTTTTTGACGTCCAGATCTATTATCCAGAATCCTACGCGGATGCTCCTCGGTTCAGCCCGGCCGACGTTCCAGTCTCGAACCACCCAGGCGAGAGGGAAGGCAGCTCCCGTCCAAAGTGCGGAGGGGGTGGTGGTGATCTTTTCCTCGAGTTGCCTCGGAACAGGTGTAGCTTCGGCAGAGCTGGCCGGGCGATGTTGTACTCCAGCCCCGAGCTGCTGCGGCTCTCGTCTGTGGCTCTCCCATCCAAGCACGCAGGGAAAAGTGGCGCAGGAAGAGGCATTGGGCTGGGTTTAAGGTAGTCCAGCTTGCGGGCGGCGGAGGGGGCTCTCCCAGGTCCTAGCGCTCAACATTACCTGCTGCAATAGAAGCTACCCCCACACCCAGCCTGCTCCAGGCAATTGAATCGCCGCGCTCTCTCACCAGGACCGACACGCGCGCACACACACACAATTCTTCTTTTTTTTACTGGTCTGCGACACTCCTGGATCCGTGGGTATGCAGTAGGGCAGAAAACGATGCGGACCAGAAACTTGGAAGCCGCACTTGAGTCAGGAGCTCACAGAAGAGGGAGGGAGGGGGGAGGGAGAAAGAGCAGCGCGGCCTAAGATCAAAGTAAATCTGATTCGGATTTATTTATTTATTTATTTATTTATTTATTTATTTATTTATTTATTTATTATTTTTTGCTCTTGGTCACTGAATTCGCCGAGTATGTAAAAGGGAGAGCCGGCCCTTCCGCCCCAAATCAAAGCTTGATGTGCTGCATTCAGCCCGGCTCCAGTTTTCCCAGGAGGCTAAGTGCCTTTTTTTTAAACCAAACGCTTTTTACTTGGGACGAAGTTTTATGGTGGGAAAAACACGCGCGCTCTGCAAAACGCACGCGCTTTTTTTTTTCCTTCTCCCTTTTCTTTTCAAGCTGCAAGTCCGCGTTCACAACTTCCCCGGGAAGCGACTTCCAGGCGCCTCCAGAATTCGCGCACGGAACGGTCCTTTGGGGGCTTCCCCCCCCCAAAAAAAGAGACCTCTAACGAGGCTCGGAGGCATTTTTGGCTACCCGGAAGTCCAGCCACCAGAAGACGGGGGAGACGGGGGTCTGGAGTGATCAAGCTGCAAAGTTAGGGTCGCCTCCTCCTAAGACTCTCCCCCTGAATGCGGAGGGAGCGTTTTTCTGAGGGCACCTGAGGTGGATTGTCCTCCTTTGAGAGTCATTGGAGTTCTTCTGCCTAAACCCCTCTGTTTGAGGTCATTTTCCCCCCTAGCATCTTTATCAACCATTCCCACGCCAGCAGCTCCGAATTCACGCGGGCGCCCATCGCTTCTGCAGCAATACAGCAGGCTGCTGAAGAGCCCACGCGGGAGGAAAGCCGGAAAGCCTCGTTGCCCAGCCGCACCGGCGCGAGGTGAGGCGGGCCTTGATAAGTCGCCACGCGCTTGCGCTTTTTTTATGTGCCAGGGCGCAAAGCTGACTAGGAAACCCCTCCTGGAGGCTGGGATGCCGTTTCCCACGTGGAATCTGGAACCTGAGGTGTTTTGGTTTTTTTTAACGGCTGGTTGAATGCTTGAATGCAACCAAACGGTTTGAGCAAAAGGCCGATACAAGGACACACTTGGAGCTCTTTTCTATGTGACCCTCCTGGAAATGTTCAGGTGTGGGGTTCGGTTGTGAAGAAGACCACACCCCCTCAGGTGGTAAAGTGTCCCTATCATCAAAGTTCAGCCACGGGATTGCTTTTCTGTGTCAGGGTACAGTTTTCAACCATGTGAAGTAAGAATCAGGCTTTGCTAGGACTCTAGTTTGCAGCCAGCATGGAGTTGTCCTCTAAGCATTAGCAGAATGCCACCTTTAATTTGATGGCAAGATGGATGGCAGACGTTTTTTAAGTTGCCTTGAAACCAGTGGTGGGGTTCATAATTTTTTACTACCGGTTCTGTGGGCGTGGCTTGATGGGCGTGGCTTGGTAGGTGTGGCAGGGGAAGGTTACTACAAAATCCCATTCCCTCCCCACCCCACTAACCTGCTTTCCAGCTCTGTTCTCCTGTGTAGGGCAACAAAAGAAGACCCAGCCAATCAGCTGGGACTCAGGAGGCAGGGAATAGATGGGGATGGGGCCAGTCAGAGGTGGTATTTGCTGGTTCTCCGAACTACTCTGCCACCAGTTCTCCACAACTGGTCAGAACCTGCTGAATACCACCTCTGCTTGAAACTAACTTGAAACATATGAAAGATGAGAGGCATTGCCTGTATATTTAGGATTTCAGTTCCTTGGCAAATACCTAATAAAATCGCCATTGCCCTGCACAACTATGTATATAAATGTACATCCCCTTAAACTGGGATAACATGCAGTAGTCTAATGCAACATGTCTTCTCCATCTAAGCTTATGAAATAATACATCTTACAATGCAACAAGACATGCTAAACTAGGGTTTGTCGATTGAATTTCAACAGATTGTATTCATACCTAACTTTAAGCCACAATCTACACAGCATGATGGTTGTGTCCACACAATATCTAAAGCCAACCATATGATGACTTAGAATGATGTTCAAAACCCATCAGTGATGTTATTGTGAAACAGAAATTCAGCTAAAATAGCTCGCAACATGTTTTTTGAGGACTGCAAGATGCAGCAAGGTTACCCTGGTCTCAAAAAGTTAAGCAAGGACAGGAATAGAAAACCATTGGAAAGTTCTAAGAGTTTGTCTAGACTCCTAGTTCTAATTCCTAGTCCTAATTAGATTCATAGTCCTGATTAAGGACTCTTGATTTACAATCTAGTAAAGTTCTGGAATAAGCCTCTAGCAAATACTGTTAAGTTTCCTGTTTTTGCCTATAAGAATTCATGTAGTCACAGAAATGAAACCTAGATTGGAAGTTAATAGTCAGAAGGCATCTTGAATAAAACCTATTTCAACTCCCTAACCCAGGGCTATCAAACTCCGGGCCCGTGGGCCGTATGCATCACGCACTCGCCACATCCACACCCAATTTAGTGAAGGGAGAAAAAGTCCTGATACATAACATGATGCTGCCCTGATGACATGAGTTTGACACCCCTGCCCTAACCAATGCAGAAATCCACAGCTACCACACCAGTTGGGTTTAAATGGCTTCAAGGGTGTTTTGTTTGTATAATTTAGCTAACATATTGAGTTTCACATGAGCTTCTTAAGTTCTTGTGTTCACCTGAACAAAGGCAGAGCATCAGGTAGTTCTGTAGGAATTAATCAAATCTCTTCTGCAGTGGGGATGCTGGCAGGAAGTTGGAAATTGTTCCCGTTCCCACCACCTTTGCCTGCCCTTGGTCAATCTGTTTCTCTGTTTAGATAAGGAAATACCTCTGAAATGATGACCCAACAGGGTACAGGCTATCTAGTAAATATTGAAACTGTCATTTTTCAGGTGCTCCCTTGATTTGTATAAGTTAATCCAGACAATCTGCTGACAAAGCAGAAGGAAAAGAATAAAAGGACAAGGCAACAGTAGGTACATAGACTTGATTACAGTGGCAGTGAATGTTCCCTTGGAAGATCTGAAATACCCTTTTTGAGGAACAGATGAACCTGGAGTAGATCGATCTATCTATGTGGTCACTAAAAGTGAACAACAAATAGAGGCACATAATGAATCAAAAAGTAGATATGTTGGGAATTGCCTGGAAATTGTAGGCCTGCCTGGCATCTAAGCCATGAAGCTGGGGCGGGGGGGGGACATTTCAAAGAAGGCAACTCCAAGACACCTCCATAATTCTGCCAAGTAAAATTCATGGCTACAATAATCAGAGTTGTTGGGTGTTGGGCAGCACACAAATTTAGTAAGTAAATTTAATAAATGAATGAGATCTGAAATCTTTATATTTTTACTTTTGGATTTGTGCAAGACCCTGAACACTAACTCAATCCCTTGTTCACATTCAACTGTGAAGGTTTCCTGGTTTGTGGCTAATTTCATCCTGCCCTTGACATACGGAGAAATGCACCTTATCTGAAACATTCATCTCATACTTCAGTAACTTTGGCCTGCAAACCTGCTTTT
This sequence comes from Naja naja, assembly GCA_009733165.1. Lineage (NCBI taxonomy): Eukaryota > Metazoa > Chordata > Lepidosauria > Squamata > Elapidae > Naja > Naja naja. The sequence goes on from CM019152.1 coordinate 41,487,073, forward strand.
AACATTCATTAGATCACTATCCTCATGCTTTCATGAGTAGGAACATCCAAACTTATTTATTTAGAAAATGTATATTGCTGCTTACTCACACATGGCGACTCAAGGCGACTTACAAGGGCATAAAATCACAATATAAAAGAAAGTTAAAAAAATAAAGAAGAAAAATAATAAAATAATAACCCCCCATCCCGATGACAACATACATTGATACCAGCCATTTAATGTGCTCCATCCCACTTTGGGTTCCCCAGGCCTGCTGGCAGGACCACGTGTCCTTATTCTGGGGACGGACTTCCATCTGTGTTCACTGTTTATGCTATACACTTTTACCACATACAAAGTGGACAACCACATTTTAGTTACTATGTTACGTGAACCAAACTCACAAAGTTAGCTTTTGTTTCAGTGTGTCATAGCAACCATAGAAAATTATTAGACTGTTCCACCCCAGGCAATTAATGGACCTAATTGTGTTTCAATGGGAGTGTCAGTTTGTTCTAGAACAGGGATCTCCAACCTTGGCAACTTTAAACCTGGTGGACTTCAACTCCCAGGCTGAGGAATTCTGGGAGTTGAATAGAATAGAATACAATTCTTTATTGGCCAAGTGTGATTGGACACACAAGGAATTTGTCTTGGTGCAAATGCTCTCAGTATACATAAAAGAAAAGATACATTCATCAAGAGTCAAGAATCATAAGGTACAACACTTAATGAAAGCCATATAGTACAATAAGCAATCAAATTGAAGTCCGCCAGGTTTAAAGTTGCCAAGGTTGGAGACCCCTGTTCTAGAAGGTCTACTGCAGGGTTCAACCGAAGCCCTTGTAGCTATAAAAAGGCCAGCTAGAGCTATGGATCTGATTACACTCAAATTGATCTCCATGGATCCTGGAACTCCACCTGGTTTATAGAGAGGCTAAGAGAGATGAAGGAGGAAAGGACTTGCTTAGAGTACCTCTAGGCTCAGAGAAGAAGGAGCTAACCTAATCAACCACGAGCTAGACATGCTAAAGCAGGGGTGTCAAACTTGATTTCATTGAGGGCTGAATCTGGGTTGTGTTTAATGTTGGCGGGGTTGGGGGTATGGCCAGTTTGACATCACTTGTGTCAGGGGTGCCTATGGTGGCCTGGTCAGGGCTAGAGGGAACCATTCTCTCCAGCGGAGGAAGGAGAGACCAGGGACAGTGCTAAGTGACGGTCTCTTGCAGCCCTCTGCCAGCAAAAACTGAGCTCGCAGCCTTCCCAAACTCCATTTTCGCTGGCAGAGGCACCGTGGGCTGGCCCTTCGCTTTTTCCAGGGCAGACCCACAGGCCAGATCTAAGCACTCTGTGGGGTGGAGTTGGCCCCTGGGCTTTGAGTTTGACACCCCTGTGCTAGTGTAAAGGGGACAAATCGTCAATATTTTTCCACCTTTATTGCACTCACGGATAGCCATCCAGCAACCTTGTTTCAGGTAACCAGAGGCCTCGTGGGAGAGAGTAGCCCTGGAATTCAGTTGAAAGTTCTTCATGAAATATAGGAAATACAGAAAATTTATCTACACACACACAAACTACTGTATTGTGGTTTTTTTTTAAAAAACCACAATACAGTAGTTTGTGTGTGTGTGTAGATAAATTTTCATAATATATGTGTGTATGTGTGAGACTGATCACTGTTATTTTATTTATTTATTAATTTGATTTGTCAATCGCTTACAAAATAATAGGCATAAGTATAAACATGAGTAAGAATACAGAAAATAGGTACGATTAAATGGGGACAATAGGACAGGGACAGGAGGCACGATGGTGTGCTTATGCACACCTCTTACAGACCTGTTAGGAATGGGGTGAGGTCAATAGTGGATAGTTTGAGGTTGAAGGAGTGGGGGTTTGAGGATGTAACTACAGAGTCAGGCAGTGCATTCCAGGCATTGACCACTCTGTTGCTGAAGTCCTACTTTCTGCAATCAAATTTGGAGCGGTTAACATTGAGTTTCTATCTGTTGTGTGCTCAATATAACAACATATTACACCATACTAAGTAAATCTGGCTTCCCCATTGAGTGCTTGTCAGAAGGTCACAAATCATGATGCTGGGGTACTACAAGCATCATAAATATGAGTCAGTTGCCAAGCCTACAGATTTTGATCACATGACCATGGGGATGCTACAATGGTCATAAGTGTGAAAAAAGGGCATAAATCTCCATATATCAACAACTTAGGTATCCAACAGTCATTTACCAGCACTACTGAGTGTGTCCTAATAAGGATCAAGGACCTCTCCACAGAGAGAGCCCAGGAGATTTCCTCTGTTGATGGATTTAAAGCTTCAAAAACCTACAGGGTTCCACTCTCCCCATCTAGTTTTGGTGATAGCTTGCTCAACAAAGTAACTAAAGCAATCTCCATACATCCAATATAAAAACCCCAGTGGATCCAGACAATTAGTTTATTCTCTCTGGGTAAAATTCAGTCAAAGTCAAGGCATATCAAAAGTCTGTTACTTTTCTCCTCTCTGAAATTAAAGTAGTTAACCTTGGCTGGTATTCCCCTAGTTTCTTTCCAACACACAAATCTCAACTACACAGTAATAAAAAATAATGCTATCCAGGTGGTTGATTTTTTCAGCTGAAAATTTGAAGACATATGCTACACTGTTTTGCCTCTGGGAGGAAAGACAGCAAAACTAATTTTACCAGCAATGCCAAAATAGCTAGGGTTGGCCTGACAATAATAGCTATCGTGTAAACATAATCTTTCTATATAAAGACACTTGGGCCTCATTCCTTGACAGGGATATCAAAATTCTTCATATTCTTCCAGAACACACAGAAAGATCCAAACTGGTACACAGATTGTCCACACACACTATTTACTGCACAGGTCTTAAAATAGGACTTTACAAAAAATTCTCCAAATGCAAACGGCACAGCAACATATCAGTAACTAATGCTCTCAGAAGCAAGCCAAGGTACATGAGATGGAAGACAGGATTATGGAAATTCTTCCTTTGCTCTTTGCAAAGTAATGTCACATTGGGAAAGAGGAATTAGCAGCGTTAAGTAAGGAATGTGCATTAAAGGGAGTTCCCCTTTAATGTACTTTTAAACTCTTTAAGTTGGCAGAAGATAGATTTTCCATAGGCTGTTTGCTTTGTTTTTTAAGCAGTGCCTTCAGTTTGATTCTAATATTCAAGGAAATCTTTATTTTTGGCCTGCGTTGCGACCAGTTGATTTCAATTCTACTCTTGGAGCAGCAGGAAACATCTTCTGCATGAGAGTTGTCAGATATTTCAAGATTGTTCCTCTTAATCTTCTCCATACAAAACATCAGTTGTCCTTCCAGATGTCTCACTATCCTAATTAACCTACAAGTGTTGCTATGTCACTTACGATGTTCTTCAAAATTGCACTTGTATACATTGGCCCACAAAATTGTGTACTCTTCTGTAAGGGAGTGCCTCATTGAATATTGTAGGACAGGGATGTCAAACTCGAGGCCTGCGGGTCGGATGCATCACATGCTGGCTCCATCCCTGCCCGGTTTAGCAAAGGGTAAAAAAGTCCCAATATGTCACATGACAATGCTGTGACACCACAAGTAGGACATATTTCTGAGTAAACCTGTACTTGACTGTATTTCACTTTGCAATTTGATCCAAAGAGTTTCACCTATCATATTTCTTGACTTAAAAATATCTCTGCATTATTTTGTAAGGAGGGAAATAGAACAAAAGTGAGTCAAATAGGAAGAGGAAAACTAGACTTCTTTACTGCAACAAAAAATAATAATGTCCTAGCATAGAAAATATCATTTTTTTTGTAAATCTGCTTTTAAATATATATGTTTAGGTTTTATAATTACACATTTATTTTTTAAAACAAATATTTATTATAGGGCTATGTCTGTATCATGGTGATTTGGAATAAGTCTTTCTGACTTTATGCTAAGCAGTACTTTCCACTATTTATGAAAGCAAGTGCCTGAAAAACTGCTTTAGAAAGATGATTTATTAAAATTATTTATTTATTTATTTATTTATTTATTAATTAAAAGATCCTTTCTGCATGGAAGCATGGAAAAAACATGGCCCCTTAATGAATAAAGAGGTTATTTGCTCATCCAGGTCCAAGGCACTTTTGAGTAATTTTCTATATGTGCCTAAACCTCCTATTTTACATTTAAAAGACGTGCATTTGGTTCATTATCAAAATATAAGATGTCAAATTTGTCTTTGTTAGCATTATCCTTGATTTATAGCTGCATTTTCTGCTTCACTATACCATAAATCATAGTGTTTTATTATATCTAGAAATTGGCCTAACCTATGGAACATTTCACCCGTTCTTAGGGAAAAATGTAAAATTATTTTGGTCTTTTGGAATGAAGTGATTATATGATTACAAGTACCATATCTTAAGTACAGGGGTAAAAATCCCATTATCAATCAGCCTGACCTCAGTACCTTGCTCTAAGTGCCAATGTGATTTCATGTAATTTATATCTGTAGTGTATATGCTAAGAAAGATAAGAGGGAAGGAAGCATTTGTTAAACATGCCAAAAATGCCTGAAGTTGCTCCTACACATTTCTTTTCTATGATCAGGCATAAACATTAATTGGTAGCACATATCTTGCATTAACTAGTGATAATTATAGTCATATTGTGAAGGCACAGAAACATATGTAGAAGAACACATTCAATTAAATTTCTTGTATTTTCTATTTAAAGATGGGCAAATCTCTCAATTTTGGTTACTCTGTTTCTCATTTTTACAAATCTGTCAAACTTGTAAATTGGCCATGATGGACTGTAAATGGGATAGACTGCAAATGCAATCTCCAGTTTTCCAACTGAACTAAATCCTTATATAGACATTTTGTTCTGAGCATACATGCTATAATAAGTAAAGCAGATGAGCTGTAATGAAGGTTGGGCAGAAGGTACCAATCTCATGAAGTTTTGCTGCAGTGGTCTTGTGTACTTATAGAATGGGGAGGCACAAAAATAATAAGCATTTTTCTGGGCTGTCAATAAAGGACAATCAAAAACCTACTCTCCCAGAAGTTCTTTGGATCTTCATCTTTTACTTTGAGGTTGTGGATGTCACATCCTGTCTTGGAGGGGGTAACTTGCATCCTGACTCTGTTGTGTGAGACAAATAGACTCTCATAACCTGTGCTACCTTACTTCTGATTAAAAGGTAAAAATGCAAAAAGTGAAATAATTTCTGTAGTGCCACTTTTTGGCAATGTGGCATAGAGGCATGGGATGCTGGATTCAGTCCTTCATTTGGGGCTAGATCAATCTCACAAGAGATAAACAAAATGAAATTAATTTTTAACAAGATTTTATTGAACAAATAAAAAGAAAAATATAACAATCCTTTTTAAGATACAATCATCCATTGTTGTAAAAGTTAAATTACAGAGCTGAGCAGATCAATTAGAGCTTCCTTAAAGATAAATCCAGCAGAAAATAGAAAATTTTAGGTAGACCACAAGATGGTGCTGGTTTGCTACAAATGAATGCTTTCTGCCAAGATCTCAAACGAATTTATGTAAAAAGGCTTTAAGATATTCTTGCAAATCACAGACGCAAAACATTACATATATTCATGCCCAACCTGAAAGATGAACTGATGTTCATACTCACCAGTTCTATAATTTATACCAGGGGTCGCCAACCTTTTGGACCTCAGAGACCACCAAACTCATAATTTTAAATCCCAGGGACCACTAAGTGGTTCTGTGGGCATAGCCTAATTTGTGGGTGTGGCTTGGTGGTCATGTGACTGGCTGGGCATGGCTTGTGTGTAAATATTATAAATATTTATATAAATATTGAATTTTTTATTTCAAAAGAGCAACTTTTACCCAAAATCAGGCAAAGCAGGCAGCCAGATTGAGTTGCTCACAGAATCACTCATTGATCTATCTATCTGCCATCGGCTAGCTCAGTCTATCACATAAAATTTGGTTGCTGTGAGTCTGCACTGAATAATAGAACCTTCAGTCCTAAGGAAGGTTTGGCTGTGCTTAAAAGCAGAGCCGAAGATCTAAAGACTAGCTAGAAAGCAAGAAATCCAACCATTTCCTGCTTCCTATCTATTCTAAATCTCACAGCTGATGGTCGGAAAAATAGCAATTTAGCAGGCAAGTTTGCCAGGTAAGGAGTGAGTGGGCGGGGAGGGTTCCTGCGGGCCATGTGGGTGGCGTAGCCTTGTGTTTCTGCACAGCCTGGATTAATTGTTTTGGGAGGCTGTTCTGGGGGTGAGATTTCTCCGCGGCCCACCAACATTTTCTCACGGCCCACCAGTGGGCCGCAGCCCACCGGTTAGCAACCACTGATTTATACAAAGAGATAGTGATCAGTGAGATTTTAGCACACCACACACCAAAAAAACCCAACAACCCTTATATAGGAAATGATCAGGCTGAGCCTAATGGAAGGGTCAAATGCGTCATAAGTCACAAGTTACTGTGCACCCACAAGAGATCTAAGTCCAGCCCAGCTTTAATGCCTTTCTTATTTCTCACTCATTTCCCTCGACCGTTAGTTGGTCAGATTCTTGTAGAGAGCTTAAGCTTGCAACAAATCTTTATACTCATTTGAACTGCCTGAAACTCCTGATTTCCCCAGCACTTGACATTAAAAACCTAATGCACCATTCCTCACTAGATTGTTTAATGTATTTGTTAATACATTAAAATAGCACTATCTGAACCATTTGTTCTTCTGCTTCACTCTTCCTGGAATTCCCCATTGCTTGGGAATTTCAAACTTAATTAGATAACGAACCTTAGTCCCTGGGTTTTTTTAATTCTTGGTCCAACAATTTTCTGACCAATAAAACATTTTTTTTCTATAGCCAGAAAATGCTGGCTCAGTACATGATGTATAGAGCATATTCTTCCCTGGTGGGGATGTGTATTGACAATCTGGAATGAAGGGCTGTTCTTCATCCTGGGAATGGACTGACAGAGCTGGCAGATTGTGCAAGCTTCATTTACAGTGGTATGTTTTATCATTTTCTTTCTTACTACTAGTAGATATATTGGGCTAGATTTATAGTCAAACGTAAGAATTTCCTGCACTCTTAAAAAATCTAATTCTAAAATGTGAATATAAATAGACACCCAAGGAATGAATGAAAAATAATGCACCCAGCAACATTACTTAATATGGGATATATTAATGTGAATATAAATAGACACCCAAGGAATGAATGAAAAATAATGCACCCAGCAACATAACTTAATATGGGATATTTTAATAAATGAAACAGGAAAATAATTGTTACAATGGGATCTTTTGTTATGTGTCTTTTCCTCTCCACATAATCACCATCAGTTGTTACATATGTCTGCCAACAATAGACAAGCTTCTAAAGCTCTCATAAAAGAACTCCACTCATAAGAGTCCTTTCAACTGAATAGAGTATTCTTTCAGGAATACTCTATAATAATATATAATAATCTTCCCTCTAGAGAGAAGTTCCCTGAGGATGGGCTCCAGCCCAAGTCTGAAAGCTCAGAAGACAAAACCTCTGGTCCCGGTGACCGACCCAGATTGGATCGTGCAACATTATCCTGAGTCACATATATTCGCCTTCATTTGTGAGTATTCTTTCAGTCTTGAGAAAGACGGACATCACAATGTACCAAGGCTGGAGTGTACAGAAGAGAGATAAGACAATGAGATCCAATTTTATAATTGCTTCTTGGGTGGCTTGTGAGGCCCAGCTCGCAAATCATCCATAATACAGCATCTTGTGTTCTGCATTCTGCTTAATCATGGTATCAAAAGTTTTGAGAGGTGTTCAATGATTATTTGAAAACATCATTTTTAATTTAATCCTCATACACCCTCAACAACGCATCTTTATTTCTAACCTTAAACTTTGGATTTAATAAACAAACTCACTTGGATAGATCACAAATCTCCAATGAGACTGAAGCATGTAATATCTTTTTAATTACCTAACTCATGGAGGTGAATTCTAATACGATCACATCTTCCTAAACTGAAGGCTATCTTAGTATGACACAGGGGGAACTCCAGACAATGAACTTTCCATTTGCTTACTAGTACACATGATAGCACATCAAGCAAACATTATATCATGACTCTACAAGCACTAGTGACTGATTAAGACAATTACTGGCTAGATTCTCACATCAAGCCATAATATGATACATGACAATGGCTGACATGAATGCAAAGCAAACAACACATTACAGCCTTAAGCACTGTGCAGATTCAACCACAATAAGAACTAAACAAATTGTATCTTACCATCTGTTGCAAGCAGGCAATGAGGTGAAATAGATTATTTAAGAAAATAAATATAAATACTAAGGATACAGTATTTATTTGTGACTGTTCTATAGTATTTATTAATAACACTAATGAATTTATTATTGACAGCTACTAAAGCCTTATTAAATCAATGGTAGATAGCTTAAGTAGCCATTACAAATTTAATAAACTGGGCATAAAAGAAAAAATAGATTGGTTCTTCATCTTCAGTACTGATTTATAATAGCATAATTTGCAGAGGTGATTCACTGGCAAATACAATGTATGTAGAAATGTGCAACCTTTCCAATATTTGTATTTTAATAGCTATATCACTACCAAACTGTTTAAAAGTAATTCAATAATTGTAACAAGTGGGGAAAATACTAATGGGAAAGTATCATAACTGAAGGGTAATGCTTTTTCAACCTGTAGTTAATGAGTGGTCAGGTGCAAGTAACCAGACCCACACATGTGGAGTTTGAACTAATTATTTTATTATGTTCTGCCTATAATACAGGAATCTCCTGTCTGGCAGCTCTACCTTGGGAACAATTAAATAAGCCTCCAAGGAATTCAGGGAGGGCCACTTCTGGCCACTTTATGGTTGTGCAGTGACTCTAGACAGCTCCATGCTTCATCCTTCCTCCCTGCCAGGTTGGATATTTCCCAACATGAGTACTGCTAAAATATAAACACCGCTGAAGCAATGAACTCTGAAATTTTAAAAATATAATGTGAATAAACATTTGGATGTAATGATATTATGGAGATGTAATTCAGGCTATGGAAAGCATTATTTCACTAGTATGTCACTACCATTAGGAAAACAAATCCTAGTATGCAGACATAATAAACACTGAGCAGCTGAAGAAAAAGAAAAAAAGGAAGGAAAGGAGAGGAAAGGAAAGGAAAGGAATCCCACTCTGCATATACCCAGATCTGAGCTATCAATGAGTAAGTAATCAGGAAAGAAAAGTTGAAATCATGGTGAGAAATCAGCTTAGCAACTGTATTCCACAGCCCCAATTGCCATCATAACTTTAGGATCATGCAGGTTGTTAAGGGGGAAGAGGTGGGATTCCCAGGCAAGCAGAATGGCAGGTCAAAGCTACAGGTGAGAACAATGAGCAGGTGGGGAGTGCCACAGGCAGGCATTCCAGAGCACATGCAGCTATTGTGAGGGGGCAGAAGGTGCCATGGGCAGGTATTCCAGAGCGTGGATGGTGTGCAGGTGCTGCAGGAATGGGGTGGTACCACTGGAAAGCACTAGAATGTGGGAGAGTATATGGGTGGCACGAAGGGTTGGATGCCATGGGCAGGTGCAGGGCAAGGACAGATGTGCAGGTGGCACAGGGGGATGCTACTGGCAGGATATAGAATGTAAAGACATGTTGCAAGGGGTACGATGTGTGGGCAAAAAAGCACAGGAGTGGGAGTGACTTCTGATTTCCTACTGGCTTCCCCATCGACTTCGCTTGTGGGAAGCCCTCAGGAAACATCAGACATCACAATCATATAACCACAGCTTGCTATGACATCATAAGAGTAAGCTAGGCTTAAAAGGTCCAGATTGTTATCACATGACCATGGGAATGCTGCAATGGCCAGAACTCCAAGGACCAGTCAAAGTCTCTTCTTTCAGTTCCATCTTAACTTTGGTCACTGAACAAAATATCATAACATAAGGATTGCCTATAGACTTTGAACATGACATGCAGCCATGGTAATCACTCTTGAAAAAAGCATAATGTAGCTGCTAGTATGGAAGCGCATCTATAAATTGTATTTTCCTTTCTGTCAACGAAGTTCAACCTCTAGCTTGTCAATTAAAACTAAATACTGTATGAAGAGATTCAAGACTGGTAAAAAGGAAGATCTGCTTCATTCCGCAACAGTGCAACTATGAAATTTGCTGCCCTTTAATATGATGATGGCCAGCAATTTGTTTTTTAAAAAAGATGATTGGGCATTGGACAGTGTTCTGTTTCAAGTTTTAATGATTATGGTCTAGACAACAGATTTCCCGACATTCTACTGGCAATTGCAGCTGGCATCTTCAGAGGCAAGGTGACCTGCTATGCAGACCAAGAACAACTTAGCAGTGACTATAATGAGCCACATTGATAATGATATTCAAATACACAAGAGTCTAAAACATCAAATTACTGTATTTTTTGCCGTATAAGACGCACTTTCCCCCCCCCAAAGTGGGTGGAAATGTCTGTGCGTCTTATAGAACTAATATTGCAATGGGGTAGGGGGATCACCACCGCCGCCGCCTGTTACCACTGCATCGTTTGCCGCCACTGGGGAACACTGGAGCCTTCACTGCCGAGCAGCTGATTGGCAATTGGATTGGTCTCCCGGAATACCATTGATCAGCTGTTCTAGGCAGTGAGAATCACTGCTGCCGCCTATCGCCACTGCCTATCACCGTCGTCACTAGGTTTGCACAGCATGCTCAGTTGTAAATTATGTATTATAAATCTTAATGCTAGGTTTCAACCAAAACCAAACAAATCATATTAAGTATAATCCAACCTTTTTTTTCTATTTCAAAATTCAAAATCAGCAAATATTAGGAAAGAGACAACAGCAGAAAATTGTAATGTTCTATAAGCTCCAGAGGAATTTTTGCTTTTGCTTTTTGCAACACATTATTATAATATTTGTCTCTGAGCAGTATCTCCTCACATGATTAGGTTATTGACAATTAATGAAATCAAATATAAACTAATTGTATGGAATTAAAGACAGTTGACTAAAATTATAGAAATGCAAGTCATTAAAACAATTTAATTGACTAATTGCTTAGCAAATTAAAAGCAATTAAGGGAGTAACAACTCATGGTCCAAAGGACTGCCAAAAGGAAAATAATAATTAAAGCAGAGGGATATTTTTCAAATTCAGTATTCCACCAAGAAAAATCTTTCCATAGATGGAAATAACTTCACAGAAGCAAGAGAGTAGTATTCAATCTGACCCACATTATTGGGGAGGGCATTCTTTTATTAGATTTCTGCTAGTTTGACAGAGAATGTCTGATTTTTCGATTCAGACATTGTGATATGCTATAATTTAGGTTAGCCATAACTGTAAACCATGTCAGGGTATAGACCTAACAAATTACTAAGCTAAGTATGATCTGTGAACCAAATTAGTATTTTGCCTATATTGAAGTTAAGAAACCTGAAAAAAGTTGGATCTATATATTGCCTTGGCAAACATGCTGGAAAACCTACATTTATTTTGTTTGCTTGAGAGGGAGACAAAGTATTAAGGCACCTCTTCCAAAGTAGATTTGCAGGTGAATCTTTTATTAATACTGGAAAAGGAATTCTCACTAGAACTGAGGCAGCAGACTTGTTTAGGTGATCTAGTATATTAGGGTATATGTAATTCTGTCCTCAATAGGTCAGACAAGCAGACAAGAGCCATGTTTCTAAACCATGGCAACTTGAAGTCCATGTGTGGACTCCAACTCCCAGAATTCCCCAGCCAGCCATGAAGTCTGCACATCTTCAAGTTGCCAAGTTTGAGAAACACTGATTTAGAGGAACTTTGGAGCAGCTACCAGTCTTATTCAGCAGAATCTACTGCTGATCTTACTCTACCAAATGATACGGTTGGCCCAGTGACCTGATAGCAGATGATTTAATGGGAAATTTTCCTCTGTGAAAAAATGAAGTTAAAATTTCTTGGCAAAAAGGCAGGTACTTTTTGAACTCCTTCTCTTCTCAGTGCTTCTCTTTCTCAGAAGAAAGAAAGGAGTAAATTGATTGGGGGGGGGCTCCCAGCCCAACTGAAGTTAAAGTCTATAAGCTAGCCAATCACAATTTAGCCTAAATGTGTTGTTCAAATACTATTCATGTGGTTAATTTATGATTTATTTGGTGGGCTGTGTGAATCCCTAAAATCGAAATTATCTCTCTAAACTACAGTTAACTGGGCAAGATGTGATTTTGAACAGTTATTCAAACCTGACGCCCTGGAGATCAACAATTTAAGAGAGGCCATGTCCTCACTTGCAGTTAGTGATGGCACAAGTTTGCCTTACACCTAACTTTTCTCTGCCAAGTCCCCATATTCCCAGTCCATGAGTAACACAAGCTTAACTGCAATTATTCCTGTTATTCTATTCAGTAAATAATCTGTTAGGTCTTGTGACTTATCATCTTGGAAGGACATCAAGGATCGAACTTTCTGCTACGCAAGGAGAGGGACCAAACAATTCTATACAGCAGAGGGAACCCCCTCGGGGTGATTCTTAATTCTTACAGTACATCAAAATTAACATTCACATCAGTGAAGACAGTGCCATTAGTCCCCAGCTATCTACATGCACAAAATGTATAGCTACTGCACAACAGGTGCTTATTTTGGCTCTTGTGGGGGTGGGGAAGACCTCCTATTCAGTATATAGAACCATGCATGAACACAAAAATTTAAGCCATTAAAAAACCCCTAAGTGTAGTGTTGAAGAACTGCAGCTGTTTACTTGGCCTAATTAAGCATCTCGCTCAGCCTTACAATAACCTGCAAGCGCTCTTAAAATAGCGCATGCGCTTCAAGAGAACGTGTGTTTTGTTTTGATTTTTTTTTAGAGCTAGAAAAATTAGAGGTAACTTTTTGTTCTCCACAAATTTGATTTTCAAGTCCCTTTTAATAACCTCCCCAGAAACAACTTCTCTCTAGAATCCTATTATGTACGTGGTAATGAAGCCTAAATGTTTCTGCTTCAAAATAATAATTACATCCTGCAACGATACCTTTAATATTATTAAATAACATCTATTTACTCCAGGTCCTTGGGATGGAGTCGATATGGTAGAAAAAATGCCAGATAGTCAAAACATCTGGCCGACTATGCAACCAGCCATAACAATGATGAATACATGCTTTTTAAAACTTATTCCACTACTATTGGTCAGTCTTGCTCCATTTTTTTCACCAGCGGGAGAAAATCTCCCTGTAAGATCGCCCGCTGTTAGTGTTTGACCTGGGCATTTTAATTCTTGTTTTTAATCAGGTTCCAGCAAAAGTGTGCTTAAACGACTCCTTCAAACCTCTTTCTCATGCAAAACCCCTCACTCAAATTGCACCCAAAGCATTCAATGCCTCCTGCAAACAGCCCCGCTGACAATTAAAATATTGAAAAGGCGAGTTTTTGAAAACCATTCTCACCAGCAACGAAGATCTATGCCAGTAAGGAAGAACCTGCCTTTATTGTGTTCCTCCGTGGTGGCTGTTTTTCCCACGACAACTATATAGCCCTTGATGGAATAGGAATATGGAATAATCGAAAGCGGACCCGGAAGCTAAGAACTGCGGGTGGCTCTACTTAACTCAACGTTTACGGATTGATGTCAACGATCTTTCTACTTCCGAGAAAATGGCGGCGGCGTGGGGTGCTGTTTGGGCTGCTCTGGTCCGCAATTGCGGGAGGCGCGGGGCGCTCATGCTTGGCAGCTTCCGGGGGCGCAAAAGCTGGACGAGCCCGTGGCTCGCAACCGCCTCCTTGCTCGGAGGAGGCGCCTTGGTGGGCTCCTGCAGAGGATGGAGCGGGCGGGAGGGGACCGGCGGCTTCTTCCTGGTCCTGGCGCAGGTGAGGGGGAAACTGCTATTAAATGACATTATTATTAGTTTTTACTTGAAGAATAATGATGGGGGGGGGTTGTTATCTAGGTAGTTCCAGCTGGAGATCACTTATTCAAGTTCTCTTTTGACCTGCTGTCTCCAGATGTGAAGGGCTACAGCTCCCATCATCCGTTGTTGCTGTAGTAGAGGGTGCGGATGCTAGGAGTTGGAATGTAGCACATATGGAGTGGGGTTGAAAAGTCACAAATAGAATAACAGAGTTGGAAGGGACTTCAGGGTCTTCTAGTCCAACCCCATGCTCAGGCAGGAAACCCTATACTATTTCAGATGTTTGTCCAGTCTCTTCTTAAAAAGAAGTATTGGCGCATTCACAACTTCTGGAGGCAAGTTGTTCCACTGATTAATTGTTCTAACTGTCAGGAAATTTCTCCTTAGTTCTAGGTTGCTTCTCTCCTTGATCAGTTTCCATCCATGGTTTTTTGTCCTGCCCTCAGGTGCTGAAGTCTTTTTCGACCCTTAGAGATCACATGGATCTTCTTTAATGACAATGTGTCCTGAAACAGGTCTTTCAATGGTACTCCCATCACTGCTGTAATTGAGTCCATCCATTTTGCTACTCTCTTTCCTTGCATTAAGAGCCTTTTCTAGAGAGCTGGTCTTCCCGTAATGTGTCTGAAGTAGGATAATTTGAGCCTGGTCATTTGTGCCTCAAGTTGTGCCTCTGGGTTGATTTGTTCAGTAATTATTAGTTTGTTTTCTTGTCTGTCCATAATATACTCTTCTCCAATATAGAAGCATCAATACTTTTCCTAGCCTGCTTCTCTGAAGTCCAACTTTTATTTACATAGAGTGTCACAGGAAAATACCATGGCTTGCAAAATTCTAATCTTCATAGGTATAGAGACATCACAGCATTTGAATATCTTTTCCAAGTCTTTGTGGCTGCTCAGCCAAGTGCATATTTCTTCACTACTGTTCTTTTATTATTGATCCTAAAAGGCAGAAGGTATCCATGCCTTTGATATCTTCATTTTCAATTATAAGCCTGGTTATTGTATCTGTTGGCTTTAGTTTGATCTGTATATTTAGTTTTAGTTCTATCTTTTCATGGCATTCCTTGAATTTTATTGCTGGAGCTGCATTGCAGATCCTTTCCATTTTTCAGCTACCAAGGTAGTGTCATCAGCATGGTACAGATTGTTGCTTCTTCTTCCAGTTTTAAAAACATGTTCATTTCCTTCCTAACCGGCTTCTCTTAATATACATTCGGCATACAGAGTGAATAAATAAAGGGAACATATATATTCTTGCTACACTCTTTTGTGAACTTGGAGCCAGTCTTTTTCACCATCTTCTGTGACTTGTATGTAAATTTCTCATGAAGACAATGAAATGTTCTCAGATTCCCATTTATCTAAAGCTGCTTGTGCCTTAATTTCAAGAAAACATTTTTGGTCTTTTTTTCCTATTATATGTCTTCATGTGATTTGAAGGCCTTTTCCTTTTATCCTGCATGGCAGTGGTCCCTAACGTTTCAGGCTCTGTGGACCAACAATGGCAGGAGGAGGGGATGGTTTCGTGTGCAGAACCTAATCTTGCACGTGCACAAATGGAGCTTTGTGCGTTCACCTGCTCTTTTGTCAACCATACAGAAGTGGTTTGCTATTATCTTCCAGGATAATTTTAGCTCCCAGTCTTGTCTCTAATCCTAGGATTTCCTTGTGGTCTCCTATCTAGGTACTAACATATCAGCAGGTCCCACTGAATTTTAAAAGCCCCACTTTGTCAACTTTTCTGATATGTAAAAAGGCTACAGTGGGACCTGCTGATATGTTTTCTAAGAGACAGAAGATTTGCTACACAGAATGTGATTATTTAAATCAGAACGTGTTGAAGGAGAAACAATGGTACATTATAAAAATTAGACCTGAATAAAAATGAAAAAGTATTCTAATGGAATCCACACAGAATGATTGTATGTGTGGACAATATAAGTAGTCCTCAAGTTATGACCATTCATTCAGGACCATTCAAAGTTATGAAAGTGTTGAACTTATGCTATAAATTATAGTATACCTATGGCCAATCCTCAAAGTTCTAGCTGTAGCATACACACACAGAGCACTCCCCAACTGCTCGCAGTTCCTGCTGATCCACACACATTCCATATGTCCTACCTGTGGCACCCTGTGGCACCATCCATTCTCAATCTTTGTAGCACATGCCAGTGGCATGCCTGTGATCTTTGTTTTGGTCTTCCACCTTTTCCAGCTTGACAACCCACATAGCTCTGCAA
This sequence comes from Naja naja, assembly GCA_009733165.1. Taxonomy (NCBI): domain Eukaryota; kingdom Metazoa; phylum Chordata; class Lepidosauria; order Squamata; family Elapidae; genus Naja; species Naja naja. The sequence goes on from CM019152.1 coordinate 41,503,263, forward strand.
TTATGACAATCAGGTCTTCCAGGGTTACCTATGCTAATTGATGTGATCACATGACATCATGCTTTATGGACATATCCAATAGAAGTTCCAATCCCAACTGCTAGCATAACTCAAGGGCCACCTGTATATAGACCATTTCTTCTTGTTTTACTTTGAATTTCTTGCACAAAATTTTAAGAAGAATGATTAATTTGTATTTATTATATTTAGTGACTTCTCAGAAAAGATTTGACCAGATTCACCCTGACCGTTGTTCAGTTAAAACTTTGTAGTTTAAGCGAAGTATTTGTAAGCAAGATATTTCATTAGGGTTAATTTTAGTACAGGTACATTACAAAAGAATATTACAGAAAAACAATTTTTTTCCTTGATTAGATTTTGTACTATACTGTAATGAGATTACTATAAAAGTAAACACTTTGTCAATTATGTTATTTGATTTACATCATGTTAGAGCAGTTTTATTGCTTTGGTGGCTGTAAAATTAATTGAATTGATTGTTGAAATGTGCTTATGCAGGAATAATTTATAAGTAAAATGTTTCTAGTACAGGATGATATATAATGTTTTGGAAACATATTTTTGATTTCAATTTTTTTGGTTAAAAAGTTGAAACTTTTGAAGTTACTTTTGAAGGCTTCCTTAATATTTCTTTGAGAAAATAAAATAAAAAACTTTTTCTCGCCAACTAAGAGAGATCTTGTATCTCATTAAAGCAGATTAAAACACTCCATAATAATAGAGTCTGGTTGCATAAGAAATAAAGGTAGAATGATGGGAAGCTACTGCTTCAGATCCTGAAGGCCATAAAAAGCTGCTGCTTCTCATTCTTCATACTTCGAGAGCAGTGTTTCTCATCCTTGGCCACTTTAAGATGGGTTGACTTCAACTTCCAGAGATGGCTGGGGAATTCTGGGATTGAAGTCCAGCCGTCTTACAGTGGCCAAAGCTGAGAAACAGCGCTTTAGATAAGGAACTGGTTTTTCTAACGTTCCTGAAAGGATATTTGATATAACTTATATTAGATATATTGAACACTTTAAATACACTAATGTTTCCATATCACTGTAATCATATCAAACTTACGCCCTGAATTATGAAAATTTCACTCACTTTCCTTTTCTGTCCTTTAGATCTTTCCCTTTTTTAGAGTTTTTGGTGAAGGTAGTACACCAGTCTCTTGGGATGCTCAAAATAAATGTTATTCTTCTTTGGGGATACTGTCTAGCAGTAACTACAGTCATTTTCCAGTATTGTTAAATACCAAACATAGCGATACTTTATCTTTAGCACTGTATTTCTGTACTGCAGAAAATGTACTGCAGAAAAATTTGAGATGGGACACTTTTATGAAACATCTGTTGTTGTCTTTGACTTAATGTTTATTTTCAGATGATGTGCAATCCTCTGAATTAACATACCACTCCATAGTGTAGTTCTCTCATTAATCAAGCTCAGTTTTGAATGCTTTATCTTTATGGTATAATTGTTTGAACCTAAGTATTGAGCTCAACCTGTTCTTCACTACTATTGATTTGTTTTTGCTTTTAACAGTCTATATAAGGTGTGTATCAATTCTACCTTCTAATCAAACTAATCAAACTGTTCTCCAGTTTTCTTCTCTGGATATTAAAAGATCAAAACTTAGAAGTTTAAAAATAAGGCCCTGCCTTTATAGTTTTATTGCTCTTTCACATGTTTTAAAAATTATTATATTCTTTTACATTGAATACATTGTAGAAATTATTACCAATTTAGCAATATTGCTTATTTAGTCAATTTATTAGCCACCTCAATCACCAGAGCAAGACAATCTATAAAAAAATAAATAATTTAAACAGGCTAAAGTGAAGTAATGGTTTCCTGGGATATCTACTTACCGACTCAAGCCACATATTCTATACCTGCTGAAGCTTTCAGATGGTCCACAAGGGTAGTCCCTTGTAGGCTATATTGCAGTAATCAAAATGAGAGATGACTAAGACACGCCTAAGTGATCATGAGAAAGGCCTCTCAATTTAGAAATTGGTTTAACCAGTTCACTAGATGTTTCTTTATAGAGGCTTCATAAAATGTATTTCTCTTTTATCCTTTTTATTTTCTTTTTACTTGCCAGTAATATGCATAGCTCTCTTACAATCCAGAAATAAATGGGACAATAGCAGAACTGCCAAGCTAATATAGAACTATTTCATGCTGGGATATATTTCATAGGAATGAAATCAGAGATAAGGAATCTTTAGTCCTCCAGACCTAAACATTACATATATATTATGGCTGAAAGAGCGCTATCCAGCCTCTGTTTGAAACATAAGTCCCATATTTATTACAAGATATAAAGAGTGGGGTTGTAAAACATGTTTGATGCTTTGCCAGCAGCTTTTCCCAGCTAGTGCACTTGCATGAACTCATGTGGGAGATGTTCAGAGTTCCATTTTTAATCCCTAGCCTGACATGTCAAATTTGAGAGTTTATGCAACAAATTTCCTGGATGCTGCTGTGGAAAATACATGAGTACAAATTCTAAGTAAGCTTGTAAAATGATAATGATAAATATTTATAAAATACACTAAATTACAAAGCTATGGTTTTCTTTTATTAATTTTGTGATGTGACCAACGTTCTCTCAATATTTCTGAGGGACCCCAATGTAGCTTTGTCTTCATCTTTTAAAAACAACAAAACATTCTGCAAATTAATTTTTCATTGAGGTTTTAGTATTCAGTTTCGATACATGTAAACAAAAATGACATATTTTTCAAGAGATCCAAATAAAAACAGTATGTTTATATATTGTTATCTATGTCTTATTACTGTCTTATTTCTATATCTTATTTCACATTATTTATTCTTACGCTTGTGCAGATGTGCTTTTTATATTCTTTATAGATGGATTTTATTTTATTTTTTACCTTCTGGGTTCCTCCTTTTTCTCCTGCAGCCAATCTTTGATACTTCTACTTGCTGACAATTTGTTTGTCTTGGTCTGGGCAGTTCCCCTACTTGTAGAATAGGGAGAAAACTAAGGTTCTTTCTTTATTTGTCCCAATCCTAGCTATTTTTAAGTTAAGCTGAGATTGTTGTTTTGAGAGTTACAGCTAGACTCCGTTGCTTCTGGCATGAACCCTCATTGGTGATCCTAGTTAAAATTCCTGGAAACGGAGAAGAAGTTCATTGGCTACAGGTAGTTCTCAATGTACAACCACAATTAAGCCCAAAATGTATGTTGTTAAGTGTGTTTTGCCCCACTGTATGACTTTTCTCACCACATTTGTTAAGTGAGTCACTGCAGTTCTTAAATTAGCAACACAATTGTTAAATGAATTGACTTGTTTGTCAGAAAGGACATCCCATGACTCCAGGATACTGCAACCGTTGTAAATGTGAGTCAGTTGTCAAGCATCCAAGTGTAAATCATGTGATCATGGGGATGTTGCAGAGTGAAAAATTGTCGTAAGTTACTTTTTTTAGTGCCATTGTAACTTTGAATGGTCACTAAATGAATTGCAGTAAGTCAAGGACTACCTGTAATTGATGGAGCTACTATATTGAGGCTTGACTCTGCTCTCCTGCTGCAGCCATTACCAGTGTGATATCCTACCTGGCTCCATCACCTCACTGTTCCTAACTCTTCAGTGTCAGACTGCTCTCCTGCATGCCAACTCACCCATGCCTTGTCATTCTGTAGAATGATTACTTCTGTGAAAATGTGCTAGCATAGCTCTTTCCTTTCCCCCCACCACACCCAGACAGCTTTTTTTTTCATCAGAGCAAAGGAAGATCTTCCATTTTCTGTTGGGCCAAATACCTGGAATTGAGGCAAGAAAGAGGGGTTTGTAGTGACCGCTGCAAAGATCTCCTCCCAAAAAATAATCGTGGAAGGAATATATAGTGTTTTTCAGAAAAGGCATACCTTTTCAGCTGTTATTGACAAAGATAATATAAAATCTTTAAGGGTTGATATTTGCTTTTTTATTTTTTATTGTTTGATCCACAACTATCCTGAATTTCAGGGCAAAGAATATATGCAGGGGTTTCAAACCAAGGCCTGGGGGCTAGATCCAGCCCAGCTTAGATCTGGCCCATGGGGCTGCCCTGGAAACAGTGATAGACCAGCCCGCGGTGTCTTTGCCAATGAAAATGGAGCTCAGGAGGGCCACATGCAGCCCTCCTGAGATCTGTTTTCATTGACAGAGGGTTACAGGAGGCCATTGCACATGAAAACTGAGCTAGGGAGCCCGTTTTCGCTGGCAGAGTGCTTGGGCCACCACAGGCGCCCCCGACACAAGTGATGTTGAGCTTGCCACGCCCACCCTGACCTCGCCTACCCTGGCCCCCCAAGGTCAAACACAACCCTGATGCAGCCCTCAGTGAAATTGAGTTTGACACCTCTGGTGTAGTGGTATAGAAACATTATTTTGCAATTTTGTCTAGTTTGGTCTTAAAAATCACTGTAATTGCCTGTACTAACTATAATTAAACTATTTAAACTTCCAAAATTGCATGGATTTTATATCACATTGCATTAAGTTAGTTCAAGTTTCAGATATCTCTGAAGTTTAAATAACTGAAGCATTAAATATATCATGAGCATCATAGTTTGCATTACTGAAATGCAGACATTGTTATGCTGATTGACTAAAACAGTCAATAATATAGTCCGTATGGAATCTGTAAGGCCATAATGTTATGTTTAAATTTAGAAATGGATTTTTGTTAAGGGTGTGCATTTGTTTCACAACACAGTATCACTTACAGCCTGTAAATGCAAGGTATTTATATCTTGAGCATTGGCTTTGAAAATATACTCACATCCATGGTTTGTGTTAATGTTTCATTAAAGCTAGTAGAAGGTGTGCAGTGAAGTGTTACATAGGGTTTTTTTAAATCTGCATATCATTTTGTTAGGAATTTTAAGTACCTCTGTGTTGTGAAGATGTTAAAACTATTGATTTCTTCATGTCAGGTTTGATTGATTCTGTAAGATGTGAAAAAAATATGTTTATGGAAAAATTAGCAGATTTGAGGTCCTTAACTTTGCTGCCTCTTGAAATATATATAGATGTAATTTATTAAGTCAACCGTCAGGTCAGGATGATCATAGAGATCAGAGGTGCCATGGCAGGTTCTGACCAGTTTAGGAACGGTAGCGGAAATTTTGAGTAGTTCAAAGAACCGTCAAATGCCACCTCTGACAGGAGATTTTACAGTATCCTTCCCCTGCCACACCCACAGAACCGGTAGTAAAAATAAATTTGAATCCCACCACTGAGATGGTTTTCTTTGAGTGGTAACCAAAGAAAGTACGGTTGAGATAGCTGAAGTTTTTAGCATTCTTGATGTCTTTCTAATGTTCTCTAATATGCAAGTCTTTATTTTTCAATAACTCTAGTTTGATCAGTGTACATAGTTTCTAAATCACGGAGATTAGCAAGAAGATGCTTTCATTAAGATAAAAGTATAGTACAAGCCAAATGACTGTACTGTCATTAGTTATCAGTTTCTCTGTCACTGCTGTAAATCTTGGCAGTTGATTATGATCCTGGGTTTTACGTTGCAGCATCAAGGATCTTTATAATAAATATCTATCTTTGTTTTTCACTATCAATAATCATATCCTTGGCATTTGAAGGGGTTTTTTTGGTCTTATACAAATATAAAGCATGGAGATAAATTGAGGAAGAGCCATAATGGTAAAGAGTTAGATATTTTGCATGTCAAAAATAAAACTTGAACTTTCCCTAAATTGACGAGGAAATGAATTTTTTAAAAGATTAGTATAGAAATTGCATTGCTAAAGAAGCTAAACTTGCTTTAAATACGATATGCACCAGATTTATGGAATATCAGGTTCGTAATTCTGCATGATAGTGGAAGACAACAGGAGATGTAGTCGGAACTTCAGGATATGGGAATGGAAGAAAAATAGAGTTGATTCAGCTGTGTAACTTGATGCCAGGCATATTTCTACATTCCATTAAGTCCCATCTATTAATTGAAGGAGGCTGACTAATCTGCTAAATTAAAGGAACGATATTTCCAACACAACTGTACAATACCTTTGTTTTACAATAGCTAGGTTGTTTCATTCCTTATTCAGGAAGGAAATAAAACTGTTATAATTATCCATTCTTAACAGTGAATATCTTAAGGCTTTTCAGAGGCTTTCCTTATTGACAGTATCATCATTAAAAAAAGAGAAGGAAATGCTAGTTGCAAGTAAAAATTCACGTTACAGACTCTTTACCTGTATACTTTTAATATTTATACCTAGTAAAACATAACAAACAAACTTATAAGAATAGCAGATAGTCGATTTACAACAGTTCATTTAGAGATCACTTAATGTTACAAGTTAAAGGCACTGAAAAATGTGACTTATAACTGTTTTTCACACTTACAACCTTTTTTGCAACATCCCTATGGTCACATGATCAAAATTCAGATGCTTGGCAACTGATTCATATTCATGATGGTTGCAGTGTCCCCAGGTCATGTGATTACCTTTTGTTACCTTCTGACAAGCAACATCAATGGGGAAACAGATTCACTTAACAATTGTGTCAGGAAAGGTCATAAAATGGGATAAAATTCACTTAACGGTCCCATTTAGCATCAGAAATTTTGGCCTCAGTTGTGGTAAGTTGAGGACTACCTGTATGTGTGTGTGTATAAACATTACATACATACATACATACATACATACACATGCACATACGCATTCTTATTCATATACATATGTATATCCTGCCTATCTGATATTTAGCTTCATAGTTGTAGCAGAAGATCTGAATACCAGAACTTGACTTGATGACACAGCAGAAACTAATGAGTAAAGTTTTGTTTTTGAAAGGGATTGTTAATCCTCAGTTTTCTTTTCAACTTTTAAAATTTGCATTATTGTGCAAAGTATGACAATAGGTGAGGAGAATGGGAAAGAGGTACAGCATTGTAAACAACAAGCACAGCAACATTTTCCTGTGTACTTCTTTATTTGGCCAAAGGGTGTGTCAAATCATCTTAACTCCTTTTCAATCTGTGAATGACAGAAGATTGTGGCACATCTCATAAGTTAATTTTCAGTGTGTTGAGTTGGCATTCTGATTCTTGCAGTCTTTATAAAGGAAAGCTCAGTGTTGTTTCCTTTTCTTTGTTTGCTTGATTGATCAGATAGAAATGCAAGAGATTACACACAATATCTATTATGGAAAAATGCCTCAGACCTGTGCGAAAAAAGTTGTTTTACATTATTATATAGATATTTGAGAACTTTAAACTTTTACTACCCATAAATACAATTGTATTGAATTTATTTAAAAGAGAAAACTATGTTTGCCTAAATGACTTGGGTTCATACTCTGAAACCAAGATTAACATATTATTTGACTAGTAAGCATGACATTATGTCTGAGCTGATTACTATATTTAGTTAACTGTATAGGAATTCTTGCTCAGATACGTTATAACCTCTTTTTATGTCATTAATTCTAGATCAAATGCTGTAAAAATTGTTCAAAACTCTTAAAAACCTGAAAAAAACCAGAAGTTTCAAAACAGAATTACAGCTGCTCTGGAACATAAAATGTATTGTACTTTCTCTGCCATCCCACTGACAAGTAGATTTAAACAAGCATAGTAGAGCAGATCAAAATGAAGGTGGTATGGCTAATAAAATAATAGCAGTCTTTTGGTCTGTAATTCCTCCTTAGATTAGATACGTGATACTTTGTTGGCACAAAGTTCAAAAGCCTATTCCCATAGTATTAGTAATTTGATTTCAGTCATGCACAGGCTTGTTGACAGCTATTTACTAGAAATCTCCTGTATAGTTGAAGAGGTAGACCAGGTATCCTGTTGTGCATTAATAAGGATATTGGCATTCCACTTGCAAGAACTATTTTTAGCTCAAGCTTCAGGTTTATGATGGTGTTGCATATTACTAATAAATGCTGTAAAATTCCCAAATAGTAGAGATCTGGCTATATTTTAATTTAATATTATTTTGTTCTTCCTTCAGGCAGTGAAAAAAATCATGGAAATTTTTGTTTAATTATTTAAAGCAAAGTAGTTAGCATAACCATGCAAAGATTTCTTCTCTAGTTTATCCTAAATTAGTTCATTTGGTTTAGTTTAAATTCTGTTTGATTTTTCAAGACTAAAGTTAGAATACAAATTTTAAAAGAAAAGTAAAATAGAAATAAAAAGTATTATATACTGCCAATATGTAGCTACACTAGAAAAGTGTTGAAGACCATGGCTTAAATTACCTTTAAACATATATATCCCTAATATTTCTTAGCTGCTACCCATACATTTGTCCAAGAAGTAAAGCGATTATTCAGTACTGAAGTAAAATTGGAGAAAATTATATTGTTGGAGGAATCTTGGCTCCATGCAATTTTCTTGACAATGCATTGCAGAACTGGTTTGGTATTCCTCAGGCTAGGAGAGAGTGACTGGCCAAAGTCACCAGCTGGCTTCATATCTAAGGCAAAACTAAAACACACCGTTTCTAGTAATACCTTTAAGAATTCTACCAAACTAGCTCAATTATAAACTGCCAGTAATGCCTTCCTTTAGAATTTCTTTACATTTATCAAGTTTTTTACAGTTTTAAAAACTCTGGTTTAAGTCACCCAGAATTGCCTTGAACTGCAAAATGGGCAACATATGAGTTTTAACAACAATAATAATAATTTCGACCGGGCCAGCAGAACTACATGATTATGTATGAAACATGTAACAATGATACCCATTGTTATCGGGGCATTTTTATTTATTTATTTATTATTTATTATTAATTTGACTTGTATGCCACCCCCTCTCCAAAAAGGACTCGGGGCGGCTCACAAATAAAATCAGAACAATAAATTAATTACCTAAAATAAGATTAAATTAAACAAGCCAAATTAACTAAAAACCCATTAATAATTTATAATATAAAAATGTCCAAGAATTTTACAAAATACATCAAGAAATTGCAGCTTCCTGTAATAACACCAGCCGAACTGCAAAAAAACTGTGCTATTTGGAACATCGTACATCTTAAGAAGATACTTGGTTGATACCTAGGATGCTGGCAGCAACCCGTATCAACTATCAGCATGAGTCAGTGATATTTGTGATACATTTTTTTATAGTTCAGTTGACTGAGTTTCATGTTTAATGAATAAAAGTTTATAATAATAGTAATAAAAATAGTTTCTATGAAGCTCAATCTTATAATGTCATAAAAATGGATGACAAATACCTTCAGCAGAGTTTTCAAGATAAAATAATTGCTACATGTAGATAAAATCTGAATGTCCCATTCAAAGTCTCTGTGAAATGATGTGGTTGCATTTGGGAATTGGGGGAGGGTAATGGTTGCTCTTTTAAGAAATCAGTCCTAAGGAACAATATTCCCACAGTGTTAAAATTCTCCTCTGCAGTGTTGTCTTTTATTTAGCTTACATTCAGGAATAATGCTGTGAATCATATCATTCCATTCCTATCTCAGAAAGCACTATTGATATGCTTTCCTTGCAGCACAATTATCACCAAGCTAAAGTAGATCCAAGACAATAAGCAATTGCATGGCATTTATAGCTCCAGCGGACAAACTTCCCTTATTTTTCTCCACATTAATTCCAAAGACCTTTGTCAAATTCCTTTTTTTTCCTAAGTGACAATGGTCAATGCAAGTTGGACCTCAAAATGAATCCCAAAGCTATTACACCTATCTACTCAATATGAACCCCAGAGCTATTTTAACCATCTACTCAATATGGCCAACTTCTAGATTCCTTTTAAACAATTTGCCAATCATTCTTTAAAAATTGTCAAATAATTCACTAAGAAATTATTGCTAATGTAGGAATAAATCTTTGCATACCATATGCTGCAAATTATAAACTTGAATTTCTTCCTATTTTCCACTGTTTGAATTGCTTATATTCCTACTGTTTTCTGAATTGTTCCATCGCGCACCATATTTTAGTAATTTTGGAATGCAGCGAATAATATTTTCTTCATCTCACTACTCTGTAACAGAACTAGGCATTAATAAGAATGCATTTATCATTTAAATAATTGTTGTATTTGATTACCTAGATGCTGAGATTTTCAGCAATCACCCCAACAACTCAGGAATCCCTGAGTATTTCAATCAATGTAAACTCTCAGAGGAAACTAATAGGAGAAAAAAAGAATAAGTGTTGCTTTTAAGAACATCAGAAAAATAATAGGAAATTATTTTTGCCAGGCTTCACTCAATTCTGGAATAATCATGCAAGTAATGTAATAGAGACAGATTAACTCAACAAAAGATGAAAAGCCTGTACCCTTTACAAATGAGACCATATATGAAATGCCTAGAAAAAGAATATATTCAAGAAGAGACTCCATTAGAAAATAGAGTGGGAGAGGGAATAGATCAGCTGTCAAATAGAAAAGCAAATTAAATATCCATGGGACTGTTAAAAGCTAGAGGAGAAGAGACAATTAAATGCTAACAGCTCTATGTTCCACAAAATGGAACAGGACAGGGTGGTCTAGAGATTGGACAAGATTGGTACTCTCCTGAAGAAGGAGGTATTAGACATCACAAATTATAAACCATTGCACTAATTCTTTAGGCAAACACAAATTTGCCTTAAGATCTTAACTTAACAAAGGAGTACAGTGTTATATCTGGAGAGAGAAATGCCAAATGAACAGGCAGGTTTCAAAAAAAGCAGAGTGACATGAAATCAGATAATTAATATAAGAAGAATAATGGAGAAAGCAAGAGAATTTAAGAAGGTTTGTCTTTGTTTTATTGAGTACATCTAGGCTTTGTGTAGATTATGCCAAAAGGTGGAATTTAATGGGTGTGCCAGAACCCCTGATTATTCTTCAGAGGAATCATGTTCTTGTTTACTGTGAATAAGAAGCTACTACTGTAAGAACTGACTCTGGAGAAACTGAAGGGTTCAGAATAAACAAAGGATGAGACGAAGATGGTACACATTGCCTCTGTCTCAGTTTCATTTCTGCAGGGAATATATTTTAAAATGGCAGAGTTGGGTGTGATGGAAGCTGAAATCAAACCTGGAGTTCCAATTTGAGACCTGCAGTTTGGAAAAAAAGAAGAGGTTGTATGTATGTATGAATGTATGTATACATGTAAGTACAGATAATAACATTTTATCAGAGCAGCAAACATAGTTAACAAACATACCTAATACCTAATATTCCTGTCCCCTATTAACTCATTATAGCCATCATACCTCTTTAATTGTAAGACAAAATGTAATGCAGTATATCTGACCAATTTGATGAAAATATGACTAACGTCTTGGAATACAATATTGATTTTAAAAAATCTAAAACCATCTGGTATATTCTTATTCAAAACTTCCTAAGTTATCTAGTCTTGTTTATGGGAATAGTATTAATATGAATATAATTTCAGAGCACTCTACTGATGTATTTAATACTACAGTAGGTTAAATTATACTGTATTTTAAGACTTCTCTGCCAAGGGCAATAAATTTAACAACATGGTTATTAAAACCTTTGTATAAAACATCATAAGAACAATGCAGACTAAACCATTCTTGCATCCAAAAAGCTGGAATGTAAAGAAGTTTTTATTCTTTATTGCCCCAAGTAAAAACTTGGTGGAAACAGATAAGTGATGACAAAGCTTTGATGTTAATAAACTCAAATGGAAGTAAAAAAAAAATCAAAGTGTGTAAACGACTAGGTTATAAAAAGAGAGATGACAGAGTTATACCCTATAATTAGGTGTAATTTGTGCTTTTGGCACAGCTATTTGTCCTATATGAATGAGAGGCTGTCTTGCATTCTCTTTGCTTGTATAATAGAATTACAGTACTGACACATCTACTTAAACATGTTCAAGGTTTTTTTAAAATTATTTGACAACAGTGTTTTCCTCTTACTTTCAAAAGCCTTCCCCCCTCCTTTCAAAAGAGACATAACTTTAAAAGTGGGAAAATCTAAGCAAAAGCTTAAGTGCTGCAAATATTTAATAGGGAAAGGGAGTAACAAAGTTTGAGAGAGGGAGGGAAATGTAGGAAAACCACATTTTAGGTTTCTGGCACAAGTCTTAACCACAGAGGTACTCATAAGTTGTTCTTCCAGACAACAAAACAATTGAACAATGTAGTTAAATAGCTTGTGCCCTTTCTTGTATAAGAGGTGTATAAATGATGTCTGATCAGGTTTTAGAAATGACGGTACACTTAAAAACTATAAAGATGATCACCACGTCACTAGTCTGTATTCCAGTAAAATGGCCATTCATGTTATTACTAGTGATGACATACAAAGTCCTACATGGCTTACGTCCGGGTACTTGCAGGAACGACTTCTGCCAGCATCACACTCCGATCGCCCTGTATGCTCCCACAGGCAGGGCCTCCTTGGGGTGCCATCAGCCAGCCATTGTCGGCTGGCGGTGCCCAGGGGTAGGGCCTTCTCTGTGGGAGCACCCACCCTGTGGAAACAGCTCCCCTTGGGTCTTCGTTTGGCCTCTGATCTCCGCTCCTTCCACCGCGACCTGAAGACCTGGCTGTTCCAGCAGGCCGGCCTGGACTGAAATAAGGGGGGGGGTGAGCTTTTTAAATAAATTTTAATTTAATTTATTAGTTTGATTATTAGGCTTGTGATTTAATTATTGAATTATTTTTAAATTAACTTATTGTATGGTGATTTTATATTGTGAGCCGCCCTGAGTCCTCAGGGAGAGAGGGCGGCATACAAGTCTAATAAATTATTAATTATTATTATTATTACAATTGAAATTTTGAAAAAGGATTGAGAGAGAATTTAAGTTCTCAGACAGGCTACAATTTTATATCAAGCAGTTTTTGAAACCAGGTTTCAAATAAGATGTCATTTTATTTAACTAGATCAATTTTTATTCAATCTTGCTTAACCTTTTGTTTTTGCTACCAGCCCAGTCAAATGATCCCATACATAATTGTGTCCATTGCTTAGCTTAGCTTGCACTACCTAATTTACTTATATGCAAAATATATCATTAGAAATGGCAAACTAAAAGAAATTAAATTAAAATTGCTGGAAATTTTTTAGCAATGTATGATATGCTGATGATTTGGGGTTTGGAAGTGAGGAAGACTTGATAAATTGGTCTTGAAAGTGAAAGAAATGGAAAAACAATGAACAAGTAATAAAAGTAGAAGAATATGTCATTTTTCATGACTCAAAAATTCAAAAAGATGGTTAAGGGTAAGCATAAAGAAAGAAGGCACCTGCTTCTTGGGAGAAAGACTATAACATGTTGACATAAAATGCATGCCCTTGACTTAGTAAAGTATTAAGGGGGGTACTTAAGACTTGAATTCGAAGTTCTGATAGTCAGGGAGGGCCCTGTGGCCACATGTCCACTTTTCAGGCACTCAGCAACAGGGCTGTATGTTTACAGTCACGTGACAGCATTTTGTGATGATTTTACAGAAAACTAGCATTTACTTCTGCATTTACAAAACGGTGCCCACAGCGAACCCTTGGTTTGCTAAAAACTGCTGCAAAAAAAGGGTGTAAAATCACATGGCTAACCTGTTTTACAACCATCATAAATTATGACCATAAAGAGCAGGCTACATGTCAGGCTCCATATTCAACTAAGCCTGCCAGCAATAAAAGACATTTTAATCATGGATCCCTCCCATCAGCGACGACGTGGATGCGGAACGGGGATTCCCTGTGATGCTGCCTCGCACTGCTATTATCAATACTTGGTCTACAGTAAATTTGAGCACCATGTTTAATAGCTTGATTTAAAATCACTGTACATTAAGGCAACATTTCGATGAGTCCAAAAAATATCATAATAGGCTGAACTGTCTGTATGGAAGATGTTTCTAATTATACTGTGTTTTTAGTGAAAATCTCCACATTCTTCTTGTTGAAGATTGGTCAGCTGCAGACATACAACTTGATCAATATAGGTTACAAAAGATCATTTAGTTGATCAAGCTCAAGTGCAAGTATCTATATTAAGCATCTACATGGGAAGCCTATCCAATTCAACAATTACCCTTATTATTCATTGTTGGTCTGTTTTACTGTTAAGAAGTTTATCCTATCATTCCAAATACCTTTCTTTAAAATAAGTTCATTATTCCATGTTCCGCATATGAAGGCAGGAGGAAAAGGTCTTTCTGCTGTATTAAGTAACTAGTTAAGTTCATAGCAGGAGGAACAGCACAGAGGATAGTCGGATCCAAAGCTGTTTAAGGGTTTCAAATGTCCAAATCTTAAATTGTGCCTAGAAAGCAACTATTAACAAGACCAAATCTTTCAGTGTAGGTATTATGTGATCTACGTATCTTGTATCAATGAGCAGCATTCAAGGGCACTGATTCTTTTCTTTGGAATTAGAAAGTAAACTGCAGTAGAACTGAGTGCTGTCAACAAACTGATGGGAGCCTTCTTCAAAGCTCTAAATTATAACCTCCAAGGATTTTTTTCCATGATGAAAAACATAGGAGACTAGATAGAATCCTGAAGAGACCTAGGTATCAAGCAGTGATCCTTCAGCACTCTCTGGACACATCCCAACAGAAAAGAACATAAACCACTAGAAAACGTTATCCCGAGGCCCAGTACAGCCAGAAATACCATTATAAGCACCAGTGAAAGCTGCTGAGAGCTTGAGGGAAACCAGCAGGGTCACATTCCCAACCCACACTCCACATCTAGCTTGTAGCATAAGCCATATGGCAAAACAGGCAAAACAGTCTCAGTACCATATACCAGATGAAATCCTGATTGAAATGGGTGAAGAAAATAAGTTCCATCCTGGTGTAACTGAAGTTGCAAGGCATCTGTCATCCAGAATTACCTGCTATTGTGTCATGCATTCACCCAGCCAGGATCTGTTATTTCTTTTAGTTGATGGCAAATCCTGAGAGGAGAAGAAATAATACATTATCCATAACGAAGGGGTCTGCTACTGAATTGGTTAGGAGGAGGCGAGAGCTGGAGACTTAAACATTTTTGGGTTAGGAGAAGAAGGGTCATAGCTGGCAAACCAAAATGGAGTCTGGGTAAAAATGGCTGTTGAAGACTTGTTATTACTTCTAGGAGCGCCATTGATAAGACTCCTGAAGTCAAGGTCAGTGAGCGAGTTCAAGAATATGCATTGTAGCTGGAAGACGTGCAGCAAAGAATAGTCCTACTCATCATAAAAACTTTCATGGAAAGCCAAAGAAGTAGAAAGTTGGAATATATGCAGCATTGAAGCAACTGTGTGTGTGTGTGTACAAACATATATGTTGTGTATGTGTGTATGCTTGGAATAAATAGAATTGAAATACAGGGAGTCCTCGACTTACAACAGTTCACTTAGTGACCGTTTGAAGTTACAACAACACTGGAAAAAGTGACGAGCATTTTTCACTCTTACGACCATTGCAGCATTACCATGGTCATGTGATCAAAATTTGGATGCTTGACAGTTGCAGTTTCCCAAGGTCATGTGATCCCCTTTTGCCACCTTCTGACAAGCAAAGTCAAGGGAGAAGCCAGATTCACTTAACAACCCGGTTACACATTTCACAATTGCAATGATTCAGTTAACAGGTATGGCAAGAAAAGTCAGTTCCCAGGGCTAGGGCCTTCTCCGTGGGAGCCCCCGCCCTCTGGAACCATCTCCCCGTGGATCTCCGTTTGGCCCCTGACATCCGCTCCTTCCGCCGGGACCTAAAGACTTGGTTATTTCAGCAGGCCGGCCTGGAATGACCCGGGTGGGATTTTTTTTACTGTTTTAATTATTTTAATTAATGTTTTAATGTTTTTTTTTTTATTAATTACATTATACCGCCTTCTCCGAAGACTCAGGGCTGCTTACAAGGAGCACAACCCAATGTGCTCAGCAATAGCCTTCATTCCATTGTATATGCCTGCTTATTACTAAGCGGCATTTTTACAAGGTCAGCTAATTGCCCCCAACAATCTTGGGTCCTCAATTTACCTACCCCGAGAGGATGGAAGGCTGAGTCAACCTTGAGCCTGGTGGGATTCGAGCCTACAGTAATTGTAGACAGCTGGATCTTAAGAGCAGGCATTTAACAGCCTGAGCCACCAAAGCTCTTCAAAGCTTTATTGTTATTTATTCTGACTCGTTATATTTAATGCTTGTTTTATGTAAATTTGGTCCTGTTTTATTGTTAGCCACCCTGAGTCCTTAGGGTGAAGGGCGGCATACAAGTCGAATAAATTATTATTATTATTATTATTATTATTATTATTATTATTATTATTATAAAATGGGACAAAATTCACTTAACAAATTTCTCACTAAGCAACATAAATTTTGGGCTCCATTGTGGTTATAAGTTGAGGACTACCTGTACTTGGCTGGATACACATAAATCAAACCTGGACTAATATGAGCCAGGACTTCCCAGAGGATCATTCAAATTCACTTTAACTGGGCTCAGTTTCTAATTTGAAATAATAATACAAATAATAATGTCTGACTATATTGAGAATGTTCTCCCCACTAAAAATTGCACCCATAATTACTCATTGGAAATATTACAGAATATGAACTTTATTGGAGCAGGGATAGTCTTGCTATCAAAAGGTAAGAATAGTACCTTCTATTATCTTAAGCAGTATTAGATTGTCAGGGAGTTTTTGGGACCTGCTTTATAAGTTTATAAGGGCCTTGGTGGCTCAGGCTGTTAATTGCCTGCACTTAAGTTCCAGCTGCCTACAACTGCTGTAGGCTCGAATCCCACCAGGCTCAAGGTTGACTCAGCCTTCCATCCTCTCGGGGTAGGTAAACTGAGGACCCAAGATTGTTGGGGGCAATTAGCTGACTTTGTAAAAATGCCGCTTAGTAATAAGCAGGCATATACAATGGAATGAAGGCTATTGCTGAGCGCATTGGGTTGTATCCCAAAAATTGTAAGCCACCCAGAGTCTTCGGAGAAGGGCGGCATATAAATGTAATTTAAAAAAAAAAAAGTTGTGTGTTAACCTCAAAGTTTGTACAGGAATATATGGAAAAATAAACAGATAAATATGGCTAACTACCATAACGAAGAGTAGAGGCTGGCATTTCTGTGGAAAGCTCAACTGAATGTAAGGCAATAATAATGACCTTCATTAACTTCATTAATTTGTGTTTATTGTAATGGAATTGTAAAGCAATTTTATATAGTAACATACAACTTGGATGTTAAATACGTTAGTTATTAGAACTTGTGGACCCTCCTTGCCTTTGTATTCTCTTCACATTTTTTTAATTTCTTTTTTTCTCCCCCCTCCCCCAAGTTTATATTAAAAGAAATAATCTGAGCCAAGTTAGACACTGCTGGATTAAAAAACCAAAATCAAAACCAATCTTGTAACCTTTTTTAGCAACCCGGATATAATATCAGTGACATATTCATTCATAATTCAGTAGCATTGAGAATGTGTACTAAAGATTGAAATACAATCATAATTGCAAACCCCTATCTATAGCACATATGGTTGTCCTTCTTATGGTAGTTACTATGACCTTTAATGCTCTGAATCAATACCAAAGGAGTTCTGGCTATCCCCTCTGATGTTTAAATATTAAATTGCAAATGTCTATGTTTGGATTAGGCTGTAACATAGAGATTGTGCCATATGATTTTGGATGTATGGTGCTATGTCTACATGTAACTTAAATGCTGTCTGACATGTTAGAATGTTATATTTGATTTAATTTAAAAACAAAAAAGCAATAGTGTGAATTAATTTGTTAGAGACAAGAGTTAGTAACAAATGTTAATAACATTCCACACAACACATAAACAACTAGATTGTCTAAATGTGAGTGTAATTCAGAACCACCTTCTGGTACTAGCAAACACAATTGAGCAGATGTAACAACTTTCATACGAAATTCAGAATTTCAATCCACTAATAAAAATGTACTAATAAATAAATTGGCAAAAGTGTAAAGGCAGGTAACAAAAGAGTTATTTCAAGGATTAGTTGCCTGCTTCATTTATTATTTAAAATGAGGTTATGGAGGTAGATCATTATTTTTCATTCAACCCCCATAATTTCCTGCAGGAGTAAATTTGTTCCTATTACAGCTTGCAGACTTAATTATGGTGTTGGGACCATTACAGTCCTGCCATATACCAGAGGGTTAAGAGCAAAGCTGCAGAAAGCATGAGTGATCACTTATTAGAATGGAAAACTACTTTGAAATCAGTTCCAATAGTGAGTTAATTAAGCAATATCATAGTCAATCATACTGTCCCAATGCCAATGCCTCTCAGAAAGTAAGCTAACCTTTTTGGTTACTGGGAATCAAGCAGAGGTGGTATTCAGCAGGTTCTGATCAGTTCTGGAGAACTGGTAGCAGAAATTATGAGTAGTTCGGAGAACCGGCAAATACCACCTCTGACTGGAGATTTTACAGTATCCTTCCCCAGCCACGCCCACCAAGCCACGCCCCTAGAACCGGTAGTAAAAAAAAATTGAATCCCACCACTGGAATCAAGACATTTAGAACCAGTAGGTCAAATTTAATGACCAGTTGAATCAGTCTCCATCCTCCATAATTAATTCCTTAGAGGAATCTCTTGCTGAAATCTGTTCCAATTTAGGAACTGAAAAAGCAGTTTCAGCAGGTAGTCCTCCATCAGATCTCAAGAGTTGTTGCCCCATTAGCTTCCCCTCCATAATGAAAAATATAGACATTAATTAACAAACCCTTTGGCTTCCAATTTCAGTTCTTTGGTAATAGCTAGAGCATTATAGTAAATGGGGTGGAGGACACACAGTACTTCTAATTTAAGAATTCAAATAACAATTCTTGTGTGACACATCCAACTTTCAGACTAGAGGTTGTCTGAAGTGAAAAGAATATTTAGTTTTCCAGCTCTTCAGACTTTTCTCATATTTCTTCCAGAAAGAATCTAATGTCAAAATTCTTTAGTAGGCAGCTAAAACAATGTTGCCAGCCTGCTATATCCCATGAGACCAGCTGAATATTACGTTCAATATCGAGATATCATTTAGTAGAAGTCATTTCAAAGCATCTTGTTGTGATGGAAGCAAAGGGGACTTTGTCTTGGAGGGCTAAATTAATCTCATGGATTTTGTTGTTTGGATTAAAGTCTTTAGGGAGAACCTCCCTAATTAATTAATATTTCCTTAGACGATTGAGATGTATTTAGGTTCATCAGAGAATTGACAATGTAAATATCTTTGAGATTTTCTCTCCTAGGATGCATCATTAAATATGGTAGTTCATATGTTTCACCTCAGTGTCTGGTAGTAGTTGAAATGTTAGGTTGAAGGGATGGCAGACAAGATGGAATGATCTACAGCAAGCTATATGGAACCGTGGTGTGTTTTATGTAATTCAGCAAAGATGGAGTACAGACTCATGATGGAGAGAGAGAATTAATGGAGACTATATCAGCTGCCAAGAAAGATCAAAAGTTATTTTTCAAAAATGAGTTACATTACTCACCTGGAGGTGCTGGGCAACCAGTTTTTTCCTTATTTGGACTCCTCAGACACAGGTAGCTAGATGTTATTCTAATGAAATTCAAACCTACCAGAATTAAACTTACAAATCTTTGTATATTAGCTAATTATATATAACTGCATTACCTTTAGGAGCTATATCTGCAGGTGTTACAGAATGGATATCTAGAAACACAACCCAAATGATACATACAATTCCACTTTCCTTAAGCTCTCAGGGAGGAGAGATACAGGTATCATCTTATGTCATCCCTCCATGTATGGGGTTTTACTTTTCCCCAAACATTCATATACAAACAAGAAGAGGGTATGGAGCAGGGGTGGGATGCTACTGGTTCTGCCCAGTTCTAAAGAATCAGTAACTCTGAAGAGCAGCAGACACCAAACTGGTTCTGTGTTTGCTGCTGTTTGGCTCACCTGCCCATCCGGGCTCTTACCTGTCCTTTATTTCCTGCTTTTTCAACCTCAGCTGCTTGGCGCGGCACAGCTGAGGTTGAGCAAAAGCTTTTCAAACACTGTGCACCCGCACGCAGCGCTTTTCAGCTGTCCTGGTGGCACAGCTTAAGGTTTTTTTACATGCGCATGCAGAGCGCATTGTGTGCACAAAGTGTGCATGTGTGCGCAAAATGTAGTCACCGAACCAGTAGTAACACCAGTTGAATCCCACCCCTGGTATAGAGGCATTCAGCAATTAGAAGATTTAAAGCCAGCTTGGTCAAAAGAATGCCAGATGTGTGAAAGACAGGTTTTTATTTATTTTATTTATTTATGATGGGATTTATATGCCGCCCTATCTCCCGAAGGACTCAGGGCAGCTCACAACTATAAGAAGACATAGAATACAAAAATGAAAATTATTAAAAATACTAAATCCCAACAATAATTTAAAACCCACAACAAACAATAAAACCAGTAAAAGCCAATAACGCCCCCCCCCCAGTCCAGGTCGGCCTGCTGGAAGAGCCATGTCTTCAGGTCGCGACAGAAGGATCGAAGGTCAGGGGCCAACCACAACTCCAAGGGCAGCTGGTTCCACAGGGTGGGCGCTCCCACAGAGAAGGCTCTCCCCCTGGGGGCTGCCAGCCAACACTGTCTGGCCAACGGCACCCCAAGGAGGCCCTGTCTGTGGGAGCGCACTGGGCGCTGGGAGATCATTGCCAGCAGTAGATGGTCCCGCAAATACCCCAGCCCTAAGCCATGTAGAGCTTTATAGGCAATTACCAGCACCTTGAATCTCACCCAGAGGGCAACCAGTAACCAATGCAGCTCACGCAGGAGGGGTGTAATATGGGAGTATCGGGATACTCCCATCACAACCCGCACGGCCACATTCTGTACCAGCTGAAGCCTCTGAGTGGTCCTCAAGGGCAGCCCCATGTAGACAGCATTGCAGTAGTCCACGTGGGAGGTAACGAGTGCATGAGTAACCGTACGTAAGGCATCTCGGTCCAGATAGGGGCGCAGCTGGCGCACCAGGCGAACCTGAGCAAACGCCCCCCTGGCCATGGCTCCCACCTGCTCCTCTAAGCTGAGTCGTGCATCCAGGAGGACACCCAAGCTGCGCACCCTCTCTGCGGGGGTAATACCTCTCCCCCCACAATCAAAGGTAGAACATCCTGGACAATCCGAGATGCAGGTACGTACAGCCACTCAGTCTTGGCCAGGTTGAGTCGAAGCCTGTTCCTCCCCATCCAGACCCGTACCGCTTCCAGGCACCGGGACATCACGTTGAGGGCATCACTGGGTTGGTCTGGGGTGGAGATGAAAAGATGAAGATGAAAGAGTTAAGATGAAAATGTTAATTTCAAATATCCAAATGTCTAAGTACTTTTTGTATCTTTGTTCCAAGGTATCTTTCATATCTGAAGACTCCCAAAGTAAAGCAATTTTTAAAAATCTGAAACTTACAACTTCTATTTTTCTTGCTGGATTTTTTTCAGAAACTGACCACTGAAAGCCTATGAAGCGTCTCAAATTTGGGTACAAAGGGTATTGGGAAGGAATTTTTTTCACTAATGAATACATGTCCCAGGATAATGATGCGAGATCGAATTTGGGTTGATCATTGGGGTCAGAGATTTGGAGTGGTGCGGTGGCCTAGAGGTGGTGTTCGATCCTAGGTAGAGGCAGATATTTCTCTCTCTGGGCACACTGAGAATATATCTGCTGAACAAAACTCCGCATTGGTGACAGGAAGGGCATCCGGCCATTAAAACACTCTGCTAGCTCCATTCAGTTGCCCACACTCCACCTCGCAAGGGATTATGGGATCATTAAATAAAGATGGTGATTGGTATCAGAGATTTACTCTTCCAAGCTTTCGCACTCATGCTGGAGCCCATCTTCAAAATTTTTCATACAAACTCTGAGTTATGGGGCTTATTCCATTCAACTTTTGGTTCAGCTTAAGACTTACCTTTTGCCCAGATTTTAGTCAAATGTGTGTTATTGTGGTGCCTCCTTTTCCAGATTGTTTTTATCTTACTGATTTTTTAAGGAATAGGTTGTATCATAGTTCGTTCATGGTTTAAAATGTAAGGATGTACTTTGCGTTAAGGACAGGGAGGCACTTAAAGAACAGCTGGAAGTTTTCAGGCCTTTAAGAAGAACTTCCCTGTGGTTTGTGCTATCTAGAGCAATCCCAAGACTCTGCTGGTGGTGACTCCTGAAAAATGGTCATTCCCAGTAGATTAAATCCCTCAATGGAATAATCTGTATAGAAATGGACACTGAAATTTGACCAGAATGTTCAGAAAAATATATCCCCAAATACAGGTATCTGATGAGTCATGGACTTTGGTCAGGAGCCAAAATGGACAGGTCCTTTGAACCAGTCACTGATGACTGATGATAAATGGGTATCTAAGTAGAATAGAAGCTGGAAGTAAATTATAAATATAAGGAGATGGAATAAGAAACTGTAAGAAAGGAATGTGTGTAAATGTGTGAGAAAGAACAAGAAAGGTCATTTAATTGTACTGTACTGGGAAAAAACTGGAACCAACAATTCATTTTGAAAGGAACCAAGTTTTTAAAAATGACCCTTCAGTAAACACTATAAACTGCATACAACTGTACATTTTTCACATTCAGTATTCAAAAAGATCGAAAGTTAATAATGAAGGAAAGGTAACACATTATGTATGATATCAAGATTTGAAGAAATGCGTAGTACCTTTTATTCTCATCTGTTTTTGGGTTAGAATTAACTGCCTGTAATTTAAGACCCATTATTCATTCCTGAGATAAATGAATTAAGCTTTTCAGGGTTTGGTGGTAGGTACTTTGTGCATGTATGGTTACAACTGCCTCGGGCTAGATTTTTTTCTCTGTAGAGTAAAAAAAGGAGAAAAATCAATGTCTTTCTTCTTTCCAAATAATTTAAGATGATTTCTTGCTCAAATTAAAAATTAGCCTGCAGAAAATACTGCTGGGTTGCCTATCTCCCTGCAAGTTACAGATTGTGTCTGTGTAAATAATGTTCAGATACAAATTGCTTCCTAGCAGCTGATTAGTTGGTATGTCAATGAAAGGAGAAATGATTTGCGTCATTGGAGAGTTCTTTGAAGTCATTCAAGTCTAATTCACCACTAAGTATAAGAGATCTAACATTAATGTTTCCAGTTACCATGAGAAGGGGTCTAATGTAAAATCACAGGAACATTTATATTCATAATTAAGGCTGAAATCTTTTCCTTTGTTACTTCAGTTGATGTCTTGCTACTATGGCATATATGATATATTAGAATTCCTGAATTCCTACCATCTGTAGTTGCAATAAAATAACTAAACATTAACTGAATGAATACATTTTACAATTCAATTATGCCTAAAAATGTGTTTTCTTTCTCACACCCTCAGATCCATGTGTGTGTGTGTGTGTGTGTAACAAAACCCTTTTTCTGTTAAATGGATGGGCTCAGTTTAATTAAAATATATCATTAATTCTGATTTTTTTAAAGGAATTAGGTTATTCAAATCAGTGTAACATAAACTTTGCCTTATTTGTCATTGCAGTTTTACTCTTAGTTCTATCACTTGTGAAACATCAACATCTGTGTTCTAGTTGATCTATTCTTAATACTTAATACCTGGATGAAGCGGATTATCTAGACCCCTTTCAGTTCTAGCCCAGATATGGCATTCCTCACATTTTTGGATCACTTCTGGTGGGAGTAGGGTGAGGTAGTGCATCTACTCTGATTTTAGTTGACCTTTTGGCAGCTTCATGGTATTGTTCTGGATCAGCTTCAGAGGGGGGTTGCATGGATACTGTTTTCCTCGCTTTCTTCGAGGCCAATTCCAGTCAGTGTTGATTAAGAGTGAGATTTTGCATTATTTGCTTTATTATTTTGCATCAATCATTAAGCAAATCCATTGTTCGCTGTGTGCCTGATTTACCAGAAAGTGGAAGTAAATGTCAGTTTCTGGCAAAACCATTTTAAAAGTAAGAAAGGTTATGACAGCTAATGTTCCTTATAGAAAGCCCAAATGCAGTAACTTTTCTTGGATAGTTGTATAAGTATACATATGCCAATAGCCCAAAGGTTTGATATTCTTCAGTCTAGTTGAAAGTCATGCTTCTGACTCATTTTTCAAAATAAATTGCTTATATTTCTGGTGATTAATATTAGATCAACTTTCCCCAGTCTTTGGACTGTGATTTTTTTTTTTTGCTATCATAATCAATAGCTTGGCTGGAAATTTTGAAATTGTAATGTGACATATCTTGAAAGTACCAGGTTTGCCTCCTTAGACCATAATTGTATGTATACTTAACTGGAAGTAAGTCCTATTGAATTTAGTTAGACTAAAGTAAAGGAACTTGTGGTTGAACTACTAGTATTATGTAATAGTTTGTTCTTAGAATGAAAAATTTGAAAATGTTCTTAAGATATGCAGGAAATACTTGAAAAGGTTATCACGTATTGGACTGCACTTGTAGCTCAGCTGGCTTTATTCAACTTCTCCTCCAAAGAGAAGAATTGCATACAAAGACTCAAAAGGAATCTTGATAGCACCTTTTTTAGCACATTCGTTGAAAGTCATAAGCTATTCACCTCACCAGCTTAAGCCTTTCAATAAAATTTGATAGAAAAATGCTTCCAGATCCCTTGTGGTGGTGATGATGGTGATGATGATGATGATGATTTTGCCACCAGCTCTTTTTTCTGTAGCAAGTACAAAAACTCAGTTGCGGTCATGACTCACTTTTAGGTTGCTGGTTGAAGGGCATCCCTTGAGAGTGCCAGCACTTTCATTGCTTCAGTCATCGTTGTTAATGAGGTAGGGAGAGAAAACCCCTGAGTCATAAAGAGAATAATGCTGAGTACACTATTCTGTTTAAGACGTCCATGAAATTTAAGCTAAAAGAGTTTTAAGGAATCAGTAAACGCATACAAATTCACATTCACCTGGAGCAAGAGTAAAGGCAGGATGAAAAGGCATTTTGTTTTCGCTTCTACAATTTGTCTCTAGCTACTGCTTGGTGCTGTTTGCTAGATTGATCAGAGATGGATGGATGGATGATGGATGGACAGACAGACAGATACAGAACTTTAGATCAGAAAGCAAGCCCACAGGTACATTCTTTACATTCATCTTTGTAGAGATGCTGTAGTTCGACAGAGCATTGGTTTTGTAAAACTCCTTTTTCATCAGCATAAATAGAAATTGGATGTGCAGTCTAAACTCAGAGTAATATTGCATTGCTCTTCACTGGACACCCTCCTTACTTTTGATTGCATTTTAAAAGATATTCAGTGTCTACCAAGCCCTCAACCTGGGCTTGAGTGACTTCAGACTCTGTTCTTCCTCTGTGGTTTAAAGGTTAATTAGAACTGAGGTGCAGATCATGGAGTAAAGATTTGAATGTACAATTGATAGTATATTTATGAATTCATGTATAATGCTGGGTCCTTATGTATTTAGAGGAAGGGAAACCAAGGAAGGAAAGAAATAAAATAAAACAATAAAACAAATAAGTAAAATAGGGAGGGAGTTGATTTCATTATGACTTCATTATGGAGTCAACAGGAGTTGAAACTTGACTTAACAGAAACTTGATTTTCATAGACGAGAGTAATGTTCAATCTAGTTCTCTTGATACTTATGTCATAATATTTCTGTAGTCTTTTGCTATTTTTCCTTTATGGACAACAAGCAATGTTCCTATTCTGGCTACCTTTGTCTCTACCAGTGGAATGTCCTTTTGCAGACCTCTTAATTTTCAAGCAAGGCAAATAAATGATAAAGAAGGAAAGAATTGAAGGATTAAAGAGATAAAAAAAGAATACATAGAAAAGAATATGTAATGAATAAAGTGTGAACCTTGTGAAAAGGTTCCTTAAATTATAATTGTTAACAAGCCAAATATGAGTCAGCAATGTGACGTGATTCCAAAAAGATAAGTGCGTCAATAGCATTATATTTTCAGATGACTGAAAAGAATAGTTCCACTTTATTTCACATTGGTTAGACCTCCACCTTCAATATTGTTTCTATTTTTCAGTGGAATTTTTAAAACATTCAGACAAATTGGAATGAATTCACAAAAGGGCAATGAAGGTTAACAGAAGATTGGAACTTAACTCCTGGAGTGATGAATTAAGGGAATGGATATTTTAGCCTTGAGAAGAGAAGGCTGTGGGGAAAAATACAACATTCTTAAAATACATGAAGTAGTTTCTCACAGGAGAAAGTTAAGACCTATTTCTCTGTCATTCCAAAATTTAGGGCATAACAAAAGAAACTGAAGATACAGGAAAGTGGATCCCAGTTTAGTATTTCCAAAATAATTCCTAAGAGTACAAGGTAATCTTCAATTTACGACCACAGTTGGGACAGAAATTTTAGTTGCCAAGTCATGCAGTCATGTAATGAGATGTCTTGTGACTGCGTCACTTAGAGACCACAATCCTGTCCATCCTCATTGCAGTTTTAATCAAGAATCGTGGATCATTAAACGAGTACCCAATGCAAACCATTCTGGATTTTGTCCCTCACAGCCTCAAGCCAATTCTCACCACCTGCCTATCTCCCCTCCCAACTATGCCCACCCTGCACCTTGCTTGTCTTATGGGGCAAAAAGCCCCACCCCCCCAAGCCCCAGCATTTCATTCATGCAACAGCATTCATTCGTTCCAAGAGGCAGCATTTATTTGTGCACCAACATTTGTTCAACATCCTCACACACACAAAACAGCATTTATTCTTGTGACAGCTGCCTTCTCTCCCTGTTCCCTTGATCACTTACCCAATTTTTCTCAACTAAAGCATCTCAGGCATCTTGTCTTATTTGAAGTTGTTCTAGTCTTTTATTTCTATTGTCTTTTTTATCTTTTCTGCCTAATGACACAGCGTTGGCCACCACCTAATGAAGTGAAATTACATTTAGAATTAATCACACCTCATTGTTTCCATCTTATCCATGAGTTTGGGTAAGATTCAGGAGTAATTTTTTTTAAATGCACGCCTACAAACCTACAAACAGATGTGTGCCTAAACACCAACGATCCTTTTGGCAATTGCCTTAGTCTAAAATAAATATTTGTTTTGAAGCATGCAGCAATGATATAGTTTCAGGTCTTGCTCTGTTGCTGAGTCATAACTGGTGATTTTAGTCATGAATAAATTTACCTGTATTTGCTGTATCCTTTCCTGTCTTTTAGAAGGAAGATGCTGTGGATGATGAGATGGCAGAAAAGCTTTCCATTCGAAAGCAACGTTTTATGAAATTTGCTTCTTTGGAATATGGAGGAGAATATTACATGACTCCAAGAGATTTCCTGTTCTCAGTTATGTTTGACAAATCAGAGCGTAAGTGCTGTTTTTTCTTTCTTTTAGGTTTAAACAATGCTGCTGAATGAATGCCAGTTTGTCCATTTGCCAAAATAGAGGATCCTTTCTGATATTACTCAAGAGAAATTAAGAAGGAGAATTTCTTCTTATTTGTGTATCACTTTAAAACTGAGGCAAACTGAATTAGATGATGCAGTTTATTCTGAATGCAACCAGCAAACTAGAGACTCTCTGTTTATACTCCCACAACTGAATTTGTCTTGGTCATATACACAGGTACCTCAGCAATTTGTCTTGCTAGATATAGAGGAAGTTTGATCTTTTTAAAACAAAGAAATCTGTAGAAATATGGGGCTTCACTGATGCAATGTTTCTCAGCCTTGACAATTTTTAGATGGGTGGACTTCAACTTCCAGAATTCCTCAGTTAGTCATGCTCACTGGGGAATTCTGGGAGTTGAAGTCCGAAGCTTTATGGATGGGTAGGAGGGTAGAGGTCTGCCGAACTTCAGAGGAAAAAGTGTTCCGTAGGGCAGGGGCTGCTATGGAAAAGGCACATTTCCTAGTTCCCATTACATGATAAATGTTTAAGGGAAGGGACTAGGAGCGCCCTTCCCACTTCAGTCATAGAAGAGCAGCCCCATGTAGAATGCATTGCAGGATCCAAATTTATGGAAAGGGGTGAAATACCTACCCAGGTATTCATTTTTATTTTTCTGTTGCATTAAGTCTCTCTTTTTTTATCTTTCTGAATGTAAGTTGTGGAATTGGATGTTTGATTTCAGCATATTTAAGGTTAACTGTATGAAGATACTTTTTTTCCTTCAGAATATTCTTATATTTTGCAGAGAAATTTTTGGGGGGAGACCAGTGCCATCTTGTGGCCTGTCTGGAGCACTGGATTTTCTTTTGGATTTACCTTTTTCATGTAAAATTTGTAATTATTTTCTTTCCTAATGAATGTCCTCATTTTAATACTTTATTTTTTTAATGTTTTATCCTCATTTTTTAATAACATTATTTGATTTTGTGACCTCCAAGTTTGATTTATCTCAAAAGGGCAAGGAAATACTGAATCCTCTTGTCACCATGCCTTTACATTACAGAGTCAGGAGATGGTCCAATTGCAGTCATTTCAGTTTTTTTTTATTTTTAAGGGCCAGAAAAACATTAAGGGATATGGATGTCAAGTGAGTTGCCCCTTGAAGGATAAGTGGTGACAGCAGGAACTTCCAAGCCAAACAGGAAGCAAAGCTAGGGCTGACCATTTGCTCTGCTTTTCTACTTAAACAATTGGAAAGGACAACTCCAAAATGTGGAAAATCCTATCCAAGGGTCATTATTAATGCTGTTCTTTTCCTTTGCGTTACAACAACATCACAAATGATAAAAGTAGTGACTTTTGAATAACAAAAGGTTATATGTCTCTTCTTCCTAAAGAGGCATAGCGTAAGTGCATTGTATGCAGGAAAACATGGGCTGAATTCATTGCTGTTGAGATACTAACATCAGAATGTTGTTATTATGAACGTTGGTATTAACAGCTAACTAATACCTAAATAAAATGTATGTTACAAAGCTCTGAATTTATAAAATGTGTGACATTCATTTGGTATCTAGCTCTAAAACTATTCAAAAATTGTTTTTATAATAGAGAACGCTGATGTAATAATTGATTCTGGTGGCAGTTTCTTATACATGCAAAGTTATAATGTTTTGCCTGAAAAAAACATGTGATTTTTTTTCCTGATTGGTGCTATGTAAATGGATGTTTAAAAAGGTGGAAAGATGCTAAGAAGCACCCATCTTCTGAACCAACCTCCATTGGCAATTTGAAGTACCTAAGTCAGGGGTGTCAAACCAGTGGTGGGATTCAAATTTTTTTACTACTGGTTCTGTGGGGTGGCTTGTTGAGCGTGGCAGGAGAAGGATACTGTAAAATCTCCATTCCCTCCCCACTCCAGGGGAAGGATACTACAAAATCCCTATTCCCTCCCCACCCCACTAATCTGCTTTCCAGCTCCATTCTCCTGTGCAGGGCAACAAAAGAAGACCCAGCTGATCAGCTGGGACTCGGGAGGCAGAGAATAGATGGGGGTGGGGCCAGTCAGAGGTGGTATATTTCGGTTCTCCGAACTACTCAAAATTTCTGCTACTGGTTCTCCGAACTACTCAAAATTTCCGCTACCAGTTCTCCAGAACTGGTCAGAACTTGCTGAATACCACCTCTGTGTCAAACTCAATCCCGCCACGGGCTGTATCAGGATTTTGTTTGCTCTTGGGGGGCCAGAGTAGATGTGGCCAAGTCAACCGGGTGGGTGAAGCTGGGGTTGGCTGAGGCAGCACGGGCTGGTCCCTCGCCATCTCCTGGACGGCCCCACAGGACAACTCTGGGCTATCTGGCCCATGGGCCTCCTGTTTAACATCCCTGACCTAAGTTGTAATAATTTCTGTTCTTTCATTCTTATGACAGAACAACAGAAGAAACCAAACTACCATTACTTTTTAATGCTGTATATAGACCTTCAAAAAGTTTTTAATTCACTTCATGAGTTTACAATACATAGAATAAAAAGTTATAAACCTGAAAAATGTAGAGTTATTCATATAATCTATAAATTATCAAAGATACTTAATGAGTGAAAAGTGTGATCCTTTGTCATGGTAGACTACATCCCGATGTCATGATAAGCCATTCAACAAATTTAGTTCCAAGTGTGTTTCTAATTCCTTGCTAGATTATGACCATGCACGCTATCCACACCTTGGTTAACCAAGGCCAGTCACAAAACTCTAGATGTATTTATTCAGGAGTATCCAGAGAATGAAGTTATGGTTTAATATGTTAATGACTGTATTTGGGGTTCTTGGATGTGGATAAAACTGGAGTTCTATTTTGGCTTCTCACATGATTCATGTGTAACAGGGATAACTCATTAGCATATCACTGTGAAGTAGAAAGTCACAGACAGAACTCAAACCAATTTCATTTCCACTACATTCACATGGGAGATAGTTAAGAACTATAAAGAAGAAGAAAAACTATAACAGCCACCTGTCGCACACTTGGTCTTAGTCTGAAATGTTTCTAATGGTGGTCTTTTATACTAATAGGTTTTAAAATTATTGTAGCCCATTTGGTCTGGAAGGGCTGTATTAAGGTTGTTTTTTGTGATTTCAGTTTTATGGCCATATGTAAATGTAATGAATAGAAAGTAATATTAGTTTTTTTTAAAGTTAAATATCTAAAAGTTTATTTTATTCTATTTGTTATGCATTGTAGCAGCATTTGAACAGATTGTTCCTATCATTCTAGAACAGTAGTTTTTTTCCTAACTATTATGAACATTTAAATATTTCTAAGCTGTTGGTAAAGTTCTGTTCATGTCACTTGCAATTTCTCTTTTTAAAACACAGTATGTGGAACTCAACAAAGCTTTGACTTACAGATGATTGACTGGTGTGTTTTTTCTTTTTTTCTTTTTCTCTCTTTTTTGGACAGGTAAAACTTTGGCCAAGAAACTGACAAAAAAGGTAGGCAAAGAGTTGATGCTGTTTGTCAAAAGAACTTTTGTTCTTTCTGTTACTTGCTTTAATGGATTTTGCTTTCACAACTAACTCGTCATTTATTTGGTTTGTTCAAAGGAAGTAGATTCTACCCTAGCAAATGTTACGAAAGCTAGACCAGGACCAACCTTTTTTAGAGATCTTGGAGACAGAGGTAACAGTTTAGATTATTGATGTAATTGATATTAAAATCTTTTTTCCTGAGATTTGCATACATGACAATTTTTGCTTGATTAAATATTTTGTTGGAGCTATTTCAAACTCTGTTTTAGCTCCAGAAACACAGATACGAAAAAGGTGTGTGTGTGTGTGTGTGTATGTGTGTGTGAGAGAGAGAGAGAGAAGAGGGAGGGAGAGAGAGAGAGAGAAAATGAGAATGAGAATCAGAGGGAATGAATTTTGATGGAACCTGGAATGCCTGAAAATGTATGTAGGAAATAAGTCATTCTTGGAGGTACTTCATATCTCAGAGTGTCTATAGCTTGCCATTGGTTCAGGGAAACTAGTATATAGATAATAACAATTCTGCAACTTAGTTTGACAGTACAAATAAAACATTGGGATTATTTAGGCTTCCTAAATCAGTATTGTAAACCCTTTGAAATTAACCAAACTTGAACACCAAAGGCATGAATACTAGGCTCAAGTCGGAGATGTTTTCTCAAATTCCTGTTTGGGGATAAGGATTCTCTTACCTGACTGTTGCTTTGGCTGCAGCTCTTCCTCCTCTTCCTCAGGGCTGTTGTCATAGCCCAGTACACTAGTTTCTTTGAGCAAAATCCATGTGGTTGCTAAGAGTAGGCACTGACTTGATGGCACCTAATCAATCAACATTTCAGGAGAATTTCATATATGTTGCAACCTTCTTAAGGGCTCCTCATTATCATGGGATCCCCAAATCTGGAAAAAAAAACACAGTTTTAGAGATTTCTGTCACTTTTTGAATAATTTTTATTTTGACCACCACAAAACAATTGCTATTTTTAATTTTATTTAAAGAGAAAAACCCTTGTTTGTAAGCAACTATAAGAACAGGTATTAAATTCAGTTTTTATTGCTTTTTTCCTTGATGTCTTTTCTGAGCAAGTGAACCTTCTCAAATTTACAGTGTGCCTCCTGGTGAAATATTTTTAGTTTATTCTACATTAATTTTTTATGATTATGTTAAGGTCCCTTTTATTTTATTTATATTGTAGCTTTATTTTTTTAAAAAGTAAAGGAGTCCCTGCAGATTTTACTCCACTGGTCATTGTCAACTCATAGTGCTCATCTGCGTTTTAAGGCCATTGAGCCAGAACTGTCTGAAAACATTTACAAGGTCATGTGGCCAGCATGACATCATGGAGCGCTATTACCTTCCCACCAAAGTGGTACCTATTTATTTACTTACATTTACAGGCTTTCAAGCTAGCTGCCAAGCCCAGCATCTTAACCACTGAGCCACCGCTTCACTCCTTTATTTTAAAAGTAGAGTATTAAAGTATATTCATGCATTTTAGTACTGAAAATACATTTTTTTTGTTTTTAACAATAAAAAAATTATGCATGTACTCTTTTTTCTTTTTTTATTTTATTGCATTGTATAATAGCTTAATGAATTGTATTGGCTAATTTAGAAATAAAACACATTCCAAAAATGAATTTAATTCTACATTGGATAAAGCTCTGTATCACGCCTGCTGCATGGCTATGTAAAAACAGATAGGGTGTTATGGCATTAATTCCATACTTTTCCAAAATGCTTTCAACTAAGCAGGTAGATATTTACCCTAATATGATTAACCACAGCCAGTAAAAATGTAAAATATGATGTAGCTAATTAAGATTCTTAATTAGATTCAGAAAATAGTATTTTTGTTGGTTTAGCTACTTTACCTATATTTTGTTGAATTCAGAAGGGAAGGGACTCTCTAATAGAGTCCGTAAGCATATTGCCTGTTTTAGATGATAGTTGCCAGTAGTCACTAATCAAACCAGATAAAAGCATCCTATGCTTCTACATTATTTTACTACAATTGTACTTAAATCTTATTTGCAGCATAGTCCTGGGGGTGTTAGGCTATCTCAGCAATGGTCAAAATCCCTTTCACTTCCATTTCTCTGAAACAGAACTGATTGTAAATTGTAGCTGGATGAGGCAACTAAATAATGATTAGGATGTAAAATTGGATGAAAATCCAGATTGAACTAGGAGCACTGGTGATACAGATAGACTTTAATAAACTATATGAGATGCTTTAAATTTTGTTCACTGTGCTGTGCTTCTCTGATGTTTCCAGGATGCCCGTAGTCCCATGAAATCAATGTCATCTATAAAGTTGCAGATCATGAAATGATATCAGTACTATGGGGAAAGAGAACCTTCTCAGTGCTAGTGTGCAGTTTATTATAAAACTATAAGCTGATCGTCATCATCATCTTTTAATGACAACTCCATAATCCCTTGCAGGGTAGAGTCTGGGCAACTGAATTTTGCCAGTGCAGTTACATTCAGCAGATATATTCTCATCATGCCCAGAGAGAGAGAAACCTGCCTCTACCTAGGATTGAACTCACAACTTCCTGATTGTAAGGCAAGAGCTCCACCTCTAGGCCACCCCACCACCCACAAAAGTATAAACTAATGCAGGGGGAAAATTATTGACAGATGAGTATGCTGGGAAAAAATTAGTGAAAGCAATGCAGTGGTTTGGATTTGACTGTTTGCAAATGCAAGTGCAACACCTGTCAGTTATTTGCTAAAGTAGCTGCATCTCTTCTATGGCTGCAGCAGAAACTCTATGGTAGCTAACAATGTTGGATATAGATATAGCTGCTTTAATGAGTTCCAACTAGTAGTATACATTCCTCCTAGCTCTGAAGCCCTTTTTTGAAACAGAATACAAAAAAAATACCGCATAGCCCTAGAAAGCAATTTAACTCACAGCATGTTGTTAAGTAAAACTCTTAATATTTATCTTATTATCTTTCTGACTTCATGGATATAAGTTTTATGCATCCTTGAATTAACATAACAATACTTTTTTACATCAGTTATGAACTCTCACTAGCAGAATCTATTCATAGGAATTATTTAATGTGAGAATCCTGTGTGTTGGGGCGGTGCGGGAATCTCCTTGTCTATCAGTTAAATGGAAATCACAGAAATAACTTGCCAGTAGATGGTAGAGTTCAAACATTTGCTTTCAACATTTCTTCCATTATACAGGATGAGGTGTTGTTGTTTTTTTGTTGGCACGTTAAACGTAGGTTGTCTTTGTGTGCGTGTTATTTATAAAATATCTTTTTTAAAAATTCTAAAAGTACTCTTACTGGGGGGATGCTTCAAATTCTTTTCTTTAACCCATACACTTTATATACTTCTCTATCTTTAGCTGGCATGTTGGTATTTTGACAATTGCATCTTGTGTTTGTTCAGGCTCTTCACTAGGCCTTTCAAAGGGAAATGTTGGAATTTTCCTTCAAAAGGGGAAAGAAAAGACACTTTCACCTTGTAGAAAGGATGTGTTCAGGTTTTTAATTTTTTTTAGAGCCTGTTCCTGGCTCCATGCCCAGCAGTTCTATCAGTGCAATCTAGCAACTTGCCAGCTTTGTGTTGCTCTATTCCCCCTGAGACTTAAAGAAAATCTGGTCTTCACATTTCGAAGACAGCCAAAGGATGAAATTCTTTGATCCTTCAGAGCAACATTAGAGAAGGTCTCCTCCCAAGTACTAAATATGACAAAGCACACTTAATTTATTCATCCTTTGTATAAACACTGAATATTTTCTGTAAAAACTCAAAGATTTAGAAGAGACTTTCTATTAATTCCAAATAAACCAAGTCTTTTAATAAGACATCAGCATGATGTGAATTGTACAGCAGTAGAATAGGGCTGAAAATCTGATTTTTCAGAAAATCAATTGATATTGTTTTTTTAACAGGTAAAGAGCATTAAACTAAAGAACTTTTATAAAAAATCTAATTGTGCAAGGAGTGCTATAAACCAGTGGTTGACAACTGGTGGGCTACAACCCACTGGTGGGCCATGAGAAAATTTTGGCGGGTGCAGTGCACCCATGTCTGCAACAGGGGTGATAGCAGCAGCGGATGGACTGATGCACACAGGGAGGAGGGTAGTGCATGGGGATCACGGCATCGGAGCCCTTCCTGGGTGTTCCCTAGCCTGCAAGGTGGGGGGGGGAGGAACCTCTGAACTGTTGCTGGTTGGTGGGAATCTGATGTCCCAAGGCCGACAAGCCATGTGCTGAAGACCAGATGGCTGGTGGGGAGGTGGGGCAACCCTGCAGTCTCCCTAGCAAACCCGTGTCGTGGTTGCTGCCTCCTGCCTCCATGCATCGAGGAGGCTGAGCAGCAGTGGGAAGAGGGCGGACTTCCTGAGCCGCCGGAAGCGGCTGCCAGAGATGCCTTCAGGGAAAGATGTTGCGAGGGGGAGGCTCAATCCCCTCTTCCTCCTTGCTAGAAGAGCTCACACACTCAGCAGGAAGGAGGAGGCTTGTCAGGTGCCAGAGGGGCGGTGAGCATTTGGCGTGTGAGCGCTTCTGGTGAGGAGGAAGAGAAGCTCCAGAGGGGAGGGGGTCAAGCCTCCCCCTTGCAACATCTTCCCCAGAGGGCATCGCTGGCAGCTGCTCAAACTCCTCAATGCGCGGAGGCAGGAGGTAGCACCAGTTCAGAGGTTCCTTTCCCCTACTCCCACCCCCTTGCAGGCCAAGGAACACCTGGGAAGGGCTCCAGTGCCACAATCTCCTGCGCATATCAGTCCATCCACCACCAGCATCACCCCTGTTACCCCACCTCCCCGCCAGCCATCTGGTCTTCAGCACATGGCTCGTCAGCCTCTGGACATCAGATTCTCACCACACAACACCAGTTCAGAGGTTCCTTTCCCCTCACCCACGGGGACAGAGTGGGGGAAAGAGAGAGAAAGAGGGAGAAAGAGAGAGAGAGGGAGAAAGAGGGGGGAGGGAAAGAGAGACAGAGGAAGAAAGGGAGAGGGGGAGGGAAAGAGAAAGATAGAGAAAATGGGAGAAAGAGAGGGGGAGGGAAAGAGAAAGATAGAAAGGGAGGGAGGAAAAGAGAAAGGGTGAAAGAGGGAGAAAGAGATAGAGAGAAAGGGAGAAAGGGGGAGGGAAAGAGAAAAAGAAAGAGGGAAAAAAAGAGAAAGGGGGAAAGAGAAAGAGGAGAACGGGAAAGAGGGAGGGAGGGAAAGAGAGAAAGAAGGAGAAAGGGGGAAGAGAGGAGGACGGAAAGAGAGAGAAAGAGAGATGAGAGATCCCGGTGTTTTGTTTTCGGAAACGGTCCAAATGACTTTTTGGTTTGGCAAATGGCTGAGGCCGAAGCACATCAGTGTGCTGAGAACTACCAAACTAACCTTTCAATCTTGTATTTCAGGATTGATTTCCTACACAGAGTACCTCTTTTTGCTGACAATATTAACAAGTAAGTATTTTGATAGTGATTGTACTTTGCAATTTAAATAAATGTTAATCACTATTGTTCTCTAGTGAGAAGAGCATAATTTGGAAAAGATTGAGGGCAATAGAAGAAGGGAATGATAGAGAATGAGGTGGCTGGATGGAGTCACTGAAGCAGTAAGCGTGAGCTTAAATGAACTCCAGAAGATGGTAGAGGACAGGAAGGCCTGGAGGAACGACAACAAATCACTATTGTTTACTCCTTTTTCGTTGTATGATCCAGTTCAATACTCAGCTGATAAAGATATGAATTTAGAATAATAATTGGTCACATGCACACTGAGAATTATAGAAAACCTCTTTCTACAGGTCCTTTGAAAATAAAGGCATCTTAAACTTGTCTTACCTTATTTTAATGTCTAGGCAAGTTTCATATTGTAATGGATCCCTGAGATATCTAGGCCTCAAGTTGTTCAAGTGCTTTAAAAGTCAAAATCTTAAATTGCTCCCAGAAAAGGTTTTTTAATAGAAATATAATAAGTTCTTGAGGTCTGTCCTCTCTATCATACTTTATACTGAAAGAAGCTTCTGGGTGCACTTCCAAGGGTAGCTACTTGCTGCAATGATCTCTTGAGGGAGATGCGTGGTCTAGAAATGCAATCAATCAACCAGTGCAGCTTAGGCATGGCTAATTATTGCCAAGTCAAGCTAGCATACATGCAGTACTGGTACACTAACATAATTTTTACAAAAACAGTGTTTAACACTGCTGTCTTGCGGGGGTATACAAAGAAAATCTATGGAATCAATGACCATTTCTAGATGGTAAAATTCCTCTTTGGGGAACAATGCATACTGGAGTCCTTATTCCATTTTCCTATTAAGCAAGCCCTTGGTGGTTGGATTAAATATCGACTTGTGTCTCTGCATGGCCCCTTTCTGCCTCTTTTCTGTTCCTTGAAAAGACCTTCCCAAGCCTGGAGAGAGTGGGATAAAATGTGTTTAGAGATGTCGGTGTTCAAATACACAATTTTCCAATCCACCTGTTAGCACCTTCCCAGATCATGGGAACAAGTGAAAGACAGTAAGCACCAGCTTCCTTCCACGTGGCTCAAAACTATAATTTTCAGAATTGCCAGCAGCATCTCCAAGTCAATTGAGGAAAGAAGAAGGCTTAAGCCTATTTAGAGTCCTAAGGATTCACCTCTCTGCTTGAATAGTTTTTGGTAGGGTTTGTCTATCTTGGCATCCGCCTCCCATGGTGATTTAAAGAAAAAATAGAAGCTGTTACTATTTTGATAAAGTTAAATGTTATTTTTATGGCCAACACCCAAATATAATTTCTGTTAACAGCCAATGCGAATACCTGATACTCTTATCCTAAAAATATTGTCTGCATAATTAAATGGAAGTGTGTGGGGCTTTTCTTTGAAGCTCCCATATTTTATAAATACATACCATTAAAGCTGCCTCATATCAGATAAGAATGTCATCCGGTGAGCTGCATGAACTGCTTTAGCTCCTATGCCTTCTGTGGGGCTGCCTCCTTATCAACCTGTTGCAACATATGCTTTGTTTCACTACTTTATCATTTTGCTTTATTCTCCAATAAACTAATAGGCCCCATATACAGTGTTTCTGACTCAAAATGTCGACTTAATAAAGTTCAGTGGCCATTCTTAAATCAGTACAGCTTCTTGCCCTAAGGCCTAAGCAATAAACTGTAGATAGCCTGTTTGTGAAATATTTATTGATATTCGTGAATGTACTGAGAATTGTAAGGATTATAGTTAAAAAAGATTTAACTAAAATTTTTAACTTAGTAAGCTCCACTGCAATTTATAATTCTAGAAATGTATGTATGCCTATGTATGTAAGTTTGTGTGTGTGTGTGTGTAAAAGCTCAAATGAACATTTCATTTTCCTGACATTCTTTGTGTATTCTTAGAGGATTTTAATGCCGTCACTGAAATAGTTGGGATGTCTTTCCCTTTTAATTGGTTTTGCTATCACATTGGCTCAGTTGAAACAATCTCTGTTGTTTCATTCTATTGGAAGGCGGGGTCCTCTGGGAGGGGGAAACTGATGAGCATGCCCTGGAATACTCTGGAGAAGTCTGGAGAGGTGCAACAGGCCGTAACGGCGACCCCAGAATCCCATGAGGGCAAGGTGGAAGGGGACACCCAACTAGCCACCTTGATTCTACAAACTTTGATTTTACGGGGCTTCTTTTTAGTAACACAAACTCTAATTTAGGCCATTCCCATATTATTATAGAATTTGTAATGTGTATTCTTAAATAAAGCAATCAAATTGGGTAAATCTTTCATTTTGTGGTACTTGGTTTTGTAGATACTCAATACTCTCTGCTAGCAAATGTAGAAATCGTTTAAAAAATAGCTTCACATCCATCTGTTTATGTGATAAGTTTATATCCCACCTTTATTCCAGGAGCTTGAGATTGCATCCATAAACTCCTACATCCAATTTTCCCCACAAAAACAATCTCTGAGGGTAGGTTGGTATGAGTGTGTGTGAATGATCCCAAGTCACCCATTGAACTTCCATGGTTTAGGATAGCCTTGAACAAGGGTCTTGCGGTCCAAGTTCAGTATCTTAACTATTACACTGCACAATTTTCTTACATGTAAATCATTTGCATGTAAAGTTTTTTTTAAACATCTATTATTTATTGTAGAGCCACAGACTGGATTTCGTATTGCTTTTAAAATGTTGGATGCAGATGGCAATGAACAAGTAGAGAAAAAAGAATTCTTTAAGGTATGGTTTCAAACAATTGATCAGTTGCCCTTGGCAGCTGGGGGTCGTGGGATTTGAATCCAAGCTATTTGAAGGGCATCAGAGCCATATAGCCAGTAAACATTTCTTCCTCTGCTTTTGGAGTTCCCATTCTAAGTCATGAATATTATCTTAAAACTATAAGCCAGAATAAATTTTTACTGAAGTGATAATAAAAGTATGTCAAACATGCCCTTCTATTTTTGTTTATTGTTGATATGCAGTGTTTAGTATTACGTTTGAAAGCAAAACAGTTACTTCAGTTTGTGCTCATCTAAGTAAGATAATGCTCTGGATTTTCCAGTCTGGACTTCAACAATACATGGAAAGAGTACTGCCAAAGTACAAGTAGGATTCAAAAGATCACATACCTAGGATCACAATTGTTTGTTTGTTTGCTTGTTACATTTATTTGCCTCCTATCTCACCATGGGGCTTACAATAATAAAAAGGAAGAAAAATTAAAGGGGTATAAATAGAACAGAAGTGAAATACTAGAACAATGAAATAAACAATGACAAAGGAACACAATGAGAACAATACATCAATATAATACAGTATGATAAGCAAAACCATGGATGGGTGGAGAGCAGAGAGTGGGGAGGGGGTGAAATCTGCCATAAATTTAGCAGCCATCTCCATCATGGAAATCCCACATTTGGTCCCCAGGCCAATCAGCAGAGCCAGGTCTTTTGCTCTTGTGGAAGAATAAGATGGTGGGGACAGATTTTACTTTAGAGCAGGGGTGTCAAACTCAAGGTCCGCGGGCTGGATCTGGCCCGCAGGGTGCTTAGATCTGACCTGCAGGGCTGACCTGACCTGGCATGGGACTGGACTCTCGGAATGACTGCATGCACCCCTCCCAAGCTCCGTTTTTGCTGGCAAGAGGATTGCAGGAGGCCGTTACAGTTGAAAATGGAGCTCAGGAGCCCATTTTCTCTGGCAGAGTGCTTGAGCCACCACAGGCACCCCTGACCGGCCATGGCTACTCCGGCACCCCGAGGTCAAACACAACCCTTATGCGGCCCTCAATGAAATCGAGCTTGACACCCCTACTTTAGAGGATAAGATATTCCAAAGGGCAGGTGCTGCAACAGAGAAGGTTCTTCTGCATCGTGATAGTCAGCTCTTTGACCGATGGGATCCAAAGTAGACCATCTCTGCTGGAACTAGTAGGATAGGCTTATCCTAGTGGGACATAGCTAACATCCTATGGATAATGAAAGAGACAAGATTTAGGACTGTCTAAAAGACAATTACGGAAAGCCCTTGAAAGTATGAGCGTGCCAGGTAACTTTGCTGTTGAATTTTTATGATGAGTATCCATTTGAATGGAATATGGGTTAACTAAATGCTTCATATTAGAAAACAGATGTATCGGAGTTGTATGCCATCTTGTTTATTTAACATTGTATATCATGACAAATGCTGACGTAGAAGAAATAGACCATTGGAATTAAAATTGCTAGGAAAAACATCAACCCCAGATGATTAGAAATGAGGGAGACTTAAGGAATCTCCTGGTGAAGGTGAGCAAAGAGTGCCAAAGCCAGTTTACTGCTCGGTATTTAGAAAAGAAAACTAAGATGATATCAACAGTCATTGCCAACCTACTGTAAACAAGTGGGGGGAAAGCTGAAGTAATAACAGACTTTATCTTCCTAATCCAAAAACTCATAATGATGGTAACTGTAGCCATGAAATAAAAAGCCATTTGCTCTTTGGGAGAAGGACTGTGATAGATCTAGACAAAGTGCAGAGACATCTCACTGACAGCAAAGCTATATATTGTCAGGGGCATTGTTTTCCCAGTTGTATCATGTGGAT
This sequence comes from Naja naja, assembly GCA_009733165.1. Taxonomy (NCBI): domain Eukaryota; kingdom Metazoa; phylum Chordata; class Lepidosauria; order Squamata; family Elapidae; genus Naja; species Naja naja. Next base: position 41,544,173 of record CM019152.1, read on the forward strand.
AAGAAAGCAGGATCATCAGAAAAGTTGGTGGGAAAAACTTGGAAAGAATAACTTGGAAAAAACTTGGAAAGAATAACTTGCATAGCAAGAAGAACAAGTATTTCGATATTAGATGAAATAAAACAGATCTCACCAGAAGAACTAATAATGAACCTAAAACTTAAACATTTTAGACATATAATGTAAAGAATGAGACCCTGACTCTTGCAAAAATTGAAAATAATCAGAAAGAGGCTGACACAAGCCAAAGTTTTAATTCTTACTGTGGATGTTTTAAATTTGTCTGAGTTTAAATTTGTCATGCAAACTGGTGAAAATTGATTTGAATTGCTGCAGGATATAAATGTGATAAATGAATAAAGCACTAGATACTATAACATAACCATGATCTCACAAGAATTCAAAAGAAGACTTCACTAACAAGCAATATGATATCTATCAGATCACACAGAGCTGGAAGTGACTAAAAAGCTGAATAACAAAAACAAATTTAGGAAAATGCTGCTTTTTCCAGCCTAACTTGTCAGACTTTCTTTTAATATTGGATGTGAGGTACACTTTAAGGTTTAATGTACAGGTAGTCCTCAATTTATGACCAGAATTGGGACCAGAATTGCAGCCATAAGTTGCTGCAGTTGTAAGATGAGTCACCATGTAACTGGACCGATTTTACAACCATTTTTACTGTGGTCATTAAGTGAATCACATAGTCATTAAGTGGATCCAGTTTTCCCAATAGACATCTTCTACTGAAAGTTGTAAGAAAATATTGCAAATTGCAATTATACAACTTACAGGATACTACAGCCATTCGTAAATGTGATCCAGTTGCCAAGCATCCAAATTGCAATCAAACAACCATGGGGGCTATGCAACAGTCATACGTGTAGGCACAGGCCATAAAACGCTTGTTCCAAGGGTTGGACCTTCAAACTGTTTTAGATAAACAGCCGTAAGTCAAGAACTACCTGTGGGAGATGTAAGGAGAGATCATTTTTATAATATAGAAAGAAGGTCATATGTTCCTTCTCTCACAGTGATAAACATAAGCACTTCTAAGCACCTTGAAATCCTGCACTTTCTGGTTCTAACCTTGCCGTTATCATAAATAATAAATTTTATGTTCTTTTATTTTTGCTATCCATTTGAGGACCGGTGTTAACATCTTTGAAAGGTATGGGGGGCTTAGCAGTGCTATACTGTACTCTTGTTTCTTTTTGCACTCATGATGAGAAATGTTTTACAAAATTACTGCCAGGAGTCTGCTGGATGATCCCTTTGGGATTTAAAGAAATAAGCAAAATGCAGCTTTTGATAGAAAACTTTTGAATCTAAAATGTGTTTTTATTTTATAGACAGTCATGATTATTTAATCATTCTGTATCAAAGAAAACACAGCTTTGTATCAAACATACCAGTGTTTTGATTATTCAGAATGTTTAAAATGCACTATTTCAATAAGTTTTTAAAAGCTGCAATCTACAAAGTGAGATCATTTTTATTCAGTAGTGACTGTTTTAATTTAGAGTTGATGTCCATGGTATCTACTGAAGGCCTTTCCCACTGCTACTGCCTGAGAATCTTTATCTATAAATGGCAGGGGTAGAATAATATTTCCTGCATGCACAGGAATGTGGCTTGCCAGTTAATTTTCCTAGTCAAATTGATAGTATTGTTCTATACTTCAGACAGGAAGAATAAGCAAAAGAGAAATTGGGCTTCATAAGGCTGCTTAGTAAACTGAAGAAAAAAACTGAACTGGAGAATTCTTGCCCTCTCTATGTAAGCTCTCATTTAACTTTGAGATAAACCTCTTAAATCAATGGTATATAAAAGCATTTATCTGATTTTATTTTTCTCTGAAGCTATGCTGCCCTGCTCAAACTTATGATATATTTCCATATGTATTTTAATACATTTGTAATAAAGTCATTGTGCAACTAGTTCTTCCCATCATATGCCTAATACACACGCTCCCACATCTGCAAAGAATCGGGGCCTTCCCAAACAGTGTGGACTGTGGATTGGTTCTCTGGGTTAAGGAGGATAATCAAGGCTGGGAAAAACAGGGTTTATTCAAACAAAGCTTGAATCTATAATCTTTGGAATTGTCAAATGTAAAGCTAACTTTTGTGGGTTTAAAGAATTAATTTCAATGAGCAAGCAGTTTTTCTTGTGACCATATTCGTTCATAGAAAATCCAAGAATAAAATATTCCTTCCTGCCCCTCTCTTTCCATCATTGTAATAGTTCTATACTTGGGCTTCCTATTGCTCCTTACATTTACTTTGTAATTCATGTATAATTTATATATTCTATGCTCATTTAATGATCTTATACAGAATGTTTTCTACATAGAGACTTTCATAATAAATAAAAGAGGCCTCAATCTTTGTAACCTCATTAAATATTCTGTGTATACTGTAGGAATGTCCTGCACAAACTCAGAAAAATAAAAGATAATAAATACATACTGTTTGTTTTAGCTTCAGAAAATAATTGGAAAGCAAGATGAATTTAAAACAACTTCAGGAGATGACATCCTGTTTCAGGTAGGTACCAGTCCGAGGAAGATTCATATGAATTTTCTACATAACTTTTCCTCTGTTAAAATATTTGTGATGTTTATTTATTTACTTAGTCTATGTAAATAGTAAATAAAGTAATGACTGATTTTTTTTCTCCTAAAATACTTATCTAATCTGAGGAAACTCAAGAGTTAAGGTGAAGGTTATATAATAAGATAAAAGAGAGATTTATGGATCATCACCACAAAAGAGACATTATGTTATAATGATGTCTATTAGGTTATTAATGTCTAGTTCTTTGGTTTCAGTTTTTGTGTGCCTTCAATCATTCTTCACTCTTGATGACTATATGGACACGCTCATGATATTTGTTAGAACATTTTTCAGAAGTTGTTTGTCATTACATGAGGACAAATTGAGGACAGTTAATCGGTGGAACTGCTTGCCATTAGAAGGGAGGTTTTTAAGAAGAGACTGGACAATCACTTGTCTGAAATGGTATAGGGCCATGATGGCAAACCTTTTCCATGTTGCATGCCAAAAGTGCGCTCGCTCGCATGACTGCACCCATGATGCAATGCGCGCAGGACCCCCCCACCCTTGTGCATTCACGTGTGACCCGCACCACACACCGGCGCATGCGCATGCAACTCATGCTGCATGCCTCTGCGCATACACGTGCGTCTCCCACGTGCGCTTCTCTCGCGCATGTGCGGCAGATACCTGACCATCGGCTGGCGGGGGTGTGCGCATGCACAGTGGGGTTCTTCCGGGCAACCTCTCGCGTGCCAGCAGAAGCGGCTCTGCATGCCACGTCCGGCACGCGTGCCATAGGTTCGCCAACACAGGTATAGGGTCTCCTGCTTGAGGAGGGGGTTGGACTAGAAGACCTCAAAGTTCCCTTCCAGCTCTATTTTGATTGCTTGATTACCTTTTTTCTAGAGCTGAGAGGGAGTGGCTGACCCAAAGTCACCCAGTTGGCTTTGTATCTCGGGCATGACTAAAATGGTCTCAATCCTCCTGTCTTTAACTACTATAGCAAACTACTATAACTATCTGAATTTTAATATGATTAATATATTTTAAATTTCTCTAGTTAACAATTGTATAAATAATATAAAACTTACAAAAATAATAAAAAACTTATAGTTCAAGTTGGAAGGGTCCACAGAAGGTGATTGCACCTTGACAACATTGGCTAATGTTTAGAAAAAAGCATTGGACCTAATTAAGACTTGGACGGGAGACAGTGAACACATGTTAGTGTACTCTAGGCTACATTGGAAGAGTTGAAAAAACATCCCACAGGAAAGCATTAATCAATTACATGAGTATGGACATGGTATTATTGCCTTTGCAGGATGAGAGGCATGCTTGCCCCTTAATTTCATACAATGGATTTAATAGATTGTTCGAATGCATTCTAGAATTTTCAGTAGAATTTTATTTTTATTTATTTATTTATTTATACTTGAACTTGTAGCCCCATCTCTGAAGACTCTCGGCTCACAGCTAAAATACAGAACAATAAATACTTAAAAAACCATTAAACTAGATTACAAGCCCAATTATTAAAACAGTACAATAATAAACATTAAAAAGATCCATCCCACCCCCAAGGAGGGGCCACAGCTCGGGTTGGTCAAATAACCAGGTCTTTAGCTCACGGCGGAAGGTGCGGAGGTGGAGGGAGGGCCAGACGGAGCTCCAAAGGTAGTTGATTCCAGAGACAGAATAGGGGCCGTGACAGAATAGGCATCGGGCGCCGCCGGGACCCTGAGGAGTGCCTATGCTCGCACAGGGCGGCCGGAATTCCATTATCTGCTCCCATTGTCTTAGTTTTACAGACACTCCATATACATGTTTCATTTATTTAATTTGTTTATTAATGCTGTTTATTAATGTTATAATTGTTAGCAGTTGAGCTCATAAATATTCATCTCTACCATCTATCATGACTTTGGTCAATGCTGCTTGTGATCACATTGTCTTTTTTTGCAAATGTACTATATTTGCAGAAATTCCATTTTCCATTATGGAATCTCCTTAGGATAACATTATGTTGTGTATTTTTTTTTACTTTAGAAACTACATTTCATAAAAACGTCTATATTGCATTACTGACTTTTTCCTTAATTTAAAAACATGGTAAAACAGCTTGGCTTTCTGTTGCAACCAAAACTGGTTAGAGGTTTTGTAACTGCAAAGCCCGGAGTTCAGCACCTTGCAAGCTTCGATGTTTTTCTCTTCCCTGATTTGCAAATTCCAGACATTTCTTTCCAGCCCCCATCTCTGGGATCTGCATGAGACTTGCAAGTTACCTAGTTCTTTATGGGGAATGAGAGAGTCGAGGGGCAAATGGAATGCCATTAAAGCTCAGCAAATTTTCAACCACCCAAGCCTTCCCAGCTATGAAAAAGTGGCCACATTTATGCTATAAGCAAAGCTCCCACTTCTAGTATCCCTGTTATTTACATTATTAACTTGTCTTCCTTATTTGCTAGATGTTACAAGGGTTTGTGTCAGTAGATAAATATTTCTGAGTTCAGCAGCAAATAAAAATTAAGGCTAGAGGCTCTAGCTCAGTCTTTGTTTGAGAATTGGCTCCCCTGTCCACAAAAAAAACATCCTGGGAGATCAGAGGAAAAGGAATGACAACATCTTAGCCGGCCTGTCAGTAAATTTTATAACTAGACAGCCTGCATCATCATAGCAGATGTTTTGCACAAGTACTTACAATGTTCTCTCAAAATTCCAAATATTTTTACCAGTCAAAAGGCTCCCTCTGTTGCAGCGTATTATTTTTAATTTACCAATTTGCATCATTGCCAGGTGTAGCATGTTAATACTGAACTTAATATGTATATTTTCAGTTACAAAAGTCCATGATAAAATACAGCATGCACAATAAGCTATTTTAAGTGACCTAAATGTGGCCTGTTTTACTTAGTTTAGTGGAAAGTAATATGGGACAAATGAGTGCTATCCCTTTTCCCATAAAGTGTGTTGTAAAGTGTGTGGTTGTGCAATAAGCATGTTACGCATTGAACTAATACAACTTGTAGATAATACTGAAATTCAAATGACCACTAGAATTTGAATCCATGAATCTGTCTCATCTTTCTTCTTCGGCAGAAGAAAAGACACAGAGGTCATGTAGATGTCATAAGGAGAGTACTGTTGAAATCCCTGTGGGTTCCATGATGCTTAGTATGTTGTTGTATTCAAAGAAATGCCACTTAGTCTAAGCGATGATAGAAAATTATAATGTACAATTCCCTCACTTTCCATAGTTTCAACCTTATGGGGGGGGGGAGAAATAACTGAAATATAGAAACACATTCCTTGATTTCTCTTAAGCATTTTTTTTTACTAAGGGGAAAAAAACCCAACAATATATGAATTATTTATTTCTCTTGAAGAAGAAAGAGATGAATTCATGTAGCTATTAGGTTCATATTTTGGCATTGGTAAAGTTTGATGTGTAAATTTAGAACTCTTTTATCTTTTACATTTTTTTAAAAGTAAGTCTAGTTTTCTCAGATAGAGATAATTACTTTCTGGAATCAGTACTATTGATATACTGTAACTATTCACTTGCAAAGTATCACAAATATTTTAAGAGTTTATTTTAAAAAAATCATAGAATCCTGGAGTACATTTTAAAAAGCTGTATTAATAACTGACAAAATATTTGTTATAATGATTCATTTGAAATATTTTTTCCTCACTGGTAAGAATAGAAATAATATTTTAAAGTAGCTGCAGTTGTCATATAGTGCTTCCTTATGTGAATGTTTCTTTTTCGGAATGAGACTTGACTAACTCCTAATAGAACTCTTCTTGAAACCTGTGTGATGAACATTAAAAACTAATAATTTTTTTTCATATACCCATTGGAAATGGGGCTAAAATATTCTGATATTTCTTTTGAAATTGACCGTGGGAACGGCATATGGTACATGTCCATACAGTAAAACCCTATATTATAAAAGATAATGCAATTTTTAACATCAAGATAGAATTTGAGAACGTTGTTATCTGAAGCCTGATAAAAATTGAAAGTTATCATATTATAATAAAAATTGCTTCATTTCTGTGAAGGCCTCTTCCTTCATTTAAAGTTCATCCTGGATTTTAGTTTGCATTGTTCAGGGAAAACAATTACATCTTTTGCTTCAGTTATTTATGACAGGGTTACAAAAGTAAAATATATTTGGAGGTATTCTATCAAATGTTAACTCCTGATTTGTTTTTACTTGCTTACAGGAATCAGAAATGGAAGCTGCTGATATCAACACCATGTTACTGGTCCACTTTTTTGGAAAAGGAGGAAAAGATAAACTTCAGTATTCAGAATTCCAAAGGTAGTGTTATAAAATCTTTGAATTGGGCTTACATATTTAAAACAGCTAAACCTGGATAAGGATTACGATCAACAGGGTTACAGAGGCCAAAACAGAATATGGGTTTAGCACTCTTTTAAAACTTATTCCAGATTTGTCAGGTGGTTAACCCAATACTTCTGAAGACAAAGGGGAATCAAGGGTTTAATAATTTAAGCTTTCAAAGAGTGAACATCTTTGGTAGATGAGATTCTGCTTTTCTGGTTTGCGGATTTCTCATAAATCAGCCAAGATGTCCACACGGGGCAAAAAAACACAACAAACTGGAATGCATGATAAGATTGCTTTTAATTAACATCAACTACAGGTGCTCCTTGACTTAACAACCATTTACTTAATGACCATTTGAAGTTACAATGCCACTGAAAAAAGCGACTAACAACTAGTTCTCACACATATAACCATTGAAGCATCCCCGCATGATCAGAATTCAAGCGCTTGGCAACCGCCATGCATTTATGACCACTGCAGCATCCTGAGGTCATGTGCTCACTATTTTTGACTTACAAGCAAAGCTAATGGGGGAAATTGGATTAATTAACAACTTCATGGTTCACTTAACAATAGTGAATCACTTAACAGCCATGGCAAAAAAGGTCATAAAATCGAGTATGGTTCACTCACCTAGCTTAGAAATTCTGGTCCTAATTGTGTTCGGAAGTCAAGGACTACCTTGTATGTTCTATTCTTTGTTACAAGATGTAAAAAGTTACTTTGGAGTCTCATCCTGATTTTTAATAGCCTTTTTAAAAATATTTGTCATATCTTTTACTTTAGAAGGATCCCAAATAACTTTCCATATTTGGGACACTGTGGAAATTGCATTAGATGTTATGTCAAGATACTGTTTCCCTCTAGAATGCTTTAATAGAACTAATTTCTATAGTGCTATTCCCAGAAAATGCCTAGACTAAGTTCTTACTTTTAGACATTTAATAAAACAAGTCATGCTTAACTAATAATAAAGTTTCTTATTATCTTCACCTGTCTTTTATGTATATTATTACAATTCTGCATTTTATTCTATCTTTTTAATGCCATGTTGTGCTTCAGGACAGGATTGTAATATGATTTGTTTTAATTTAAATTTTTCTTACTCAACACTTAATTAAAATGAGCATTGGTTGATCCTGTATTGAGAATAAACTCTTACAATGCTATTTTTAAAAAGAGACTGTTTAAATGCAGACAAAAATGCTGAAAAAAATATCCTACTTAGTAAATAAATTTAATATCGGTCCTTTGAGGAATCTTCTGCAAATGGGTCCCTCTGCTTGAATCCTATTACATTTTCCTCAGGACTACTGCACATGCTAATATTCATAATTATTTTCCTAAAGGTTACCATCTGCTGAAAAACATAGCTTGAGATATATCAGGTTAGGCAGAAGCATGTAAAATACAGTCATCTAGTTATACATTGAGAAGATAAGAATACTTCAGCATCCAAATTTCGGATCAAGAAGTGTTTATTTGTGAATCAGCACTGAATAAAGTCTTCATAATTGAAGCACAAAATAAGACTGCATGGGAAATAAAACCTTATTTTGTTTTTCTTAGACTCCAGTAGCACTTTCTTTCTAATTTGGGATCATCTGAGTGAAAATGATTCTCAGTAAGTTTTGAAAATATGGCATACAGTTGCTTGTAGCTGTCCCAAATCATTGATGTCTACTATACTTTCTATCATAATACAAAAATCTGATTCTCAGGTGCAAGGCTTTAGATTTTTATTCTGCCTGCCTATTTTCCACACAGCAACCCTGTGAGATGGGTTGAGCTAAGAAAGAGTGACTGGCCCAAAACCACCCAACATTCCCTCATAACAGTAAAAACAATACCCATCAGTTTGGACATATATTGACCAATGTCAAACCAATTGAAACCCAGTCCAATTTTATCCCAGATATGCTTTCCTTATTCTATGCAAGTGAGATTCTTTTCGCCACTGGCTTATTAATAAGCATATTGTTGCCCATATTACACTAATATATGAAATATATTGTTAATGCTCACAATTTAAATAGTTTGGCCAAAGCATTGTACTGAATAGGATACAAGGACAGGTATAACTTTCCAATGGCCTTCGTCCATTTGGCTCAGTACTGGCCCTTTTCACTTTAAGATTCATCTTATATGTATTCAATGGTATCTTTGGGCCATTGGAACCTCTGCAGAGTGGCTCCTTCCTGTGTTATAGATATAAATATTGGAAAGCCAAGACATTGGAAAGAAAAAACGAAATTGGACAACCATTTGTCTGAAACGGTATAGTGTTTCCAGCTTGAGCAGGAGGTTGGACTAGAAGGTCCTTTTCAACTGTTATTTTGTTGTTGTTAAACCTAAATCGTTTAGATAGGTGTCAAACTAGCGGCGTCACGTTGCTTTTACGTGATGTTTCGTGATGTTTCTCCCATTCATGGAGCTAGGCCACAGTTTCACACCCCTGATTTAGATGTAATTCTTAATACAACTGCTTCTTTCGCAATCAACAGAACGTCAATGCTAGTGTAAGAAGCAGCCACATTCACAATTCACATACTGTATTCATCTGGTTAATCCTGAATTCAGAAATGGATCATATTATTTTTACTCAGTATGATCAATCCTCTTTTAAACATGCGTAGCACTTCTTCCATTCATCTCACAAAAAGAAACGTAGTGGTTCTCATTCCAGTACAAATTTATCTGATTAAAATTTTCCAAATCAAAATTTAGTTATTCTCCGGTATTTGTAAATTTCTGAATGTTGTGTTACAACTTTCGAACAAAGTGCAAAACTGGATAAATGAGCACAAAAAGATATATATTGCTAAAAGTAGTGAAATGCATTTTACATGGGAATTTAATTACAGAATAATATTAGAAAAATATGCATGCAAATCATGCAAACATTGTATCTAACTTTGATTTAAAAATAAGGTAGAATAGTGGAGAGATGATGTTAAGATAGGAAAAAGGAGAAATTCTGATTTGGCCATGCCTAATGCCTAATGCCCCAAACCTTGCCTGTCCATGGATTTAGGATATGTTCCAGCTCTGCAAGAAAATTAAGTTTTTGATATGCTTAAATTCTAAATGTGTTCATTTCCTTTGCTCCTTTTTCTCAAGGTACAGTAAGGTATTTAACTGTGTTAAGTCCAGAGTGCACCAGTAAAAGATTGTTTGCACTTATAGTGTGAAATGGAATGTCTCAGGTAATTAGATAAAATCCTGCATTGATCCAAAGAGGCATAACACTGGTAATTCTGTGTACCTACTACATTCAACAAATGTAGGTTAAAGACCTCTGTCTACCTCACAGATAGAAGCTTGTAATCAAAATTGGACTCCCACATTTTGCTCTTAGAGCTGTTAGGATAAGTTTAGGGTTTTATATAGGTAATTTTTCAACAGAGGCATTTCTTTTTCATGCACTTGGTATGTGTCTCCTTATCACTGCCCACATATATCCACAATCCATCTGCATTGTGACATGACAGTATAGTTTGTTTTAATGCACAGAAAGGTGAATGAAAGGATCACTGTCTATTTTTCTTTAAAGCTCTGTGGAGATATCACTTTTCACATTATTTTATTTGTAAGTAACTCAAGCACATCATTTCTGGGGTTCTGTTGTTCAAGAAAAATGTGATTTCTATCTCATAGTTTTTCACATTTCTACCTCACATGGGAGGCTATTGTTGGCTTTTTGATCAAAGTGCCATGATGTTTTTACAACAGATGACTGATGAGCTGTACAGACATAGATCATTGTCAAAGGCAGAGGGGAAAATGATGGTAAATGCTTTTATCATTTTCCAAGTTCTTGTTAAAAAGGCTTTCCATTGATCAGCAGAGTAGCCAGAGAAAGCAGGAGTGATTACATTTGATTAGGCTGCTTTAAAACCTGTCACAGAAGCTTAGATATTGTTAACTATGTAATTTACATTCCTTAAAATGATGTGGATGGGGGAGGGGGGAGAGATTCATTCATAAGGCTTAATGGTGCTTATGTATGCTTAAGAGATTTTGGTTTTTTTTTTCAAAATACTGAAGTGAAATGTAGGCTTCATTATTTAGTCTTTCACTTTTCCTGTTGATTTGTTGTTCTTTGCAACACATAATTTAAAGTTAGCATGCAGAAGTGACTTTAAATCATGCTACACAGCAAGTCTTCTGTATAGCAAATCATACGGGTTGTGACTTCTACTTCATGGTGCACTTGATTCATTTTATTTATTCTCTACCATTAAGAAGGCAATTTGCCTCATATGCATGTTATGGATTTCACACTGGCAAACAGCTTTTAAACTAGCATTGTTTTTTTTCAAGCATATTGCAAAATAGGAAGGGAAATTGAGAAGGGCTAAACTTGAAGTTTGCAAGAATTCTGCTTTAGGACTCAGGTAGGAAACAGGAAAGTTTCATGTGGGTTCAAATTCAGCATGATAGTTAATAAATGGTAAGTCAGGCTACAGATCCAAAACCAGCTTCATAAGTAGAAAAAAAGAATGACAGAATCTTGTTTAGTCTCAAAGGGGTAAAGAAAAAAAATGCTTCATGCACAGGCTGGCTTAGTTGGGCTCATTGAAATTGGCAGAACAATGCTATAAACAGTTTTGGTTCTTTAAGGGACTGCACAGTTACTGCTTATTTCTCGACGCATTGTCCCAGGAAATTTTCAAACCAAAATTGTAGGAAATTTAGCTTTCTCCTTTTCCATTTGTGACATTTTTTGCTTTTACATTATATTTTGCTGCTGTGACTTGCAGAGCTCTGATGCAGTGTCCATATTTCTGTTGAATCTATAACAATGGCTTTTATACATCCTTTGTACAGGGATAGGTCATGGCAGAATATATTCTATTAGTTGTGTTTCTCTCCCAATCATGCTCCTTTTCACTTCCCTGAACATGGTGGAGTTGTGAGTGTACAAAGGTGTATATACATACAAAGAATGTCAGAGAGAAACCTTCCTCTTACCCATCTGCATTGGACCAGGCAAGTGATGATACATACTTTGTGATTCTAACTCTGTTCTTATCTAGTGTGCGATGTCATGCAGGAAAAAGGATGGAACTTACATCATGACATTACACTTTTATTTCTTTATGTAAGCAACCCATCTCATAAAACTGACACTGGACAACATACAGAGGATTAGAACCAACAAACTATAATGCATCCATAGAAGCCAGTATAATAATCCATACAGATCATTCTGGTTTTTAATGCCTTACAAAACGCCAGGGGAATCAGAACCCATATTGGGGAGAGAGAGCACTGTTCCATAGATAAGCACCATAGCAGATGCTATTTAAGGAATCTACAGCATGCCAACCCTCCCCGTTCTTGCTTGAAAACCAGAAATTACCAATCCCGACAGGTCCCCCACTATCCTGACCCCCATGCCATGAAGGTTTTATAAGTAATAATGACTTGAATTGTACTCTCAGAGAATCAATACAGCTTATGAAGTAGAGGCATCACATCGCCGTTTCATGAAGTGTCCAACACAGTCCACACTGCTGCATTTTGGACTAGCTTCAGCTTCCAATTTCTATTTAAGGGTAGCCCTATGTAGATCTTGTTACCTAATCCACCCAAGAAGTAACTAAAACATGAACTACCATAAGTTGGGTCCCCTGGTCCAGGTGTAATCGGTGCACAAGATGAACCTGTACAAAACTCTTCCTAGTTATAGCTGTCTCCTGCTTTTTGGATGTGTCCAGAAAGATCCCTGAGTTAGTTAGTTAGTTAGTTAGTTAGTTAGTTAGTTAGTTAGTTAGTTAGTTAGTTATTAAATTTATATCCCGCCTCACTTCCCCCAATGGGGAACTCGAGGCGGCGTACAAAAGGATAAAAGCAATTTCTATACAATATAAAAACAAAAACTCATTCATACCAATCCAAAACATACATGGGGGAAGAGCAAGGTCTCAATGCCATGCCCTCCGACAAAGCCAGGTCTTAACGGCTTTGCGGAAGGCAAGTAGATTTGGGATGGTTCTAATCTCCGCGGGGAGCATATTCCAAAGGGACGGCACCGCTACAGAGAAGGCCCTAGCCCGTGGACCCGCCAGCCGACATTGCCTGGCCGATGGTATCCAGAGCAAGCCCTCCCTGTGAGATCTAACTGGGCGCTGGGAGGCATAAGGTCGCAGAAGGCGGTCTCGCAGGTATCTCGCTCCTAAGCCATGAAGGGCTTTAAAAGTTGTCACTAGCACCTTGAATTGCACCCGGAAGACTACTGGTAACCAGTGTAGCTTGCGGAGGATAGAGTTGTGCACCATACCCATTTAGAGATAAAGACAGAAGGTCACTGACGTCAGAAAATTCACAATCACTTAGTCTTACCAAAATTGAACTGAAGCCTCAATTATGATACACATTTCACCATTTTGGCATCATCATGGTTAAAATTGGATGTCCATGCCTTTGCAATGTTCCAGCCCCCTTTATCCTCATTTGCCTTTGTTTTCTTTTACATCAAAAACTCTATAGGGTACTTAAGTTAGTTTCTATCCCCAAATTGCTAATGAAACCCAATTGAAATGAATCTAGAAAATCAGTTTTCTCGGGAGACTAGTGGATAAAAGAAGGAAAAAGATGCAGTCACTCGTTTTGTTCTAACTAAAGGTATATAGAAACTGTCCACCTAGAACGACCTAATCAAACTGCTGCTACAGTTGGCTTACCTTGCAAGAAGCAACAGGAATGTTTTGTTCTCTCCAGGGAGCATCTGGAATTTGTCAAATGTTCATTTGGCTCAAAAAAAAAACCCTGGGAGAGGGGAGAAGAATGGCTACTAGCAACTGTAGGATGTGTCTAAAATGCCGTAAGAAAAATAAAAGGAACTGAGATAAAAAAAACAAGTGCAAAGAACAATGCTACAGATGAAGAAAATGGTAGATGTCAAGTAGGAATTGGTTGGGTTGCAGCACAAAATATTTTGGAAAGGCCTATAATTCGAGATGTAAGAAGAGTTGATTATATCTTACAGTGGTAATGCTTAATATTGTGGAGTTCTTGCTGCTTTTTGAGCTTAAGTCGTTTGGAGGCATTGCCCAATGCCCAACATGACAGCACCAAGAGCTCCACAATTGAATCCTGAGCTACATAAACTGGTGTTTAAAAGTTTGTGAACTGAGCTAAATTGTGATATGTTTTCCACACAAGTCCTAAAACTGGATAAAGTGGGGTTTAAAAGTTTGTAAACTCTTCCATTTTTAGTATTCCTGCATAAATATGAGATAAATTGTGATATGTTCTCCACACAAGTCCTAAAACTAGATAAAGACAACCTAATTAAACAAAACAGCCAATTGTATATTCTCTTCTATGAGAATGTTTGGTACCATGTAGATGCCCTACCTACACATTCCTCATTTACTAGGTGCCGCAATATTTTTTTCAATTAATGTTTCAGCCCTGAACTCCCTATTACATGCATCCTGAAATCATACAATATTTGAAAATGTTAACAATTATACTTTCCTGAATCTATGTTCTCCTGTTTTTCAAGTAAATATTATAAAAAAGGTGAAGTTCATCTGTAGGTTGTGAACATTATATGCAAATGCAGTCTACTGGGGAAACAATCTGATCAAAAGTCTTCAATTAAACAATTGTACAGATATGCATACAATTCCATGTTTGTGAATGACCTGGTTTCCTGGCTACATTGACATCTCTTATGATATTTTCTCTTGACTGCCATATATACAGTATTTAATTTTGTTCTGCATCCTGTCCTGTTCTTAGTTATTTGAGTCATTTGTTTAAGATGGTTGCTATAGAAATTGAAGAAATAAATAAATAAATTCCTACTCTGCAAGTGTTCTGTATGGTTCATAAATTGATACAAAAATGGGACAAACAGAGGCTTAACAAATAAGAATCTGAGAGAAGTAAAAATTGATATGCATGCCTTTCTCTCTCTCTCTATGAATACAGATACAAATGATTTTTCTCTGATGGCCACTCTATAATCAAATTTTGATTTGTATTTCATTGATGCTCATGATACATTTGTTAGCAAAATTTTGAATAACAGTAACATTAGTTTGAGCAAGAGTATTTTATAGCAAACAATAGTTACTTATATGTCTTAAAAGTTTTGTCTCTTTTTAAACAGATTTTAATTAAAGTATATGTGCACATTATCTACATTATCTGTTTAAGTCTGCTTTCTCATTCAGGCAACTTTAAACAAATTGCAGATATCGACATTTTTTCAGCCTAGTTACTCATGAACATAGATGAATTTAGAGGGCACTCTAGTGGTAGACTTGCTCAAGCACAATATTTTTGTTATGCATGGCATTTATTAATTTCTTCCAGGTGTTTTTAAAATTGCAATCTTTTAAAAGCTAGTAATTTCTTTTACTCAACTTGTGTTAGTCAACAGCTCACAGAACTCTGCCCTCTTGGCATAATTTCTATTATTCTGCAACATGGAAGTAATGAAAGTTGCTGTTAGGAAATGGAAGCTAACAGTCTGTATGTTGCATTCTCCTACAACAGTGACTCTAAGAGGATACTCCTTATTTACACAGTGCCATCAGTTGATACGAGTAAAGTATTATTTGGCTAAAAATGCAGTATGAAAATAATTGTCTTGACAAAAGAATAACTATGCTACATCAGGCAAGGCTATCTTAATCTAACCTTTAGTTTTGTGAACAAAAGGCTTCTGGGGTGCTTTTAAGCCTTCTCATACCATTTCTCCACTGAAGCTGACATGTTGCTTCCATCCCAGAGATAGCACTGATTCCCAAGCCTTTGATAGATCTGCCCTCCATGAATTTATCTAATTCTCTTTTAAAGCCATCTACATTAGTAGTCATCACTATGTCTTATGGTAATTAACACAACCACTCTATTTTTCACAAAAGTATTTTGTTAAAAATGCTTTTTGTCAGTTCCAAACATTTTTTGTTCAGCTTTATTGGAAGATCCCAGGTCAGACTGTTTCAAGAGGGTGAGATAAAGTCTCCTTTACTGTGTCCATGGTATATATGATTTTATATTTAGTACTTCAGTCATGTCTGCTTCAGTCACCTTTTACCAGGAGCTCCAGACATTTTAGCTTTTTCTCATAGAGAAGGCTCTCAAGCACTTGATCTTTTTGCTTGCCCCTTTCTGCACTTAATTAAGCTGTCATATTATTTGTTTATTTATTTTAGATTTATGCAGGATTTACAAGCAGAAGTACAAGAAATGGAATTCAATCAGTTTTCCAAAGGTCTAACCTTCATGAGGAAGGAAGATTTTGTAGAGTGGTTGCTATATTTCACTGATGAAGAAAATAATGAAATTTATTGGCAAAATGTGAAAGAGAGAATCCAAGCAGGAGAGGTTGGTATAAGTTATCTCATCTTGAATTAAGCATCTATAATATAACTGAAGAGCTTTCTAAAGTACCACAAAGTATAATCAAGTTATTTTGTTTCTTTATACGTAGTTATATAGTGATTTGACAAATCCCTGATGAATACACTTGGATTTTGCTGTCTTGACTAAACATCTCACCCGTTTTGGTATTCCAGAGTATCAGTATGGATGAATTTAAGACCTTCTGCCAGTTTACAAACCGTTTAGAAGATTTTTCAATTGCTCTGAAAATGTTTACTGTAGCCAGCCGTCCCGTTAAACGGGGTAAGAAGTGCACCATTTCATTGTTCTTCATGAAGTCAAAATGAAAAGATAATCTGTATGGATTCTGAAAATGTCCCCATTGTGTCAATTTTGCTTTATAAAATTATTTGGAACTTAATGCATTATATGTCAGTCCCTCACTACGTATTATGACAGCTACAAGATGACAAATCACCATCTCTTAGCACGCACAAAGGAAAAGAGTGAAAATAGTTTCTAAATGGAATAATAAATGATTTCCAGTCAATATTGCTACCTGATTTTTAACTGGAATCGCAGTAGGTGGCAACACCACCTCGGCTTTGTCAGGGCTCAGAAGCTAAACAACATCAGATCTGGTGGGGTTCTGGAAGGAAGAGGAAAACAAAGCCTTTTCTGCATTACTGCCAAGAAAAATATATGGATGTGTCTGTGAAGTCATCAAGATGACATCAAGGTTTTTTTAAAAAAATATTGGAAGATGCCTCCTTTCGGGTTTTTAAGATGTAGTAAAATATATTTAAAAGTTTGTTTAATAAATACAGTACTGTGTGCTTTGCTGCTATGCTAGAATAATAGTAGAACTGAGGTGTGCAGATCAGTTTCAGTCCAAATCATCCATTCAATTTAGACTGTCATTCCAGTTCAGCAATTTGAGTTCATTTAGAAAATTGAACCAATGGATGTTTTCTCAATTAATTAGTAAAAAATAGCTCATGAGCATGAACAAAGCTCTTCCAGACTGTTGATCTGATTTGGAAAAGAGAATAAATAACATTACCTTTAAAACAAATCTTTTCAATCAAAGCTTTCCAGAAACTCTATTTAGAATCTTCATTTTGACCCGTCCTTAAAAAAGGAACTAAAAAAGAACATTTAAAAGCTCTTACAAAGAACCACACTTTTTACTGTATAAAACAAATATTTATACAGCGTGCCTAGTTGTATATGGGTTCTCTCTACCAAAAACTAAGTATATTTCTTCTTTTTTTATCGCTTTAAAAAAGAAGTGACAAACTGGAATGCATATATGAAGTATAGTATGTGAAATAGCATTTATAAACCTTACTACAAAGCTGAACCTTTAACAAGTAAACATGGGATCAATTTGCTGCTGCCATTTATGTAAATAAGAAATTAAAGACAATAGAATCCAAAAATGAACACCATCTTTGGTTTGCTTTATAGTAATTCTCTCTTTTCCCTCATCATCTGTTGTTAATCCATTGCTAGTACAGAATTGTTATATCCTTTTAAAATGCATAAAACCCCCATTTGATACGGATTTAATTTTATTTATTACATTGCATTTTGGTTAAATGTTATCATCCTTCCCCCCCTTCTATATATTGTCATAAAGCATAATTGTAAGGAGTGATTTTCTATTGCAGTTAGTACAGGCCCAAACAAGACAAAGGCAAGGAAAAGCAAATTTTAATTATAGATCGATTTCATAAATCTTTTAGAGTGCATATACTCAAGGAAAAAAACAATTTCTTCAGAAATATAAAAGGAATTGCAATATACCAGGTAAAATATTGTAATTCAATTTTTTTGTTTACTGGGCAAATTTATGTGCTCAAAAAGCAGAGTCAGGTAAAAAAGCTAGCTATTTTCCATAAAGCAACTGGTTCCACCTCTGTGAAAATAGAAGTAATTTTTCTTCAATAAATACAGTGCTACATAGCTGTTTAAGCATGGCTGTGGACACCCATTTTCTGATCACACTTTTATTTCATGAGTGTAAAGTTCTCAGATTCCTTTATTCTTTAGATTTATAAATCTAGTTATTATTTTTAATAGAAACATGAAATATCTTTGCTTGTGTTAGCGGAGTTCAAGAGAGCTGTGAAAGTGGCTACTGGACAGGAACTCTCAGATAATGTTTTGGACACCATCTTCAAGATCTTTGATTTAGATGGAGATAATTGCCTCAGCCACGCAGAGTTCCTTGGAGTCCTCAAAAACAGGATGCATCGTGGATTAAGGGTAATTCTTCTCTCGAATGTTCAGTAGAAATGTCTAATTGCCTCACTATTTTAATAAAGTTGGGAGAGTTTATACACAGAGAGCTTATATACAGCTCTGCTGTCTGGAATCCGCACTGTATATCAGACATAAATACAATTGAGCGAGTCCAGAAGTATTTTACCAGAAGAGTATTACATTCCTCTGTTCACAACAGAATACCCTACACCACCAGACTTGAGATTCTAGGCTTAGACAACCTTGAACTATGCCGGCTAAGATTGGACTTAAGCATAATACATAAAATCATATGTTACAACGTCTTACCAGTTAATGAATATTTCAGTTTTAACCACAACAACACAAGAGCACACAACAGATATAAATTTAATGTAAATCACTCCAAACTTGATTGCAGGAAGTATGATTTCAGCAACAATGTGGTCAATGTCTGGAACTCACTACCTGATTCTGTTGTCACCTGCTCAAACCCCCACTACTTTACCCTCAAACTAACCTCTATTGAACTCACCCTATTCCTAAGAAGTTTGTAAGGGGCGTGCATAAGCGCACGATCGTGCCAACCGTCCCTATCCTATTGTCCCCAATTATTAGTTCCTATTTCTTATATTTAAACTTACATTTATTCTTATTTCTATTGAATTGTAAGCTTTTGACAAAATAAATAAATAAAATAAAATAAATAAAATATATGACAGGGCTGCCAAACTCGCAGCCCACAGGCTGGATGTGACATGCGCTGCCTATGCCCACGCCCGGTTTAGCGAAGGGGGGAAAAGTCCCAATATGTCATGTGATGCCACCATGATGATGTGAGTTTGACAGCCCTGACCTAGTAGAATTTTTTTAATTTATCAGCTTTATAAATATGCATTTATAGAACAAAATTTATCTTATTAAAACAAGCAGTTTATAATACAGGATTAGCTGGTATAAAACTTGTTTATCTCTATCTCTCTCTTTGAATCTATTATCTCTCTTGATACAATATGCTATGTTGAGGTTCTGCCACAATCTCTTGTGTTACTGCGATGGGTGGGTGGGTGGATGGATGGATGGATGGATGGATGGATGGACGGATGGATGGACGGATGGACGGATGATGTAAATGATAATCATTTGATGTAGATGATAAATATTTCCTTGGGGTCATTGGGAGCCACCCCAAGTCATGTTACTA
This sequence comes from Naja naja, assembly GCA_009733165.1. Classification (NCBI taxonomy): domain Eukaryota; kingdom Metazoa; phylum Chordata; class Lepidosauria; order Squamata; family Elapidae; genus Naja; species Naja naja. The sequence continues at coordinate 41,563,897 of CM019152.1, forward strand.
ATCCCAAAATTTCTAATGATGATAATGAGTAAAATAATAAAAGGAAACTAGATAATTGTGTACTCAAAGCATTTTTAAATGATGTCTTATGCCAAATACATCCCCGAGTATGATGGCGAAGGAAGACAAAAAATAAGCAAATTCAAATTTTAGCTCTTATTACAAAATAATTAAATGGCTAAATGGAAGAACCAAGTAATGGATAATGACAGCCTGCCCAACAAACGAAGGCAAACTGGCACTGCTATATTTGTATGTCATATCTAATCATAAAACAGCTAAACTGCAGAAGTATTTTATTATTTTTCTTTTTATTATTTTTATTTATTTTATATGGTGTTTTTATATCCTTGTAAGCCGCCTTGAGTCACTATGTGCAAGTAGGCAGCAATATAAATTTTTTAAATAAATAAATAAAATAAATAGATATCTTTCTAGAACTACGCTGCTCCCTCTGGTCATGATTTATAGATCATCCCTAATCATAAAGTAATATTCATCCAGTAGCTTCCAACCACAAAAAAATACATGGTTGTGATAGGTTCATGTATAGATGCTTAACCAGGACAAAAGTAATGTGTGCTGCAATCAGGTAAATGTGTTTGGACCGGTAGGAATGGATGACAGATCAATTTAACAGACAGATGGATCTGACTAGCTGACTTCACCCAATGTAGCCAGCCTTAAAAAATTATAACTTAAACATAGATTGGTAACTCTTACTTTTTTTAAACAGGTGCCTCAGCAACAAGGAGTCCAAGGTTACTGGAAATGTGTGAAACGAGAAACCATTAAAGGAGCAAAAGAAGTTTGGAAGCAAACTGGGAAAAGTCCTTTTTAAATGTATTTTTGTACGATCATTTGTGACTCAGCTTTCTGATTTTGCTTTGGTTTTTATGTATCTTTTTACAGATTGGCTGTACTAGATGAAGTGCAATCATTAATACCATTAAATATTGGACACTTCCCTTAGTTGATTTTGATAGGGGTGGCCATGAAAAAGAAAATGTGTTTTGTGTTTTGGAATCATTCAGGGGTGCTGCAGTTTGATAGAACTGAAACCTCCAAAGCACTTTTGGTTGTTCTGCATTTTAATTGAAACAAAATTGGGAGGAACTTTCTTAGCTTGCCCGTTGTCCCCTCTTCTACCAAATGGCCCATCTGCTGCTCTTCCAAGCCCTTGATGTTCCTTGCCCTTAGCTGCTGATGTCCTTGGCTTCAATCATGACATAACCACCAGCCCAACCATTACCAAACCTACCTTCCTTTCCTCCCTTCCCCTTTGCTGCTACCATTTCCAGCGTGCTTGGTTTCAAATGCAGCATATGCAGTTGATCCATCCACTTTTTGTACCTTCCTTTCCTTGCCTCTTTGCCTGCAACCTCATTGGCCTTTTCCTGTTCTCTCTCTCTGTCCCTCCCCGAAGCATTTCTCTCTTAAATATGCTAGTTTTCATCCTGTGGCAGACCACCTCAAGCTAGTCCTCCCATGCACAGAACACTTTGCACATCCCTTCAGCAATAGAATTTGCTTTAGGGTTATTTTAGATGGTACTCATGTTCTCACAGATGGATACCGTTTTCCATACTGTCTGGAAATTAATACAGATAGTCCTAAACTTACGACCATAACTGAGCCCAAAGTTTCCATTGCTCAGCAGGATAGTTGTTAAGTGAGTCTTGCCCCATTTTGCAACTTTTTTGCCATAGTCATTAAATGAATTGTTGCATTTGCTAAGTGAATCGTGTGGTTCTTAAATGAAACTGATCTCCTGCATTGACTTGGTTTGTCAGAAGCCAGCTGGGAAGATTACAAATGCTAGTTGCCAAGTACCCAAATTTTCACTTTTTTCAGTGCCATTGTAACTTTGAATACTTGCTAAACAAATGGTTGTAAGTCAGGAAATATCTTTTAAAGGCAAGTTTCATAGCACACATGGGAATGTCCCCATTTTTAAGAATTAAAGGGAAGAAAAGGATGAAAAATACAACAATGCAATGCAATGCAATTTAGAAGTTTTTGAGCTTTAAATATCCAATATAAATTCTAGGTAAGAAATTAGTCAGGAAAAGATATCCTTAGAGCATAGTACTTTATAGACATTTGAAAACATTTTTGCATTGGAGCCCAGCTTTTATTACATTCTTCATGTATTCTGTACTTTATTCTGTTTGCATAGGGGTTTGCATCTTTCACTGTAAGCTGGAAGTATCAAAACGTTTACATAAACTGGAAGATTGTAAATTGCACAAGTGTACAAAGATTAGAAGCTAAACACAGTGAAGTCATTAAAGAAAATTAATGTTAACATTATATAGGTACTGTATATTGATTTGCTTACTGTCGAGTTCCATCAGATTCATTGTTTAAATTCCTGATAACTCTCTGTAATAATTGCTTGACTTGAGCTATGAATGAATATTAATAGCATATTATACTTCCAGTGTAGTATATTGATTAAAGGTTGGACTAGGACCAAGGAAGCCCTCATTCACAGTTTTAAAGTTTATTGGGCAACTTTGGGCCAATCACTTTTACTCATTTTCATAGGAAAACTGTAATGTTGTTAAAATGACAGAAGATTCATCTCTTCACTTCCCAGAGCAAAGAGAAGAACATACATGTTGAAGTGACTGTTTTTCACTCCAGTAACTTTCCTGAGGCTGGTCATGAAAAATTCATTTTTTTAAAGCATGCCTCTACATTAATTATGTTTTCTGCCTGACCGCCACAGAATAAAGTTTAGTTTTCAAACATGGCTGCCTTTAGAGTTTAAATTAATCTGTTTTAAATGAGCAAGGAGTGATTTATAGCTGTATACTGTTTGCTACTGCAGTAACTAGCCCAGATATTGTAGCCTTAATTCTTTTACATTTCTCCATGCAAATCACCTCTAATGAGATTCTCCCCACAAATACTTGATTAAAAACATAACTAGAAATTGCATGGTTAAATGTCTGTGGAGATTCTCAATCCCATAGTTGTCACAAAAATATCCCTAGACATTCTTCACCAGAAATACTTAGATCTCTAATAATTGGTCCTGTAACATCAAATCATTCTTCTATATTTGGATCTTAGCAACTCCACTGGGGTCATTGAAACAATGGCCTTTATTCAGACAGTTAAATATTTTCATTATGGGAATCTTGAAGAGTAAACTGTGCAATAATTTGAATGCATTAAAGTTAAATCCTAAAATCATTGTTCCTGGCTGGTGAATGTCTTAAATCATCCTAAGGGAATTGGAAAATATTAAAGTGCACTGGCAGTTGAAATGGATGCAAAGAACATTCTTGGATTCTATATGTTAAGATGCATCAAAATTCACAGTAATGATAGTCTATGATACCAAAACTGCTGAATTGCACCTTGTGGGATTTATTTTTAAGTAAATACATGGGATTATGTTGAACATATATTGACACCAATTATAGTATAATACTTCAGTAGATTTTGCTGATTCTGTAATATGTGTGTCCTTTTGAAGCCAATGAACTGTACTGAAACTGAAGGAAACATAACTCTACAATTACTGTATGCTACTTTGGATAAATACTTCTTTGCATATTCGTTAGCTGGTGCTATGATCCCATTTTGTTCTACAGCAAGAAATATTGTTAGAATACCAACAATATTTGTAACTAAGATAACACACATCCCATTGCTATGCATTCTCCAAACTATTGTCATTTAATTGTATTTGTTTTGCACTATCTAGAATCTCAGAGGTCAGTATAATTTGACTGTTGCTTCAGCTACTTCTAAATATTGATGTTGATTCATTTCCTTATTTTTTTTTACTTCTTAAAAAAAAGCTTTATACCTGATTGTGATTTATTCAGCTGATCATAAAAAATATTGGGGAATAGTACTCATTGTCACAGAGAAGAAGTGGATCCAAAATCTAGCATTTAACATTTAGATAAGTATAGTCCATTTCTACGTTTTCCTACACTATAATAGCACTAGCTAAATGTAACATTGGGGAGAAATAATGATTGCAATGATGGTGATGACAAATTGGCCATATTGGAGATTGTTGTACTATCTGTAAGGAATTAAATTAGTAAGGCAGGAGCAGCAATTTGAGCCCCAAGAGAACCATTCTGTCACCTAGAGCAAGTGCCTCCAAGATCATGAAAAGAATGATCATATTTAAAAAGCTTAGGATTTATAGGATTGGGGCATAGGCCTACATATCGATTTTTTAAAACTTTATATTGCAGTGGGCAAATCTACTTCATTCTTGTCTGCAGAAAAGAAACTTGAATAAGCCAATTGGTGAATATTATAGGAGTTAAGTGTCTGGAGAACCAAGATTTACAGCCAAGCTATAAATATTTCTGGTGATGCCTGACAGCACCTGGACACTAATAGAGATGAACAAAATAGATGCTTCTATTTTGGAAGGCTACAAAATTAAATGGATTTGTGGATTTGAAATAATTTTAGGATTCAGAACATTTCCAGGCTGTTTAATGATGAAAAGATTTGGATACCTATACAGAGAACTATGATTACTTGAAATATATTGCCACTTTTTTTACTTTTCTGGAAGGCCATAGTTCTGTCAGCAGGCCTGGGAACTCCAGTCTGATAGACAACCAATTAAGTGCCTAATGTGATTATAACTGTTTCGGCTACCGTTTTAAGCTGCAAATTTGAAACTTCTCAGAATCATCACTGTTAGTTGGGTTGCCATGTAAATTTATTAAATAAATAGATGTAATTAATCTTGTTACATTACTATTCATGCTTCTGTCTTGCACAATTACCATTCTGGCATATCTTCAACAGAAAATTATATATAGTTTTGAATGCAGAAATCACAATGATAGGAATGAAGAATGCAATTTTTGTCCTAAACATATAATAAAAATATACACATTTTATTATACGCATAATAAAAATATCCTCATATTTCTCCACGTACATACACACATCTATAGCATTGCTTCTTCCTTTATTTGCTAAGTTCAAATGTAATATGTTACAGTACAGTCATTTCTGCAGGACAGTAGTACAGTATATGTACTTACATGATCAATCTCACCAGTAGCATTACTACTGTTTCAGCAATGTCTAAACTTGACATTCCAAACAATATTTTTTAGTTTACGTTAAAATTCTTTGATAGCAGTGTAATATTAACACACTTACAGTTTTATGGTTTGAATAAGCAACTGTTCCAACTTCAGATTTCCTGATTAACTGTTATCAAATTATGGTTATTGTTTCTAATATTAATTTCTCAATGTAACTACTAAGACATTGTTATAGGTTCTCCTTGACTTATGACTAGTCACTTAGCGACCATTCAAATTTACAATAGACTTACCGAGGGGTACATATGACCCAGATTCTAAGTTCCGATCATCACCCCTCCACACGGTCATGTGACTGAATTTCAGGTGCTTGGCAACCAAGCCATATTTAATGTCATTTACCACACCCCACAGTCACATGACTGCGTTGTATGATGGCTTTGCTAAAACTGGCACTTTCCGTTTTTGGCAAAACCGCACTCGTAGCCCAGCATTAGTTCGCTTAACAACCATAATTTTTGCTTAACAGCCTCTGCAAAAGAAGTTGCAAAATTTTTTTAAAATTTCAACCATCACAACTTACAACCATGACAGGCAGGCTCCATTACAGTCATAACTTGAGAACTAACTGTACTACACAAGCACTAGACTTAGTTACCATCTAATAAACTTTCTATTCATGGCATTATCCTTGGCAGATATATAAGTAATAGACAGAACATGGAATATTCAGAACACAAATCCAAACCAGTCCATAGAATTCTGTCCAGATCTTTTTCTTTCTTTTTTTTTGAGATCTAGGAGAACATTCTTGCCTAGATCAATTACAGTTGGAAGCCTGGATGTTGTATTTAAGACGAGCTGCAGCATCTAAAGCAGGGTATCAAACTGGATTTCTTCAAGGGCTGGATCAGCATTTCTCCATGGGCTGGCCGGGGGGAGGGGGGCAGAGAGACAGGATAGACACCTCCTGCAGTATTCTGGATAGCCTCCTGCAGCACCCTGCCGACCAAACCGGCACATAGGGGTGCGTGTGTGGCTCCCCACATCCCATTTTGGCCGGCAAATTGTTGCAGGAAGTCGTCCAGGCCAAAGCACCCCATTTTGGCTGTCAAGAGGCACTGCGGGCTGGTCCTTTGCTATTTCTAGGCCAGCCCCACGGGCTAGATTTAAGCACCCCGTGGGCCAGATCCGGCCTTGAGTTTGACACCCCTGATCTAAAGTATCTGCAACATCTGCATAGAAGCATTGGTGACGCTGGTCATTTGCATGCATCTTCAGTTACAGCCCCATGATTTTCAGTCAGTGTGAGTCATGCTAGGATTTGTATTTCAGCCTATTTGAATCTGGCATCAAGCTGGCAAAAATATTATTAAAACTTGGACAGAAGACGTCAGGCTTTTATTTTCTAGGAACAGGCTGAGCTAATATACTAGGCATAGTTGGGAAAACAATTCTTTTCCACAGTCAATAGCTGAAAATCAACAACAGATGCCAAGTATATGTCTTCCCTCATAAGCTTCCAGGTTCATTTAAATAGTATTTCATTGAATTCAGGACTATGTAATGCAACTCAGAGGTGGTATTCAGCAGGTTCTGGCCAGTTCTGGAGAACTGGTAGCAAAAATTTTGAGTAGTTCAGAGAACCGGCAAATACCACCTCTGACTGGAGATTTTACAGTATCCTTCCCCTGCCACACCCAAGCCATGCCCACAGAACCAGTAGTAAAAAAAATTTGAATCCTACCACTGATGCAACTGTAGAGACACACTGACTTCATAAATAACTCATGATAAGCACGAATCTTTTTTATATTTTATATTTATATTATATTTTATTTTAATGCGAGTAAAAAGCTGGGGGTGGAGGGAACCCGTTAGATCCCTACACTAGATGTCTTAGTCTAGATTTTGATTTGACAGCAAGACAAAAATTAAAAAGTAGAGTAGGCAGAGGAGAAATGAGAACTCAAAATAGATACATTTTTTCCATAGTTTACTATAATTGTTTTGATGTATCTCTTTAGTGAATCTTGTAAAGTCCTAAATATTTCACTGGATCTTTTGTTATCTGGCAGTCAGATTCACAAAATTTTCTTCTAAGAAATGAAGTGAATTGCTATTACTTTGTTTTCATTTCATTGATTTATAGCTGAAAAAGCAACCAAAATCTTTAGTTTCATCAACTGCATGGAAAAGATATTTGGAAGATAAAATAAATCTACCCAAACAATATAATGGGCTTACTAGATATTCCTCTGGGATTGGCAAGTGTAAAGAAGTATAAATAATATTTTATATAATAAAACATAATGTTAAAAAGGTAGACAATTAATAGCAAACATGGCTGACATACTATACCTCCAGAAAATGGGAGCTGTCCTCATTCTGGCCCAAAGGCTGAGGGTGAAGACCCAGATATTAACCATTTTCCTAGAGCAGGGGTGTCAAACTTGCAATGACATGACGTATCACAACTATTTTCCCCCTTTACTAAAAGGGGTGGTGTGGCCAGTGCATGACGCATCCAGCCCATGGGCTGTGAGTTTGACACCCTTGGCCTAGAGGGTGCAGACTTGCTATATATCAAAAGAAAGACTCATCCAAAGGCCAAAGCTGCCACTGAGAATACATACTCAGTATGTATTACATAAGTTTTAACAATGACACTGATTCAAGGACCGGACTCACGGTGTTCCTTTCCTATGCTTGTATTTGAGGCAAGCAAATCTTAAGTATATGTCTGTATTTGAAAATAAATAACAAACTCCCACAAGGGGGAGCCCTGTGTTTTTCTTTGTTAATTCATATTTGCAAAGATTAAATTGACCATTTCTAAAATAAGAATGAGAAACTGTTAAATTACTTTCATAATTCTAGCCCATAGGCACTGATCAAAGGCACATATAAATATACAGTTCAATATAATATAATATAATATTGGGGTTATATATAATTTTATATATAGTTTATAAATAGAAACTGAAATCCTAAATCCCTTTGGGTTGTTAAATAGATCTTACTTTTCTCTCTTTTGGGCCTTGTCTTTTGGATTCTTGTGATAATGATAACCTTAACCGAAGCAATGTTTTTAAGCACTCCTATAAAATGCTTACAGTGAGATTTTGTATATTAATATTTTTAGAATCCTTGAATATTGCTGTTTCTTAGATTGCCAAAAAGATGCTTAGATGTAGACATGGATAATGATATTGCAGGTCCTTGGTTCAAGCATGTATATTTTCCCACGATTCTACAGCTATTGGACAAGCCCAGAAAAAAGATACAGCTTGTTGAAGATGTCAACAAATGTAATGTGTATAGCCACAAAGCATAGCACACCCCTACTTTGCAAGGTGGAAATGTTGACCAAGATTATAGGGTGAGCACATATGGAGAAAGTAGACAGTCTTTATACAGCTCTTTAAAATACTACGGTATTTCAACAGGTTGTAAATTTCCATTAATCCAGTCTGCTAAGACATCGCCCAACTGATCAATAATAAGAAAATCTTGCTCAACCACATTTTATAAGAGGAGTGTGTCTTAATCTTCAATAATAGCACTGCAGGCGAGTATGCCAAAAGAAATAACAATAAATGAATATTTCTGGAAAGATGTCTGACTTTGTATGCTCAGTAAGAGTGACTAAACTCGCATCCTTAACTTGAGTGAATGTATTGAGAATTTTAAAATTAATGGACCAAATTTAACCTCGCTAAATAAACACAACAAGAAGTGAGAGTTGGAGCAGGATGATGATCTATAGCAGTTAGCCTCAGTGCACCCCAAGTGCTGGTAAAATTTATTTTGATTAGAGGAATGCACAGAACTGACTTGACAAATCCTGGCAGTGAAAGTCCACACATCTTAAAAGTTACTAAGATTGAAAAAATGCACAAGAATATCCTTAACACTGTATAATGGGATGAACTTTTTAAAAAGTATTATGATTATGAATAAATAAACTATACAAGGCTTCCAGTTCTCAATAAATATGCAAATAATTTAAAACATTAGCATAACTAATTGGAACCAACATTTACCATAGCAATAATAAGACTTTTACTAATTGAAAAGGTTAAACTGAAATTATTTATCTTGATGCCTTTTCTGAAATCATAGGGGTGGGGAATGGGAATTGATGCAATACAAAACAGTACACATTTTATTATATGAATATAATACCTTAGGCCAGGGCTATCAAACTCCTGGCCCATGGGCCAGATGCATCACATGTTGGCCACACCCATGCCCAGTTCAGCGAAGGGGGGGAAAGTCCTGATATGTCATGTGACACCGCTGTGACAATGTGAGTTTGACACCCATGCCTTAGGCAATTTAAGTCATTGATTTAGTAGTAGTTTAAACAGCAGTGGCTGTAGTCCCTTGGATCACCACTTTGTCTCAGGTTATAAGCCCTGCAAAATGGGTTTCTTGTATTTAAATTTTATAGGGTGCAGTTATCAGTTGCAGTGAGAACCAACATTCATTTTGATATCAGGCCTAACATACTACATATGTAACAGTTGTATGATTCATCTTTCACTAATGTTACGACTTTAATCAGTAGATGTCTGTGTGCAACATCTTATTCTTGGGTTAATTATGAAGATGAAGCTTAATTACATCTTTGTAGTTCATACAGATGAATTAAATGTTTCATGTGTTGCGAAACAAAACGTGTAACCTTTCTTCTACCAAAATGCCTTCGCTTTTACATACAGTAGCTGACTGATGTACCACTTGAAAGGCAGCAGATGAGATGGCTGGACTATTGGTAGGCTTGGGTGGCATATCTTACTCTGTACCTTCTCACCAAGTGTGACTGCAGAAGCACAAGACAAAACAGTCACAGCACTAGGTTGGTTTCTAAATCAGCACTGACCTCCAAATCCTTCACTCTACCTAATAGGACTGGCTACCAGCACTTCTGAGAAGTCCAGGTTTGGGGAAATCATTCTTGGCATGTTTAGCTTTCTGTCACACCCACTCTGCCCTTCATAAAGGCAAACTGCCATAACTCTAAACCTAACTCCTGGCAACTTCATGAAGTACCCAAATAAGTTTTTCTTGGCAACTTCACAAGAAAAAATAGGAGGGGAGGTAATGCTCTTTATGGGGGTTCATGGATGAAAAGCAGGAGATTTCTCCCCCCCCCCGCACAATTTCCTAAAAGGAGCATGCAGCCCTAGGACCGGGTCTCTTATTTGAGCATTACCCAGATCTGATCCTACTGAACTGTCAAGATAAGCCATGTCCAACTAGGTGTCGCCACCCTTTTCCCATGTTCACAAATCAATGGCCATTTCGCAACGTCGCCGAAAAGCTTGCCCATGGTTGTTGTTGTTCCTTTTGACAGCCCAGTCTGGCCTAAAGCACTACAATTCCCAAGGGACTCACCCGGGATTGACAGACTTTATTATTCGAATGTGATATATTCGGTCATCTAAGTCGGTTTAGCTCCAGGGATCAGCCAAGTTCGACCTTCCACTCTGCCTGTGACTTTTGTCCCGAACTACTCGAGCTCGTCTGTCTAGGAACAACACCCTTTCGAGGAAGGCGCTAGAATCACTCAGGGCGGTTTCCCCCTGGGTGGGATCCACTGATCGAGTAAAAGGGAAGAAGAAAGCGACCCCAGGCTCTTGGGGATCCCACCCTTCGGCCAATCCCCAAGGGGAATGGCGTCCGAGAACATCTGAACTACCCGCCGCGACCGGCCAGGCATCGCGCAGAAAGGAGCCGCATCGTTCCTTCAGCCGCGAGGTCAGGGCTGCTTGCGGCGATTTGGGTGTACGTGAGAAGAACGGCCGGGCGGCAGAAAGGAAAGCGGAGCTCCGGTCAAGACGGCGGCGGGGCGGCTATAAGAACCCCCGCACCCCCAACTCCAGCGGTCTTAGCGGAGAAGAGTTGCTGCCCGCCGCTTCTCCCTCACGCTCGCCGCGCTTCCTTCTTAGTCCTCGGGAGTCGCTGCGCAAGGCAGGCACGCCCAGGCCCTGCCCCCTTAGCGTAAGGCAAGGAAGGGCGGGGGCCGGGAGGCACCGCCGCAGCAGCAAGCGGAGAAGCGGCGGCGGCGAGGAGAGCGGCGGCGGTGAGAGCGGTTGCGGCACCGATGGCTCCTGCGGGCGGTAGCGGCAGCTCAGCGGCGGGGAAGATGGCGCCGTCGCACGTCCTCAAGTGCTGCCAGAGGGTGCTGGCGTGGGTACCCGTGGTCTTCATCGCCCTAGTCGTGGCCTGGTCCTATTACGCCTACGTGGTGGAGCTCTGTGTGTGTAAGTAAGCCGACGAGGTTTCGCTGCCGCCCTGCTGGGGAGATTCCGCCTGCCCGAAGGAAGGAGGAAGCTGCCTCATAACCTCGGAGTGCGCCCTTTCGCTGGGTTGCTTTCAAAGGCGGGATCCGCGGGAAGGGACCGGTGGTCTCCTTTCCCCCAAATTACTTTGTCGGCTTTCCGGCTTCTTCCTTCTTGCGCAAAAGTCCAGGGGTGATTCATTCTCCAAGGTTTTGGGGGGGGTGACCTGTTGCCAGCCGCCTCACTTTCTCTCAGGAAGAAGGCAATGGCAAACCACTTTTTGGGGGAGGGTGAACCCCTTGCCAAAAACACTGCATACTTTGTTCGGTGGTGTCAGAGATTTGGACACGATTGAACGGAAAGGAGGGAGGAGGGGAGGAAACCTCGTGTTTAAAACTATTCCTGGGCATTTGCCTTAATCTGGGAGAATTAGCAATCCATCCTCGTGTTGTCAAAGCCCGGACAGAGTCTCTTTTGAATCTTTCATGTAGAACAGGGCTTGCGGTTTAAGGAGAGGAATTGAAATGAGGAGGCAAGTCCACCATTTGACTTAAGTACAAACTGGGTGTTTGTAAGAAAGAGCAAAACGCCTCTTATGTAGCCTTATGTAGAAGTGCATCTTTCTTTACTAGTGGGGTGTATTTCAATAAAAGGGTTGGTAGCATTGCTAAGTGTTTGTTTTCTCTGAATCATGGGCATTAAATCCTTTTTAAGGTCTTTTCTTTCATTCCATGGTTGGGGATGGGGATTGATAGGTGTGCTGTGGATAAGGGTTGCAGTTCATTTTTGGACTGCTAAAATCCTTGAGCAGTCACTTCTCAGAGAAGACAATATAAATGTTTTGACTGATGGTAAAATGTACTTACCTTTAGACCAAATTTGAGTCCCAAAGGGGATTGGAAAAGAAATACCGGTAATTTAGTGCAGTGTTTCTCAACCTTGTCAACTTTAAAGCAAATGGACTACAACTTCCAGAATTCCCCAGCCAAGGCTGAGAAATCCTGCTTTAGTTTTATTTGTACAGTAATCCTTCCCTGTGTTTCTTTGGACATTGTTCATTAAATTGTAAAACAGAACTGGTTCCTATCATGTTGATCTAGAAGAGTTATCTTTCATTAATCCTTCATTTGTTAAAAGTTTTAGGGCCCATTCCAAATAAAAATACAAAAGTATTTGGAGTGAATATAGGGTTGATTTGATTTGTATGGCAAGGCTAATGTAGGTGGAATCCCTAATTTCTACTTTTTATGAAGTAATTAAAAGTGATTGCAGAAGATAATAACAATGAAAATTGTAATGCATGCATATCTATTTAGGGAAAAAATCCCACTGAGTTCAATAAATCCTATTTCTAAGAAAGTAGATATGGATTGCAGATTTAGTTATCTATTTTATTCACTTAACCAGAGCAATTCAAAAAGATGAAAGGATAGTAGTAACTGGTCTCAGAGCCCTTAATCATATTTCAAGTAATCATAACTAATCAATAGCACAGGTAACTCCATTATTAATTAAAGATGACATAGGATTATAGCACTTGTTTTAAGAAAATCAAAGGTGGATTTTTAAAAATTGATCTTTCTATATTTTATTAAAACTGTCTGATTGTAAGGTTCAGTTGGGCAAAACAGTGCATCATAGGGCCACCATTTTATAACCAAATAAACTACGCTCAAATAGACTACGTTTCAGAATGGATGGGACCCAGTATTCCCTTAGGAATGAAGTTTGGAGAGGTGGCTGCTTCAGCTGCGGTTACTTGATAGACTTTTTCAACATTCCCTGACAGCTTCCCACATGTCAATAGGGAATCCTGCAGGAAGTGTAAACTCAATTGTAATTGCCCACATTCCATGCCAGTCTCCCCTGGAGCAAAATCTTTACTTGTATGAAGTTTATTCAGAGTTATATCAATGGGGAAGCCACAGGCTTCCTCATACCTGCAACCTTCCTAGCTCCTCTGTACTTGTGCCTCCCCGTTCATTTGTGATCAGAGCACCCTTCCTGACCCATTCTGCACTTCTATGTACCTTCCCCAGCCCTTATTGCATGGCTTGCGCATCTCCACTTGCCCTTCTCGGCTCACATTGCAGCTGTTGCACACTTTTTGCACTCTTTTCCACCCATGCTACAGCCTTGCATTTTATCCTCAATCTATAACTCATGCTGCATTTGTTATGCACCCTTGCACATCCTTCCTAACCTGCACCATGCCTTATGTGCTCTTCCCATCCCAGGCTGGACCTTTCACGCACCTTCATGCACACTTCTCAGCCTGGGTGTCATGTATTATTTTTTAGTGAGGAAGCTGAAACATTTAAATTAGATGGAGGAGGTAGGAAGCAAGCAAGCAAACAAGCTTGCTTCTTTTTAGTTATCCCACTAGGAAACTTAACAGGGAAGTAGACAGGAACCTGGAAGTCACTCCTGCTCCCATTGATTTTTTTTTGCCCACTGTGACCATTCTGTTTGTCTATTTAGGTAAATAAATATCTCTGCAACAATGATCCAGCAGTTATGGGTTGTCTAGTAGGTACTAAAACTTACTGTTCTTGAGTTGGAGTCCCTTGTAGTTTCAGTATAAATCTTGAAATAGTATAGTTTAAAGGCTTATCTCATTTTGAACATCATTAATGGTTTGTTTCTAAGTACCATCTCTTAGCATCAATTCTTGAGCTCTGCAAATGATTAAAATGTAGTATATAGTTATCCAAAAGGGACATTATTCTAAGCAAAGAGAAGAGATCTTAAATAACGCCTTCTTGAATTATCCTTCCATGTTTTGATCTAAACTGTACATGTCTGCAATTTGTATCCTTTTGCTGAAAACTTTACAAATAAATAATTAATGCTTTGATACCACAAAGTTACAGATTGCAGATAGAGCTTGTGCATATAGCTTTCAATATACTGTATGTGGCTCGATGAAAATGTTGAAGATAGAAGTAGATTCTCCCTATGTTCAACCTTGACGCATTGATACTGTTTTTTGCAGTGTCTTCATGCATTGAACATTCTGTGATTTTAACAACTGAACTGAGCTAGTATGTTCTGGACTTTAAAGCATCAATGTACACCAGGACTCAGGCTTTTATGAAGTGACTTCCCCTTGCATGATGCTTAATTTACACTTGTAGCAATTTACATATACCAGGGAGCTTCCTAGAAGAATATACAGTAAAGGATTTTGACAAGTATGCAGATGTCTACTAATTATGGGCTAATGTTTAAAACACTTTCAGGAATCTCTTAGGAGAGTTCCTGAAGTATTGATTTAGGCACATTTTAAAGAATAGTCTTCACAGAAATGTACAGAAACCAATCACTTGAAATAACTTCTTTCTTCCTTCCTTCCTTCCTTCCTTCCTTCCTTCCTTCCTTCCTTCCTTCCTTCCTTCCTTTCTTTCTTTCTTTCTTTCTTTCTTTCTTTCTTTCTTTCTTTCTTTCTTTCTTCATACATAGATTCTGTATGCAGAGAAACTCTGAACAATTGCTATCTGAGCCATGTTCAGACACAATAGTCTCAGACCATATGTGATCTAGCATGTTTCTCAGTTTCTGCAAACATTTTATGGTTTTTCAAAACAATTTTCTGATGTCATCTAAAATAGGAAAATGTAAACTCTATATTTTTATTTATCCACTATATTGATTGCAAATTCTACAATAGGTGCATAAGATGTGAATCTTATTATTGCATAGAAAGCACTGTCTATGCTTATGGGACTAGAGAAGACTTCTTAAGCAAAACAACTCTTATCCTTGCCCTCGTGGAATTTTCTGGATTACATTTTGTGCTAAGGAAGACAACAGAAAGAGATGTGATATGAACAGATATGAAAAGCCCTATATAAATGCAAATAACCAATATTGCACATATTAAATTTTGTTGCAGTTAAGTAGAAAGAAGGACGTACAGTAGTTAAAATATATGAGTGGAAATTAATGTTTGAAGTAAACATTTTCACTATATGTACAAAAACTTTCTCCAATCTAGTGCTTCAAAATTTGCTGAGACAACCCTCAAAATTCACATGCTTGGAAACCTACCTAGAATTCTAGCAGTTGTCCACTCAGGAAACTTTTTTTTTTAAATTCGCATTTATATGCCGCCCTTCTCTGGAGACTCAGGGCAGCTTACAATTTTTTGGAGCACAACCCAATGCGCTCAGCAATAGCCTTCATTCCATTGTATATGCCTGCTTATTATTACTAGGGCTTTTTTTTTTTGGCCTCCCCAAGCGGCATTTTTGCAAAGTCAGCTTATTGCCCCCAACAATCTTGGGTCCTCAATTTACCTACCCCGAGAGGATGGAAGGCTAAGTCAACCTTGAGCCTGGTGGGATTCGAGCCTGCACTAATTGCAGGCAGCTGGAACTAAGTGCTAGGCATTTAACAGCCTGCACCACCAAGGCTGACTTTTAATGTAACTTGTAATGCACTTATATTTATAATGTAAAGACTTCAGTAAACATTGACACTGTTTACTGAAATAGTGTTAGTTTGGATAAGCTAATTTTGAAAGGAGACCAAAAGTTACTTATTTTAAAGCTGAATCCTCAACGTGAAAATATGCTCAGCTAACTAACTTGCATTAAGCACATCATGTGTCAAGAAGAGATGTTGACAAACTTCTATATGCAGAATTTATGATTGATTTAAAATTGATAGAATTAAAACAGTTCTATTACATAGCAATCATATCTCAGGAAATTAAAATATGTATATTTGTCTCCTTCTCTCATCCATGTTATTGACCTGAATTGAATGAAAAGACTTGAGACAGTTAACATGCAGTGCAAAAATACTTTTTCATTACTACAAGGTTCATTAGTATCACTGTGTCTTCTAGCTTCTCATTAAGGAGTCAGGATTCCTCCCAGGCAGATACCCTGTTGGAGATCTTTAAAATGATAAAAACTTATTTTCATATCTTCTGAGACTTACGCATGAGATTAAGCAATGTAACTGTAAAGAAAAATTCTGGCCTTTAATAAAAGAGGAAACTTATTTTGGTTTTTTAGTCTCATTTCCTGGCAGCCAGAAATCCTTTTATGTGACATGAACTACGATCAGGTTCTCTCCAATTTATAATATGTACTTGACATTTTGATATGATTGTGAATCCAAGGCAAAGATTGATGTGAATTCTTTGCAAAACAGTGACCTGAGATAGGTTCTTACTTTGCTGAAATTTAATAACGTCTTATTTAAACTGAATTCCTGTAGATCAAGGGTGGGGAACTATGACGCTTTTATGAGTTGTGGAGTTCAACTCCCATGATTCCTGAACCAACCATGCTGGCTGAGGAATTCTGGGAATTGAAGTTACAAAGGGGCCATAATTCTCCATCTCTGCTCTAGATAACTAAAGATCTACAGTACTCTTTGTGATTACTACTGTACTTTATTTTGAATAATAGCATGAATGGTATATAATAGATCAAGTATAGGTTGGTATTTTGCCAATGAAATGAATAGTTTTAGCAAGTGGGACATAACGGGATTGTCTATACCAGGGATGTCAAACTCAAGGCCCGCTGGCCAGATCCGGCTTGTGGGGTACTTAGATCTGGCCCACAGAGCCAGACTGGAAACAGCAAAGGACTGGCCCACGGTGCCTCTGCCAGCAAAATGGAGCTCGGCCTCCTGCAGTCTTCTGCTAGCCGCAGCCAAAAACAGGATTCCATTTTTGCTGGTGGAGGGCTACAGGAGTCCGTTGTGGCCGAAAACAGGCCATATGTGGTCCCTCCGGGCTCTGTTTTCACTGGCAGAAGGCTATCAAAACAAACTAAAAACAAAACAAAAGGAGAAATGTTTCCCCTTCTGCATTTGAGCATGCAAGAAGGGATACAAAAGGAGAAAGGGAAAGAGGAAAGACAAAGGAAAGATGGGAAGGAAGAAGAAAGGAGAATGAAGAGGGAAGGAAAAAGAAGGGGAGGAGGGAAGGAAAGGGAGGGAGGGAGGGAGGAGATTATAATGAGAGTGAGTGAGGGTCTCAGGGAAGTCTTGCCTTAGTACTTGGCCACCATAGGTGCCCCCAACACGAGTCCTGGTCATGCCCACCCTGGCCACGCCCACTCCCCAGCCCTCTGAGGTCAAACACAAACCTGATACAGCCCTCAATGAAATTGAGTTTGACACCCCTGGTCTATACCAACATCTACATCAGCCTGCCAATCCCTTTCATGGGAAATCCGTTTCACATCCCCACTCTCTGAATTTTAAAATGAGAGAGCTGTTTTCCTCTTCCATGAAAGAATTCCATTTAGCCCCCTCTCTCTTATATACAATACTCACACAACACCACCACCATTCCTTGAATACGGAGATGCCTTCTCCTCTGGAATTTGAAGTGGGCAGTGCAGGAAATGTTGTTTGCTTGAGAAAAAAATTATATATAATTGACTCCAGTTTTCTCCCCGGATCTAACTAGTTTTTGGGGTGAGATATCAAACCAAACTTTTAAATAATAAAAAAGGCAGGTTTTTTTAATACAAGCATCAAACTAAGGATTAATACAGGGGTCTCCAACCTGGCAATTTTAAGACTTGTGAACTTCACCTCCCAGAATTTCCCAGCCAGCATGGGAATGCTGGGAGTTGAAGTTCACAATTCTTATAGTTGCCAAGATTGGAACCCTCGGATTAGGAAAAGTTTAATTGCAACAAAATCACGTGGCAATGTGATCTTCATTTTAATATTAGTGCTTAAAAATTTGTAATCTATCTGAGCAAATAGGCTGAGAAATATAAAATTGAGCAAAACAGCACTTAAAATAACCTTCAGTGCCTCACACGATTGCCTAATTAGACCTTGAGGTTGAAATCTGTAGTGTGAAATCTGTTTTCTCCTAGTTCCTGTTTTTTACAAGTCTCTAGTCAACCTTCATTCAGAACAAACTCACCTCTGTTTCTATCACTTAACTACAGTGACTTATGACCAAAATTTTGAGTTTGACTGCGATCATGAAGTGAGTACTATTACAACCATGAGAGATTTAAATCTTTTAGTCTTTCCACAGGTTGCCAGAAGCGTAGTATATGCATGCACTGGAGCTCTTTTTCCTGCTGTGCTGATTTTATTTTATTTATTTATTTACTTACTGGAGTTATCCCCACCATAATCAGAGAGACTGTAAGTAATTCAGAATGCATCCTGCATAATAATAATGAAATGTTTAGGTAAAATAAAAACAAAACAAGAAATTAAACTCTCTGCATTGCATTTATCTTGTCCTCAACTGCTACTTGTTCAGGTGTAACGTTAGCAAGGTCCCCTCAAGCAAACAGAAGCAATTCGGCCAATACCCCAGTCATATGATTATTGGGATAATACCAGTGTCTGTTGGCTACATTAGATCTCCAGTCCCTGTCCCCAGAACCATTCTTCTTTGGGCAATTGAAGAATCCTCTGTAAAAATATGTGTGTTGCCCAGTCCCAGCCCACATTAAGGAGAGTGGTAATTTCATGCCAGATGGCAATGTTTGATGGAAGCCAAACAAACTGACCAATCCCTTTCTATAACATATCCTGCAAAAAGTATAGAGGGAAGTATGGTGGAATGTAGACTAGTTTCCCAGGAGGAAGGTGGCTGCATTCCATCATAGATGGCTCCATTTGATGGCAGCATAGCATAGATTAGGGATCGGCAATTAGGACAAGAAATTTAGGGCAATTTAGGCTTCTTCTTTGACTTAGCTAATTAGGATCATAGTAAAATATCCTTGTGCTTTTGATTAAGTCCCATCCCAAATGCACCAAAGGAGGTTTTCAAAAGGCAATTGTATATCTTGGGTTTTTTTTCCTTGAAAATGTTTCACTTCTCATTCAAGAAGCTTCTTCAATTCTTTAGCATCTGAAGAAGCTCCTTGGATGAGAAGCAAAATGTTTTCAAGGAAAAAAACTAAGTCCAATTGTCTTTTGAAAAGCACCTTTAGGACAACCATGACCTGGATGATTGAGAATCTCCACAGATGTTCTCCCTTTCCAAATATTTATCATTTTATTATTGCAAAAGCACACTATTAGTGGAGTATTTTCAAGACTGGAAAAAGAACATACATGTTCTGAGTATTCTGGACAAAATTAAAGTCAAGATAGCAAATGAAGGATGGTAGAAAATGGTAGCAAAGATTATTGCAGAAGAAAGTTCATTGTTGAGCATCTAAAAGAGTAGAAAGGGAGGTAGCTAACTGGTTGATTTTCTCTGGGAAGCAAATCTGTAAAGTTTACAGTGCTAGGGGTAGGAGAAGCATCAGTGTGGATAGATTCTTGAATCAGCAATGCTTAATCTAGGCATGACAGCTTCCCAAATATACTGTGCTGCTTCATTTGGCTACGTCAAGAGGAGATGATTCAGTACCTTGTGCAGTATATTATGGTAGCCACTTCAAAAGGCACCTTATCAGCTGAAGAGCTCATGTTCTAATGACTTTAGTTTGGGCTCATGCAATCCTAATTGTGCTGAGCGTGCATGGTAAGAAGATTAAAGATTGATCATTGTTCAGGCTTGGTGAAATTCCATTTTTAGCAGACATGAAATACAATTTATGGAAGTTAATGCCGTTCTTGAGGAAGGCAGCTAGTGATCAATATATAAGGAACCCTGAAAACCAGATACAGATTGCTTAGAAGCCACATTATATTTCCCAGCCAAGAGAGGATTATGCTCAGTAAAATGCCTTATATTCAAAGTACCAAATATCCCTGAGATCTCCATGCATTCTTCCCGACCCATGCTGCCCCACATGCACCCTCCCCAACCTGTGTAGCATTTCCCATGCACCCTTGTGTGCACCTTTTCCAATCCACACCACCTACCCATGTTCACTCCTGGACTTCAACAGCATCTCTTGAGCACCTCACACCCTTCCCTTGCACTTGCAGATTCCAGTTGGCTTTCCCACAGATTTTGTCCATGCAAGCTTCCCACAAGCAAAGTAAATGGGGGAACTAGCAGGAATTAGGGGAGTGGGGAAGGGAAATTTCCAATGCTCCCTACCAGCTTTCCCCAAGGAAACTCAATAGGGAAGCCAGATGGAAGTTGTTCCCACTGTCACAGCTTTTTTGCCCACTTGTGATCATTCTGTTTCTCTTTAGTTATAGAAATGATAATCCAGCAGGTCACGGGTTATCTAGATAAGTCCATTATTCACTTTACAGTATGTAAAGTACACTTTGTAGTACTCTACACAATTGCAATTTTTTGATAATGAAAGAAAATTGGATAATTGTCTTTAATTAGCAATAATTTGTAAGTTGTGTATTTTCATACAACATAGTGGTAGGAATGTGCACAAAAGAGAACATTTATTTGGTTTTAAATCCCAAACAAACTGTTTTTCTTATGGAAGTTTTGCAAGTCATTCCAGATCAGCTGTGATTCAGCACAAAATAAAACTTGGAATATTTGGAAAATTTACAGGAGCTTTGGAGGATTTCACAGGATAGATAGGACAAGATTGGAATATATTACCCCATCTCTCTTCTTCCTTTCCAGTGTTCCCAGTTATCATATCATATGGTTCTTCCAGTTTACCATCTCCCTAGTGTAGGGGTGTCAAACTCAACACACATGGGCCACATCCAGCCTGCAGGGTGCTTAGATCTGGTCTGCGAGGCCGACCTGGAAATAGCAAAAGACCAGCCTGTGGCCCGCAATGCCTCTGCCAGCATGTGGCCTTCCCAAGCTCCATTTTCATTGGCAGGGGGTTGCAGGAAGCTATCACATCTGAAAAGCTTGGGAGCCCGTTTTCGCTGGCACAGGCACCCCTGACACGAGTGATGTCAAGCTGGCCACGTTCACCCTGGCCACATCCACTTTGGCTATGCGCCCCCAACACCCCACCCCCGAGGTCAAACATAACCCTGATGCGGGCCTCAATGAAATTGAATTTGACACCCCTGCCCTAGTGCCTTCTCATTCCACCCTACCCTTGCATTCCTGCTGGGTTTCCCTAAGTTTCTGGCCTTTTTCCATTCTTTTTTTCATAACAATCTTTATCAAACACACCCTTATAAACTTACTCAACTTGAAATCCCTGGGTCTCCATCCATATTGAGAACTAAAGATTCCAGTTTGCTATATGCTATATATTTCAAAAGTGTTTTGAAATAGGAAACTTTTTTCTCCAAATGTTCCTAAAGTATTGTGTGGCATGCTGCTCAGATTGCATGTGGGGAATGTATGGGAAGTTGTGTGATCCTCCTTGTCTCTGCATCATACTAGAAATTATTCTTACATGATTTGAAAACAAGCTCCAAGTAGCCATCGTTTGCTCAAACAACCTCATTCAGATTGAAATTGTAAGAATAGATAAAGTCAGATTCAGACAAAAGAAATACTTTCTTTCTATAAATGGCATATACACACCCAAATACACACACATACACATGAATATAAAAAGGGAAAAAACAAAAACTATCATAATGACAGATGTAAAAATGACAGATTTCTGAATAACTTGGAATGCTTTTAATTATTCCTAGAAATAATCAGTGAGCCAGCCAATAGCTTGAATTTCCAAAATAAGTCATTATTATAAAATAAGCCAGAACTTATTAGTACCAACATATGATTCAGGGTGGGTAAAAAAGATGCCAAGGTTTTCACAATAGTATTGCTGGCTTCAATCCATGTTGGTTTTGAAAGATCATAAAAGGCTCAATCCTCAAGATAGTCTCCTTTGTAAACCTCACTGAAATCTATTAAGCAATTTGTATTAGTATCCCTCATTTCAAGAGAAGAGCCAAACAAAATGCTCAAGGCAAGGTGTTAATCAACATTTAGCTTTCCAGAAACAGCTAAAATACAATTGCCGGCATCATTCACTATTGATCAGGTGGGTTGGAGCTGGTGGTGAAATACATTTCAATCATATCCAGAGAGGCACTATTTTGTCACTAAGAGAGATTTATTCCTATCTCTGTGCAGGTAGATGCCAGATGGGGGTGGTAATGACATTTTCTTCATTGTACAATGTCACTTGGCTGCTTTGACTCTCAAATAGTGTACATAGTATTTTGTGTTATAATGTCTTAGTCACCTATTGGAGCTGATGCTACTGCAAAGATCAATGCCACCTTTTTATTTATTTATCTGTTTATTAAATTTATTGGCCACCCATCTTACCACAAGGTAACTCTGCTATTGATGAGAGCAAGTTAAGACTCCAGACATGATTCTTCGTAGTCATGGGGATGGGATGGAGAATGGCAGATTAAAAGGAAAGACCATGATGAACTGTTGCTCCTGAATGTTTATTAATAACAAGTTGCTGCCATTCATATCTGTCATTTAATGTCAGTTGAATGTAAATCCATAATTGGAGTCCTTTGATATGGAAGCGACATAACATATATGTACATGAACTCTCCGAGTTACTTCAAATACCACTGATTTAGTCTGTTATTTTGGAAAGAGATCTGACCACAAATACTGCCAGTTGCAATCCAAACTGGTAAATCAGTTCCGTTAAATCGTAGCTTACTGCATTTACGATCCCTGTTCCAGTACACGACAATGGCTAGCTAATATTGTCTTTGGCTTAAAAATGCATTTGTGAGGTGAAATGTATATCCTGCTGCAATTTAACAGATTTTTAGTGGCTTATAGCCAGGAACCCACCCCCCACCCCCCAAAATAATAGTACAGACACAGAGTATTGAAAAACCTAAGTGACATCAGGCCCCAACACACACAAACAAACCACAAAGCTAGTTGGGTGACCTCTCTCTTTTAGTCCAATCCAGCTCACAAGGTTGTTGCTGTGGAAAAAATAGGACAAAGAAGGGGTGTTAGATCTGCTGTTGAGTTACTTATGAAGTAATAATTTGAAGTAATAAAGGCAGGATAAAAAATTTTATTAGATTTTGTATTGTTATTATTGTATTTTATTATTCACAGTACACTGGCTCTAATGTAGACTTTTCTATTGTACTTTTCAAATGCCATTGTATTCTTTGAGGCTGAACTAAGATGGTATCATTATCTGAGAAGGAGATGTTATTTAAGAGCTCCTATGTCCAATGGAGTTAAGCTACACTGAGCTTGCAGATATTAAGTTTTGAATAGCCATAGATGGGATTAAGCTATCAAGCAAATAATACAGCATTGGAATTAGCTGTATTTCAACTTCTTAATGAATATGTGTGTTAATTGCAAGGCTAAATATTAAACATACCAATTAATGTTTAAATTATTTTCATTATATGTACCCAAATATAAAGATGATTCTATTCAGTGCCATTCTACCTATTTCCAATCAGATAAATTTAAAGGAAAGAAAATTATTAATTATAGCAATAGCACTTAAACTTGCATACTGCTTCATAGTGCTTTACACCACTCTCTAAGCAGTTTTACAGAGTCAGCATATTGCCCCGAACAATCTGAGACCTCATTTTACCAACCTCAAAAAGATGGAAGGCTGAGTAACCTTGAGTCGGTCAGGACCAAACTCCTGGCGTGGGTAGAGTGAGCCTGCAATAACGTATTCTAACCACTGCACCACCAATGCTGATAATAAAAAGTATTATGAGTAATAATTTTTAAAATTATCCACATATACTCGCAGATAAGACCACCTATGAATAAATCAGTTCTCAAGTTTTTTAACCGAAATACCATGAAAAATACACTACCCGCAGATAGGACAATTGTAAAAAATAAGGCATATGAAAATTTTGAGAGTCAACTTATCTGTTGGTGGTGTATTTTTCATGGTATTTTGGTCCAAACTTCGAGAGTTGGTTTATCCACAGATAGGCTTATCCAGGAATTTATACAATTACTAGTAAATACCAGATTACAAACCCAGTGTTGTATTATTTTTCAAAATATCTTGTGGTTCTCCACAGATCAAAGGAATGAATATCATTTTTCATCATTTCCCCTAATAAAGCTTGGGTGCTTAATACAACTCTTCAAACTTTTTTAGGGAAAGGCAGTGTGACATCTGAAATCCATTTAAAACATTAGGTTATTCTGAAACTGAAAACCATAGCCTGGTGCAAGGATTAAAGGGCTATGATGGGTCCAGGGAGGTGCAGCTTCAAGTCCATTCTCAGGCAGGAAAATTTAGTGGGTGACTTTGGCCTGTTCTTTCTCAGCCCAAGCTACGTCCCAAGGTAGTTGTGTGGAAAAATTGGAGCAACCAGTACAGTTTATGCCATCTTGAACTTTTACTGATACAGTGGGATAAAATAATCTAACATTTTTAAAGAGGAAATTAAAACTGATTATTGCAAACCAAGAAAGATGGAGCTGGCAGAAGTCTTAGATTTGTTATTTCAGTTTATTAAGCTGCGATATGATCATTTAAAATGGGCTCCTGCGCCTGAATTTTTGTCTGTTGCTCTTATATAACTTTCATTATTTCAGTTTCCTAATCTTTATTTCTTGAAGGAAGCATGAAATAAACACAATTGAAGGAACTACTGATTCAGCGTGTTTGTTTTTCAGAAGCATACATGCTATGGACAGACAAATGAGGAATTGTTTGCCAGTGGCAGGCAAACAAAATAATTCCTTCATTTCCCCAGGGAAAAATGGGCACTGTCCTTCAATTGTTTTGTTATTACCTATGTAAATAAATAGGGTTTTTTGGAGTGGAGAACGACAAAATGCATATTTTCTTCAATTATCTTAATATGTTTGAATACATTGTGTTTTATTAATGTGCTTGATTTCTAAAATTGACTCACAATCATTTTGTTTTTCCTCCAGTTACAATTACCTCAATTGGAGAAAAAGGTATGATTCTTTCTTTGTAAAACATTTTATTTCTGTGCATATGTCAAGTCATAGAGTATTTGAATTTTATCTTGCAAAATTACTAATTGCTTGAAAATTGGAAAGAAAAAAAATGTAATTTCAGCATCAGGCCTTCCAGTCATGTGATGGACGCCTTCGGCTTTTGAAAAAATGGGATCTTGGCAACAGAAATATTGCTGACGCTTGCCTAAAATCTAAAATTATTCCGTTTTCTGAAGCAACAGAAGCAGCATAAGCTTACTGTTTATCAAATCAAGGATCCACAAGAATTGCTGAGCTAAATAAACAAAAATAATTTATTCTAGCCAGAAAGCATCTCAAAAAATATGCAGAATACTTTCCATTTCCCTTCCAATAAATACTGGTGCGCCCTCTAACTTACATTCACCAGGATAGGTTGGTCTAGTGCAGCCGTGGGCAAACTACGGCCCGGGGGCCGGATCCAGCCCGTTCGGCTGGGTTCGGAGGGTTCTCTTGCTCTCCCAGAAGGCTACGTGAAGTAATCTAACTTTGAATTTATATTAGTTCACACAAACACTCCATCCATGCTTTTGTTCTGGCCCCCCGGTCCAGTTTAAGAACCTTGTGGCCCTCGAGTCAAAAAGTTTGCCCACCCCTGGTCTAGTGGTTAAGGCAACAAGTTAGAAAGCAGGAGACCATGAATTCAAGTCCTGCCTTAGCCATGAAAATCAATCAAGTGACTTTGGGCCAATCATCCTGTCTTAGATTAACCCACCTCACTGGGTTGTTGTTGTAGGGAAAATAGGAGTTGGAAAGTATGTTGTATATGTTTGCTGCCTTGAGTTATTTGTAATAAATAATAAAGATAGGATACAAATAATTAAAAATAATAGTACAAATTACAGTTTTCCAAATGTTTGCATGTCTTTTTCTAAAAACTGAATATTGTTGCACCTATGAGGTTCAAATCAGCAATTACTGTATCTATATTAAAATACAGGTTTCAAAGATATTCTTACTCTTTCCCTCCAAATTCCACCCCAGAATGTTCTGCTTTCCTCAGCAGTGCCTCTCCTTCTTTAACAGCCTTTAAAAATACAAAACAATGGGACTGGATTCTGTTTTTTCTATGGAAAATGTAGGGAAAATCCGTTACAGATGATGATAGGAAATGGAGAAAGGCTGCAGAGAGAAGGAAACAGATGCTTAATTAGAGAAGCATAGGAAATTAGAAATTTCCTTTTGACATCTGTAATCTTGTAAGATTATCTATTTAAAAAGTAAACTAATTTGTTCTAAAAAACTATCTGCAGTTGTAATTAAGTGTCAGGAACTTATTGGCTGGAATACTCTAGAAGGAATATCTTCTCAAGATCAAAGATGATAGTAGCAACTACTCATGTTCTTTAGCACTGCTGCTGCTAATAAGATCTAGAAAGATAGTAATGGGAGAAAAAAGTGAAAAAGGATGCGTGAAAGCAGCAGTTTTAAACTTTTAGAGAGAGATTAAAAAATAACAAGTAGCGAAATAATGAGTCAGTTCCCATCTTAGCCTGCCAATCAGTTTTCTAGTGTCAAAGGAAGGAAGAACGAATAAAGCTTTGCTGATATCATTCAGCACTAGAAAAGAGACTTCCCGAAAAATATACTTCAAATTTTTCTGATCACAGATTTAGGTGCTACAATGCAACCTTGTTCTTATTAAATAAATGGCTTCTTGTGAAGTAAGATTCTCAAAGGGTAACTAGAAAAGGAATCCTTATTTAATCATCCCTAATAGGAATATGCATAGACTAGCCAATTGTTATGAAAAATAGTCTGAGTTGACAATTACAGAATCTGGAATAAAAGTTAGAAAACTGGATCTCTTTCTCCTATAGTCTGTCATGAGAAAAGCAGAAAAAAAATGTAAATTCTAATTCCTTTTTATAGTCTACATATATCATAAAACTCAAATGCAGCATATTAAATTGTTTCTAATTAGTAGTCTAAAAGGAATATAAACTATATTGCTAATCAGCTTCAATAACAATATTTCAAAATTACCCTAAATGGCCATTATATCATTGTCATGTAAGGTAGTTTAGATTCACTATCATATGCCTTATGTGCTTGATGTCTTGAGACTGTCTAATCTAAAATTTCAACAATTCAATTAAGTATTAAAGAACACTAGAGGCCTCCTTGGGATACCACAAAATTGCTTGATGGTCAAGAAAAACTCCATTTGGTATCTACCTAGCAACAGGGGGAGATACCAAATTATAACCCAGGGAACAAAGGAGTATAGAAATCCATATCTTCTTATTAAAAATCTGAGCTGTATTAAATGTCCTTTCAGTGTCTTGCAAGGTTAGAAAATCCTATTCTAAATTATCTGCCATGATAATTTATGATCTGGTATGGTCTGATATGATTTATGCTTGAGCAGGTTATTGGACTAGAAGACCTCCAAGGTCTCTTTCAATTGTGTTATTCCATGTTTTATTTCTAAAACTAAGTTGTCAAATAGATATTAACAAATGTCCGTCTACTTTTCATAAATGCCAGCTGACACGAGTGAATTATCCACAACTTCATTTTGTATAGCCTCGTAGCTAGTGTTGCAATTAATATTTTAGCGTCCATGTTAAGATGAATGCCTATTCATTTCTTTTTCAGACTTTTTAATATTTCTATAACATAGACCTCCTAAAATGAAATTTATAAAGGTAGAGGGAATATAGAAAGACTGATTGATTGTGAATCTCTACCAATATAGGTTCTGATACATCTAGAAAAAATGTAAACCATTCAACTAAAAATCCATCAGGTCCAGGGCTTTCTTCAATTTCATTGATTAAATTGTCCCTATAACTTCTTACAAAATCAATGGGTGTGCTGTTTTTCTTCCTATGAGATCTCTTATACTTGAAATTTATAATTTGTTGCACAGTTAGTGATTGTGTGTGTGTGTGTGTGTGTGTGTGTAAAAATAATGAAACAGGTAATTGATTCAGATTCAATACATAACTGATATAAAATTATGTTGTTTCAATCAGCGAGACAATACTTTTCCAGCTTTCTCTCTTGGTCCCCATAAATCTGATTAAAATATAGTATTTCATCAAATACTCAGATTTTTCTGAAAACGGTAGTCCCAATTTAATTTTAGCTGATATAAATACTTGATACAATTCAATGGAGGGGAGGGCATTTCTAGCATAAGGCAAACGTGAGTCTTTAATCATCTTTTCCAACTGTATAAGATTAAAATCTCAAAATCTCTATTTTGCTAAGGCAATAGCAATAAAGGATCTCTAAGTAAATGCCTTTAAACACATCCCAAAGGATTAACATATTGGTAAAGCCCATTTTTAAAAAACGCTTTGATTTATTCCAAAATAGGAGGTTTGGGGAGAATTACTTAGAAGCTGTCTTGGATTAGAATGGTATAATCAGGCCACCTTTCCTTAACCTCCCCCCCAAGCAGAAAGATACAGCTGTTATGTCATGCTTCCATGTACTGGGCATCACATGACTTTCAGCTCATCCCCAGGAGGGAATTTCATTATCTTTTTTTTAAATTCATATTTATATGCCGCCCTTCTCCGGAGACTCAGGGCAGCTTACAATTTTTGGAGCGCAACCCAATGCGCTCAGCAATAGCCTTCCTTCCATTGTATATGCCTGCTTATTATTAAGCCGCATTTTTATAAAGTCAGCTTATTGCCCCCAACAGTCTTGGGTCTTCAGTTTACCTACCCCGAGAGGATGGAAGGCTGAGTCAACCTTGAGCCTGGTGGGATTCAAGCCTGCAGTAATTGCAGGCAGATGGAATTAAGTGCTAGGCATTTAACAGCCTGCACCACCAAGGCACAGCATGGTGGTTTCAGTTACAGTGACCATCAGGAGTCACTGCACAACCAATTTGATCCTTTATTGGGACACCTCAGATGTAGGTAGCAAGATGTTACTCTATGCAATTCAAATCCTGTACTGGGAATTTAACTCCTGGTCCTTTATATTTTAGATTACTATACAATGCATGGGTTTTAGGAGCTATCCACGTCCTGGATATTTATAGTTACTACTCTGTTAGCCACCTCCAACCTGCCACATACCTATTAAATTAAATTTCAAGTGAACTCAGGTATTTGAAATGTTAAGTTTAACAATACTTGCTCAAATGAAGTTAAGATTGGTTTTACTTTACTGCATTACAATTAAAATACTTTATTCTTTCTCACAAATATTTTAATGTAACGTGACAGATTCCATGTATATATTCTCTCAGTTCATTTTTCAAAACAATATATGGCTGTCCATCTCAGATTCATGGCTCTGGGCGGGTAACTTTAAAAAAAATAGAACATTATTAAAAATATCATATGTACTCTCAAAACCAATTATTTCAGCCAATTCTTTCTATTCTAGTAATATGTATAGCTTCATAAAATTGTGTGTATTCAAGGCTGCCCTAAAAAAAACCCCAATGATCTATAATGTCATTGGAGCAGACAGATCCTCCTAATGCCTCTGGATTGCACTGAGGCCTAATGGTATTTCTTCGTAAACTTTTGTTCTTTATCAGCTTGGAAAGTAGGTCAACAATTACTCATTTGGTATGAGATTGTGACAGAAACATAAAATATTCAGTATTCCCCTCTGCTTCCCCTCCCTTCATCAGTTCCCCTCCCTTCATCAATTAGTTACAAAAGGTCTTTTCTTTCTTTTCTTTTCTTTCACAATTCCTGAAGGCTGTTTGCAGTTGTTTACAAACAGAAAATCTCAGTCACTGAAACAGCAACTTCTGGATTTAAGAGATAAAGCCAATAGTAGTAATTGGCATCCCATTATCTTTTAAATGTAACTTTATAAACCTATTTAGAAAATGCAGTTGGATTATGAACACTAAAGTACAAAAACTAGCAATTTGCACATGGTAAATTAGCTGGAAGCTATTGTCACATATTTAGTTTAGATAAGTTGACACTAGACACATCTATCAAATCTTATTCTTGACTCACGGTTGCTTCTGGATTGGAAGTAGCATGCCTTCTGATACTAGCTTCAGGTGAACAAAAGCATGTCTCTCTCTCCTACCTGTGAGAAGCATCTGGTTGGTACTAAAAATGCTGGCCTAAGATGGACCTTGGTTGATCCAGCACAGCTATTTATACAGCGATGTTCTGACATTCTTAAATACATTTTCTTCTATGGAATAAATAATATATATTTTGCTACCATAATAGCATTTTTGAACTTTGTAATATTTACTATGTTACTTATTTTATGTAAATTACACTTAGCTTATAGAAACATTTGGGACAAGGAACAAAACATAGATAGCATGTGTATTTTTTCGGAATAATGAATTTGTTTGTATTTTCCTATTGCTGAATATATATCTGTAAGTATTATGAGCAAACAAGCTTATGAACACTTTATATTAAAAAAACATATGTGACCAGTTCTAGCTAAGTAATTTGCTTATCAGTTACTGGACATGATTAGTTCAGAGTCCAAGTTCTGTAATTATATGATTTCTAAGGCAAAGAGTATATTTAATAAACTCTTGTTACTGAAACACATATATTACTGGTTGGTTTATTTATTTTATTGCTTTATTTACTTCATTGTCAACATTTTGGAAGATAAAGATTTAGAAGGATCTTGACAGACTTTAGCATGGGCCCTATCCAACAAGATGCAATTCAGTGGTGAGAAAAATTAAGGCTCTACGCTTAGGCAAGAAAAAACAAATACATAGATATAGAATAGGCAGTACCTGGCTCAATAGTAGTAACTGTGAGAGAGATCTAGGTATCCTGAGGGATCACTGTTAAGTATGAGTAAGCAGTATGTTACACCTGCCAAAAAATCCAATGCAGTTCTAGGCTGCATCAACAGAGAAATAACACCAAGATCACGGGAAGTTATAGTACCGCTGTATGTTGCTGTAATGAGTCCACATCTGGAATACTGCATCCACTTCTGGACAACGCAACACACACAAAAATGTTGAGACCCTAGAAAGAGTGCAGAGAAGAGCAACAAAAGATGATAAGGAGACTAAATCCTAAGATGAACAACAACGGGAACTAGGTATGTTTAGCCTAATGAAGAAAAGGCTTGGGGAGACATGATTGTAGTTTTCCAATACTTGAAGAGCTGTTACAGAGAAGAGAGCATTGATTTATTTTCCATAGCACCTGAGGGCAGAACAAGAAACAACAGGTGAAGCTTGTCAAAGAGAGATTCAACCTGAAAATAAGGAGGAATTTCCTGACAGGGAGAACGATTAATCAATGAAGTGTCTCCCAGAGTTGTGGGTATTCCATCACTGAAGGTTTAAAAAAAAAGATTGGGCAACCATTTGTCTGGGATGGTATAAGAACTCCTGCCTTGAGCAGAGGGGTGGACTAGAAGACCTAGGTCCCTTCCAAGGCTTTGATTCAATGATTTTATGGAGTTAAACCAACCCAATAGGCATTAAAGCATATGCAGCAATTAATATGCATGCAACTGGAATTTTGCAATTGCCCTTGATATATCTCAAAATTGGTCACTTAAAGAGAGATAATTTTTCTGTAACTAGAAAGCTTCCTCAGTCAAAACTTCTGTCTTGCTGGGATTGAACTTAAGCTTGTTTGTCTCTATCTAGGCTGTAACAGCCTCCAGGACATAGGGACAAGTTCTCAACAACAGCTTCTGTTTAGGCCATAGTTGAGATATAAAGCTGAGTATTATATTTACAACACATGACTCCATGCAGATGATAAATAAGAAGAATGAATGCATCAAAATAGAATAGTTTCTCAAGGACTATACATTTGCTTATTATAAATATTCATAATTTCAGAAATAAGAAAGATATAAATTATGAATACCAGATTATATTGGCAGACTGAGCTTATCCAAGAGAAATGGAGGGTGACCTTTTCTGAAGCTGAGGCTGGATTTTATTAATTCAAATGTATTCAATTTGTATAGCCACATATCTCATATTTGCAACTCTGAGCAGCTCACATATTAAAGACAACCACATAACACAACCAAAATATGAAAACAGTAAAAATACAGTAACTCTTAAAACCAAATGAAAAATCTAATTAAAAGTAAAAAATAAATTTTAAAACAGGATTTTATAAGTGCAAATATTTCAACATATGATGATTTCCAGTTCCATATTTTGTAATAATAAAATACAATTTATAATATTTATAGTGCTTATCTCAAATTACATATATTATTGCTATCATATATTCTTTTTGCAGAAAAACATACCTTTGATTCTGAACTCTGCTTAGAAACCTCAAGCAAAACTGGCTTGTGTTACCAATACTGAGGTTATCTAAAAAGAAGACAGCCCTGATTTTTAAAACCCAGAAAAATGAAAAGCAAAGAAAAAATGTCCAGTGTAATTACTAGTTACTACGGTTGCCATCATTATCTGAAAACATCTGGCAATTTCTACTCATATATGTATCTATGTATCTCAGGTTTCTTTATGTGTGCGTATGTGTTTGTATGCTATCCCTACAAGTCATTCTTAAAACATGGAAAGATCAATGTCTCCAAATAATTGAATTAATATTGGTTGATTAAAATAAATTGGCTAGAAAACAAGAAACCCCATCAGGACTTATCTGGCTGCCTATCTTGTATAATGACTAGGTAGCTCACAACGATCCATAAAAACATAGCTAAAATCAGAAGTAGTCTTCCCCTCCAGGCACCAAACTAAACAGCCTCCCAGGCCATCCCATACCCTAGTCCAGTGTTAGGGGGGAAAGCCAGGTAGAAGACTCAAATGGAAGAGATCCCTTGTATATCAGGAGAGAAGCTACTCCAAAGTGCTGGGGCAGCCATCAGGTAGTAGCATTTAAGAAAGGAGACCTGGAGTGTGCTCACCTATCTAACCTAATATTCTGTTTCCCCAAAAATAGGACCTAGCATGTTTTACATGTTCGCCTAATATAAGCCCTACACCCCCCTCCAAATAAGCCCTACTTAAGAGCCTGTACAGCAAGCTGACCACCCATTCTGTCTGGTTGCCCATGGTGCCACGGCCACAAGGCAAGGCAGGGGTGAGCTGCCCCACGTGCCCCACACCGGCTTACCTGAGGCCCCCGCAGCCAGGCCATCCACACCCCAACAGCTGCACCGGCAAATGTACAGCAGGAGCCCACATGACTTCTGGCCTACTTCTTCTGCTTGCTTGCAGCCGCAACGGAGCAGGAGGCTGAGCAGTGTGCTGGTGCCTGGGGTGCGAGGCGAAGGAGGTGTCGGCATGGGTGGCCTGGCTGCGGGGGCCCTGAGGTAAGCCAGTGCATGGCACATGGGGCACCTCTACCCCCGCCTTCAGGCAGTGGCACTGGTGCACTTCAGGGCCTCTTGTCCCACCATAAGCAAGCAGAAGTGGGCCTCCCGCACATGAGAAAACATAAGACACCCAAAAATAAGCCCTAGCATTTATTTTAGGGCCCAAAAGAAAATAAGACCCAGACTTATTTTCGGGAGAACATGAGGAGGAGCATAGATACCATTAGTGAGAGGCAGTCCCACAACTAACTGGGTCTATGCCCAGTGGCACTTAAAAGATGATAACCAGTACCTTGAATTGGATCTAGAAAGCAACTACAGCAGTGTGATGACTTGGGTAAACTGCTAGACACCCAAAACCTCACTTGCCCCTGCATTCTGAACCAGTTACTGTTTCCAGATATTATTTAAGAGCAATTAAATTGCAGTAATCTAT
This sequence comes from Naja naja, assembly GCA_009733165.1. Classification (NCBI taxonomy): domain Eukaryota; kingdom Metazoa; phylum Chordata; class Lepidosauria; order Squamata; family Elapidae; genus Naja; species Naja naja. The sequence goes on from CM019152.1 coordinate 41,597,716, forward strand.
ATGTTTGGAGCATCCTTTTGTGGTTGAAATGGTTTCTAGGAGAGAACAGCATCCATATTTATAATTTCACACTTGGGTTTACAAGTCAGACTTTGAATCCACTTCTAATTTTTGTTTGCCAGCTACCTACAATTGTTATTTGACTCAATTGGAACTGATCTATTTTTTGTATGACCCTATTATTGATTTATTGTTGACTATTACTCAGGGTTCTGTGCAATCTCATATTCTCCAATTATGTCTTCAAATTTATTTTGCTAACAATAGTAGGTCAAAGGAAATGATTCATTATTCCCCTAAGCCTTTTTCATGTTATTGTGTTTGCTCTTTTTAACAATTTTCACTGACATTTTATTTGTATTTTATTTTTATTGCAGTTATCTACCTTGTGATTTTTCATCTGTCATTTGTTATGTTTGCGTGGTCCTATTGGAAGACTATTTTTACATTTCCTGCCTCCCCTTCCAATGAGGTAAATGTTATCATTCGCAAAGTTATGCAGATTTTACTATTGAATTGTTTGTGATACTAATGCTTGCTTTAAAATAAGATTTGTTAAGTTTTCTTTTTGTTTAGTTTTTCTGTTCCCATTTAATATATTATAGCGCTATGAATGAAAATCATACAATTATTTTCTGAAATTACCGCATTGCCATAGCTTAATTTAGATTTCTTTAATTTGAACAATTTGCTATTTTGAATAAGATAGCTTAGTAATAGTGTTCAAATAGGTGGCCTTTGTGTTCTGTTTCATAATTTTAATATAGGTATAAACCAATTCACAATCTCTACATTTTTATAATCATTCTTACTTTAACAATTATGCTCAAAACAAACTTCAGTCTTGCTTAGGAATGCTATTAATTTTAAGACACCCAAATAATGTTCAAATTCTGTAGAAATGTACAGTGTCGATATGAGTCATTATCAATGCTCTAATCCATGTTACATCCAGAGAGAAAAAGAGAGAGAGACAGAGAGAGAGAGAAGGAGAGAGAGAGAGAGAGATGCACTATGGAACTCCTTTTGCTAATTTAAATTAAACATGACCCTTCCTAAAAATAATTATTTTATCAATGCCCTATGGTAAACCAAAATGCAGCCCGAGACAATTATAATTCAGCAATTTTAAGGGTTTTGCTAAAACAGCTTTTCTATTTAGAATCAAACATTATCAGAGTCTTTTATGTAGGCCTGGATATATCTATTTTCTTTTACTCTCAAAAGTTAGCCTGAAGTGTGTTTACACAGTATGTTTTTGAAAGTAGAAAGGCAATGGAAGAGTATTATATAGTATTTTAAAATTTAAAAACAGACAAATATTTGTGAATAACCATACTTGCCTGTCTGTCATCCTAATGGGGAGAGATCCAAACCATCTTTTCTGGGATTGATTGTGCTGGGCAGGCAGAATCACAGAGACAACAGTGCCGTAGATAACAAGGAATAACAAACAGATAAGGTTTTATGAATCAAAACCAGCCCTTGAATTGCATTCAGCATCTCATTAGATCATTTAATTTGTGGCTACGTATTTTTAAAAGCTTAGAATCTACCATAGCACTAAGAAGATCCTAAACCCAGTTTCAGCCTGTTTACAAATAGGTAATACTAAAGAAACATTCATGCAGATGACAAGGTTTTAAAAGGTATATACAAAAGTTGTTTTGAAGCTGGCCATCTACTTAGATTGGAGCTATAATTCTGTACAGTCACTTTTTATGAAATGCATAGATCCATGTTATCATCCTGTTGAATTGAAATGCTTTCCACATTATGGCATCTTGTCTTAAAATATAAGCACAGTGGTCAGCTTGTCAGTGTGGATTGGCAAAGTGTTGAAATTTTCCAGGGCTTCAGTCTCATGCTTTTATTTAGTGGGTTCATTACTGCATCATTCCTGAATTGCCTTCATCATCCAATTCTTGATCCCTGTAGGCAAGTGAGGGTTTAATGAGTGGAATCCTGTTTCCAGCCAACCAGCGCAAATGTTCATTATATAAATTTGAACAGTGCAGTTTCCATCTGTCTAGGCCACTGCACATTTTATGTAACAGTCACAATTGCTGAATCCACCAGAAATATAGATAATGTATTTAACATGCATTTATAATTACCAGATAATGCCATATACCTAGTAATAATGTAAAGAGGTAGAAGATATGTGTGTACAGTGCTAAAGAGATGAAAGGGGAAATAAGAGTTTGGGTTAGGATAATATGCATTATCTGTTTGATGATACAAACTGGTCAGCTCTTTGGTTTTGGTTTAATATTTCTTTGAATTAATAATTTATAAAAATCCTGAAACATTCTATACATATCATCTAAATACAAGTTAACAGATGCTAAATATAATTAGCAGAAAACAAACATGCTTTTCTCCTTTTCTGCAGTTTTGCTTATCAAAAACTGATAAGGAGCAATATGAAAAAGAAGAAAGACCAGAATCTCAGCAGGAAATTCTAAGAAGAGCTGCTAAAGAACTGCCTGTTTATACTACAACAACATCAAGAGGTAAGCCATTAGCATTGCCTTCCCTTGACTTGCACCAGATGTGTTATCTTTATTTCTACATCAACAGACAGATTTTCCAAAATAAAAGAATTATTCTTCCTCATATCTGTATCATGTGAACATTGCTAAAATGTTCCTTAGCCAGGCTGAGTTGCACAACCTCTCTACTAACTGCATTTATAGCATCCAGGTGCAAAATGTGCCAGAGATCCATTATTTGCAAAGATATTTTTGGTATTTTGTGAAGAAGGATGGTAGTATCTCTCTGTTTAAGATGTGATGGAAATGATACTTTCCTCTCATTTTGAAAGTTTTGCATGGCGTTTGTTTGTTTGTTTGTTTAATTTATATTGGCACTCAATTCACACATAGAGACTCCATGTGGTTAAGTCAAAGTTCCAGGTATTTGTTCATTTATAAAATCTATCAGGTGCCCCTCTCAGAGTCATTTCTTTGTTACTCTGGAACGTATATAGAATAGAATTCTTTATTGGCCAAGTGTGATTGGACACACAAGGAATTTGTTTTGGTACATATGATCTCAGTGTTCATAAAAAGAAAAAGGAAAAAAACATTTGTCAAGAATCATAAGTATAACACTTAATAGTAGTCAAAGGGTACAAATAAGCAATCAAATCATACTAGGAAACATAAGCGATCAAATCAAATCAAATCATACTAGTAAACAGTCCTTTAAAAACCATAAGGATACAAGCAACAAAGTTACATTCATGCAGTCATAAGTGGGAGGAGATGGGTGAAAGGAGGGATGAGAAGATGAATAGTAATAGTAATGCAGAGTTAGTAAATAGTTTTGACAGTGTAGAGGCAAGTTGTACAACCTCCTGTCTGAATGCGGATCCATCGTTGTCTCGAATGAGACCAATCAGAATTGTATCATCTGCAAACTTCAGTAGTTTAACGGATGGATCCTTTGAGATGCAGTCATTGGGAGAAGAGAAGTGGAGAAAGCACACAGCATTGAGGGGGGGGCTGTGCTAATTGTACAGATAATCAAATGTGATTCTGCCTAGCTTCACCTGCTGCTTCCTGTCTTTTAGGAAGCATATGATCCACTTACACGTGTGTTCAGGTACTGCTAGCTAGTTTAGTTTCGTTAGAGGAATGTCTGGAATGATGGTATTGAATGCTGAACTGAAGTCTACAAAGAGGACCCTTATATTTGGAGATTCAAGGTGTTGTAGAATGTAGTGCAGAGCCATATTAATAACATCGTCTGTCGATCTATTTGCTGGGTATGCAAATTGCAGGGGGTCTAACAATATGGCAATAAAAGGGAAAATCAAGATTAAAAATTGTTCCAGATATCATTTAGATCAGGGGTCCCCACCCTGGGCTGCAGTCCAGTACCGGGCTGTGCAAGTGGCAGACAAGTGTGTGAAACTTTATTTGCACATGGGCAATATTAAGTTACATACACAAGACCATTCCCTTCCCCCTTCCACCATTGCCACTGCCAGTCCGTGGAGCCAAAAAAGTTGGGGACCGCTGGTTCAGATTATGTTCATGTTTCACCTTTCTGTAAATAGATATACAGATATAGATTACTTTCCTATTACTTTCGCAGCTCTGTACTGGAGCTGAGTGTCCAATAAAATCTGTATGAATAAATAATAAGTTATTGGAGAGTTCTCACATTACTCCCTACCTATTTATCTTTGAAATTTGACTGCCCTGTTTACATTTTAAATTCTTCCAGATTCTGTTTTGAGAAGCAGAAAAGTTTTAAAGTCCTAATTCTAAACCTTTGTATTTCATATCTTGATTTTGAAATCTTCAATATAGCTATTAGATACTGCGATAGATGCCAGCTAATCAAACCTGATCGATGTCATCATTGTTCTGCATGTGACTTGTAAGTATATACCGATTCTAGATTGGATTGATGAGTCTGTTTTCAAACATATCTTCAAACCTGAAGCCACAGAGTTCCTTTTCCACATGCAGGTAGTCCTCACTTACTGACCACTTCTTCAGCATGTCTTCAAAATTGCAACAGTGCTGAATGAGTGGTACTTACAACTATTCCTCAAAGTTCCATTGTAGTACTCTCACAATCATGTGTTTGCAATCTGCGTGCTTGACAACCAGCTTACATTTATGACAACTATAGCAGCATCCCACAGTCATGGTGTGGCCATTTGAGGCCTTCCCTGGCAGCTTACCCCAAGCAAAATCAATGGGGCTTGCCAGCAGGAAAAGTTGCACAGTTGCTCTGATAAGCCCCCCGCTTCTTGCATGCCGTATTGCTTCCTTCTCCCCTGGTCTCTCTGCACTTGCATGCACCCCACATTCTCCTTCCCTGGCCTCTGCAGCACTCCCTCTTCCAACTTACGTGTGGCCTGCACCAGGCCTCTCAAGGCTCATCCCTGCACTCCCTCCCTGGGACTCCTGTTTTACAACCCACATGTCTTGGGGTTATGAGGACAACTGGGAGTGCCTTGATTTCTGTCTTTGAGTAATGCAGTCACACATGATGTAGCACTTTACAACCACATCACTTGGCAACAGCAATCCTGGTCCCAATTTCCATTGTAATCCGAGGACTGTCTGTATAAGGTGTTTCTTCATAATAATCTGTTTTGCAAATGGGAAAAAGTATCAAAACTCATTTATTTCATTGGTTACATTTATATAAGAGAGATTGACAGGCCCATATTTACACAGTGACCTTCCCTGGTTGAAAATGGGCTTGAACTTGCCTATCTTAGCTATATTTTTCATGAGTTTGCATAAACTGTATCATCAGAACTAAGAATAATGTATATAACCATGAGCTGTTCTCTTTCCTGTGAAAAAGCATGTAATAGTTGTGGTTTTATTGTAAATTGTGTCTTTTAAAGAGTGTTCAAGTAAAGAAATATTCATTATAGAAAGCAAGGAAGAAAGAAAAAAGTCAAATTAATCTGTATATTTTTTGTTCCATGATTACGTGTAGATGTGAGACAGAGACAGAGACAGAGACAAACTGAGAGAAATAGAAAAATAGAGCATTTTAATAAGTCTTATTTGATTAAACACTGACGTATTGGTGAGTTACATGGTCTGAGTTCACACATCAATCATTCAGATCTCTATTAGGATCATACATATGTATAAGCAATATAAAATAAAAAACGATAAAAAGGATCATATATTGGCTAAAAAGAATGGAGTACAGTTAATTAAAAAGCAGAGAAGATACATAAAAATTATAAGAAGATAGAAAATATAAAAGTATATTAAATCAGAAATTATACATAAACAAGTCTTTAAAAAATCTTTAAAAATGGAGTAGAAACCATTAGATGGGTGTAGGGGAGAATAAAGGTTAGTATATGGAAGACTATTTCAAATTACAGAACATTCTCATATGGTGAACTAGATGCCCATTAAGTCTAATTTATGGCACAGCTCATCATCCGATGAATTTTAAGCGTTGCTATGCAGAATGTGGCAACACTCCAAGTTGTGGCAGGGTTGATGCAATAGGAGATGTAAAAATTGCCCCATGCATTCTGGGTATTTATGGTGAAATGAGGCTAGTACAGATGTCTCTTGTCATAAAGGCACTGGACAAGCACATGCTCTGTTGTTCCTGTGTGTCCAGTGTCACAAAAGCACTGCCTCTCTAAGTAAGGAATCTTCCTGTATTTGCCTTCAGGGACAGCTAAGAGGACATGGTGCCAGAGTAAGTGCTCTCTGGGGATTAAATAAATAAAGGAGTCTGAATACCTGTTGGATTCATTGGCAATATCATGATTGTGAAAGTAGCTTTCCCAGGGTGATGCTCGCCCACTGCAAACAATAATTTAAACCAATAATTATCTTTTTAAACCAGCATATAAGTAAGTAAGCCTCTATAGAGTTTGTGTAGCATGATAAATAATTTCCCCCCTAAAATTTTAGAAATTCTACTTGAAAAGTTATATGATACAGAAAACAAATCTATGGAAAAAACAACACAATATATGGAAGAAGCCAATCTACCTAAAGTCTGCCCCCCCCCAAAAAAATTTAAAAATATATTAAATAAAAAATGACAATGTGGAAACTAATAGAAGCAATAAAAAGACAGAATAATGATAAAACCCCAGGCCCAGATAGGCTACCGGCAGAATTCTATAAATGCTTTTCAGACAGTGGTGGGATTCAAAAAATTTTACTACTGGTTCTGTGAGCATATGGCTTAATATGGCTTGATGGGCATGGCTTGGTGGGCGTGGGACAGAAAGGATACTGTAAAATCTCCATTCCCTCCCCACTCCTGTGGAAGGTTACTGCAAAATACCATTCCCTCCCCACCCCACTAACCTGCTTTCCAGCTCCGTTCACCTGTGCAGGGCAACAAAAGAAGATCCAGCCAATCAGCTGGGACTTGGGAGGTGGAGAATAGATGGGGGGGGTTCAGTCAGAGGTGGTATTTTCCAGTTCTCCGAACTTCTCAAAATTTCCACTACCAGCTCTCCAGAACTGGTCAGAACCTGCTGAAATGTTTTATCTTATAAACCAGAGGTCTCCAAACTTGGCAACTTTAAGACTTGTGGAATTCTGGGAGTTGAAGTCCACAAGTCTTAAAGTTGCCAAGTTTGTAGTCCCCTATTCTAAACCAACCAGCATATTGATGTGCACTGTTCACTAACATTCATTTTGGATCTTTCTGAGAGCAGAACAGATTAACTCACTCAAGAATCTGAATGTTTGTTTATCATGCTTTCCATGCCAAGATGCCTTACTTATCATTCCCAAGCAAGCAAGCATTGGGAGCCATGGTTACCCAGAACTGCAGTCAAATTATGTTTACATTGGTTATGTTATGCTGTGGCTGCAGTAAAAATCACAGTCTGGTTTATGTCAGTGTTGCCATGGCAGAGAAACATTGATTGCTCAGATACTCATGAATTTTCCTGATGGTCCTTTCAGGGATGATCTCATTTCAGACACACCAGAAGCAGTTAGATGGTTAGTTTCCTTAGATATTGATTGAAACATCTATCATTGTACCATAATTCTATGGTTCCATATTACTGTAATTTTATTATGGTTTTATTTCAGTTTAATATTTTTTCTGCTGTATTGTATTGTCCCCATATCTTATATGCTATATATATTTGCTGACGCTTTATTTAAACTAAATTTGTATGTCAATGATTGCGTGACCTCTGTAGATGCCATACACTAAATAAATAATCACCACACAGATTCCTCGTATATTTATCCAGAAATACATTAAACAACCAATGAGACTTTGTGCATTCTTGTCTTATTCCCTGATCAGATGAATCTCTTGTTAAGCATTCTATTTATTCACACACGTTTACCTCTATGTCATTCTTTCTTCATTCAGCAACCGATTCTGAAAACATTCCTTAATTCCCACATATTTGTTTTATCATATGCTTTTAAAAAAATGAACAGAATAAACATACTTTCTTATATTCAAACATTACTTAGTTAGCTGTTGAAAAGCAAAAAGCTGATCTGCATATTCCTTCGCTGCCATTAAGCTGCAATGCCTCAGATGTTGGTCCTTGTCAAATCTGTTTGATCAAAATTCTTTCAAGCACCTTATTAAACACACTTAAACAGTTCTTGTTTGGTTTTTACATTCACTGGAATATTATTATGGATATCATCAATCACGGATTCCTACTTTGATAGACAACTAAAGAAGGTAAAGATTTCCCTGTCCATCGTGGGGGGGTGGCACTCATTTCCGTTTCTTAACCGAGGGAGCCAATGTTGTCCAAAGACAATTTCTGGAATCATGTGGCCAGCATGTTTATATGCCAAACATGCATAGAACACCGTTACCTTCCCATCAAAGTGGTGCCTATCAATCTACTTGCATTTGCATTATTTCGAACTGCTAGTGGGTCAGGACCTGGGAGCAAGTAATAGGAGCTCACCCCGTTAGGCAGAGCTTGGGTCTCAAATCCGGGCTGTCAGCTCTCCAGCTGACAAGCTCAGCGTTTTTAACCACTGAGCCATCGCACCCCCATAAGCATCTACAGCAACCTAAATATTTATTTATTTATTTATTCATTCATTTATTCATTTGATTTATATGCCACCCTATCTCCTGAGGGACTCAGGGCGGCTTACAATTAAAATAGATTCAATACAATTAAACAAATGATTGACGAAGTCGAGGTCTTAATGCTGGTTAGGATAATTTGAAATATGTTCAAAACCCTCTTCCGTTCTCCCTCAGTCTGGGTAGGCTAGTTAGAATAGCCAGGTTTTTAACTCACAGCGGAAGGAGCGGAGGTTGGGGGCCGTCCGGAGCCCCGGAGGAAGTTGATTCCAAAGGGTGGGTGCTCCCACCGAGAAGGCCCTACTCCTGGGGATGGCCAGTCGACATTGTTGTGTCGATGGCACCTGGAGAAGACCTTCTCTATGAGAGCGCACGGGACATTGGGAGGTTGTTATTGGCAGTAGGGTCTCCCGCAAGTATCCTGGTCCAATGCCATAAAGGGTTTTATAGGTCAGTGCCAGCACCTTGAATCTCACCCAGAGGGCAACCGGTAACCAGTGCAGCTCGCGTAGGAGGGGTGTAATATGGGAGTATCGGGAGCCTCCCATCACAACCCGTGCCGCCACATTCTGGACTAGTTGAAGCCTCCAAATGGTCCTCAAGGGCAACCCCATGTAAAGAGCATTGCAGTAGTCTAGACGGGAGATAACAAGTGCATGAGTGACTATAGCACCAATTCATACTTTATGACATACACCTTAGCACTTTCATTCATAATTACTGCTTCAAACCCCTGCATTCATTCATCAATTACACTACATAAGATTAGACCATGTTCATTCAGTTCTATTTCACTGTATTCATTTCTTTTTCACAGACATATAAAAACCAATTTTCATTTCATACAATGTAATTTAATTAGTTAAACCGTGTTCCACATCCTCATCTCCTTTTACATGTCAAGGTGTAACATTTCCTTTGCTATAGCCCATACATATCGTTCTTCACTATACATCCTGACTTCAGTCGTTTGAAGCTTTCACATGTTTTCAACAATATGGGAAAGTGTAGACTGTTTACCATTCATATTGCCATGTATAGCATTCCTTGCTGATTATAAAATGGGGAAAAGGTCCATCGATTTTGGTAGATTTTTGGTAGTATGCTACAAGCATAACCAAAACTCATGTTGACCCAAGAATGCTCATGTTATTCTCTTCAAGCCTATCTACTGTTGCTGTACCCTATGAGTTCAGAGAATGCCATGTACTGACACACACTCAGAATTCACATATTGGGAATATGGAGATTTTAAAAATACCAAAAGGAAAACTGAAATAACCATCTCAAAACAAATTATGTAACCGTGTCTGTACTGTACTTTCTTTTATTAATTTTTAGTTAAAGATAAGCCAGTTACCTCTCATATGTAGTATGGCTTTGAGTTTATGAAAGAAGTAAGATGGGATTCTTGCATTGACTCCACTACCCCGCTTTCTTGGCAGTGTAGAGCCCCATAGTACCGTTTCTCACAATCTTTTGAATTCCTGTGTCAGTATTACAGCCTCCAGCTGAAAATGCATATGCTCAGTGTATCACTAATGCTGTTGTGCTCCATTAATTTGCTTTAGAATATGCTAAGAAGGATGCAGTCTCTAGAAGCTGAGTGTGATGCTTTGTAGTAATAGCATTTTTCACAGACAATTAGTGTTTTAATTTGAATAAATGCTAAAGGTAGTGAACACCACATGCATGGGATGGGTGGGGGGAAATCCTTCCAGGGACTTGAAAATGAAAGGTAGTTGTAAAAAAAGTTGTAACTATGTGGAAGAATAGCAAAGTTAAATGGAAAGGGAGCTGCTCTTTCCTTTTGCCATTTTTGTGCCAAATGCCTCTTCATTGTTCTTCCACATGCAAGAGAATATGCACACATTATGCACTCCTCTATCCATTTCTTCTCCCTATTGTAAAATGGATTGAGTGAAAAAGAGGTTCTAAGGCTTAAGCATGCCTCTTTTTTTTCTCTCTCTCTCTCTCTCAATTTTGTTGATTGTATTTTATTATTTTTCTTGATTTTGTTGATTGTATTTTATTGTGAAGGAAAATATATAGGAAAACTCCATGGATCTGCCTTGTAATATTTTGCTTCTTCCTGATTACCTTAAACGATCTGGGTACAGAGGTGGAGTGATCAGTGCTGGAAAATACTGTACTGGAAAAAACTTGAAAAGATTGAGAGTAGATATATTTATTGAAAAAAAGCATAAAACTATTCATTTATCACCTTTGCATTAATTCAGATGTCTTCTTTTATTTTAGATGTGTACTGAAAATGGATCATCATTGTCCTTGGTATGTTTTTTTTTATTCCTTCTTGTTTTTGGTTTCGTACCAAAACAAATAAGTAAGCTCTTTTATTATTGGGTATACACAAAATGAATTAAGAGTAGGAATAATTAAGAATAATTAGGGGAAAGTTAGAGAGTGAACTGCTAACTGTCTAAATTTAAATTAGGTTGATTTTTATTTTCTCACAATAAAGTTATTTTCACACTAGTAACAACAGCACGTTCTAGAATTATCAACTATGACTTTGTCAAAATAATAGTAACAAGGGAGGTTTTATCATGCTTCTTAATTCTTTGTTCAAAAATTAATCTAATTCTTCTTTTCCTCACCCTCCCATGCCCCACACCCTCAGGAAAGGCAGAAACAAGATAAAAAGCTAGAAAATATTCTGGAAGGGTAACAAACAGCAAATCCTTTAGTTTGCTTTCTAGGAAAAAGTAACTGACTATGATCCTTAGTGTCATGAGGATTCAGGCGATCCCCTCAGTAACTGTTTTTGAGGCTGAAATTTGTTTAACTCTGCTGTAGAGGAAAAAATAGCTATTTCTTTTTCCTTTTCCAGGGTGAATAACTGCGTGGGATTTTCCAACTACAAGTTTTTTCTCCTCTTTTTATTTTATTCCCTCCTGTATTGTCTGTTTGTTGCTGCTACGGTTCTTCAGTATTTCATAAAGTTTTGGACAGTAAGTTTTAAACTTAAAAAAAATTTAAACTTAAAAAAATACAGAAGCATTGTGTTTTCATGCTTCATAGTATACCTAACTGTCATCAATTTGAGATGAAGTAGTAAAATACTAAATAATTAAATTTTATATATAATACATGGTTTTTTGTTCGCAGCCGAATTTGCTGTCTTGTGGATTGTACCTTTTATGTTGGTTTTTCATGCATGTTTTAAGAAAGCACATTATATATGTATGACATTCATATCAACATTGCGCTCATCTAATTTCAAAATAAACCTGATTTTTAATCTTCATTCTGGTTGAATAGCATGACCTGGCTCCATAAGTCAGATCATTTTTAATATTGCTTTAAACCTTTGGAATAGCAGCATTGTGGTTTTGGAAAAGAATTGGCTAACATTCATAGACTGTGAAGGACGTTACTTGAATGTGAATAATTTATACAATAAGTAAGCACAAAATGAAACATTTTTTATCATAAAAATAACTTGTACATACATTTTTGCATTAAAATGTATATATATTTACTCAGGGTAAACCTAATCATGAGGGGTTATTGATTGTTAACCTGCACACACCTGTGATATCTCTTTATGATTCAGCCAAATACAGACATTGTAGACTAACTGGTACAATTCATGCAGTTCCTTTTCTCTACTTGGCATGTCATGGTACATGCACATTAAGTAATGAAGACTTGGTACTGAGTCATAGCTGACAAATCAAACATTTTAAATTTCATTAAAAATCCTATTGTCATCCTGGAGGCTGTTTTCAACTCTAGCATTCTGTCTCTGACACTGCACTGATTTTGTTATTCCTAAATATCTAAGGAACAAGGATCTCCCTCCCTCCCTCCCTCCTTCCCTCCCTCCTCCCTCCCTCTTTCTAAGTTATACCATGCTTTGTTTTTACTGGGTTGTATGCAACCAGCCATTGTGATCCATAACGACTTATTATTGTTTATCATGATAGTAAACCATAGTTTAGCATTATTTGTTTGTTTATGAAATTTATTTATAGGTAAGACATGTCAATATTTTAGTCAGCTTTGGTACTTGTTATTCTGTAGGGTGTTTTGCATAATCCCTTGCTGGTTGTGTGTGTATGTGTGAATTTGGCATAATCCCTTGGGTGTGTGTAACTTCCTTCCATGATTTGTACTTATTCTAAGAGATTCCTAATTCCCTCTGTTTGCCAATGGGAACATTTCAGCTTACTTAGTGTTGCTAAAACGTTGGCTAAAAAATATGAATCTTAACTGTTGTGGAAAATAGGATGAAAAAAAATCTATAGATATCCTGGATTGCCTGCTTCCATTAGTCCAAGGCAACTGAAACTGGCCCAATGATTTGACCAGGACAGAGTTTATCATTAAAAAGAATCTGGAATAGAGCCATAGATATACAAGATCTGTTGCTTTTCTAGATCCATAGGCTAGAAAGGTTGTTTTTTATGTAACATTAATTTTGAGCAAAATCGATCATCATATTTCCTTAACATTTCACATTAAGTATCAAATATAAGTATTACTTACTACCTTGAGAGGAGGGGGCTTTAAAAAAAAGATTAATTACCAGTGAATAGGGGAACGGGTGTTATCTGATTTAGGGGACAACTTTTTCTAATAGTACCTATCCCCCCATTGCACACTTAACCATCAAAGGAAAGCTGTAGAAGACAGCACTTGAGCTATCTGGAACATCATGCACAGGCTTAGCCTCATTGGAACAAGTGTGCAGAATTTCAGCAATTAAGCTCAAAAGTTTCCAATTTGTTAATCAGCTGATGTCCCTGGAGAAGTGTTTGTCTAGTCATTGAAAAATATATGAAAATAGTTGAAAATAAAGGAATAACCAAGAAGTGAAAATGACTGCAGAGATTATGGGAAAGCACCAGTGCCTTTGAAGATTATCCTGAGCCATTATTGTTGTCTGCCTAGTGAATTTTAACCCTTTTGTGACATCTAAACAAGAGTTCTCTTTGCCTCATCTTCATCCAGTTTTGCTGCTTTTTTGCCTTTTTGTTCCCTCCCAATGTAATTATATCATTATAATCCTTTTTTCTGTTTCTTCAGAAGGAGAAAAGATTGAGATGGGGAATGAGAGAGAGAATGTATGTTAGCTTGCATTCAACTGTATATGAAATCCATTTTAATTATTTACCATATATAGAGACCTGTCATCTTTCTTTTAGAGCGATTCACTTCATTTTCTAAAGTGAGTTTTTGGATAATCCCTAGGAGGTTTGGTCTGTGTGTGTGTGTCTGAGACTTGTTTCCATGATTTGTTGTTCTTCCCAAAAAAACCCCTACTTTGTTCTGTTGGTCAAATGGCACATTTCAGCATTTTAATATAACTTACTCAATTATTAATTCATGTTATTGTGAAGATTTCTAAGTTTGGTGGTTTGCTTGCAGATATTTAATTACTCAAATAAGTAGCATCACTGGGGCTATCAGGGAGTTGTGTTTGCTCTCTGTTTCTATATAGTAGCTTGCCCTACCAGTGTTGGTGGGGATATGGTTTTCTCTTTGATTAGGATATTGTTCTTGATTTTTTTTGTCTCATGTTAATCTTTGCTTATTGTGGGTATTGGCTCTGGAGAGGATGTACTCTTGCTTTTGTTGTTGTTTCCTTAATGTTTTATGGACATTTTTCAATGATGTGTAAATGTGATTTATCTTGATGTATCTATTTATGGCTAATTTGTCTGAATGTCAAGCTTTGAGGCATTCCATAGCATTATGGTCTGGGATGCTCACATTTTCCCAATTGAAACCATGGTTGAGTCTATCCATGTTGTGAGAATAAGATGTTTTCATCATGTCTTCTGATTGCTAGTTGATGTTTATGGATGTACTGTTAGTCTTCTGCATGTTCATGCCTGTTCACGTTATTAATTTTTTGACATGTCTATTTGTTGGAATATTGCTTCCAGCTAATATGCGCACATTTAAAAAGGTTGCCTCTGTACATGTATTTTATTGTACATGTATATCAAATAAGCAGGAAAGAATTTGCAGAACTGTTTTCAACTGGAGTTAACAACTAAGATTGCAAGGTAGAGAAGCTGGATAGAGCATTTTTATCTGTGTTAATACTTTTCCTAAATATTCTTCCAGGAGATGAAGAAGTGCAGGGACCATTTGGATTAAGGGGTCAGAGAAATCAAATAATAAATCATAGTGTCAAAATGCTTTGATTCATAATTGGGTAACAAATTTTAGTTCAAATTATGATGAATGTAGACAGAAATTATCAGTAAGTTTCTTAGTTGATTTCTATTGTAGAGATGGTTCCAAGTTGGGCTTCTGATAATGAAAATTAGAGAGAGCAATGAATAGATCTCGTAATTTTAATGGTGTGCCTTGAATGTACACCATTAAAATCAGTGCCTCCTTTATCTCATTATACAAGTTCATCTTCATATATTCATTCAGTGAATGTAAACTATTGGCCTCTTGACATTGAATACTGCACGCTTTACACCTTGTGCACGCAAAGACCATCAATTTTCTAACAGCATTTTTACTTGTTTCTGAACACTAGTCATAAGGGGTTATAGACTTTTAATAAATTGTCTTTATTTGCACAAAGCTTTGCCGCAGGAAATCTGCTGAGAATTGTCCAAAGGTAAAATGCAATTTAAGCAGTAGTCTCTGCTAGTATGTTATTTTCTACATTTATTTCTGATAGTGGGTTACAAGATTATTATACAATATTTTTAGTTCTTTATAATTAGCAATATGCATTTTATTTAATGCCTGAGAGACAAATTGGTGCTCTGAAGCATAGCATATACCGACAGAAAATTAAATTGATGTTAATGTTGTCTGTATTCTATTAATAAAGAAGCAATTTCAGTTCCCCATTGTATTGTCATTGTTTAAAAGGAATATGCTGTTGAATTCTTAATATGAAGCTATTAAGTGTTTAATAAGGTATTTAGCACATTAATAAAACACTAAACTTTTTTCTCAACATATGAATCCTTAGTATATGGAAAATATTTTTAAAATATATAAAAAATTCTGTTTTCCTTTCTCCTGCGAACAGTGTACTCTGTTACGATACAAAGCTGTTTTGAAATGTATGAGGTATAATCTTGTTGAAATAGTTTAAACCGCGGGTATTAAACTTGATCATATCACATGATGTATCATGACATATCGTGATTTTTTTGCCTTTGCGGAGCTGGTGTAAGCATGGCCTGCGTGTGACATATCCGGCCCGCAGCCCGTCAGTTTGACAGGCCTAATTTAAACCCTCAAATTTTTGCAACAAGCAAATAAGTGAGATGATTTTGGTTAGGCCACTGCAGTGTCTTCAGCGGATGTGATCCAGAGTCCCTACCATCTCAGGATCTCAAGGTGTTTTCCTCATACACCTGCAGATTGATTCTCTTCCCATTTGTTCCTGCACCTGCAGAAAAATAATCATTATAAAAGAATAAAGGAAGCTCTTCCTCCCTTGCACTTTAAAGTGCCTACAGGAAAACCTGTCGGAAATTTGGTCTTATTCTTCCAGCCTAGATTATGCCCTTCCTGAACCATCAATATTCCTTGAGCTCTTTGTTCACTGCCAAAAGAGTCGTCACTGAACAAAACTAGACTAATGCTTTCTGAAGTCATTTTATTTGGGGAAGAAAGGCAGCACCTCCCAAAAATGGTAGCCTTTTGGTTCACCTTCTTAGACAGTGGATTATTGGGCTCCTTCTTTTAGGAACTGTTATTCTTGTGTAGGCTGAAAGTGGAAAAAGTTGGCTTACTTCCCACATCAGTAGTCAAAAATATACATTTTTGGACTTTAAACATTTGTGTATCCCTTAAAGTGGCTATCCATATCACCCAAGAACATAACATTAACATTAAAAAAAAGTAGTAAGATGGGTAAAGTGATCAGATTTTAACATTGGTAAAGCGGGACACCATTGACCGGGGGTTCTTGATTAAAAATTTGCATTAATTTGCATTAATTATAAAATTAACAAAAATAATATAAAACTCATATCCTGGCGAAACAGCCACATGGCCGCCAAAAACTGTATATTCCCTTCCCATTCTCCCGCCGTTCCCTAGCTTATCGTGCGTTCTTTCCAAAAATTGGAATTTTTTTAAAGCTGCGGGACGCGGGACAAATTGTTAAAAATCGGGACTGTCCCGCCAAAAGCAGGATGTCTGGTCACCTTGAAGATGGGAAATAAAAATTATTATCACACACATATTCCAGTTAAAAGAAAAACAAAGTGGAGTACTTCCTTCTCTGAGTTAATTTAATTAGTTTATGGATCAATCCTTCTCTTATTCTCTCTCAAGATTATACTGGGAGAAGGGAGAAAAATGTTGCAGTGTTGCTTGTCTGCACCTAATATACAGCCATTTCTTTAACACCAAATTAATCTTTAAATTGATTTCAAGAGAAGGCATTAATCAACATCAGCTGAAATAGACATGGTTTGGAGTGTGTTGGGGATTGGAAATACCATGGGTTCTGCAGATCCAAGTGTTGTAGATTGCCTCTTTTTGCGGATCTCTGTCCCTGCTAAATATCAACTGCAGAGGTTTTTCCATGCCTATTGGTTGCAAATACCATCTGAAAGCCAGCCTTCTCTTCTGTAGATAATTACTTTTTCCCTTAGTAGAGGAAATCCTGAAAAGTCTTCTGAGGAGTCAAAGGATTCCTTCCTTAAAATCTTCTATTTTCAAGACGTTTCCTTAAATTTCTTAAATGCATCATTTACAGGTATATTGTTTTATCGTTCTTTTCTTCCTTAACAAAAACATTGCTTAAATCTTTCTTACTTCATCCAGCACAAGAATTATTCCCTTGCTAATCATTAATTAGTCCATCTTGCAAATTTGTCAACTCTTCTATCCTTCCTTAATGTCAAATTTAACAAGATGAATGTGAACAATATTTGTTTTCCTCCTTGACTGGCTGGCAGTCAGTTGTTAATCTTTCCAGTTCAGTGACTTTTGTCTATTAGTTGTGAAAGTTATGACCACAAGGAAATACACAGTGTGGTGTCAAATTCACATGTAAATGTTAATTACCGTACATGAATTCATGTTATTTATTTTAATTCAGAATAAAATAGTTATAAGAAAATAGCATTTGAACAGAAAATGGATGAAAATGCATTAATACAGTTTTCTTTTCTTTTTCTTCTCAGAACGAATTACCAGACACCCGTGCAAAATTCCATGTTCTTTTCCTTTTCTTTGTGGCTGCCATGTTCTTCATCAGCATACTGTCATTGTTTAGTTACCACTGCTGGCTGGTTGGTAAAAACAGATCAACAATTGGTTAGTAAATTACAGGGATTCTTCTTATTATTATTATTATTTCTGTTATTCTTTCATCCATTGACCAAGCAGCTCCAAGTTCTCCAACTCATTCTCATAATAACTCTGTGAGCTGTATCTATGTTCAAAGTTGTATCTGACCCAAGATTAACCTGTAAATGTAATATCTGATCATATTTGCATATAATTAGGCCCAAGGGAATGGAATAGGGATAGGGATAGGGAGGGATGGGATGGAATGGGGTAGAATAGAATATAGAATGGAATAGAATGGAATGGAATGGAATGGGAATGGCAATGGAAGGAATGGAATGGAATGGAATAGAATAGAATAGAATAGAATAGAATAGAATAGAATAGAATAGAATAGAATATAACAGATGGAAGGGACCTTGGAGGTCTTCTAGTCCAACCCCCTGCTTAGGCAGGAAACCCTATATCATTTCAAACAAATGGTTGTCCAATCTCTTAAAAACTTCCAGTGTTGGAACATTTAAAACTTCTGGAGGTGAGTTGTTCCACTGATTAATTGTTCAAACTGTCAGAAAATTTCTCCTTAGTTCTAGGTTGTTTCTCTCCTTGTGTCCTTGTATAAAGACACCTCTAAAGTGTCTTTAGACTTACAATCTTTTGTCAGCAAAGGTCAGGTTTCTTTTCTTATCAAACTAAATTTAACATAGCTAAGAAAATGAATAAAGAAAATGGGAATCATGATGATAGGAGTTATTTCTAGCTACAGAAACTTTTTGGGGAATTGGAAAGAAAACGTCTCCCTATTGATGCCAGGCCATAATCACTTCACTATAGTCTACATACCCATTGCCTGTTTAAAGGGGAATAAAGAAGTATTTCTATATATTCTGAGCTTAACCATGCATGCCTCTAGATTATACAAAATGGAAATTACAGCATAGCTTATTCCATATGAAAAAAGTAATATTAATAATTACAAAGGGCTTGGAAGGAAAATTGTGTTTTTTAATTGCTAACCAAAATAAATATTGGACAATCCTGTTTAGCTAGCTAGACAAATGATAGCATTCTAAAGTATTAATTTTTTCTCTCTCTTTTTTTATAATGGTCTGATCAAACGAAATAAAATTGATGTTGTAGATTTGTATCTGAAACAGTTTTTTCTCAAATGTAGTTTATGAGCTGTAACATATTTTATAGCCTTGCAGGTGACAATATTTTCATGAGAGATGACTCAATCTAAGAGATGCTTTATTCTGTTATTCTTAATATTCCATCATGAAAGACTTTCTCACTTTTCTAAATTGACTAATTTGTTTTCCTTTCTTTATGTGTGATATAGAAGCTTTCCGGGCACCAATGTTTCGAAATGGGCCTGACAAAAATGGCTTCTCTCTTGGATGTCAAAAAAACCTAAGAGAGGTTTTTGGAGATGAAAAGAAATACTGGCTGCTCCCTATTTTTACGAGGTACTGTCATTTATATATTTTAGTTATAAATTCTAAATTTGGGGTATAGAGTTCAGAAGTATATAAATCTTTAAATGATATTCATCTTATACCACTATATATTCTGGTCTGTGACCATAATTAAAAATGGACATAGCACTCTAAATTAACACACTGGTGTTAAACCAAAATAGTGCCTTATGATTACTCTTAGCCATACACGTAATCCTTGAATTATGTCCACTTGTTCAGTGGCCATTCAAAATTATGACAGCACTGAATGAAGGGTATTTACTACCATTCTGCAAAGATGCAGCTATGTAGCATCCCTGTGATCACATGATCGCAATCCAGACATCCAATGTCTGGCTTCTGATTACACTGTCAGGTGATCGCACATTTCCTACATTTCCTGCCAGCTTCCCACAAACAGAGTCACTGGAGAAATAGTCAGGAAGTTGGAAGTTGCTCCTGCTCCTGACATACACCCTAGTGTTGGCCCACAGGACCCATCTACCCTCCTGCACTCAGTAGCACCTGCCTTCAGGGAGCCCACCCCCTCTGCAGCTGCACACCCATATTCTGGAGTAACTTTTTCACATGCCCGCACACCTGCTTGCACTTCAGAGTGCCCACCCACAACCCTCTCTATATATAGCATCCATACAGTGACTAGCCTGCTTACCTGGAACTCTCATTTCTTTCTTCTTAACAACCCACATAGATGGTTGTTGATAGGCAATGTGATCATGTGACTTTATGACTGCATCACTAAGCAACAAAAATTCTGGTCCCAATTGCAGTCATAACCTCAGGACTGCCTGTATTATACTTAGTGCATAGTGAAGTCGACATCCACTTCTTAAATATTCTGAGCAGTTAATTAAACTTCAGACACATTTTTTTTGCTGAATTAGACTCATCTTTTAATCCTACAAAGGACAGTAACGTAAGCACTTTAGTTGCTGTTAATGCATGTAGACCAGTGAATTCAAATAATCCTGTAGTACTTGATGAAGTCAGCAGTCCAATTAACCAGTTACAATTTCTTTTGATTGACAATGCATCATCAAGTTGCATCATCAAATAATTTTCAACTCCTGGTGACCATATTTCCTCCATGAATAATTTCTTTAGCAATATTTAAAAGCCTTTATTAAAAAAATTGTAAATAGTTCAGAATTGTTTGGTCCAGAAAGTTAGGCAATGAAAAACTTACCGTATACTCTGAAATTATGTAGACCCGGGATGGCGAACCTATGGCACACGTGCCACAGGTGGCACACGGAGCCATTTGTGCGGGCATGCAAGCCCCAGCCAAATTAACCTGCACTGTGCATGCGCGTGCCTCCCAGCTGATTTTCGGCCCATTTGAAGCCTTTTTTGGCCTCCCTGAGGCTCGAGGGAAGCCTCTGCAGCCTCAGGAGGCCGAAAAACGGGCCTTCCGGAAATACCGGAAGTGCCCGTTTTCAGCCTCCAGAAGGCCTCTGGAGGCCGTTTTCACCCTCCTGGAGGCTCGAGAAAAGCCTTTGCAGCCTTTGGAGGCTGAAAAACGGGCCTGTTTTGGCACTTCCAGTATTTCAGCCTCCAAAAGCTGCAGAGGCTTCCCTCGAGCCTCTGGGAGGGCGAAAACTGCCTCAAATGGGCCAAAAATCAGCTGGGAGGCACGCGTATGCACAGTGCAGGTAAGTTTGGCTGGGGCATGCATAGTGCAAGTAAAGAGGCATGGGGGTGTTGCACATACATGCGCAGAGGGGGTGGGGCACATTGCCTTCTGGGTGCTGGCACGCGAGAGCGTATGCGCCAGTGCGCACGCAATTTTCGGCACAGGAGCCTGAAAAGGTTAGCCACCACTGACATAGACTGTACCAGGAATGTACTGATAAAAATTGCAAGAATGTACCTACCGTTCAGATATTCCTGATCTGAAAAGCATATGAACATTTCATTTTTTAAGATGGCACATTTTGACATTTGCAGATAAAATTATTAATGTCAAATAATTGTCAATGTTCTTTGAAAGCTACATGAAACTACAGTAAGCTCTTTCTTGCCCCAGGTACAATATTTGGTGCTGAATATATTATGTTCATGGCCTATGTACCACTCCTCCACTTAATGTGATGTTTAAAAACCTACGTTGTATAGATGTGTTTCTGCTGTGTGTGTTCAGCAAGCTAATGAAATACTTGTTCTGTCTTGTTTATTACTGTGCAGCTTAGGAGATGGTTGCAACTTTCCAACACGGCTGGTGATTATGGATCCCGAGCAGCTCGCTGTCTCAAGCCAAAATGAAACTGTGAAAAGGTGCAGGCAATGCTTTGTTCATAGTTCTTCAGAAGTCTGCTGTTGCACGTTCCCATGCACAGGGGACCACTTGCATCTCATCACCAGATAATTAGAGACAAGAATTCAGTACCCAAATAGTTTTAAGCCTAATTGCAATGAGAGTGTATGATAGAAAGAATGCACAGTGTAACACATGTAAAGAAGTCTGGCATGGAACTCTCAATTTGCTTGCCCAGCATCATCTCTTTGTCTGAAACAGTATATTGGACTGATTGTGAAGTTCCTTATTCTAGAGCAGAGAAAGAAATCCTGATGTGGGAATCCCACTCCCTTCAGACACAGAGCTAATAAAGATTATGGTGTGGGTTTCTATGGAAAGAAACAGTTTCTAAATGACACACCAGTAAGATTGATCAGAGAAACAAAACCAGAGTTGGTAAGAATACAGGATAGAAATAGATAGGTTCTATACATCTATATTGCAGATATTGATGTCCCACCCTATAAATGCCTCTGCCTTTTTTCTGACAATGTCTGAAAGTGCTCAGCTTCCACTGTAGGAAGTAGACTTCAAGCTTATTCTGCCTGAAAATAGGTGCTAAAGGAAGCTTTGCAGGCCAGTTGGGCTGTCTAGGGAAACTAAGATATTGAAATCTGTTCTTCCTCTTGAGCTGTTTTCTAACATCCAGTTTGGACCATTCCTTCTTTCATTTAGAGTCTGGGATAGGGCAGGGGAAAAAAAGAAGATTGCTGCCTGGCACCAATGCAAAACTGAATTCATCTGAGTCATGAAGTTCAAGTCTAGGTGCAGACTGTTGATGTCTGACAGGATTGTGCGGAATTCTTTTTTGGCAAACAGTGTGTGGTTATCAGGCCTTTTAAGGTAGACTAGACTAGGAAACCAAAGTAATAAACGTTATTACTACTTTTATTGTAAAATTATCATAACAGAATCATGCAAGTCTGACTATACTCCCTCCCCCTTTCTTTTACCTTAGTGAGAACTAGGGAGGGTCTTGTCTAAGATGTTTTCTCAAACTACATTTCTGCTCCAGACTCAAATATATTTTATTTGATCATTGCCCTTGTGGCAGTTGTTCCTCCTCCTGCTTCTCAATGTTATTCCTTCTTTCCAGTATACATCTATTTGATATTTGTCAGATGTTACTAGTACTGAGAACACCATATTCCAAATCAGGTATTCCAAACAAGGCTTTAGATTGCTGGTTGTAATAGAGAGGTTTGTTTTATAAATCTTATGTCATGTGAATACATTGAGAGAGGATCATTGCTGCCTGATGCTAAGGCTGGCCCTTATCCATGGACTATACTTGATTTTCATCCCTGTCAAGGTCTTCATCTAAGAAGGCCAGGACTTGTGCAGTGGAAACTGATAATGAAAACTTCCTTTTTTCCACGTAACCCATCTATAAGAGGATTGTCACATCAACATATGTGTGAATAGTAAAAACTGGGGATGTTTGGTTGTAAGTGAAGATCTTCAAAGTTGTAGCCTGACTTGGTGTTCATGACTGGGTAATGAAAGGTAGCTAGAGCTTTAAGATGGAATATTACCTGAGGAAGTCGCTATAAACCTTGAAAAGTATCATTCCGTTGGAGAGGCCAGCAATTCAAGAACTGTAGCACTTATCACACCTCCTCGGGGAATTGTGGAAGAGAACTGAAGGTATTCAATATAATGAGTTGGTAGCTTAACCCCTCTTGCCCTTTCGTACCATAGGTCCTCAGAGAAATCTATCACTGGTTGTTGTTGTTTTTTTGGCTAAGCAAAAGTTTCCCAAAAAGGTATCTAAAAAGCAGAGGAAAGGAAAAGTAGGTTTAAAAAAAGTAAACGAGCAAAAAAAATTATGTGATTTTTATCTTGACTTTTGTGATGGAAGGAGGAGCTTGTGTAGTTATACCTGTCCTCCAAAACGAGAGCTTAAAAATAGCTATCTCCTCCAACAGAAACCAATCTTCTCTATCCCTGCCTCTACCATGGGGAACTAGGATTACCTTTTACCTCAATTTAATGGCACCATTTCAGCAGTAAAGAGAGAAACTGCTGTTGATCCTCCACTTTCCCAGAATGCAAGGGGGCTGAAATTTGCAGATGCTGTTTATCACTGGCTGGGCCAGTGCTACAGACAGCCTTCAAAGGATCAGAAGTGACCCACCCATCCCCACTTCCAATGGATGGCTATCTGCCAGATATTAAAAACAGAAGTAGGCCAAAGAGCCTATGTTTAATGGCTTTGGGAGGCAGGGTGAAGAGCCACAGCCAGAAGAATGGTCAGACAAGAGGCAGCTACGCCCACAAAAGGAATGTGGTTGTGGTAAATGGCTTAGAAGGGACACACCCTTGTTTCTTAGGTTGTAAATTTAAGAGGGGTTGTTCTTTCAAACTTGCAAGGTCCTATTATTGTAACCTTACAATAAAGTAGAATGTCTATCTGGTCACGTTTCTGGACTTACATATTAGGCTGACACTATATGGGTTACATCAATTTTGTCCCGTTGTTCGCATTCCTTTTTAGTTTTTTGGCCTTATTTTTATCTTTATTATAATCGTACATTAATTTCTTGCTGATTCTGGCAGATGACATAAATAAATAGGGGGTGTGTATTGGAAACTCTTACTCAGTTAAATTGTTTTAACTGAAAAATGTGCAGAAAAACCTTTGGACTACTTTTCCTTGACTTTATATTTCATTGTTGTTGTGTGAAGTTTGCTGAGCCTAGATTGGTTTCTTGCCACCTGTTTTTGATGTGCAAGTGGAAAAATTAGAAACAAAAGGTTTCTAGCTGTCTCTTTCAAAGTTTGAAAGTAGCATTTAAGCCATTGAGTCAATGGCTTGAATCAATACCCAAATTAAAAAATCCCTGACAGGTAGCCTCTGAACAACTGTAGCTATTTGTTGGAGGAACAATTTCCAAGATTGCTTTTAACAGAAGTTAGTAATCCTGCTTGACAAAATAAAGCAGAAGTGTTCAAGGTATCTGAGTATTATATTTATGATCATTAAAAAAATCTAATCTTGCTTGTGAGGCTTTCTTATAAATTTAGAGTTGTTTTTCTTTAGGTTAAACATGAATGTTATACAGTAGTTAGGGCTACAAATCTGAGTTTTGAAAATCTGAAAAACCATTAGATGACAGCAGTGATTCTTAAAAAAGAAAAATCTAAAATAATTCCAGGCCTGCAGCTCAGATCTGTTCGACTATACCATACATAATTAGAGGCAACAGCGTAGTTCTAAACATATCTCATGAAGAATTGCAAGAGTGAACGTTTGTGGAATCCATTCTCTCTAACAGAAATTTTATTTTTCAGCTCTTCTACTAGTCAGCCATTTCCTACTAGGCCACTCAGTGAATCTCAAAATCGATTGCTCGCAGGTGATAACCAGTGGGTAGAGGTCAGTTCAGAAGATGAAACTGTTAAATCAGGTATGCATAATTATGGCAGCTTGTTACAGGGCAGGATTTCACAATTCGTTTTTTTTTTCTAAATCTATTT
This sequence comes from Naja naja, assembly GCA_009733165.1. Classification (NCBI taxonomy): domain Eukaryota; kingdom Metazoa; phylum Chordata; class Lepidosauria; order Squamata; family Elapidae; genus Naja; species Naja naja. The sequence continues at coordinate 41,622,781 of CM019152.1, forward strand.
TTATCTTATTCAGAAAAAGTTCAAATACAAAACACTCCAAAATATTAAAAAGAAAAAAAAAAGAGGACAAAGAAGACTTTAAAAAAGAGAAAGGTGCATTAAAAAAAGTCTAACACATGTACACATATTGTCCTCCCTAGTTGAATGCTGATTAATACAAGAATATTAGTTTCCCGCCCTTTGCGAAATAGGCCCAAATAATTTTAAATTACTAATTCTATGTACAGGTTGTTAATCTATCATCTGTATGCAGTATATATAATAAAATATTTAATAGGAAGAACAGTAATAATAAAAAAGATAAGATTAAAATTCCAAAAACCTGTTAACGAACTGTTATGTAATCAACTCATAGGAAACTTACCACTGCTTCTTAACTATTCAAAATTGTTCCAAAAATTAACCCTGATTGATCCTAGGTCAAATATCTATGTTTGTTTCTTAAAATACCATCTCTTATCTATTATTGTCAATACAATATGTCCAATCTCCAAAGCCAGTCTGTCCTCCCAAAAAAGTTCAGATGAAATTATTCCCTAGTTAAATGTGATAAATACATTCCCCAACCTCTTTCATTCCACTTAAAAAGACCAATTTACAACTTATCTACCCAGACCATTTTCTACTGTTATATAAAAGTGCAGACTTGAACTTCAGGGTGGCATATGGAGTCAACTCTGTTATTTCTAAATCTGAGTTCATATTTCTTCCCAGCAAATCTGCTTCTTTGAAATCACATTCCTTTTGTGAGTTTAATTTATTTATATTCACTTGCCTCTGAATGTTTTCCACAGTCATTATGAGTTCATCAAACCTTTTAAAAAAACTTTCAGCTAAGAATTGCATGTTGCCAAGCTGTCTTTTCTCGAGTGTCACCTTCCTTCCCTTGTCTGTAATCTAATACATTGTTGTTCAGTGTGGTAGATGAGAATTCTTCGGAGAAGAACAGGAAAAAGGCAAAAGAACAGAATATTTTCTGGATATTTTGATCCAAAATTAAAAGGATTAAGAAAAATAAAGCCCAAACTTTTTGCAAATTGATAAAATACAAAATCCCTGTTGTGAATGTCCAATAAAAATGTAAATCAAGTAAAAGCACTTTCACTAAGCCAAAGAAAAGCCATGTTTCCTTATGGAAAAGCTGAAGTTAATGAAAACAGCCAAAGGAAAACAACAAAAAAGAACGGATAAAATTCAGCAGGGGGTTGAAATAAATCAGCATTCAGCTAGCCAATTAACTTTTAAGGATAAAAAACAAAGCAGAGTGAAGTTAAAACCCAGGCTTGCTTACGACAATAGTCTGTTGATAGGAAATGGTCTGTTGATAGGAAAAGTTGGATAAAATATCAATGACTTTCTGGCTGCTCTCACAGGGAATTCCAGTCTTCAAGATCCCCCATCCTGGGTGGGTCCACAGCAGGGGTGGGATTCAAATTTTTTAACAACCAGTTCTGTGGGTGTGGCTTAGGTGGTGAGCATGGCTTGGTGGTCATGTGACTGGGTGGACATGGCTTGGTGGTCATGTTATTGGCTGGGTGTGGCCAACTCAATATCACTCACATTGAGGCACGCATCTCCTCGCCTGGCCTCTCAAAACTGTGGGGAAGCTGCAACAGTCGTAAGTGTGAAAAATGGTCATAAGTCACTTTTTTCAGTGCCATTGCAACTTTGAATGGTCACTCCACACAAACAAAGTACCAGCAAAGGAGGGGAAAATAACTCCAGAGACGTTCCAGAGACAGGAAGTCTAGTCCTGCCAAGAATGTAATAAGGGTTAACGGAGAGGCAGTTTCTGTAAGCAACACCAGAATGTTTCCTTCCTGCCTTCCATACAGGATTAGGCCAGTAATTTCTTCTAACAACCAGTTCTCCGAACTGCTTACAATGTTAACAACCGGTTCTAGCGAATAGGTACGAACTGGTAGAATCCCACCCCTGGTCCACAGCCACACAAAAGTCATCTTGGGGCATTCCTAAGTGCCCCCATTCAAATCCAGGGACCAACACTGCCAAAGAACCAGCTTTGGCAACAAAAACAGCAAATCATCGGCAAGTGAGAAAACTTTTCCTACCGGACAGCAGTCATCTTGGAGAAGGATTTCACAATTCCTATTGAAAACAAATATTTGGAGAGGATCTATCAGATTTATATGGCTACCCATTTCATAAAAAGGTTCTCAGCAGCATACTACAATTAAAACAATAAATACATAAAAATAATCATTATTTAAAATATACAGAGTCACTATTAAAATGAAATACCTGGCATAGGAGACAGTGAATATCAACAAAGAAAACACAACTAAATAGTAACTGCATCCTCCTCTGCTTCTGATGTGTAAAATCTCTAAACGCGGCTCTTCTTCTTTTTCAGGTGTAAAAAAACATATTATAGTTTCATTGGAGAGCTGATCTTATCTCAGTATCCATTTCTTTCAGAAAAGGAGAAATGGTAAGAAAATATATACTCAGAAAAGTCAATATGACTTTGATTCCACAATCTTTTATGTAAAGAGGAAAGCAAACATGGGCCACACCATAGGCTGATCTTGAGTCGCACTTAATAATAAAATATTTTCTATCTTACTTTGCATACTTTGCATATGTTAGCTTCTTTCTAGCACTACATTCCACAACGTTACCACATTAAGCATTAATTTAATTTAAGCTGCTTCCAAGTTTAGCAGTTTTTAATTCTGTTCTTCAAAAGAAACGAATGTAAGTGTATGAAATAAGGACAAATGCTGCTTTAAATTCAAATTTTGTCTGAATTACAGAAAAGGGATTTCCAGTATTGATACTAAACATCCCATGGTGGATTTTTTCCAAAAATAGTAGATAGATTTCATCAAGTTGCAGGCTAAATCCAAAAAAACAGATAAAGAACTCCAGAGAAGATGGAAGGTTTGCAAAGTATTGACAGAGTAAAAACTTCTTCTGTATAAAAACAGTAATAATTTGTAAATTAACAGCTAGTTTAACAAGAGAAAGCTGATTTAGCAAAGCAAGTGGCAGCCCAGGTTTCATATGTGTGTTAGTGTCTTTTCTGGAAAGTTTTTCTTACATACAACAATTCATAGCAGAAAAATCAATTTTCGGTGCAGAATTAGCGTCTCTTTTACTTGCCTTTACTTATTCAAGATTTACTTACCCAGTTTGTTTTCCAAATAGATTTCTACAATACATTTGTGCTTGGATATTATTTTTTTAAGGAAGACACCAATAAATCAATGGAACAGTTCCAGCATGTTAACAAGACACGGAAAATGAGATTATTGATGGTATCCAGTGGATGCTTATAAGCATTTCCGGTGCAGAAAGTCTGATGCCTTAAGATTTGTGATGTGCATTTTTGCAACATGGACATAAGCTATTACAAGGGCCAAATTCTCAAATGCCCTGCAAAGTCCGCAAGACTCAGAAGTGCAGAAACTATGCATTCCAGCTGTACTGTGGTAGTGACTGATTCTGCAAACTTCATGTGTGAAGCAATGCCACGCTGGTATCATTACTTTCGTAACAGTTCTGTGGGAGAAAAGTGGGCTAGGAAAGTGTAGTCATGTAGTTTACTATAGCATTTCACCATTAACATTCCACAATACGGTTTATATGTGGCTCAATCATCATCTGGTGGACTACTGGTATTTGGTACTTTTGGTTTCTCCCCCCCCCCCATAACTATCATGAGTTAACCAGTAGTAATGGTAGAGGTGTTGTGAAGCAGCCAATCGAAAACTATGACTTTCTAACTTTCTCTGATAATCAAAGTCCTTTTCTTTCAGACTTGATTTGTTGCAATACAGTGTTGTTACAATACTGTACAGTATTAGAGAAGCAAGGTTTCTTCTCAGCTCACTAGCAATTTGAAGCACTGATTGAGAAAATTATTTTCCTGAGCAATTTTGGTCATCATTTTTAAGAAATCTGGTATTTTAATTTCTTGGAAACATGTAAAAGTTATGTTCTCCCTTCCCATTTTAGAATATTTAATAATTGCAAATTTCATTTGTAAGCATTTTTGCCTGATATCCCCAATATACATATTCTTTCTGAAATCTGCAGGTTATTCAGCCATGAACAGAAATCATTCCTTTCTTTTTCTTTCTGTCCTTGCTTTTTTTAAATAGGAAATAAGCTGGCATGAAAGTGTTATTGAGGGATTGGATTTCATAACCCTCTGCACTAGGAACATTGAGTGCACTAGGGAAGGAACTGGAGAAAGGGGACTTTGTTCACAGCCATCTGCTTTCATTGTACAGGATTCCCCATCTTTTCTATCTCTCTTGATCTTTGATCTAATCATATCCTTTAAAAATAAATACTGATATATACTTTCAGTACAACAGTAAAAGCTTGCATTAATCTGTTAGAGCAGGGGTGTCAAACTCACATCGTCACAATGGCGTCACGTGACCTATCGGGACTTTTTCCCCTTGCTAAACCGGGCGTGGGCATGGCCAGCGCATGATGCATCTGGCCCGGGCCAGGAGTTGGACAGCCCTGTGTTAGAGGGTAGGAAGACACTGGATACTTGACTCTGACAAGTACTGTATGCATGCATTTCCTTTCCCACACAATCACCAATCCTCCCAGCAATGTTCTGATTATTATGACTCTTAATAACGTTGGCAGATTTAGAAATTCAACTCCTACAATTCTGGGAGCTGGTGTTACATATTAAAGTTGTTACAGTTGAGAAAGATTTTGAAGAGGATAACATTTCTCTCTCTCTTACTCTGTGGTTGGATAGGAGTTCCTGTCCTGATATATACTTTTAAATTTATTGCCATCGGTTGTATCTCAGCAGTTCTACAGTTCTTATTTCAATCCATAAAACAAAATTTGTACAAGTGATTTTTTTTAAAAAAAACTCATTTTGAGTATTATAAACAACAGGACATAGCATAAAATGAATAATATATGTATCAATGTGGCTTTTCCAAATTAATTTCTAAAATGAGAAGAAAAAAAGACATTGTGCAGTTGTTGTGACTCAATGCTGCATCCTATCTTTGCAGTGCAAGTTAGGCTCAAAGTCTCATTACCCTCTTGGTCAGATAATGTGGTTCAGAGCTATGAATTAGTGCTGTCTAGATATAGAGAGAATAAAATAAAAGGAAGTCAGGCTGTTAGAACACAGTACAAATTCCGAAAATCCACAACTAGAAGTAACAGCAAATACATTTAAATTAAATTATTTGGTACATAGGAAAGATCAGTTATTGCAAGCTATTTGTAATATGTGGGAAGGATCTTGGGAGACGGGGAAGAGCCATAGCCAGGGGAAAAGTTGGATAACAGCAACTTAGGCTATGGGAGCAATGTCGCTGTGGCTGTCTCAGAAGGGACCTTCTGTAGTTTCTTGGACCTTAAAGATGACGGGGGAGAAATACGTTTTGCAAGACTGATGTCATCCTTGTGAGGTTTACATTTAGCTCATCTGAGTGTGCTTCCTTCTGGACCATCTTGTAAGACTGACATCATTCTTGCAGCTCTGAAAGTATATGTCTCTGCTGTTGCCTTTTTGGTCCAGGAAACTAGGAAGGGTTCCTTCTGGGATGTTTGCCATACCCACCTTGCTTCCTTAGACTAACCTGCCTCTTGTCCAACCATTTCCCTGGCTGTGCACTCTTCCCAACTCCCAGTCATTCCCACGTACCATTACACCAATAACTTGATTACAGAAAAAATTGTCTTAAAATATAAAATAAAAATTCACATGCATCAGTAAAAATGGATAACAGGGTTCTCTGAGCAAAGTATATATACAAATAATAGCTCTTTGCACTTATTTGTTTGGTATCTATAGATCTCTAGTAATAATTAGGGATAAATTTAAAACTATGTTGGCAATATTTAGTATTTTAAATTATTTTGCCATCATTAAGCCATTGAAAAATTTCCAATAGTGACTAGTGAAAACATCTATATCGGGTGTCAAACTCACATTATCACGACAGCATCATGTGATATATTGGGATTTTTTCCCCCTTCCCCTAAACCTGGTGTGGGCATGGCCAGTGTGTGATGCATCCAGCCCAGGAGTTTGACAGCCCTGATCTATATATTGAGTCAGAAAGAAAAGTGATTATAATACTGAACTTCAGATAGAAAATCTTATTAATTTCAAGAAATTATACCAAAGAGTATATCATGCTGGTTGTATTGGAAGATGTGCAGATTTTATTTAAGTGCTTTATCAAAGCGTTTTGCTAATGAACGTGTAATGGTATAATTAGAAACATTTTATGTACATTCATTTTGGGGAATAATAGCTTGCATATTGTAAGCATAGATTCTTGGTTGCCTTAGGAAGTCCCTTCCCAGTTATTATGTTTAGTTCTACAAACTTAAGACTTGATTTACTAGCTGCTATTATAAATTAGATTTTATGCTGCAGTTTTAAATAAGACAAATATTTTCTAGTAATTATGATTTCTTATTCCAAGGAATTGTGATTAATAGAAAAGACTTAAAACAGCACTTGATTAAACAGATCTCTGGCATCCTGTATTGGAGAAATGTCCTACCAATTGTTATTTTTGTAATTTTCTATTAATGTAGTGACAAGGTCCAAGCAATTAAATATATTATTTACAATACAGTATACAATTTCATTTAGATTATAGTTACAAAAATGTATCTTATACACTTGTAAAGCAGGTTTTCAGTTAGTTTTAAAAATCCAATGTGTATTTTCCAGATTATACTTGAAAATTATAATAGAATGAGACTCCATGTTTACAAAATAAATTACTAAATGTCTTTGGAAGATTGAACAGCAATTAAATGGCTCATACTTTGGTCATATTTTGAGATAACATTTTTGTTTCCTGGTACCAAAGAACTGATAAACTATCAAACAGCTTATTGCAATCCTAGTATCTCCTAGGATTCTTAAATTACACTAGGAAAGCTTCAGAAAGTGATTTAAGGATTGTGGTCTTTTACCTCAATCCTAAATATATTTACTTGGAAGCTCTACTTATTTTGTGAACATGACAACTATATGGCTCAAGACTGCATGTTATAGGGTATTACGGATGTGCTATCCACTACGTCTTGTTTTTCCCCAGTATAAATTAATAGAATGGCAGTTTGGCCAAAATTGCCACAACCTGTGTTATATACCAGTGGGTACATTAGACATATTGCACTGTTATGACAAAGGTGTATGCAGATATTTTACTTAAATATAGATCTCTCTGTTGTAGTAGTAGGCTTGCAAGTATTCAAATCTAAAATGGTATGAGGATACTTAAGAGGATACATAATGTGAATGATGCATCTGTTCTTTATGTTGCAGATAGTATTCCTATGCACAGAAAAAGCATATTGCCACTAATAATTTAATAAAGACTTTTTAAATGGGCTTTTATAAATGAACTATGTAAGAGAGATCACTTTGCCTGAAATTTTCCTATTTATAACTGCACCTTGTAATATCTTCATGTATATTTTCCACCAGTGTAATTAATTTTCAATCATGTTTGACTTTTGTATATCAAAGTACAGATCATGTCTTAATTATAACTGTTTTTAAAAAGCATAATCTTTAAGCCCTTCTTTGCCAAATTGATGATACATTAATGTGTTATGACATAATGGATGCGTAAGAAAATAAATAACTTGGGAACAGGCTTTCTGCTACATTTCGATTTCAGTTCTTTATTTTGCATTGTCATAAATGAGTACATAAAATGGGACATAAAAAAGAGGAAAGGCATTAAAATGCATTTAGCCTCTATTGAAATGGAAAATGCCTCAGCCATTTTTATGCACTGCCTGGGGAATCTTAAAAGCAAATCTCTTCCACTTCTTAATTCAATTAATTAATTTATTTATTAATTAATTTATTTATTTATGAATGAGACTTGTATGCCGCCCCAGCTCCGAAGACTCGGGGCGGCTCACAGCTAAAACAGTAACAATAAATAATTAAAAGAGATTAAACAGATTACAAACCCAAAAACGAATTTATAAACTGAGAAGTATAAAACCACCCTCCCATGGGGTCACAGCCAGGATTGGTCAAACAACCAGGTCTTTAAATCATGGCGGAAGGTGCAGAGGTCAGGGGCCAGGCAGAGCCCCAGGGGAAATTGATTCCAGAGGTCCGGGGCCGTGACAGAATAGGCTCGTCATCGGGGACCGCCAGCCGGCATTAGCCCGCTGATGGGACCCCAAGGAGTTCCTGCCTATGTGCTCGCACAGGGCGGCCAGCACTCGCTATCGGCAGGAGTCGCTCCCTTAAATATTGAGGACCCATGTCGTGAAGGACTTTGTATATTAAAACTAGAACCTTGAATCTCACCCGGAGCGCAACCGGCAACCAATGCAGACAGCGCAGGAAGGGGGCAACACGGGAGAACTGGGAAACTCCCATCACCACCCGCGCCGCCGCATTCTGTACCAGCTGCAATCTCCGGATGGTATGTAAGGGCAGTCCTAAATAGAGAGCGTTGCAGTAGTCGAGAGGTAACAAGAGTGAGTGCAGTCCAGAAATGGGCTGAACTAGGCGGAGCTGGGCAAAGGCCCCTGCCCCCACCCTCCTGACATCTAGGAGGTGGGCTGCATCCCATGGTAAAGGGCAGTCCGAGGGCTGCAGTAGTAGTTCAGGGCTGCACAGAAATAGGGCGGAGCTGGGCAAAGGCCCCTGGCACGCCCCACCTGCTCCTCCAACCGGAGCCGTACATCTAGGAGGACCCCCAGATTCCGCGCCCTGTCCACAGGGGGCAACACCACTCCCCCTATGGTTAAAGATGGACATTCCTGACTGGGCTGAGATGCCGGTATGCACAGCCACTCAGTCTTGGCCGGGTTGAGTCGAAGCATGTCCCCGCTCATCCAAATCCGTACCGCATCCAAACACTGGGTCATCAGGGAGAGGGCATCACCAATCTGGTTCGGGGTGGAGATGTACAGCTGGGTGTCATCTGCGTACTGATGGAAGCTCACCCCAAAACGACGGATGATCTCACCCAGCGGCTTCATGTAGATGTTAAATAGCAGAGGGGAAAGAACCGACCCCTGAGGGATCCCGCAAGAGAGCACCCTTGGGGCCGACCTCTGCCCCCCCCGCCAATACCAACTGCGACCGCCCCGAGAGGTAGGAGGTGAACCACCGAAGCACAGTGCCCCCCATTCCCAACCCCTCGAGGCGTCGCAGAAGGATACCATGGTTGATGGTATCAAAAGCCGCTGAGAGGTCTAATAGGACCAGGACAGAGGAAAGACCTCTGTCCCGAGCCCTCCAGAGATCATCCATCAGCGCGCCGCCGTCTCCGTGCTGAAACCAGGTCAGAAGCCCGATTGATATGGATCCAGGTAGTCTGCTTCATCCAGGAAGAGTGGAAACTGCCGAGCCACCACTCTCTCAACAACCTTCGCCAAAAAGCGAAGGTTGGAGACTGGACGAAAGTTGTCTCGTCGGGTCCAGGGCAGGCTTCTTCAAGAGGGTCTCACCACCGCCTCCTTCAAGGCGGAGGGAAAACACCTCTCTTAATGAAGCGTTGACAACTGCCCGGAGCCAACCACAGGTGGCCTCCCTGGCGGCATAAGCCAGCCAGGAAGGACACGGGTCCAATAAACATGTGGTGGAACTCAGCTGCCGCATAATCCTGTCCACTTCATCCTCGGAAACAGGATCAAACTCATCCCAGATTACACTGGCCAGACTGCCTGTATCCCGTTCCTCAAACCACTGCAAATCAGAGGACAATCTGCTCCGAATCAGAGCGATCTTATCCGACAGATATTGACCAAACTCCTCAGCCCTTCCCCGCAGTGGGTACGCCCTCCCCTCCGTACGAAGGAGAGAGCGGGTAACCCGAAACAGGGCAGCTGGGCAATTATCTGTGGACGCTATGAGGGTGGCGAGATAAGACCTCCTCGCCACCCTCATAGCTCCCAGGTAAGTCCTAATATGGGCTCTTAGCTGGGCTTGATCGGACTGGGAGCGGGTGGACCTCCACCCGCTCTCTAAGCCCCTCCGATGGCATTTCATCTCCAGGAGCTTCTCCGTATACCAGGGAGCCATTCGGGATCCACGGCGTGTGAGGGGACGCATGGGGACAACCCTGTCGAGGGCACCAGACGCAGCCTGTTGCCAAGCAGATGCCAGATCCTTGACAGAGCTGTGGGCAAGGGAAGAGGGGAAAAAACCCAGTTCCGTCTGGAACCTCTCAGGGTCCATCAGGCGTCTGGGGCGGAACCATCTAAGTGGCTCCTCATCCCAGCAGCAGGGGGCGGCCTGTTGGAAGACCAGCCGTAGGAGATAGTGATCAGACCATGGAACGGGCAGTGCCACAACAGTGGCCGACCGTCTGTCACTACGCCACCATTCAGAGACAAAAATTAGGTCGAGAGTGTTTCCCCCCTCATGAGTCGGGCCTTGAATCAATTGGGTCAGGCCCATGGCTTCCATAGAAGCCATGAATTCCTGGGCCAAGCCCGACACCTCACCCAGGGAAGGAAGATTGAACTCCCCAAGGACTATGAGGTCCGGGAATTCCACCGCCAACCCCGAGAGGACATCAAGAAGCCCAGGCAGGGCCGCTGCCACACAGCTGGGGGAGAAGTATGCAAGCAGCAAGCCCACCCGACCATTAGGCCCCCACCTCAGGAGGAGGGTCTCACTCCCGCCTATCTCTGGAACGGAGACCTCCCTTGGAAACAAGGTCTCCTGAATAATCGCAGCCACCCCACCACCCCTTTCCTGGGCCCGTGGCCAGTGCAAAACCCGAAAACCTGGAGGGCACAATTCAACCAGAGGGACACCACCCTCCGGGCCCAACCAGGTCTCCATGATGCAAGCCAGGTCCGCAGCCTCCTCCTCTATGATCTCACAGAGGAGGGAAGCTTTATTAGCCACGGACCTGGCATTAAAATACACCAGCCTAAGCCCAGGGGTCCCGGTTCCCGTGCCCCCTAGGGAGGAGGCCATAGGGTCGGAGCATGCCACCGCGCAAAGATGGTGGATGCGAGCTCCCAACACATATGGCCCTATGCCTCGACGTCTCCTACCAATCCCAACCACCCTGGGGATCACGGTGCCCTCCTCACCCCCACCCCCCAACCCCCCCGCCATGTATCGGGATGCAAAAGACCCATCCACCCCCCTCCCTAACCCCTTAAGACGACCAATTAAAAAATGTAAAAGTTTCCCCTTCGTACCACATTTAAAATTTAAACCCTTGGTCGCAGCATGCCACCTCTCGGGATCCCAGGATCCGTCATTAAGGTAAGCTCTTGACAGCCCAAGGGGCCACTTCACAGACAGGGGAACCGCCTGGAGGGCTCGTAATTCCAGCAGAGAGTAAGCAGGCATAATAAATACATTCCAGGGCATATCGGTATAATAGGCTATAAGCTGGATGGAAACAACTGCAAAGATGGAATAAAAGCAGTACAGGGGGCAAGGCAATGATGGTCAGGGACAATCCACGATCAGCAGCTCCCTCACAGCTGTCGATGGCCAGAGTCAAAATGGTCCAGTCACTGCTCTCCCACCACAGTGACTTGTGGAAAAAGTCCAGAACAACCCCTTGCTCTCTCACTGCAAGGGGGTCGAGTCCATCCATTGCCCTCTCACTGCAATGGAGAATAGCCAGGCCCCAGAAAGAGGAAGTTGGATAAAATTAAGACTACACTCATTAAAATCTCAGATTATTTGGTGTCTTTTGTGTTGCTAACATTTCAAGGGCAGCTTCAACATACCCTAAATTAGAGTCTTCCAAATAAGATGTTTACTGAGCCTGTATCAACTATCTAGCCTTGCTTGAGCCATTAATAACTCTTTCAATTGGGTGACTATCCTAAATCAAAATGTACTTCCAAACCGGAAGCTTGGTTTAATACCAATGGTTCTCAACCTTTTCTTCACCCCACATCCTCTTTAAATGTTTTGTGGCCACAGACCCTGAAGATTGAAATCAACATTTCTTGAAGCCTTTACGGACCGCAGATTGAGAACCACTGCCATATACTGAAAAATAGATGAAATGGGAATTTTCTCTTTGTTGTTTATGCCTCTGAATGCATAGGTAGATACATGGTTTAGGATATTTTATTTTCCAGGGGACAGAGGAATGGAAATACGAGGCAAAACCAGCTTTTAGGGATTGGGGGGGGGATCAAATAGGTGTATTAAACATATGGGTGGGTTAATGCATCTCTAATATGCAAGCATACTTTTTTTTTAAGAAAAAGACCTCAAATCCTTTTTATAACAATAGCACTAAACTCTGAAAGGAAAAAAAGCATAATTCAGTAGAAAAGCTTATGTATTTATGAAGCCAATAGCTGATTGAAAACAAGAATAATATATTTATTGACTTTGTGCATTGTTTCATTGCCACTAAAAGCAAGCCCACTGAATCCACAAAATCCATTAGAATGGCAAAGGACATACATCAGGAATCTGCCCATTTCTTGGTCACGTTAAGGTGTTTCAGATACTCTGCAGCATACTTGTGTTCAGGAAACTTTGCTCTCTCTTCAGCTATTCTTTGCTGCCTTAATGCAAGTACATTTTCTTCATCATGGCGATACTCCTGCTCTTCTGTCATATATGGGCAACTTAGCCAATATTGATTTTCAGCTTCCATTTCAAGTCTCCTGATCATCTTTGCTTTCATTAAAGGAGAGACAAATCTTGGCCGTCTGTGTTTACCAATCCACTGTTTTCCAGGAATGCTGTTTCGAAACAGTACTCGAGTCAGAAACATGCCTGTAAAAAGAAATAAAAAATGTTAACTATTTGAAATATCAAGTGTATAAACATTCTAAGTCAATGTATTAGACTTACATTAGCAAAGAACAAAATTAATTTTTGTAAGTTGCATTTAAGTAATTTGTGCCTCAATTTGAAGAGATTCCAGATCATTTACAGAAATTAAGAATGTCATGATACAAATCCCTAATAATGTATTAGGTTCCCAATAATGTATTAGAATAATATAGGCATTCATGGCTCCACAGCTAATCTCCAAAGGTCTTTTGGAAAATCAAGGTTTTTACCAGATTCTGGAACAACATAAAATCAAATGAAATATTTTCATTTTTTTTCAAGAAAAAGGCAAGGGGGAAGACACCAGAAGCTCACTTTTTCAAGGTTTTTTTTTCATGAACCACTAGATATCTCTATATATCAATACCCAATCTAAAGGGGTCCTTAAAAGAAAAGAAAACTATGTCAAATGCTTTCATGAAATGAACAGTAATAAGAATGGCACCTTAAAGAAATTTGCACACTGATGCCAATTGGTGTACTGGTGTGAAAGACATAGGTATTTTAATTATTTGGATTGGTATTTTGCAATTTGCAATGGAATAAAAGTTACCACTGGTATTAACAGTATACAGATTAGGTGAAACCTGGCTCAACAGCAGTAACTGTGAGAGGGATCTTGGAGTCCTAGTGGACAATCATTTAAATATGAGCCAGCAGTGTGCAACAGCATCCTCAAAGCCAATACAATCCTAGGCAGCATTTAACAGAGGAATAGAATCAAGATTATGTGAAGTATTAATATTGCTTAATAAAGACTTCATAAGACCACACGTAGAATACTGCATCTAGTTTTGGTCACCATATTATAAAAACATTGAAGATTTTTGAAAGAGTGCAGAAAAAAGCAACAAAGATGATTAGGGGCCTGGGGCTAAAAATATGGTTGCAGGAACTGGGTATGGCAGTCAAGAGAAAAAGGACTAGGGGTGACTATGACAGCAGCATTCCAGTATTTGAGGGGCTGCCACAAAGAAGATCTATCTATTTTCCAAAGCACCTGAAAGCAGAACCAAAAGCAATGGATGAATCAGGGAGAGAATCATCCTAGAAATAAGGAGAAACTACCTAAATTAACCAGTGGATCGGCTGGCCTTCACAAGTTGTGGGTGCTGCAACACTGGAGGCTTTTAAGAAGAGACTGGACAGCCACTTGATATATAGCAGGGTCTTCAAGAATTCCTTCCTTATTGGCTCAGGTCTGCTCAGGAAGTCAGAGAGTCTGGGGTGGATATAGGGTACGGGGGTCTTCTGCTTGAGCAGAGGGCTGGACTATAAGACCTCCAAGGTCCTTCCAACTCTTTTGTTAAAGACTCTGCCTTTTATTTGGAAAACCCAAATAAAATCAGGATATACATATATTTCATGTTGTAGTCCATTATTTTTCGACCTTGGCAAATTCTGGGAGTTGTAGTCCACATGTCTTTTAAGTAGCCAAGGTTGATAAGAACTGCTTTAGTCACCTCCCAAATTGCACTGGGCTGATACTGAAGACCAAAAAGAAGCTTTTGCAGAAAACAGCCGCCGCTCACAATGGCCGGCTGCGACCTCCACCGCGATGCACCCACAATGATTTTTATTACTGACCTACAGCGTCAGCGTCGCCTGTGAGGCCACGGGCCGCCGCATGTTCCCTTGCCCCCTCAAGGCCCTTTCCCACTCACCGAGCCTCGTCGACGCGTCCCTCTCACCACGAGCGATCCGGATCGAGCCAAACAGCGTTCCGAAGGCCGCTACGCCAAACGAACCTCAAGTCTCGCCTGTCGCGAGAGCACCGCAGCCAAAAAAAAAAAGGCAGGTGAATGCGGACGGGCCAAACGACGCCTGCCTACGTCACGGGATTACAGCAAGGAGGCGGGCAGACCCGGAATGAGCCAATCGGCGCTCGCCGTCCCGGGGAATTCAAAAGGCCGCGAAGGAGAGAAGTTGTCAGCTGCGGTCTGAGGCGAAAGAGCGGCGCCCGTTGTGTCTTTGGCGAGCTGCGGAGGCGTGTTTCTCCCGCATTTCGGCGGCTCCTGCGAATGTCCGGAAGTATTCAGGGAAGGCTTAGTGTGCCTCTGTCTTGAGGTAGGAGGTGAGGCTTTGCAGGCTCCCGAAAACTGATTTCCTGCAGTCCTTGTTCAAGCCATCCCTCTTGTCTTCTGAAGGAAGAATGGAGGTTTAGGGAGACTTGAACATTGAAGGGCACCCTGGATTGATTGATTAATTGTCAGCGATATAAGATAAATGCTTTCTTCCCCAGAACAGATGCAGATAACAGATAATCAGAGTTGGAAGGGACCTTGTAGGTCATCTAGTCCAACCCCCCGCCCAAGCGGGAGACCGTACACCATTTCTGACAAATGGCAGTCCAATCTCTTTTTGAAAGTCTGAAGTGATGAAGCTCCCACAACTTCTGAGGGCAAGATGTTCCATTGGTTGGTTGTTCTCACTGTCAGAAAATTTCTCCTTATTTCCAGGTTAAATCTCTCTGTGGCAGCCCCTCAAATATTGGACAACTGCTATCATGTCTCCCCTGGTCCTTCTCTCTACTAGACTAGCCATCCCCAGTTCCTGCAACCGCTCTTCTTATGCCTTAGTCTCTAGTCCCCTAATCCTGGTTGCTCTTCTCTGTACTTTTTCTCAACATCTTTTTTATAATGTGGTGACCAAAACTGGATGCAGTACTCTAGGTGTGGTCTTACTAAGGCTTTATAGAGTGGTATTAGTGTCTCACTTGATCTTGATTGTATCCCTCTGTTAAGGCAATTTAGGATTGCACTAGCTTTTTTCGCTGCTGCCAAAATATATATAATGCAGTACTTGTGCATGTGATTTAATGGATTAACAGAGTTGGAAGGAAGGGACCTTATAGGTCATCTAACTTGATATGAGATAAGACTTTATAACCTTCATCCTGAATTGCACCCAGAAGCCAACTGGCAACAGTACATCTCACTGCCTGCACTGCTGTATTCTAGACCAGGTAAAGCTTTTGAGTGGCTTTTCAAGGGCAGCCCTCTGGAGAGCACGTCACAGCAGTCAAGCCTAATAGTGATGCTTTGTGGGAGAGCCCTTTAACTTTTTCTGAATACATGGTGATTGGCTTAGGGCTTGGGAGGAAAGCAGCATTTCCACAATAGAAATGCAACATGGAGGGAAAACATCTAGAATTGGAGAGCAAATATATGTGCTACTAGATAAGTTGTGCCCCTTTAAATAAATCTGCATGTATGGAAAGACTGTTTCAACTATTTCTAAGCTATAATATTTTTTTCAAAATCTTTTAATGTGTTTAACATAATTGAAAAGTTGAAAACTGTTTCACATTCTTTCTGAAATTAATTTTAGAAACAAGCTGCTGCTTTTCTTTAGTATGGATGTGACAGGAACATTCTTCAACAAACTGCGAACTTTGGCAGTCACTTTGGAGAAGCAGGCTGACCATTTTAAGCAAATTTTACTCGAAGATGAAGGTGAGAACGTAGTAAATAATTGCTTTTGCTTTCAGAAAGCTTACGCTGAGACAAAAACCAAACAACTTGCATTTTGGTTTAAACAGTACAGTATGTAAATTTGGATACAGTGTCATTCTGAATTCTACATTTAATTTGCATTCATTGGTACATTTCTGAACCTCATACTGATGTTTCTAGGACTCCCAACCAATGACCATGCTAATTTCTGATATGGCTAGAATATCTCATCTTTTAAATAACAAACATTAATGTATAGTATTGTACATCATTTTCTAAAGATTTTGAGTGTGATTATTTTCAAATGTTTTGAAGAATTTGAAGATGATTCTCCAATAAGATATCTACATGAACTGTACTCTGAAGCTAGAACACTAAAGGTAGATATGACCTGCTTCTCTTCATTCTCTTCACCTTCAAATTGCTTTTCTAGAACTTCATCACTTTTATATTAAGAGTTAAGGTCTGATTTAGTGGAAGATCAACATATGTGAAAGTTAGCTTCTCTGTGTTAGTATCCCATGATAGTATTTCATATTCCCCAAGATAGAAAACCTGATTTCTTCTATACTATGCCTCCTGAAACCTTCCATGGTAAATTTGTAATATTTCCAGAAAACCCACCAATCCTAAGTTCTTCTGTTAGGAGATGATAGCCTTATTTTTTAAAAACATAAGTAGCTTTGGATAGCATGAAGTCATAGCTAGACATGTTTTTTTAAATAAACTATGTTTTTATTAAAATGAAAAACAACAAATTTTCTTGCTGCTTCTATGTAATAAAGAGCTTTTACATGTTACTTGTTAACACACAAATTGACTATTAAAGTTTATTACTTTATTAAGATCAGTTCTAACTCAAATTAAAAACAAATCATAGGCTGATGCTGATAATATTCTACATACAAGTTCTTCAGAAAGAGATGCCACATACGACTTCATAAAGGCCAGCAAAGTTCTGATGAAGAGAAATGCAACCAATCTTGAAAAAATAAGAGATCTCTTTCTGAAATATGGTTACAAGCCACTTATAGGCAAGAATGAAGGTATTTTCCCAGTCAATCTAGAATATTTGGTGCTTTAATATATTCTATAATTTATTTCTGTGCATTACTAATATTACTTCAGCTTGGTAAAGCCTATATATCACTCTTCATCTTCTATAGCTTTGAAAATCTGATCTTGACATTGCTGCTAGGCTTGCCACTGCCTAAGTCAAAAGTTTAAAAATTTCTATAATATACATAAAAATACATAAAAATTTCTATAATATACATATGTACTAAAACTGTGCCTCAATTTATTTCATTTTATTTTTTGGCCAATTTTCCTATGATACAAAGTTTATTGGCCTCAGTTCTGTTAAAAAAAGGTCATCTATATGTAGCTTCTTATTATTCCCATTTCCATGGCACTTGAGGATGCATGAGCATTCTGGTATAATCCATAATTATTTAAACTATTCAGATTAGCAAGGTTTTTCATCTCCCCGCTGTGTTTATGGGCTGGGGGTGTGATGTAGCATTTGCAATAGTAGTAATAGTTCAGAATGTTTTATTCTCATATAACTAAGTACAGGACATATATGGAATAAAAAAATTGGTATAATGATATATGCAGTCTGATGCATCATAATATTAAGCAAGGAACTTCTGGATTAAAAGGTTTTATTTATATTATATTGTAAATGCATTCAAAGTAAGTATTTAAAAGTGATTTGATAGAACTGCTTGCAAAAAATGAAGATTTTTGTCACTTTTTAAAAATTTGATGATTTAAAAAATAATCCTCCTAAACTCTTTGAATATACACATTGCCAAGACATAATATACTTTGACTTTAGAATTATTCATCTCTTATTTTTATATCCAATTCAGGTCACTATTATTCAAAAAAGAATGGTTAAAATGCTTGATTTATTGGTTAAACCTTGTTGTATGGTTAGCAAACCTTGGTTACAGAGCAAACAATGGTAGTGATAGAAAGGCAAGATTTATACAGAAAAAAAGCATCCAAATGTGTGATCTATTTCTTGACTTTTGGTATGCCTTATGACCAGATTCAGTGAGACAATTCTCTTTTTAAAGCCATAAAGGTTGATGATGAAGTCAACGCTGGATCAGCTTTATCTGATCAAATAGAGTCAAAACCTCCTGATTTTGTTCAAAAATCATCTGGATCTCATAGTTTCCCGGAAACTCCTCAGCTATCAGATTTTGGGCTTTCAAAATATGCCTTTCCAAGTTCTTCAGACACCATACACATCCCACATATCCAGAAGGAAGAGGTGAAAGGGGATACATCTGAATATTTGTTACCCAAAGTAGAATATTACAATATCCACGGGCGTGATCTGTCTGTAAATGATGAAACCACAAATGTAATGGATGACCAAACAATCTTTTTGCTTAATAAAGCAAGAAAAAATAGGTAAGTGATATAACTGGAAATCATTACAAAAATATAAGGATTATCATTTTTCTGTCTTGTATCTTTTATGTCTGAAGTAATACAACTATTTTTTGTTATCTTCTTACATGCATAAGTATATCATTTCTGTTGCTCCATCTCTGAAGATTCCAAGCAGCTTTTAAATAATAACATAATATTGAAATATAAAGAGACAGTAGCATAAACAAGAAGGCTATGATGTATCTCAGTGCAGGAATCATGCATTCAAATCATGCATGTGAAATGTTCAAACATGTCCAAATACCTTTCTGAAGAGTCTTGTTTTCATGGTTCTTCAAAACTAATAGGGAGGGGATGGTTTTTGAGGTAGAACATCCCTGAAAAATTCAAGCATAGGATTCCTTTAAGCAGCACTCCCTACTGTATCTCGCACAATGGGCAAATTCATTCCAGAGAAGGCAATCTTGTATATGTACAAGCGCTAAGCCTTATTGGACTTTAACAATAGTAACTAGCACTCTGAAATGTACTTGGAAGCTAACTGGCAGCCGGTGCAGTTCTCAAAACAGTAATATTACATGAGTGGACCAGAACAATTTGGGCCCTGCATGCTCAATCATCTTGCAACTTCCAAAATGTCTTCTATGGCAGCCAGCCTTGGTTGACCAGTTGCAGTAAACCAGCCATCCGGTAACAACAAAGCTGTTGTGATGTGAACAAAGCTTTCTGTACTAAAATTGACCTTTATGTTGCAAAGGGTCTCTTGGCCAAATCCCCCAGCTCCTTACCTGCTATTTAAAGAAGAGCTATAAGCCTGGAAAAATCCCTAGCTTGCAAGCCATGGGCTCGTAGGGAAGCACAAATCCAATGGAAATCAAAGCTGAGCTATCTTTGAATATAGTTGGGAAAGTGTCTATGGAGATTCTCAGTCATCCAGGTCATGGTTGTCCCAAAGATGCTTTTTTTCAAGAGGTAGACTTTCTTGTTTTTCTTTGAAGACGTTTTGCTTCTCATCCAAGAAGTTTCTTCAACTCTGCCTGGGTGGCAGGGAATGGAAGGATTTATACTCCTCACAGACAGTTGGTCATCTACATTCTTTTAGCAAGTTGTTAAGGCCACCTGGAGGTTTATCTCTACCATCAGGGTCACTTGAATGGTGCAAATGGGTATGGAACTTTCTTGGAACTGTTGTATAGACTGGAGATAGATGATGCCATATCCCTCCCCTCTGTTTAGAGAGGGCTGTTCAGTTTTGACATAAATGGCATCTGACCCCTATTTCAAACCAGCAGGCCACTCTGTCCAAAATGTGGACTTCAACAGAATGGTCTTTGTCTTTTTAATGCAGATGGACTTCTGAATCTAGTCCTGACCATCCCTACCATCCAATCAGAGCTGAAGAAGCTTATTGGATGAGAAACAAAAGAAAAAGAAAAAACCAGTTGCCTCTTGAAAAAACCCACATTTGAAATAGTTGGGAAAGGTCTGATACATACTGGTTGTACTTTCATTTAAATAACTTTTTTTTCTTTTGCTGATAACTTGACCAGATCGGTAGGAACGATGGTATCAAATCAGAATCTGGCAGCACTCAGGCAATCAAATGAAGTATGTGGTAAGTCTTGTGTAGGTCAAATAACTTCTGGGATATCTTGTATTCCTAAGTGAAGTTCTGGGAATCAGCTTGAGGATGTCAAGGTTGAGAAACAGTGCCTTAATGTACTTCATCCAACATTTGGGATTTGATGAAAAACCCCTTGTTGTGAAGGAAAATGCAACAGAGTTTCTGGACTTGCTGAACCCTCAAATCAAAACTCAGATCTCTTCCTGCAGCATTGCCAGTAGTATTCAGGGACACTTTCCCTACTCCCCACCACCCAGATATCTCCAAATAGGTTCAGAGTGAGAGGGAAAAGGGAACAATCAGGAATTGTAAATTTGCAAAAAAATGGTTGAAGATAATGGGGCACATTAAACTGTCCCTTGCTCTTTTCTGACCCTGCTCAATAAGCCCTTTTCATGAACATATATTTCTTAAACTAATCCTTTGATCCATTTTCTAACATGTTTTCAGTGTGAATCAATCAAATGTTTTCAGGTTATGATTGTTTTGCTTCACCTGCTGCACCTAAGTTCTGCACACCTGGAGTGAAAATTCCCCACAGAAAGACCACTGTTTTATCAGAGTCTCCAGAAAGTAATCATTTGGATGTTCCTAAACACACAACCGAATTACCTCCTCTTGATACAAAACCTCAGCAAATACAACCTCTGGTAAGCATTGAGCATCATAGTGGCAAATTTTAGGAACCTCTTAATAAAATGTCTGTCTCATATTGAATCCATTGTATGTATACCTCAAGAATAATATCTCAATGCTTGCTTGAATTAGTTATTTGATACTTTCTGAAAAATATACACTATGTTTCAAAATTTCAGCACTATTTTTTTTCTTTCCCTAGCATGTAAGTGCCCTTAAGATACTGCCAGATAATGATTTTATAAAAGACAGTGTTCAACCTGTCCTGGATTCAGACAAATATCTGGAATGTACTGAAGAACCTTCTCCTCCAGCAATGTCAGTATATGAGGACCGCTTCAGTTCACCATTACCACCACCTGAAATAACTGTGATTCCAGACAACCTCTTGCAGGTTTGATGTGCAAAATTGATTTGCACTAAAGTTACCATTTTATTAGCAAAATTGGAAACGTCCTTTTTTCAAACATTCTTCTTGTTTAAACTTACTTAGATTTTATCCCGGTACAATCCAAATATAAAAGTACCCAGGTCAGCTGCGAAAGGAACTAAAGAAGAAAATGCTTCACAATTTGAAGAAAAGCTATTTCTTTGTACTGATAACAAAGAAAACAGGTAAGATTTGAGCAAAAAGTACATTCCCTTGTACTTTCATGCAATTGAGATGTTTTATCTTTGCCTTAAACAGTAACCAACCAAAATCTTTGCTATCCTGATAGTTTTCTGCCACTGTTTCCTTTCCCAAAATAATTTTAATCCATCTTGGCAGGAAAAAAAAGATGAGCATTGATAGTGTTAATACTCTATATCAGGGGTAGTCAACCTTTTTATAGCTACCGCCTACTTTTGTATCTCTCTTAGTAGTAAAATTTTCTAACCGCCCACCGGTTCCACAGTAATGGTGATTTATAAAGCAGGGGACAAAACCCCTACCGCCCACCATGAAAGCTGGAACGCCCACTAGTGGGCGGTAGGGACCAGGTTGACTTCCACTGCTCTATATCCTTATATACAATATTTAGTTTCACAATCCTAAGAAACATTGTTTCTTGAGTGCTTTTTTTGCATGACAGCCAAGGATAATTTATTCTATTTTTAATGAGCTATCTTACTGAATATTTTGTCTTTTAACTACCTATAATGATCCACTTAGTATCATTTCTCTAAACAAACCATTTTCACACTTTCCTGACACTAGTCATTATGGTCAGGAAATCAATTTGAGGCTTACGATCTCCCAACCTTTTGTCAATTGAATAAAGATGATACAATTATTTCCTGGGGAGAGAGACCTATTATGAAGGAATCAAAATACTCATCCTTCCCAGATGCTTTGTATATAAAGTCCTGCCATTCTAGCCAGTGGATAGGATTATGAAAGAAGAAAAGGTAGAAGGAATACAATGGGCAGTTCTCACACGAGATAATGTAAACACTTGAGTCTTTCAAGGAGCTGATGTTAATTTGTTTATAAATTAATATGGTCTAAATAAAGAGTAAGGGAGCCAAATTAGCATGGGATGATTAAAATAAAATAGCTTCTGAATGTGGGGAAATGGGCCCCCCAATATAAAATATGGAATAATATAAACTTGTAAAGTTATGCTCTTTGGGCAAAAAAAATCAGAAAATCCCGTTATGTCTTGTAATATAGGGTTTTCATAGGCATTTGGTTGGCTAATGCAAGAATGCAGTATTGGATCAAACAAGCCTTTGATATGATTGACTTTACTTATAAAGTGATATTCAATATGCACTGAAGAAGGCAGAAACTGGGTAAGATGTGGGAGCATTTAGACTTATATACCACTTCATAGTACTATTCAGCCCTAAGTGGTTTATAGAATCAGCCTATTGCCCCCAACAATCTGGGTCCTCATTTTACCCACCTCAGAAGGCCGAGTCAACCTTGAGCTGGTGAGAATGCAACAGTCAAACCGCTGGCAGTCGACAGTCAGCAGAATTAGTCTAAAATACTGCATTTTAACCACTGCGCCACCACAGCTCTTAAGCCAATTGAAATCTAGCTCTCAACTTTTTAGGAAGAAATGGATGAAAAGTTGTAAGAAATAACTATAATGCTTTTCAGTTTCCCATTAAAACTAACACTGGGAGTGGAAACACAAATAGAATGCTATTTCCCTAATTAAGAATCTTATAAAATAAATGTTTGTATCTATTGAAACATTAATAGCTGAAGATAATAAAACAAGATTGTAATGTAAACGTGCTTCATTATTACATTTGCAGAAAATACTCTGGATGAAATGAAGACTAAATCTGAATTTTTTTCTTCAACTACCAGCCTAAAGGTTCTTTACTTTGTAAAGCATAACTGTTTAATTTTAAACTATTCAATCATTTTTACTCTCCTGTAAAAATTAGCAAAATAAAATAATGAACATAAATATGACTATCATTATCATAAATATCATAAATATGCTGTCAGTTTATTAAATTATTCATAAGAATGTTGTCTTTTGAATCACTGCAGTTGTTAAATGAATCATGCAGTTAAGCAAATCAGGCTTCTCCCATTGACTTTGCTTGTCAAATATATGCCAGTTGCCAAGTGTCTGAATTTGGATCATGTGACCATAGGGAAGCTGCAATAGTCATGTGAAAACCAGTCATAAATAACTTTTTCAGTGCTGTTGTTAACTTTGAATTATCACTAAACAAATGGTTGTAAGTTGAGGACTACCTATATTTGTGTTTTATTCCCAAGTTCAGTATTTTATCTGCCCTCAAGTGAATAAAACCAGGGGTTCCTCTCAGAAGCCAACGATTATAGCAGCTTTGATATATAGAACCAGTGAATACCTGACTAAAGCACATTAGCACTTTAATGCTCCAATAAGGAACAGAATATTTTAAATTGCTAGCCCTACATCTAATTCTTATCAAAGAAAATGTTACTAAGTAAACATTAATTGCTTCTAATCATTTGTCTAATTAACAGAAAATAGCTTCACCAGCATTTATCAATTCCGGAAAATGTATTAGGGATTAAATTAATACTTTTGTGAAGCTATTAGAGAAAATTTGTGATTAGGTGTTTGAATTACCAGTAAAATAGGATATTACTTTGACTGTAATCCTATGAGAAATTTAGAATTGTTTCAACATTTTAGAAGTTTCCAGTACAGTTGCATTTTCAGACCACCTCCTAGACAGAAGAGCAAAAATGCAACAGTAAGAATTAGCATCACCTTCTCAGATATAGACTCTAATGCAAGGGTGTCAAACTCGCAACCCGTGGCCTGGATGCATCACGTGCTGGCCCCACCCCTGCCTGGTTTAGCGAAGGGGGAAAACGTCCGGATATGTCACATGATGACTCGAGTTTGACACCCCCTGCTCTAATATGATTGGCAAGAGGTATTACGACATGACATTTCAGACATGCAGAACGTACTTGGGGCTGAAACCCTAGGAAGCTCAGAAATAGCTGAGAAAATCCAGAGTTGGGGAGAGAAGCTAAATTGAGATAAAAAGCTGACACAGGAGGAACTGGGGAACAAGGGAAAAGTATAAAGGAAAGAATTAGACAGCTTTGGACTGCTGAAGATGGGCAGTTCCAGACTGATTCGAAACCATCTAAGGGTAGTCATATTTTTCTGTCCCCATCCTTTCGTCTTAATTGACCTCCTGACAGCATTTGCTTCCACTATTTTGCTCTTTCTGTGTTTTCTTCCAGTCCTCCCAACTTTTCCCTCTACTTCTGCAATATTGCCTGTTCGTTTACATATTAAACAGGAAGTAGCTTCCAGAATAAGGAGCAATGATTTTTTTTTATTAAGGAAATTACATTGCTTGCTTCCTCTGCTGACAAAAGAAAATGTGCCTTCTTGCAACAGAAAGTTTCTTCTCTTGTTCAAAAAAGGAAAAAGGTAGAGTTGACCTTTCTCTTTTTCAAAGTTAACACTGAAATTAGTCTGCCGGTACTAAAAATTTGGCACTGAATGCCACGCTACTATTTATAGGTAAACTAACTGTAGTTACCAGGTTTTTTCTTTGGCACAATAATGCAAAGAGGTGGTGCCTGGTGATTCATGGTGGGAGAGAGCAAACACTTACGGACAGTAAAGTAAAGCGATGTCATAACTTTTTTGGAATGTGGCACCTAAAATGAAAGAATACACCCTTGGAGTAGTCTATATTTTTCTTACTACAACATTGCTGATGCAAGAATGAGGACCATGTATATTCTACTTAACTTCACAATAAAATTATATTTATGAAATACATATTTCTTTAATGACAAACAAGTTAGACTTACTAGTATATTTGTTTCATAACAAGTTTTTTTTAAAAAAATACAGAAAATAGCTGTTACTTGGGTCAACTTTATAAAAAAACAACCTGACAGAGGAAACTAATGGCTTGAGGGTATGCCTTGTACAATAACATAATTCAAACATCAATCCTTCTTCAGATCACTAAGTGTTCTAGTATTCTCACAGTACATTTAAAAAGCAATCAGTACAATAATGCAGAGACAAACTGGTGAAGGTCTACAGATGGCAGTCTGATGTAAGGCAAAATATTAGTAAGGTCTCATACGACCAGAAGGAGGTGGTGCTCGATTTGGTGGGGTGATTGCTATGTCGAGGTAATCCCCTATCTGGAACTTCTGAGACTGCAAAGTCATGGAATCATCCGTGCCCTTTCTTCCCGACATTGTACTACCAATTTCCTTCACCCTGTAGAAAGAAGCAAAGGGGACATTATTTTCCTCCAGGAAATCAAGTTATTCAAAACCAAAATAGAGAAAACATGAACATAATTATGTAGCTCAATATGAGATGTTCTACTTTGTCTGCCCTAGTACTATCTACTCTGAGTGACATGAGATTTTCCAAAGCTTTAAATCAAGAACCTGGGTATGAAGATATGCCAGAAAACTGGAGTTATGAATATATCCTGCTGTGTGTGCTCAGGTGTTTTTTTTTCTTTTTTGTGTTTTACATATAGCAATTCGTGTCATTTTCCCTCCATTTAGACATTTACCTTATTGATCTCAGCAGCTTTTCAACCATAATAGTAGACTTCACTTCATGTGTTGATTATCTTCACCTAAACTTTTTAGTATTAGTTAAGCCTATCTGTAATGTTTCAATACAGCCTTGAGTTTGTGGCCCATTGCAAATACTTCCCAAAAGACTGGGAAGTATGCAAACCAATGCATACTATATTTTAATGCTTTAAATTTGTAGAAAATGTCTACCATGCACACAGAAAGAATGACAGCTTGAATGTGGTATTGAGAAAGCATATTATAAACAATTATTCAATTTATGCTAAGCTGCCCTACAATTAAGCAATTGCATTGAAAGAACAGATGCTGTCTAACTTAAGTGTACAAAAATCCCGCTCATAATTAGCCATCTGATATTTGCAACTTGAAACACTCATTTCTGGCTACCAAATTTAAGCTCTAATTTCCTTTAGAGAATAATTATTATTTTTCCTAGGATCAAATAATTTTCTCTGAAATAAATGAGCTGCTTTCTCCTGAAATAATTGGCAGCTACAGTTCAGAGATATATACTTATTTAGCACCTGCCTGACTTTACAAATATATTTTATAGGATAAGGATATAATTAACCATTGCAAGATGACTCTTTAATTTACAAACACTAACTTCAGGTTACATCATTATATTAATTTTTGCTGCATGCTACAATTTTCAAACCAACTAAGAACACTGTGTAGACTCTCTGTTACCATTAGTTGTATTACCTGTACCCAGGCCTTTTAAGATCTGTATAAACTATTGCAAAGTTGAAATGTGTCCCCTTCTTCCTTGCTTCTGGATAGACTTCCTTTACTAAACTGGTCAGTTCTTTTAAAGTTGCATCCATCCTGAAGGAAAGCAAAATCAAGGTCAATTTAGTAAGTGTAGATTCTCACTTTATGGTATTAATTCTAAGAACTTAAGGATCCACACTGAAAAGTATTGCATCAAAAATATGTATTTCCCATTAAATACTTCACAAATATTTTTTGGTGGTAAACATCTTTTTCAAAATTGGCTTTGTCTCATTTCCCAAATTATGTGAGCAGCAAAACAGATATTTTGCATTTTCTCACGTTGTTATATCTTGATTCTAATTAGCACTTAGCTTCTTTTTGTAAAGCATTCATCATAGAAATCCATACATACATCGACCATATTATTGTCTTTCACAACCACAAGTAGTAAGCAAAGGAAATTAAAGGAGGAGTAACAAATTTAGCTTACCTCAGCACCACAGCCCTCCATATATTTTCCTTTGTCAACCATCCTTGCTTTCATCAAATCCATACACTATTGCTTTAGATCCTTCAAATGTCTCACTTATTCTATTTTGAAGGTTTAATCCCAAATAGTTTTCTTGATCTTCCCCTTCTTTTTAAGTTACTGATCTTTCATATACTTTAGTTAGTTCTTATTCATTCTATAAGAGGAAGCTTCCTAAAATTCCTTTTTTGTATCCAAATCACTTTTTATTTCACATTCTTGACCTTATTTCATTACACACACTTTTTAAGTTAACCCATTCCCATTATATTCAATATCTTAAGTTTCTCCTAACCAAACTAGGTCACTTCAAGTATCCAAGTGGTAAGAAACTTGTTTATTTTTGCTTCTTTTGTCAAACATTAATTATATCAAATATTAACCACTGCCTTTCCATCAATATTTGCATGACTTAATTTTCCATGCATGTAGCCATTCAAATAAAATATACAAACCATCTACTTGCTCTAGTAGCCACATATAATTTGCAATCATAGTCTTTTTTCCTCTCAGACATACCAAGTTCGATCTTTCAGAATTTAATTTTAAGATGCTTTGTTCTATTTTGAAGCTTAATCAACATATCCATCCACAATTATATTTGTAAAAAAAAATCAGAGACAATGCTACGAACAAATTAGGCAAACTTCTTTCTTTGGTGAACAATGTTATGATATGTACAGAACCCTTGAGTAACAAGGATATGCACATGGAAACGTTTATGAGAATAGTTGTGAATAAATGTTCAGCCACACACAGATACACTGAATTGGGTTAAAGTTTACTTTAAGAAATAGCACAGTCCAATAAACAGTCCAAGTCATAAATGTTTAACAGTTCAAATAATATCCAGTTACAAAGTCTTCTTACCGGTTGCAAGTTGTTTTCAGTAAACAAAGATATCAAAATATAAACACAGCATACATACAACAGAGAACCTTAGATAGCAACAGAATGTCAGAGAAACACAGAATGCCAAGCTATGATCTCTAGCTCCCTCTTAAGGTAATTTGCAATACAATCAACCAATCGGAATCAATACAGTGATTCTGTCTTACAGACACAAACACACATTGTTGGTTTATATATTGCCAATCCAACTAGTTGGTTTACAGAAACCTAACATACAATATTCACATTTTTTTCAAAATACGTATCTCCATTTCCCTCGGTAGAGGGCAATTTCCACTGCTACAAATTGTCTATTAATAGGAAAGCTTTAAAATAGACATCCCAATTTTTTTGCTTTTCATCTATCAGAAGTAGAACTTCTGTACATTAAAAAAAGCTGCAACCACTTTTTGCTATCATACCATAAAAACACTTGTCATGTGTTTTTAATGCAATATTGAGATACAGGAAAATGATTACCTGCATAGGCAAGAACTCACCATGTGTAGATCTGAAGTTCACTGGAAGGTACATTTCCACGCGCAAACTCATCCATTCGGTGATGACGCCCATTGTTTGTGGTGAAGACCCTCAACAAGAGGGGACAGGTCTGCAAACCAAACAGCCAGTCTTAAATGTATTTATACCATGTATCATTGATTTTGTTTTGTGTCAACTGTTACTGAATTTCTCTTAAGGTTGGTTGACAAAAACACAAAAAGTAGCTAAGCTAAATACATATTTAGCTGGTTTTCTAACATTTAATGAACTTTAAAGCTCTAGTTATGAATTTTCCATAGAGAAGCAGAAAAAGAATGATGCATATAACACCGAAGTCCTATTCTTCTGAAGATTTTTCAAAGCTTGTTAGCAACCAGTGAAAAAAGAGGAGGCATTTAAGTGTGAAAAATGGTCCTAAGTCACTTTTTTCAGTGCCATTATAACTTCAGTCACTAAACCAACTGTTCTAAGTCGAGGACCACCTGTATTTAGATACCATAGGGACGCTGGTGGCAGCAAAGTAAAACTACATAAGTCGGGGTCCCCAAACTTGGCGACTTTAAGACGTGTTAATTAACTCCCAGCATAGCTGGCTGGAGAATTCTGGGAGTTGGAAGACCACAAGTCTTAAAGTTGCCAAGTTTGGTTGAAACCAGAGACATTCCTATTGGGTATATTAAGAGATAAAATTGGCAAAAAATTCAATATATCATATCTATATAATAATTGTGGCAAGAATTGCCTAGAATTGCCCAGAACTGGAAATGTGATAATATTCCTTCTGATACCATAATAAAAAAGGTTTTAGAATGCGCAGAGATGGCTATTGATGGAAATGAAAGAGAGAGAAGAAACAGAGTACCATGAGATTTGGAACCTATGGTATAACTGGTTAGAAGACAGACGTAAGTAAGTTACAGTAAGATGAAATAATACTGTGTATAGCTATATAATTATGTAAATATATGAATATATGCCTTAAATAAATGCAGAATTAACTGTAACAATACTTAGAATAACCTACATATTTAGGAATATGTCAATGTGAGTGAACACCGTTATGAACACGCTGTAATGAGTGGAAATATGTTTTTCATTGTGAAAATATGATCAATAAAGATTTTAAAAAAACAAAAAATAAAATTGCCAAGTTTGGAGACCTCTGACCTCAGTTGATAAGCAAGCATCATTTAGGGCCCAGATTCTTGTGGACTCTGTAAACCACTCAGAGAGGGCTGTAAAGCACTATGAACCGCTCTATAAGTGCTATTGCTATTTAATTGCACAAACCGAAGAGCCAAAAAAAATCAGCCAACCACATTTCAAACCTGTTACAAGATACAAAACCCAGGCCGTGTAAGCTCATTTACGCTTTGTGGCACACATGTTCTCAGCGGAGCCACAACAGACCCACAACAGCAGGGAAGCACCTGGTAGAAAACACCCCGACGGCTTTCCACATGGAAAGAGGCGCGAGAGAGGAAATTGACCGAAGCGCCCGTTGCCCTTTGCAGGGTGTGTGTTTTCCGACGTTCGGCTTATACTTCACCTCCAGCTGATTTTAAAGATGATGGTGAACGTTTGAAGTTTTTGCTCATCGTGCACACGGCATCAGCACGCACCACCAAGGCAAGGCAAGCCGAGCGACCGACCAGCCAGCCGTCCCCCGCTTCTCCCCGCCACCTTCAACTCCTTCTTTGTACCTTCTCGCGGTCGATGGGCTTTTCGGGCTCTTTCTTAATCTCCTCCTGAGTAACGCGAGACTCCACCGCCATCGGGACGGCTCTTCGTCCGAAGTCCGCCCCCTCTCCTCGACGAAACTAAGGCGCGAGGATTCCTTCAGCACCCAAACGCCGCTTTCCAACCGACGACCGACAAGCTCACCCGGAAGCACTTTCTCAAGCTCCGCCGAAACAAGATGGCGGCGCCCGAGCAAAGTGGGGTTGCTTGACTGGGCTTCCCCGCGCGGGGGCGGGGAAAGGGAGGAAGAACCTCTCGCGATACTTAGGTGTGCCCGTTCTGGAAAGGCGCTTCCTTCTAAATGGCCAATAGGGGTCGGCTGCTAGAGTCGAATGTTAAGGCGAGGAGTGAGGGCGGGGCTGCAATACTGTATGTCTGTGCACGTTTGACCAGGCTGGCTAGGGAATTCTAGGAGTTGAAGTCCAGACATCTTTTAGTTGCCCAGGTTAAGAAATATTGCAATAGGAGGTGATGGCATTGAGATTGTTTAATAATTTATCCCACACATTAGAAAAAAAGTAAAGAGTCGAGAATAGGTGGCTGTGCAGCTTTCTTGGCAATATACAGAAGTAGTTTGCCATTGCATTCATTCTTTGGATTTTTTGCTTCACTTCTCCATCTTGCCCTCAGGCCTTGGGAACTCCTGATGGCCTAACCTGGTCTTGGCCTTTCAGTTTTTGAATATCGTTTATCGTGGCCTTTCTCTCACACAAAGAGGATTAATATCCATCTATGTTTGCAGGTTCATGGGTCATGCCTTAAATCAGGGGTCTTCAAACTTGACAGCTTTTAAGACTTGTGGACTTCAATTCCCAAAATTCCTCCTTCAGTCATGTTAGCTCAGGAATTCTGTGAGTTGAAGTCCACAAGTCCACAAACTATCAAGTTTGAAGACTCTTGCCTTAAACTGGCCAGGTTTATACAGTATTCTGAATGAAAAAAGTGGTAGCTTAGGTTGTGGCTCAGTGTGTTGTGTGAACTTAAGATTAATTTAGTACATGATGGTTCAATATGCCAGCTGAATATGTGCTATGAAAATGCCATATTAACGTGAGGTATTTGGAAGCCTGAATAATACTCATTTGGAGGATGCTGTTTGGAATTCCTTCATTGTTGATTTTTTCTATAAATGTAGGCTATGTGTATACATCATAGCCAAATCCAAACAGAGAAATATAGTATGATTATTAATACACAGTTTTTAATTACAGTATGCAGCAATCATGGCTAGAGTTTATTAAATGGATTCATAGTCATTTCTCCCAGCAAATTCTTGATGTAATTTATCTGCACATACATTTGTCATAACCAGTTTTATAGGTGTGACGCTCAGCATTAGTCATTACTCACTAACCAACAGTGAAGAAGCCAGCTTTGAATACAGTGGCCCAGTGATAACAGTTCTGTGTACTGCAGTGACAATCCCATAACCTGTTCCATCACTTATGCCCTAGACATCTATGTCTGGAATATTACAATGCACTCTACATGGGGCTACCCTTGTATCTAGAAGCTTCACTTGATACACAAGGAAGCTGCACAAGAAATTCTGGGTACCCAAAAAAAGGGCACCTGTAACACCTTTGCTCCACAAACTTCATTGGGTGCCAATTTGCTTTCAAGTCCAATTAAAGGTGTTGGTTATGATGTATAAAGCACTACATGGCATGGGGCCAGGCTACCTATGGAACTGTCTTCATTCATTACATCGGCCCAACCCCACCTGGTCAGGAAGGAAAGGTATGTTGCAGAGCCCATCAGATGAAGTCCGACTGGCAGGGGTCTACAAAGGTAGTCTTCTCTGCCATTGCCCCCACCCTGTGGAATATTCTCCCCCCAGAGATGTAGGGCACTACACTTCTGGCCTTCTGAAAAGGAGCTAAAACATGACTCTACAGTCTTGTGTGGGGGAGACCAGAACAACATCCAGCTGTGGGACTGGTTAGCACCCTGAGAGCCTTTGTCTTTTCATCTAATTTTTAACAAGGTTTAATTATCTTCCTTTTAACTTCTATTTTTTTCAAAAAATAATTAACTTTTATATGCTGTTTTTATTTTTTAACGTTTTATTGTATACCGATCAGAGTCTCTCTCTGAGTGGGGTGGTCGATTCAAAAATGTGATAGACAGACAGACAGACAGATCTGGAGAGTTGGATTTTCTTTTCAAACTGTATTGGTTTGTCAAGGACTATTGTAAATTTCACAAAACAACTTGTGGATGCAGGATAAACTTAATTAACTCTCCACATAGATCATTTTGATAAAAATACAGCTGTTGATCTTTTGAAATTTTGTGAAGATTAGCTAGATGGCACTCAAGTATGAGAATCTAGGGAATTAAAAACTGAATCAAATTTTAAAAAAGCTTTTATTGTACTATTTTAACCATTTATTCCCAAAAACATTCTAAATCTTAGAAAGCCATAGAGCCCTTCACACTGAATTGGCAATAGTGAATATTCTGTAGCATTTTGTAGATCGGCAGAGCCACAGATTCAGCTACTGTAACCTTTCTAAGCTCATTGGATCCCAAGAGCCAGGCAAGACCAAGCTCAATTGATTGGTCAATTGAGGCAATCAACTATTTTGTCTACAACAGTGCTTAACAGGCAGTGTTAAGCTTCAGCTTTTAGAAATCCCCAGCCAGAATGCTAGAAGTTGGTCTGCATATCTTCCATTTGCCAAGTTTGAAAAACACTGACTTACAGGGCTGGCATAATTGAGAACTCATTTTGTGCACCAAACAGAATATACACAGATGGGACATTTATTCAAATGAAGCTTTGTCAGAATGGCAGTTAGTATCATTTCAAATATAGGGTATCTGGGTTTTGGCAGATTTTGAATTTAATGCCTAACAGGTCATATAAATGAATTCTTTTCTCTCTTTTTTTTTAGCAGACAGTCCTTACCCTCAACATACTTGAACTGAGAACCTCTGAATTTGTTCTGTCATATTGCTATCATATACATATATCATTAATACTGATGCTCTGGGTTATTATTTTATTTCAGTTAGTCTAAGAATAAATTGTCAGAAATATTTGGAGAATTTTATTTATCATACAGTTAAGAATGCACTGTGCTCAGAGTGAAGAAACAGAGGGGTCACTTGTTTTGAATAGTTAATGTATGTTTAAAGGGGGTGGAGTAGCGTGGACAGGAAATTAATTCCTCATAGGGAATGAATCATTTGCATTCTTGGCAGTCAAGTTCAGATTTACAAGAATGTTCGCCTTGATAAACTTCCTTCCAAATGTTTTAGCTCAGAGTGCAAAGATGGCAGAAAAGATATACAAAAAAGATACATGGATAGACCTTTTTTTAACAGGACATAAGTGACAAGGAGGTAATTCATATATAATATATAAATTTACCCAAATAGCTCACACCTTCCTCTGTAGTTCAGGTATGAACTTGTGTCTGGCTATGGCTAATTTTGCACAGCAGAAGTTGTGTAAGGTAACAATTAAGTTATAATTTGCTTCTGTCTGCATCGGCCACCAAGCAAGGTTTGTAATATGGGAACAACAGCTAAACTTCCAGTGAGCTATCAGTACAACATATATTTGTAAAGATGTGTTTCTTGCATTTGCACTACAGATAATAGCAATAGCACTTAGACTTATATACCGCTTTACAGTGCTTTACAGCCTTCTCTAAGTGGTTTACAGAGTCAGCATATTGCCCCCAACAATTTGGGTCTTCATTTTACTGAACTCGGAAGGATGGAAGGCTGAGTCAACCTTGAGCCTGGTGGGATTTGAACGGCCAAATTGTAGACAACTGGCTGCAGAAGTAGCTTGCAGTACTGCACTCTAACCACTGCGCCACCAAGGCTCCTTGACTAAGCAAGGTGGTTGTTATATGAGTCACATCTGATTTTACTACCTTTTTTTGCCATAGTTGAGTGAATAACTGCAATTGTTAAGTGAATCATGCAGTTGTTAAGCGAATTTGGCTTTCCCCACTGACTTTGCTTGTCAGAAGATAACTGGGAAAGTTGCAAATGGTGATTGCATGACTCCGGAATCCTGCAACCATTGTAAATATATGCTGGCTGCCAAGCACCCACATTTTGATCACGTGACTGTGGGGATCTTGCAATGATCGTAAGTGTGAGAAGTAGTCGTAAGTCACATTTTTCAGTGCCATTTAACTTTGAATGGCTGCAAGTTGCAGACTACCTGTACACATTTAATGTAGTCAGTCCAAACTGCAAACACAGATTTTTCTTTCAACCTGGTTAGTATTTAAATCATATGGGCCTCTGCAACTGAATGTGCTGATAGCTTCTGAATCACTGATTGAAAATAAGAGTAGAGATTTGGAATATTAAAAGTTGGATATGCCTTACCCTAGAACAGGGATAAGGAATTTATTCCCCAAGCTTTTTGCATTAATGGATAGGTTTTTTTTACTTAGACATAATTGCTGAAAACTGATAGCAGTTTCCTATCATTATGAGGTATAACAACATTACAAAATACTGTAGCATATGCCTTAAAATAGGCTTAAAATTGTTTAACCCCAAACTCCATCAAAAATTGTCCAACCCCTACTTCAAAACATGTTAAACATGCTTCCAGTCACCAAGTGTTTGTTTGTTCCTGGTTTCAAATTCCTTTAATTTCTGAAATTTTAACTTGTTTCCTATTTTTTACAGTAGCCATAATTTATTCAACTCAGTTTTCTAGAACTGCATAATACACTGATCACGGGTTGGGTTTGCATAATAAAATAAGCTAAATAAGTCAATGTGTCAGTACTGTACATAATCTACATCTGCCAAATTGATTCATGAACAAAACCTGCTTTCTACAAGGCACCAGAGAACAGGACAAGAAACAATGGTTGGAAACTAACCAGAGAGAGAAGCAACCGGGAACTAAGGAGAAACTTCCTCACACTGAGGACAATTAACCAGTGGAATAGCTTGCCTTCAGAAGTTGTGGGTGCTTCATCACTGGAGGTGTTTAAGAAGAAACTAAACAGCCACTTATCTGAAATGCCAACAGTAGTTTTTGCAAAGTGGAGGATGGGTGTGTGGGTGGATGGACAGACGGACGATGGACAGACAGGTAAGACAGACACAGACAGACAGACATTTAATAAAGGTAATTTATTTAATAAATAAATTTCAAGCTATATTTTTGGTAGCTGAACTGAATAACGTCTGCTTGCTCTGATCTAAATAGAAGGATTAACTGAGAGGGTGCTGGGTGCAATCTAAAATTATCCACCCTAATTTTCCAACACATTATTCACATTCTAGTTTGCTCAAGCAACTATGAAATGATTTCATAGTTAAGACTAATTAAGAAATCCAGCTTTGCATAGTGCAGATGGGCACCTTTTAATCAATTCAGGGTCCATGCTTCCATCAATTTCACATTTCAGGCTCTTTTGCAGATCCGATACTCTAATCAACACAGTAGATTAAGAGAAAAACAAGGGTATTTAACAGAAGAATTACATAAGTGCATAAAATCATCACAGCTAAAATGATTCAGAGAAGTGGAAAGGCAAGTACCCAAATGATGAACAATTTAGCAGAGAGCACACCCTGGAAGAAAACTCAAATAGCATTTCTTGACACTCGTCAAACCCACTTATGATGATTTAGGGCAGGGGTGTCAAACTCAAGGCCTGGGGGCCAGATCTCGCCTGCAGGTTGCTTAGATCTGGCTGCGGGGCTGCCCTGGAAAAAGTGAAGGACCGGCCAATGGTAGAGGGTTGAGGAGGTTGTTGCAGGTGAAAATGGAGCTCAAGAGCTTATTTCGCTGGCAGTGCTTCCAGGAGGCCGTTTTCAACCTCCCCAGGCTGTGGAAGCTTTCCTCGAGCCTCTGGGAGGGCGAAAACGGCCTCCCCTGGACTCCAGAGGCCCTCCAGAGGCTGGAAGCAGCCCATTTTTCGCCCTCCCCGAGCCTCCACATGGGCCCTGCACTTACCTCTCATCCAAAACAGGCCGCGTGGAGACTCCTGGGAGGGGCAGGGTGGGGTGGGTGGGGCCAGCCAGGGGTGGGATTTGCCAGTTCGCTGAACCGGCCATAACATTAGCTACGGGTGTGCCCGAACCGGGGCGAACCTGTAGCAGCCCACCTCTGGTTCTGGCTATAGCTGACCTCATTGGCTAGTAACAATGAGCTGCTGCAACCAGCAAATGAAAGAAATGCAGGGATATATTGTATTGTGAGCAACTCAGAATGATTTGCTGAAGATGGGTGGTCGTGTCAATTCCTGAATAAAATAAATGAGTCTGAGCACAGAACACTGGCTGCAAAATAGTCATTATACTCACCCTTGTCTTGCCTGACAGTCACAGAGAGACCTTGCTATTCAGATGTCAATAATAAGTAACGTAATCTAAGTAAATGTTTCTGTTCCATGAGTGAGGGGCTAATGCTTAAGATCTGAAGTTACGAAAGCAGAGACAGTTTCTTTGTCAGGCACAGCCTGACAAGCCTTCAGGATGAAGCTGTTCAGGATAGAGGTCATGGCAGCCAGCATCCTGTCTCATCAGGCACGCAGACACACACCCAGTTCAGAAGTTGCTCTCTAGCTCTTGCTATATTTGCTTGTTTCTTGATGAGGAGCACATTCAAACAACTACATATAACCCCAATAATTTCTTTTCAAAGAAGACAATGCAAAAACAGATTAAATCATTCTGCCTTTTTTTAGTGCCTGTTACCATTTTGCTGTCTTCACTGAAGAGCTCTTATGCTTTTATTTGAAACTAGCTCTATACCCGTGCTTTGCTATGAAGCTATGTGATCTGGCTTAGTTTTTGGAAAAGAAAATAAGGGGAAAAAATTGTGCCTCTGCCTACCAGCATCCAACGGTATTCATCTGGCTAGCATCCTGTCAGTGTGTTAGAGAGGGCTGTTTGGAAACTGAAACAGTATTTGCTGTGTGAGCAAGGAGACAGCAAGGAGTCTGGGCATGGCTTAGCTGTTCTTAACTGTTCTGTATTAAAGCTGGTTGGTGCTCTGAAACTGAAACTGAAACTCCTCTCCTCTGCTTCTTTTTGCGTTTGGGACAGATTTCAGGTGGGGAGGGAGAGTAGAACTCCTTAGCATCGGAGGGTGTTAATAATAATATAGGAAATACTAATGCTCTGATGGTCATTTCGCAAAAAATCCTTTCTTAGTGAGCACCTAGAAGCCAAGAAGAACATACGTGCCAAATTTCAAGTTTGTAGGCTTTACGGTTCTGGAAATTTTGTGATGATGCATGAATGGTATTGTGCTTATATATATATAAATAGAAGAAGATAGGTTCCAAAACATTTTTTATTCCTCTTAGCAGCCTTTGCCTAATCTTCAGCTTTCCTGGCATTGTCTTGACCTACTCTGGACTATTCATTTCTTCTCATTCTTGGCCACTTTCATCTCCAGGTTCCTTCTTTGTTTTGCAGTCTTTTGTTATATCCTTCAATAGCTCTTTTGTAATAATGAGAGTCATACTACTATGTCTTAGTTATAACTATTCAATCATATTAACTTTCCTGTTCTAAGACTTCAAGCTCATCTTATTTCCCTTACCCTGAGCAGTACTATGTGGACACTGAAGGCAATGAACTTAAGGATTCTTCTGAAGTTCTCACATTGGGGTTTCCTTCTCCAGTCACTGTAGACATCTTTTAAAGTGCCCCTGATCAAGTTTGAGTGCTTTGTCCAAACACATTTTCCCTCATATTTGGAGGAATGACCTATCTTATAGTTAATCATTTAGATACTGTATGGTCTCAGAAACCATCTTCCGTGGACATTATTTACATAGTAGTATATTTTTCCAGTTTCCAATGCTCTTCCATGGATAAGAAGGATGGTAGAGAACATTATCTAAGTCAGGGGTGTCAAACTCATGGCCCACAGGCCAGAAGTGTCACATACTGGCCATGCCTATGCCTGATGTAGAGAAAGGGAAAAGATGTGATTTGTCACATGACAACGTTGTGACAACACGAGTTTGACACCCCTGATCTAAGTCCTCAAGTTCTTCATTCCTTGAGTTTCAGAACCCAATATGTGCATAGACTTAGAACCTATTAACTGATAACCCTTTCAGTCTACACATGAATGAGCTGAAAGGATTATCAGGAAGCAGTCTACTTGAATCTTGGCAGCTTATCTATTACGTTCCTTATCCACACTTCCATAAGTTTTGTTCTTTTTCTTCCTAATTGCTAATCAGGTGTATATTTGTTCCTTTCTTAGGGTAGCTATCAGAAAGAAAAGTAGTTAAAAGTAGTTAACAGAATTGCTTTGTTTGCCCGTATTCCTTGGCTGCCCTGTTTGCTGTGTGGCTTATCCCATATTCCCCCTCTAAGCAGCCTCTACTTTCTCAGCAAAAAGCAATTATTCAGTCACCCTTAATAAAGCCTTCAGCAGCTTTCAAGACACACCTAGTGCAATTAACATCTATTCAGGAGATGACCTTTTAACCCATATAACTAAGCAGAGAGTCTCATAGTTTCGCAGCTCAAAACTTCTCTTAGTCCTGTTCAAGTTTGCCACCGATCTTTTGGTATCTCTCCCCAATTCTTGTTCAGAGATCTGAGAAGATCTGAGAAGAGACCTTGTTGTGCAGATTAGGGTTACAATATCTGGGCTACAATATCTGATCTCAGCTGCAAATATCCAGGTAAACATTGGATGGCAACAATTGTTTCTCTGTTTCTCTGCTGCCATTTAATGGCACATATGTGCCTGCCTGTCCCACTATTAATGTATTTGTCAACTTTTTGCTTTCTTTATCCTAATGCATATTACAAGCTTTGGGGCAGAAACTTTTATATAGTGCATCTAATTCACAGCTAGGGCTAAATCAGTTGCATTCCTGACTAAAGCCAGACCAACGCACCAAGCAGAGGATTGGGGTTTATGTTGGATTC
This sequence comes from Naja naja, assembly GCA_009733165.1. Taxonomy (NCBI): domain Eukaryota; kingdom Metazoa; phylum Chordata; class Lepidosauria; order Squamata; family Elapidae; genus Naja; species Naja naja. Next base: position 41,662,018 of record CM019152.1, read on the forward strand.
AGAATGATGAAGATACACAATTCCATACAGCCACAAAGCAAACAAACTATGACTTTGGGTTAACATAGTGTGCAAACCCGACAATTAACCTCTTCTTTCCAAGGCTTTTTCTAAAGCATTGAGGAAAGGCAATGATATGGCAATTACATATTTTTTTCCAAACATTATGAAGCTTGGGATAGGCAAGCAAATATTTTTCCAGTTCTTCTGAGTAAGCAATGTCTTTTGATATTATTGTTAACAACATATTGACTATATGCTTTCCATTGGGGCATTAGATCACTTGTAAAATCTAAACCGAGCTGTTTTAGGCTGTTCAAGGGAGGAGTTTTGGGATATTTTCCTTCTTTTTAACACTGCACAAGGAAAAGCCACTGAGATGTTTTAATTAGAGAGCAAGCACAGCCGGTTGCTTTCCGCTGTGTGACGCATGTAAAAACCTATCTGCTCGGATGTGCACAGAACAGAAGGTCTAAAGGAAAGCTGCTTTTCTTCCCTTCAGCTTTAAGCATTTTATATGCCCATCATATAAAGGAGGGGAGGCAGGGAATGTTGCAGGTCCCATCCCTGAGGGAGATACACCTGGTGGGACCCAGAAGAAGGGCCTTCTCCGGGGTGGCTCCCTCTCTCTGGAATATCATTCCCCCAGAGATTAGAATGGCCCCTACTCTAGCACTCTTCTGGAAGGCACTGAAGACCTGGTTCTGCCAGAGGGCCTGAGGAACCCAGAACAGGATGGAGCCCATCAAATGGTTTGTGTGATCGGCTGTCGCCAGGGCAGGGGGGTGATTTTATTATGATTTCATTATTATATTTGTTTGATTTTTTTAATTAGTTTTATGGTTTTAAATGTGGTTTTTATATTCTGTAAGCCACCTTGAGTCGCCATGAGCAAGTAGGTGGCAATATAAATTTAATAAATAAATCATCATTCACAAAAAGATAGGCTCAAACCATCTTTCAGCCAAATGAACAAATAAAAGAAAGAAAATCTAGGTCATTGACAGGAGGAAGAAATTCCGAAAGTTTTAGCATTTATTAATTTGAAATTTAGAGTACTAAATACTAATTAAGCGTGCTGAAGATTCCTTGGATTACAATTCTGATCAACCTAAATAAAATGATAGGGAAAAATAGTTGTGGAGGATGGAATTCCAGTTTAATAATGCAGGAGGGAAGGCCATTTTAAAAGATGAATTTGGAGAAGTGAGAAAAATGGGCTGCTCTAACAGAAAATAATAGAAACTATACAATAGGAGAAAAAAGTTGAAGAAATATAGTTTTGAATAATTATCCCACCTTATAACATAGCCTTCTCCAGTCTGATATATTCTACAAGATTGCAATGTACAGAACTCTGAACAAATTGGCCATGCTGGTTGAGTTCTGAGGTTAAAAGCCCAAAACATTAAGTAGGAGAGGGCAAATTGTCATACTATGTCAGCAATGTACCCAATCTCATCTCATATTTGAACTGTTCTAGTAACTTCCCAATACTCTACTACTAGCAGTATGGTAATCATGGATCATAAATTTGACTGACAGAAGGTTAGATAAGGGGAGACTGGTGATAGGAGAACTGTCCTCTATGGCATAGCTTACAATTCACACTAAGCCATGCTTTGTGTACCACATTTTATTGAATAAGCTGAGTTCATATAAAATACTAAGCCAAAACCAGACAAACCATATTGATGTATGAATTCAGTCTATGATAATTAAAACAGGCTGTATGTTATGCTCTCAACAACTGAAGTATATTCTACATACCACTTCACAAGGTCATTTAAGTGTTACAGACCTAGCCTAATCTCCTTGTTATTCAAACTGTGGACAGAAATCCTGGAGGATAAGATAAAGTATAAAGAGTCAAGAAGAATTTATTCTATCTCATAAAAAAAAATCAGATTGGAGCTGCTGTATCTCCTCAATTTTTTTACAGTTATTCATTGTATGAAGAAAGCACATTGCTTTTATAATGAAGATTCCGGATACAATCTGTCATGTTTCCAAATGTTGAAGCTGCAGTGATGGGAAAGATCTTTCTGTGACACCTAGAAATCATCTTCTAAAATAAGATAAACAATAGGTCACCCTTCTCCAATCTGTTACCTTGAAGATATTTTGGAAGAATATCTTCATATTCCAGATATTGGAAGAACTCCCACTCCTGCCGTTCTCATTGGACCATGGTGGGTGGGTAATTCTGGGACATGTAATCATAACATGACCGGAAAGCACTTGTTGAGGAGAAAAATTGGGCTAGCAGATAGTCAGTCCAGCCTAGCATATTGTTAATATTGTTTACAGGTTTGTAGACCAAGTTTTATTTTTATTCTGCGTTTGCTTTTGGAAACCAGTTATTATTTTGCCCACTTTAGTGGACAGGATAAGTGGCAAAATGGATATTCCAGGTCTAACCCAGTCTCATGAGTCATAAAAGCCCACTCAACATCAGATTATAGCACACACAACAGAAACGGAAATAGAAAATGGCTAAAAATGGAAAATAAAGCTATGACGACTGTTGAGCTTTTCAGATTAAAAAGTTAGTACCCTTAAAATAAGCTAAAAACAGTACCTGCCAGGGTGTGGGCAGAAAGTTCAGCATGAAGATGACAAATCAATGAAAAAGCCCTACAGAAACCTAGGAAGCAAGCAATAGCAAGATGAGAGTATCAAATAAGTCTGAATATCTTAATTTATGTGCTACTTGTTTTCACTGGGAATTCTTTTCAACATTCATAATACAGTGTATCTATGTGTGCCCAATTTTTTTAAACCAAATCTCTAAATGAATAAGAGTTTTACAGGGAATATTCAGTACTGTCTTCTTAGCTGTTTTGCAGTGCAAACCCCCACGTATCTGTTCATAGTAAGCCCTGCTGATTTGGATTATGTGCCATCAAATTGTTTTCAACTCCTGTTGACCATGTGGATTTTTTTCCATTACAACCTATCTCTAACCTGGTTGGCTTTTTTTAGATCTCCCAGTAGTGCCCTCATCACCACTGTAACTAAATCCATAGGAAAAGCATTGGTGCCTTTGAATGTTAGCATTGAAGAAGACTCCTGAAAATAATCAGGAGTCCATGGGCAAACGGATCACTGAACAAAACAGTCCAGGGTTCTTGTCTCAAGCACAGATGACCAGCTTCAAATTATCCTACTCTGGGCACATTATACAAACACCCAGTTCTCTTGAAAAAGGTGGGAAATGTGGAAGGAAAAAGAGGATGATCATCTGTGCCTCAGGCAAGAACTTTGGGTTGATTTGTTCAATGATCTCCTATCACATCGAGGCTCTTCTCCAACACCAATGTTCAAAGGCATCAATACTTTCCCTTTTTTGCTTCTTCAGAATCCCAAACCCAGATGAGTTCAGTGGAATGTCTATGTAAAAGTGAAGGTTGTAATTTCCATGCCATTTCTTCCTCCAAGAGACCTCACAGGGATTCCTTACCAGAGAAGAGCCTCCCACCATCAGGGCCACTGTTGGCATACAAGACATTTTGTACAAAATTCTACCTAGTTCCTGCCCCCAAACATTTTTTAAAGATTCAAATTTATCAAATATAAATACCTAACAAAATTTACGCAAGGGCCTGCTGATTCATGGGTATCACTTTCACTCATCATACTTGACTTTGGTGGCCACGGGTGCCTGTGTAAAGTCAGAGAGTCTGTGTCATTTTATTGTGGCTCCTTTATCAATCAGAACAGAGCTGGAAGGGACCTTGGAGGTCTTCTAGTCCAGCCTTCTGCACAATCAGGACATCCTATACCATTTCAGACAAGTGACTGTCCAGTCTCTTCTTAAAACCCCCCCAGTGATGAAGCACCACCCACAACTTCTGATGGGAAGCCGTTCCACTGGTTAATGGTCCTCACTGTTAGGAAGTTTCTCCTCAATTCCAAGTTGCTTCTCTCTCTGATTAGTTTCCAACCATTATTTCTTGTCCTGCCATCAGGTGTTTTGGAAAATACATTGACCACCTCTGCTGTGTGGCAACCCCTCAAATGCTGGAATACTGCTATCACGTCACCCCTAGTCCTGTTTTTCTCTAGACTAGCCAACCCAAATCCTGCAACCGTTCTTCATATGTTTTAGTCTCCAGGCCTTTATTCATCCTAGTTGCTCTTCTCTGGGCTTTTTCCGAAGTCTCAACATCTTTTTTTGTAATGTGACTGAAACTGGATGCAGTATTCCAGGTGTGACCTTACTAAGGCTTTATAAAGTGGTACTAACACTCATACTGATATCTTCTCTTTTTATTGAGCTGGTGCCCTCTCTCATGCCATGGCCTTGTGCGGCACCCAATTTGTACATTGGGTTACAGCAGCTTCACACAATCTAAATATAGTCACAGCTCCATCTTTGCAGTCACCAACGGTATGTTTTTTTTTCTATGCGAATCCTAAAGACAATAAAGAGTAAATGAATTAACTCTCTGCTAAGTTTATAGTATGTATTATGTCTCCAAACAAGCTCACCGAAGCCAATTCTCCTAGTCATTTTCTATCTCATAATCTCTGGGTCTACATACCAACATACTGAGCATGAGGCTTCCTCCTCTTCCTCCTCCTCTTCCTTTCTTCTTCTTCAAAAGTTTTCCTCATAGTACATTTTTGAGGTCGCCTCAAGTAGTAAACAAGATGCCAACCTCTGAACTAGTTTAGGGGTCATTTTGAAATCTTACATTCTTTCCGTGAACTCGGGATTAGATGACAATAACGAAATACCTGTGGGTGATTTATGGTTAGCATTCCCAGGATTCCTTGTCAGCCTAGAACAGTTCCTTGGACTTCTTTTGTTGACTTTAACACTGTTGGCCTCAATTCCCCAGGCGGTATTATCATTCTTATTATTAGGCTGCAAAGCTTTTGATAGTCAGGGAATGTTTTGGGTGTGGTTGAAGGTCAACAGTATAAATTTTCAGTTTTGGGTAAAGGTAGAAGGCTGTGGATCCTGAAAGAGTATGAGAAGGCGCAAATGGGTGATATCATGAACATATAAGATTGATGTTCTTGCTAAAATACAAACTGTACAGGTAGATCTCGACTTAACTATTTAGTGGCCGTTCAAAGTTACAACAGTACTGAACAAAAGTGATTTATGACCGTTTTTCACACTTAAAACTGTTGCAGCATCCCCATGTTCATGTGATCAAAATTCAGACACTTGGCAACTGACTCGTATTTATGACAGTTGCAGTATCCCAGGGCCTTGTGATCACCTTTTGCGAGTGTCATACAAGCAAAGTCAATGGGGAAGTCAGATTCACTTAACAACTGTGTTAACAACTGTCATGATTCACTTAACAACTGTGGCAAGAAAAGTCATAAAATGGGGCAGAATTCACTTAACAAATGTTTCACTTTAAGGCTCAGTTGTTTGTCGTAAGTCGAGCTCTACCTGTATTGCTTGATATTGAGCAAGTATCTTTTCTGCAAGTTGATTACTCATTGCCATTAATGAGAAATTGACTTTTGGGAAAGAAACTTCCTCAAGATCAAAAAAGAGTTTGTATTTTAGCAAGAATCCTACAATATGTGTTCATGATCTTACCTATGTGTGCCTTTTTATAGCAGGAAATACACACATACACACATTTCTCAGTCTTATGCTTTCTAAATTTGGAACTACATCTCCCACAAACCCCAGTTGTGAGGGTTGGGAACACATTTAGAGGGCACTAGGAAAGATGCTGACTTCTAGACAAGAAATTTTTGGCAAGCATGGTTATTTGGCATGCTGAGAATGCAAGTTGGGTGGATCTCTAGTGACAAGTTATATAATCATCTTTTAACTAATCCTACCCACAACTCACAGTTAAAAATGAAGTTAAAAAGTTAAAGCCTTTAAAACCAGGTTAAGGTCAAGCCATTGCTTATATCACAGGTACATTCTCCATGGTCCACACAATTCAGATTCACAGCCCATCAGTACAATGACTCATGAGAAAAGACCTGATCAACAAAAACTAAACCCAAGGAAGAGTTCTTTTAATTTCTCTGAACTCCCTTAAAAATGATCTCACGTCTATTACAAATTTTGTGGCATGTAAGGGTAACACAGAGAATAGAATCAGAGTCTTTGCTACCAATGTTGTGGAATATATAGCAGTATGAAAACCATAGCTAATGTTTAACAATCAGACTGAGAAATAAAATGGCAAATTTCCATTTAAAACTAATACATGTACAGCATCATTTCATAACTTCTATATATAACGTTACCATGTTAGCATAAGCATTCTTACGATTCTGGGCTTACACATCCTACTGAATAATTGTTAAGTACATCTGGATGAATAATCATTGGCTGGATGCACATATCAGGCTGAGTGATAAACCAAGGTTTACAAATCTTGGTAATTGGCTTTACATGTCATGCTAAGCCAAAACCAAAGAAATGTTGCAGTTTTCAGATTTTCAAATCTGAGCTAATATTTAGTGTATGCATAGACCCTGTTTTTGATTTAACAGTTTCTACATTGGGGCAGCCAATCTGAAATCATGTTGCAATTAGCAATCACTTTTTAATTTTTATCACAATCACAGTTAGCAGTCTCAAACCCTTATTTAAATGATGCTGTGGTATTACATTTATTTCCTATGCCCATCTCAATAAGATCAATAGGATTCTAGTCCAGAACATCTGGTGGGCACCAGATTAAGGAAACGGCTATTCATCATTCTCTCCTGCACAGTAAAGGTTTTTGAAGAGGAGACCACAAAATCAGAGGAATAAATTTAGATGGGTGCTTATTCCTATGTCTTTGGGATACTGGTTAGTTGTATCTCCATGTATCATTTCATTGCTAATAATGTACACACAGTCCTCAACGTATGACCACCACAATTGAGCTCAAAATTTCTGTGTCAAGTGAATTTTGCCCCACTTTGCTATCTTTTTTACCACCAGGTAGGGAACCAAGTGTCTTTAATGTGCAAAAAATGTAATGTTTAGCCATGTAAGGCAAAACATACATTAAACCAATGAGAAGTGGACATAGAGTATGATGCGTGTTTATAAGCACTGTCAACATCCCAAGGCTTTTGCGGGAGCAATGCAACAAACAAACTTTTGTCTTTACCCACTGGCTTCCCCTATTCATTAGCTGCCAAACTGTTATTTCACAGTGACAATAGTATGACCTCCAATATCTTGCTTTTTAAATACTGTTCCAAACAGACTGCTGGAGTATAAAATTAGTCAATAAGAAAGGTTAAAAATAAACTACATAATTTTGGCTACGCACACACACTTCCCCTTTTAACAATCTAAGGGCAGTATACTTGTTCCCAGAGGTATTTTTGATTCACATATGTAACATTATTTTTAGGTGTGATTTATAAGCCAGACTTATTGGGAAAACACCATTAAGCAATAATCTAATTTAAGCAATCACATAGCCAGGCTTCATGAGACAAGCATTACAATAATTTAAAAAATGAGGTTCTACTGCTTTGCTTATATGATTTCAATATTGTTTAAGGTTGGCTGGTATTTGATAATTAGAGAACTGCTTCACTCCATTCTTTTAGCTCTGCAAGTTTCTGAAGAACTTAAGGATTTTCTTCTTTCATCTACACTTCAGTTTATTTTCCAACTTCTCACCTCAATGAATGATTCTTAAGGACCAACCCTGGATGTTTTATACAAATTAATTAATGGAATGATTTGCTTCCATAGGTTTTGGGTGGTCCAACCTTGGAGTTATTAAGAAGAGATTGGACAACCATTTGTTTGAAATGGTATAGGGCTTCCTGCCTGAGCAGAGGGTTGGACTAGAACAGGGCTGTCAAACTTGCAGTCCGCGGGCCAGATGCGTCACGCACTGGCCACGGCCACAGCCAGTTTAGGGGGGGAAAGTCACGATATATCACATGACAATGCCATGATGACATGAGTTTGACACCCCTGGACTAGAAGATCTCCAAGGTCTCTTCCAACTCTGTTATTCTGTTAAATAATTGGCAGCACAATTGAACTACCAAATATGCCTGAAGTCACATTTTCTTCATTTCCAAGGGAAAAAGCATGCAAAAACTAGTAAAAAAAATCCTGCTTTTAAAAAAAATAAGATTGAAGATTGAAATTGAGATGGCAAGGAGATATCAGTCATATATATGTCTGATTAAAGGATTCATAAAGAAGTCTAAGCAAAACATTTTATTTTGTAGTATAATAGAATTTGAAGAGCCAAGAGATAAGGATTTTAATTTTTTTATTTACTGGGGGAGTATTTATTTTTTATTTATTTTTAAATGCATATGCTGCCCATCTCACTATCCAAGCAATTCCAGGCATATTATATATATTATATAACAATATATTATAATGTTGTGAAGGGAACATAATTTTAAATCATTGGAAAAGATTTGATTTGATTTGATTTGATACACAGGTTATGAAATATTTTGCACTGTATTGCACTGTATTGCATTGTATTTATTATCACAAATGACCAGCTCAAATTATCCTGTTTCAAATATACCAGTACTATGCAAAGATCCAGGTCTCTGGAAAAGGTAGCTGGAAAAAGTGGAAGGAAAGAGTATGACCAGCAGCAAAGTGGATGGATTCAGTTTCAGTAGTGATGAGTGGCACCATTGGAAAATTTGAAAGAACAGGTTAGGGATAGATCGTGGTGGAGAAAATCTATCTATGTCAGGGGTGTTATACTGACATCATCACGGTGACGTCACATGATGTATTGGGAATTTTTTTTCCCCTTCGCTAAACTGGGCGTGGGTGTGGGCATGGCCAGTGCGTGACGCATCTGGCTCGTGGGCTGAGCGTTTGACAGTCCTGATCTATGTGGTCACTAGGTGTCAATAATAATGTGTTGGCACATAATCAAATAACTTGTGAGTACCATTTGCTTTATTTTAGTGCCTTCAAATCAGTGTTGACCTTGTCTATTGCCTGGACACATCCCTGCAGTTTGCTTGGAAAACTATGCTGCTATTGCTTGGTGGTTTTCTAATGAATTTCAGCAGCCCAATCTTGAGACTGTCGGAGTCACAAAACATGGGTGGAAGCTGCAGCTGGTCATGGATTGCTTCCTTCCAAGTTTATTCCAACTTCTTGCTATGGCCGGATCTACAATTCAGTACATAGTTAGAACATTTCCCAACAGATGGCTGTTCTGCTTAAATACTTGAAGGAAAAAAGAAGCCACAACCTCCTCAAACAGCCTGTTCCACTGACATTTTCACCCACTGGTTTAGTAGTCCTCCTAAATTAAAGCAAATATTTCGATTTCCTTAATCTTCCGCATAGTTACCTTACTGCAATTGCATTTTCCTGTGTTTTTTTTTTTGCCTTGGCTGAACACAGCCAACTCTTTCAGTTGTGTTCCTCACTGAACCTGGTTTCTGAATCCTCACCCTACTGATGTACAGAAGGACACACCAACAATTGGCTACAATTCTCTAAGTGTCATTTTAATAACATGCAAGAGAGCATAATTATTTCATATAATCTGGACTAATGCCACCTAATAATTTTTAAAATTCTGTAGAGAACTAGATGCTAGTTTATATTCAATATGGGATCCACCAGAACATTCAATTCAGGGGTTGGTTTGCTGGCCTACCCTGTTTCTTCCAGGTTGAAATAGTTGGGAATTAGGATGGAAATCCCTCTTCCCTTCACTAAATGGTGGTAGATACTCTTACCTTTCTGCAGGCTGAATCCCCATCTGGAGTAGAGGTTTCCTCTGTGGTATTCATCTTTTTCACATATACAGTCTGCAAGCTAAATCATCTTTCTCATCTCATACCTGTGTCTGCTTGGGGGAAGAACAGAGATTATAACTAAATCTAGTACTTTCTCTTGGATTTCATCTTGCCATCTTTATGTGTTCCAGCCTGTCAAGTTCCTTCTGAATCTCAAAACTGGCATAATAAACCAGGCTAAAATGTGTGCAAAGCTAACCATTATAGCTAATTTATGATTCTGTGTACTTTGCAAATCCAGTAATTAGGTTAATTCAGTACAGTTCTTACTATAATTCAGTTTACTGTGTGTTGACTTTTGCGTAGACATAGTCTCTGTCTTCCCAAATGCTTGCCTTCCTAGCTCTGTTATTTGCACACCTGTTTAGCAACCACATATATCTACTGATTGAATATAAAAATGAGACAAGTACAAAATCCTTCAATGGTCCCCTTGAGCCCTGCCTCTAGGCTGATATTGTGCTATTTGTAAGCATTCCTATGTTCACACATCATGCTCAAGTTATTGTTTGCTTAGTAATGAATAAGCCACATTTAGCTCATTTCACCCAGTCTACTAAGCCAATACCACAATGCATAATATCTTGAGATATTTTGTGAATTATCCCAATTGTAGATCATTCAATGAACCATTCTTAAACGAACAATCGGTTAGCACAATGTGTGGAATTCAAGCTCTATCTCTGCTTAACCACCTGTTAGCCCATCTAATAGCAGCAGTTAATTAAGTCACAAACAGAGAATAAACCAAATCTGCCTTTCAACATCTTTTCCAGTATATGCTGCCTCTGAATTACTTTATTGTGGTTAATATTGAGAGAAATATTCTCTGTGACTGTATAAGTAAACCATGGCTTTCTCAGTTAATTTAATTTTCTGCATTGGCAAACACCTCCAGCATAAACCACTTGGAATAGATTTACATAGTAAGTTGAAGTAACATGTCCTAAACTACTATGCGGTTTAATGTGTTATGTGGAGAATGTCTAGGATTTTAAATTAATCGAAGGTCCTTAGATTTCCTTACTGATCTACTCTAAAGTCTCTACTTCCACGTTATTATGCACAAATAAAAACAAGTCAGTAGGAATTTTAGGAAACAAATAAAATTAATCGTTGAAATCAACAGTAAAAAAAATGTATAAAATGTATTTCAAAGATTTTTTTTAAAGCTAATGAACAGGCCTCTCAGCTCTGCAGGACGTTTATCCCAAAGATTTGGGGCAGCAGTGCCACAGAAAGATCAATCTTGAGTTGCTGCCACATAACTCACAGCAATTCTCAATACACCTGGAGGTTCCTAGAAAAAGAGGCATCTTCTCCATCCTTAGTCTGGATCTATGTTGTGTAGAAATAAACTGGTGGCCTGTGTGGTGCCTGAACAGCAAATGTCACATGATACAAAACCTACCTACCAAAATCTTGTATTAACTGAAGTTTGTGGACCAGACACTGGCCTCCCTCAGAATATAATACATATCATATTAACAAAGACATTTCTAATACCTCACAAGTCAAAGTTCCTACTCAAGTTGAACAAGGATCTAAAGAAAACAACCTGCCTACATCCTAAGATATCTCAAACTGAAAGTGAACTGGTCTAACAATAAAAGAAGACTGACTAGACACCGTCATAGTAGTCTGTACTGTACATCAAAGCTGGCATCCAGATTGACTTGAACATGAGAGATTTAATCTGAAAAACACTAATTGAAAGCACTGCAACAAACCTCTGATGATACCATAAAAGAACGCCCGGAGGAGTAGGTGTGGCTATAATTTAGCCCTCTCCTAGCATAAAACAACTCAACAGGCAGATGCAATATAGTACATGCAGAATCCCCCCAAAACTAAATCACCACCATTGTCTTCCCTATGACTCGGGCTTTGCCCTCTCAAATTTGAGTTAGTGTTCTTCCATCATTGCTTTAGCTGTTTATTTTGTTGTTTCAGCGTCATTGTTCATCTGTTTACCTTAGAAACATTTTTGAAAGAAGAGTTCGAGGAGAACTCTTTGGAGAAATTGTGTTAATTGTCTTAGTAAGCATTTAAGCACTTAGAGATAAACAACCTACTCTCTCAATTTGGTTTCAGGAAAAAACTATCCTGTAATCTGCAACTCTTACACTGCAAAAACATATGGACTACACAACTTGATCAGGGCAAAGCAATAGACGCAATCTACATAGACTTCTGTAAAGCCTTTGATTCAGTGGTACACGACAAACTACTCCTAAAACTAAAATCTTATGGTATCTCTGGACACCTTCATAACTGGATAGAAGCATTCCTGTCAAACAGACAACAAATGGTCAGAATTGGGAGCGTCCTATCAAATTCTGTACCTGTCAACAGTGGTGTCCCCTAAGGCAGTGTTCTAGGACCAACTCTCTTCATACTCTACATAAATGATCTCTGTGATCATATTAAGAGCAACTGTGTTCTCTTCACTGATGATGTAAAGCTATTCAACACCACCAACAATACTGCTACCCTTCAAAAAGACCTCGACTATGTATCAGAATGGTCAAACAAATGGCAACTTCAAATCTCAATAAATAAATGCTCTGTCTTACATATTGGCAAGAAAAATCAGAAAATAAAATACAAGCTGAATAGTCAAGACCTTGTTGATGATCCAAACTCTGTCAAGGACCTTGGAGTACTCATCTCTAATGATCTAAGTGCTAGAGCCCACTGTAACTACATAGCCAAAAAGGCATTAAGAGTTGTTAACCTAATCCTACATAGCTTTTTCTCTGGTAATATCACACTATTAACTAGAGCATACAAAACATTTTCTAGACCAATACTTGAATACAGCTCATCAGTCTGGAACCCGCATTACGTATCTGATATTAATACAGTTGAGAAAGTCCAGAAATATTTCACAAGAAGAGTTCTCCACTCCTCTAATCATTGCAGAATATCTTATGCCACCAGTCTTGAAATTCTAGACCTAGAAAACCTAGAACTATACCACCTTCGGTCTGATCTAAGTATAGTATATAAAATTATATATTGCAATAGCCTACCTGTCAATGAATACTTCAGTTTCAACCATAACAATACAAGAGCACACAATAGATACAAACTCAAGGTAAACCACCCCAAACTTGATTGCAGGAAATACGACTTCAGCAACAGAGTGGTCAATGTCTGGAATACTCTACCTGACTCTGTGGTTTCTTCTCCAAACCCCAAAAACTTTAACCTTAGACTGTCTACTATTGACTTCACCCTTTTCCTAAGAAGTCTGTAGGGAGCGTGCATAAGCGCACCAACGTGCCTACCGTCCCTGTCCTATTGTTTCTTTTTATTTTTCTTATATGTATCCATTTCATGTATTCATAACTATGTTTATACTTATACCTGTTATCTTATAATCACTTGACAAAATAAATAAAATAAATAAAATTTTATTGCTGGTACCAAGCAGATCTAACAAAAATCACTGGTGTAGTCATTCCCTCCTATAGTCTCTTAGAATCCAGCTGAATCCAATAATTTTTCCGGGTAGATTATCTTAATAAGTCCACTAATCTGCAAAGGTCAGATGGAGTGACTAAAGCAACTTGAACAGGCTAGTGCTTTGTCCATAATACAGGTAGTCTTCGTTCAGCAACCAAAGTTACAATGGGGCTGAAAAAGAGACTTATGAACTGTCCTTGAAATTTCAGCCATTGTAGCATCTCCACCATGTGGATGTTTGGCACCCACTTTCACATGATCACCATTAATGACTTTCACAGCTGGCTTCTGAAAAGCAAAGTCAATGGGGAAGCTGGCAGGAAGTCACCTATCAGGGTCACATGACACAACACTTAATGGTCCACAATGTTTTGCATAATGACTGCAGCTAGAACTTGATGAATTTATGTTATAAACTGACACAGTCTCATGGCTCCATTTTACAACCATGTCACTTAGAGTTAGAATTGCTGGTCCTAATTGTAGTCAGTAAGTGAGGACTGCCTGTAATTGGGAAACTTGAGGTGTCCCTCAACCTTGGAATACCTCTCTAATCAGAACACAATGACATGAATCATGTCTTGACCTTGTGATCAATTAGGGTAGGCTCCTAGATGACATGGCTGCTATGTGTTGAACTGTTCCTGAGAAACCAGTCCCAAGGAAATATTGAAATTCTCCAGCACCAAAAACCTAGAAGTCTCCAATGCTGAAACATGTTCAGTTAATGTACCACAACAGCTAAAGACATGTCACACTCAGTATGAATCACTTCTCTCCTAGGTATTGTCAAACTTTTGGCAGTCAACTGCAATCCAAAGGATGATATTTCCCAGTTGCCTTCAACAGTATTTGTTAAAGAGGAGTGGACTAACACTGCAAATATCTCAGCAGCTACATTGTTTTGATTTTAGAACTCAACTGATTGCTCAGTTTGCTGAGGCAGAGACTCAGAAAGGGGTCATTGATTTTGGTTTTACTAATAATAGGCTCTCTGTGAACTGGCAAGGACACAATTTTTTAGATTCTGGAGATTAAGAAATTGGAGGTGTCACTCCATCAAGACATCAGACTAGGAATCCAGTGTCTTGTACATCAGTATAAGTAGTCCTTGACTTACAACCACAACTGAGGCCAAAATTTCTGTTTTTAAGTGAGACACTTGTTAAGTGAGTTTTGTCCCATTTTAGATTTTTCTTGCCACAATTGTTAAGTGACTCGCTGCAGTTAAGTTAGTAACACAGTTGTTAAGTGAAGCAGGTTTCCCCATTGTCTTTGTTTGTCAGGTCACAAAAGGGAATCACGTGGCCTGGAGGAACACAGCAACTATCATTAATATGAACCAGTTCCCAAGCATCTGAATTTTGAACACATGACCATGGGGATGCTACATCAGTCATAAGTGTGAAAAACTAAGTGTCATACATCACTTTTTTTGGTGCTGTTGTAACTTTGAAAATTCACTAAACAAACTGTTGTAAGTTGAGGACTACTTGTACTACTTTTATTGACCAGTTATAGTAAAAGAATTTTGCAAAACTAAATGCACTTCCCGTCCTCCTTCTTTTAACTTTATGAGAACTAGAAAGGAGGTTGTTTGAGACATTAAATCAGATTACATTCCTATGCTGTCTTGGTCAGGACTGTTCCTCCCATCCCTCAAGGCCATTCCTTCTTCCCTCTATAGAAGCTGCCAAAGATTTCCCAACCAACCTATGAATCTCTCAGGTCCTGAACTTACCATTACAAGTATCCTGATAAGGGGAATGTTGTTCTTATGAATCACAGTCACACCACTTCCCAAATGCTTTTCCTAGCTAGTTCTAACTTAGTTCAAACTTGGCAACTGTAAGACTTGTTGACTTCAACTCCCAGAATTTCTCAGCCAGCATGGAATTCTAGGAATTGAAGTCCACAAGTCATCAAGTTGAGAAGTTTGGAGACCTAGAGTAACCATCTGGGAGAAACTAGGTCCCATATCAGCCCACCTACATCCCACTCCAGCCAATTCTCTGTCACTCAAGGTGAGTTAGCTTACTTGGAAATACAGAACTGTCTATTTTATTTTGGATTGAACCAGTAAGGCAAAAACCAGGATCTTGGAAGGGCAGGAACTGGTCTCTGAGGCTTGAGAGATAACCAGGCCACAGGAAGGGAGGATTATTTGTTCAATTTATACAGCCACCAATCCAAATACTTATCTTTGTATTTGTACATGCACACTGACCCCGCCCCACACAAAATCAAAATTAAAATAGTAAAATACTATTACAGATAATCTTTATGATCATGACTGAACCCAAAATTTCTGTTGCTAAGTAAGACAGTTTTTAAGTGAGTTTTGTCCCATTTTATGGCATACCTTGACACAGTTGTTAAGTTAGTAACATAGTTGTTAAGTGACTCCGGCTTCCACATTGACTGCTTGCCAGAAGGTGGCAAAAAATGAACATGTGACTCCAGAACAATGCAACCATCATAAGTTTGAGCCAGTTGCCAAGCATCTCAATTTTGTTCACATGACCACAGGGATGCGACAGTCGTACATATGAAAGATGGCCATAAGTCACTTTTTTCATTGCCGTTGCAACTGCCAAAGGTCATTAAATGAATGGCTGTATTCTAATCCCTCTTCCCTTGTAAAGGCCTACCAGGCTGTTAACACTAACATTTCTATTCTCAATTACTAGAAACATGAAAATCATGGAATTATTGAGTTGGAATAAACACATGGATCCTCCAATTCCTTTGCAATGTGCAGGAAAATAAGTTGTCCATCTTTAAAAGCTCCAGAGATGGAAAACCCACAACTTCTAGAAATACAACCCAGGTTCCATAGGTGCAGCCCCTGCCTCCTCCCCAACACATGGCAGAAGTAGCAGGGAGCAAGGGCTGAGAGAATTGTGTTGCAATTCAAACTTTATTGCTTTTGTATTTGCACAATGATTTGCATTCAAGTATCTCAGGAACTGGGCTTTTTTCATTGTTGTGATATTGTGGTCAGTTGAAGATGATTCTGCCCCCACATACTTTGATAAATTGGACAAATACTAAAGGGATAGTGTGTGTGTGTGTGTGTGTGTGTGTGTGTGCGCCACACGTGCCTCACACACACCAGACAGACACACAAAGGAATTCATCCACTCAGCATCAAAGCAGGAAGACTGTTAGGAATCCTTATCTTATCAACCACCAGCAGCCTTGGGAACAAAGGCTGAAGTACTCATTGCTCTACCTTTCACCAGATTTTTTAAAGACTCTGATGGCTGAGGTTCAATCTGCAATAGATATCCCATTTCTTATACAGGCTGAATGTTATAATAACCCTATTTTTTATTTCTTTTAAAGCTTTATCCAGGCCAACCAAACTACTGGTAGATGAGGCTGGTAAGAAAGCTCTCTCAGTCCCTTACAACAAGGAAAGAAAAGATTAAAATATTTTAAAAGCTTTTTTTTTGTGGTCCTTGAGCTGTCTTAATAAAAGTTTTGTCCTAAAATGAATTTGATAACTTTGTCACTTTTCTATGTACACAATGGCACACATTAAAAAGAAATTCTGATACCTGCTCTCAAAAGACACACACCCATACACATATACTGTATGTATTTATGTGTGTATATACCAGTATGTACACACATATATAAATATACACATACACTCACACACACACACACACATATTTTATTAAGAAATGTCATTTATGTTATGTTATTTTAATTACATAAAAATATAATACATATTTACTATGAGTTATATTTGGAGTTTTATTTGTAAATGCAGTAATAATATTGATCTGCAAGCTTGGACGGTGATCCCAAATTGAATGGGATTTATTTCAAATTAACCAATGTTTCTGGATATGACTGTAAGAACGGAGTTCAAGACAACTCTTGTTGAAGGTGCTATAAATCAGGGCACATAATAGGAAAGCTTTGGGTTCAGTTCATTTTCAAATAAAAAAGAATCACAGAGCCTCCATTAGGACAGACCTGTTGAGCTAGCTAGACCAGCTCATTAACTTCACCCCTGAATCACACCTTGCCCAGTTTTGCTGAGCTAGACAGTATTTTGCGGCAAAAGCCAAAATTAAATTAGTTCATACAGTCTTATAAATCATAACTTGAAAACCGCAATGTGTTAGGTTCACCCATGCAACTCGAAACAAAACCACATTCTGGATTAGCAACTGGTATGAACCAGTCAGTAGATTAAGGGTCTGGTTTCACCCCTCGCACTAAGAAGCCCCGGTTTTTGTTTACTCTTATTTATTTATTGAATATGCTAATATCGCATTGACACACTCAACCGTAAGCCACGCTTTATAAACCCAGCGGCTGGTTTTGCACCCTGTTTCGGTTGAGTTGTGGGTGAATCAGTTCTGGGGGTCGACTAGAAATCCTTGATTGTATGTCCCAACATCGATTTCGATGGAGCGCGGCTTCCCGTCAGTTCGTTTATAAAATAAAACCCAACATACTATATATTATAACCTATCACGCTTGCAGCGATCTGACAGTCGTGAGGGGAAGTTTCAACGAGCCCGCATTGCGCTTTTGCCTCAGCGAAGCTCTCGGCCGCCAAAGCGCCTTCTCCCTTCAGAACGCGAAGGGGGCGGAGCAGATGTTTTCCAGCTGGCTCCACCCAGCCGGTGTTTGACGGGCAGAACCTCACGATCTCGCACGCCCTCCCTCCCCCCCCCAACAGCCGCCGCCGGCCCCGCTCCCCGCTGGCATGCGAAGGGAGGGAGATGGAATGACGCCGAGTCTGGGTCACGTGGGGCCGTGTGGAATGCTAACAATGTAGCGAATGTCCCAACTGTGTCCCGCGGCCGCCGCATTCGGAGCCCGAGAGGGGGAAAGAGAAGAATGGAGAAAGAGCCGCGCGCCGGAGGCGGACGCCGCCGCAGCCGCCGCAGCCACAGGAGGGGATTCGCGGAAGCTGCCCCCTGACTCTCCATTGGGCATTAAAAGGGGAAAGAAGGGGGTGAGTACGGGAAACCCCGTTCCTGCTTAGTGCAAGGGCTGCGGAGGGGTGGGGCCAGGGTTTCCCCGGGGGGGGGTTGTACGCGAGCAGGCTGGTCCCCCTCCCCCTTTCTTTGATCCTTTGCAGCTTTCTGCCGTCCTTCTTTTAAAGACCAAGGTGGGCACAGTTCTGGAATGGGGAGGGGGGGCATTTGGCTCCAGGAGCTTTTTCGGCGCTGGTGCAAAAATTATTCTAATTGCTTCGGGCGGGCAGGAGAATCGGGGAGCCGGCCAAGGCAGCCGTGCCTTCTTGGAAGTTGGAAGAGGTTCAGGAAACCAAAGTTGGTCCCATGCCGCGGAGGAGGGGAGCCCTTGCCGAGGAGCGGAAGACGAGTGGCGGGGTCGCGGGCAGGAACGGCCGGGAGACAGGGGGTACTGTGTAAGGCTTGGAAGGGAAGAGACTTCGGGGTGTGTGAGTGTGTGGAGGGGGTAAGAAGGCAGAAGGGCTGGGTCGGCCAGCCTTCTTAAATTGGCGGGACCGGTCAGCCGTTGGAGGTCCCTGGGCCAAACCCACCCGTTGCCGCTGAGGCTGAATGAAGTCCGCTCAATCCCCGCCGCCAACTCTTGGACGCGGAAAATCGCCCAGCGATTTGGAAGGCGGATCTTTCAGCCGCTGGAATTGGCTGGTCTTATTAGGCGAAAGTTGGGATGTATTCTCTGTCCCGGCCTCGGTTGGGGGGGAATTGTTGCCGACCAGAAAAGCCCCCCATCCTGTTTTTGTGGTCAAGAGAAAGCCAAATTATTCGCCTGCCCTTTCGCCTTCTAGCTGAGAACGCGGGACAGACGGCATCCCCGGGCCGTGCGGCCGTCTTGGAAGGCGCTGCGTGCAGCCCGATCCCGCCTAGGAGCGTTTTGGATGTCAGGGAGCGCGTTTGTTTTTTTTGTCTCGTGAGAATGATGATGACGGAGAATTGTCTAGACGGGTATGCCGCGGGCAAACGAGCGCTACACGCGAACGAAAGTGCACGGTTAGTGGAGAGGATGAGTAGCGGGATCTGTGGAAGGTTTGAACTGGCAACGTGGATCAAAGGTGCTTGGAAGCTCCTTACTCCTACGGCGGACCTGTCCGACCTCGCGTGTAGTGTAGGAAGTCCGGTCCTTTCCGAGCGTAACATGGCGGAATCTGATCCGTCTCGGGGAGGTTTATTTCGGATTAAAAATGCGGAGTTCGAGAGAGTGGTTTTACGATTTTAATTCTATGTGCCAGGAATGAGTCCAAAGGCGGAACTCCACCGCCCGATCCTATACAGCGCAACCTCTCTGAGATTGTGTGTGTGTGTATATGTGTGTTTCTTTTTTTAAACAAAAGAAACAGACGCCAAAGGACGGTGTGAAAGGTTCGCGGTCGTCTTGCAATTCTTGCGGACAGGAGTAGCCAAGGGACCTTCGCTCAATCTCCAAAGAAGCGTCGTTCCTCTCGGGGGCTGCATCCGCTCTGGGGGTTTTGCGCTCTTCCAGGAGAGATCTTAACCCGACGAGCTTGAAGGGTTTGGGTGCCTGGCCGTTCCCGAGCCCTCCTTGGGCCGGAGCAGGCGCTCCCTCTGATCGCGCTGGAGGCCTCTGGTTGCTCCCACCGGAAGAGCGGCCGCCAACGCCGAATAAACTTTCCAGCTTTAGTCAGTCAGGCCCCGCGCTCCGCTGAAGGAAGCTGCGCCTTATTCCGCTCTGTCCTTAACTTTCCGTCGCGGGAGCCGCCTCCGCCGCCTCTTCCCTTGGCTTGGCTTGGTTTCTGAGGTCGATGGGAGTTAGCATGAGGAATGGGCAGGACCGTTCCGGCCCTTCTGCCTTGAGGACCGCCGCCCCTTGCTGATATTTCCTGGATAGAAGTCTGGTTGAGAAACATGGGGGGGGGGGAGTTTGTCATGGTTATAAATGGACTTTTTCGTTTGTTGCCTCTTCTGTGTCGTGTGTTTCATAGAATCATAGTGTTGAAAGGGACCTTGGAGGTCTTCTAGTCCAACCCTTGCCCTGGGCAGGAATCTTTGTTGCACCCAGACAAATGACCTTTAAAACCTCCAGATATCACTCTAGGAGAGAGGCTGTTCCCCTGCTTAATAATTCCCATAGTCATGAAACTTATCCTTATTTCAAGCTTGGATCTCTGTTACCATATATGATACTAGCTGTTACCATATTTTTGTTGTCCTATCCTATCCTGCCCACTAGTAGTTATCCCATGTTCAGGTGCTCTGGAGAATAAATGTGCACCCTCTGATTTGTGACAATCCTTCATGTATTGAAAGAGTACTATCAGACGCGTCCCTCAGACTGCTCTTTTTTAGGCTAAAGGCATCAAGTTTCTTTTCACCAATCTTCATAGAGTTTAGCCATCAAACCCATCAGCGTCTTTGTCTCTCTTTCCAGTTTCTCAGCATCCTTGTCTTGTGGCAACTGGAACTGAACATGGTATTCCAGATATGGTTTGACGAGTACAGCATAGAGCAAAACTATTGCTGCCATTTATTTATTTATTTGTTTGTTTGTTTATTTATATTTATATGGCCAAATCACACATGGTAACTCCAGGGAGCTTACAACATTAAAACAATTCAAAGCATAAAACCTATACAATCATATCAACCACTTGATTTTCTGTATCAGCCCAGGGTCCCCAGGCCCACACATAGTACGTCTTTAGTGCTTCCCAGAAAAATAATGATGGGGGGGCCGTCTTTATCTCTGAGACAATGTACTCCATAGGGAGGACACTACCATTGAGAAGGCCCTTTTGCTCGTCCCACCAATTGTATTTCCCTAATAGACAGGACCTGCAACATGCCATGCCTTCCCACCCTGGTGAGTCAGGTCGATGTATTTGAGGAGAGGTACTAACCTAACCTCAAATCATATAGGAGTTTAAAAGTGATAACCAGCATCTTGAATTGCACCCAGAAGCAAATCGGCAACCAATGCAGCTTCTGCAAAAGAGGTAACATATGCATCAAACTAGACTTGCACAAAGCTGTGCAGGCTGCTGTATTTTGAACCAGCTGAAGCATCTGGATACTCTTATTATTTATTCGACTTGTATGCCGCCCTATTCCCTAAGGACTCAGGGCGGCGAACATTAAAACAGAGAAAAATTTACAATAAAACAGAATTAAACAACTAAACAAGCCAAATAAAGTAAAATAAAACCCCCCGGGTCATTCGAGGCCAGCCCGTTGAAACAACCAAGGTCCCGGCGGAAGGAGCAGAGGTCAGGGGCCAAGCGGAGATCCACGGGGAGCTGATTCCAAAGGGCAGGTGCTCCCACAGAGAAGGCCCTAGCCCTGGGGACCGCCAGCCTACAATGTCTGACTGACGGCACCCAAGGAGGCCCCTCCTATGAGAGCGAACAGGGCGATTGGAGAGTGATGCTGGCAGGAGGCCTCTTCAAGGACCGCCCCATGTAGAGCACATTATTATAGTCCAAATAGGAGGTGACTAGGACATGCGTGACTGAGAAGGACACACTGGTTCAGGAAGAAGCATAACCGCCTGGCCAACACTGCTTCCTGCTCCTCAAGCAGGATTTGTTTCTCCAAGAGATGCCTAGATAACACACTGCGTCTATTTGGGGGCAGTGCAACCCTAACTATAACCAGAAATGAGATTCCCCAAAAGCCCAGGAGCCCCAATACGTTAGCCCCTTTGCCTAACTTGTTGATAAAAAGAAGGAGCACTGGACCCAGAAAATAACCTCTTGCATAATTCTCTCCCTGTGATCTCTACATGTGATGCTAAAATATTCTGTATGATGATGAAGTCTATAATATTAAAAATGTGACTTTCTTTTGTTCCCCTGACAAAGTTATTGAGGAGGAAGAATTCTTTGGCAGTTTGAGAAGTAGCAGCAGTGATATCAAAGAAAAGTTAAATGAGACCCTATTAGACAGAAATATAGAACAGGACTGGTAGGACATAATTGATAGCTTTGATAAGAGAGGAAGCTAATTTTGACATTTATAAATATTAATTTCCCATTTTTCAGGGATTAAGAATTTTCTAGCTTCATATATTTGTTCAGTAGTTTTTAAAGTGTCCTGAGTGGAGTTAGTTTTCTTTTGAGAATGAAACCTTCCCTGGTGACTTTTATTGAGAATAGGTAGATCGAATTTTTCAACTGCTTATTTTAAAAATTGCTCATCTTATATATTAAGACCTTTTATTTTATTTTATTTTTGTTTGTTTGTTTGATTTATATTGCCGCCTATTCGCCAGTGGCGCCTTTGTAGTCAACAGTTCCATTTTGTCACACCCAGGCAAGTAGCTGATGAATCTTTCCTATGAAAACTAATGTCACAAAATGTTTTGGCCACAAATGAGTTTTCTTTTTGTTGTCTGCTGCATTAAGCTGATTTTAATTCCAAAAATGAAAATTCAGTATTGACAATAATTGTTCCATGAAAATACAAGCTTCTACATGCTTACCAACTACCCAGAGTTGGTTAGAATCAGGCAGCATCAAAATTAAATGAATATAAATACCTGAAAAATAAGTCTTGTTAAATTAAACTTGACTCTGTTAACAATATATCAACATCAGATTGCACCAGAATTATTTTAATTGATATAACTGTAGAAAACTGAAATGTAAAGTAGAATTTAGGCCAACAAAACTGATACCTTGATATGATTGTTATGTTATGAGGATTGTTATGTTATTATCTGTTTCCCAAAAACAAAATTCATGAGGAAATATTCACAGATTGATGCATTTCTGTAGTATGGGACTTCAATTTATGTGTGCTATGTGTTGTATCCTTTTGCATACCTTACTCTGTGAGTGATGCTTCCAAGACATGAGATTTTTCTTTCTGCAGACAGATTATGCTGGACCAAAGATAATGTCCTTAGGGACATGTTCAAATGGTTTGCACCCCAGATATTGCAGTAGTTTGTCTGTATTAAGGTCTCATTGGGACAGCTGGGCTCATACTTAGCTTTTTTTTCTTCCAAGGTGCCAAGAGAATTGTGCAATGTTCTGCTTTCTCCATATGTCAAACACATAAATGAATGTAATATAGCAGCAATTAGAGTGCCATTAAACTGATTTGGCAAATTTGCAAATGCAAATTGCACAATTGTGTAGCACAGGGCTTGTTTGAGTGTGTGTGTGTGTGGGGGGGTGTAATGAAGAGACAAGGCGAGAAACATTAGGTAGGGGACTATGTGTTGACCTTCCTGTTTTAAAAGAGGGCAAATTTATCTAGACTGGTAACAAAACCCTAAATGCACTTTGCATAGTATATTACTATATTGAGTTGTTAAATTTCTGACTGCATATTTTTTTCGGTAGCAGATTGCTTTGGGAATATTTCAGTTCTAGTTTCCAGTGAACTAAAGCCATGTGCATTAAAATAGTCTTCCTGGAATTCAAT
Organism: Naja naja; assembly: GCA_009733165.1. Taxonomy (NCBI): domain Eukaryota; kingdom Metazoa; phylum Chordata; class Lepidosauria; order Squamata; family Elapidae; genus Naja; species Naja naja. Next base: position 41,685,624 of record CM019152.1, read on the forward strand.
TGGCAATCCATGAAAAGTAAATGATCTTATTATTGCATATGATTCATATTAATATAAATAAGAAACTAATGAGGACAAATTCTATATGTTGTATGTGCTATTACTCTAACTGGTTTAAGCTATAGAGAAACCTATCATAAATTAGCATACTTCTTAAACTTGGCATATTTCTTAACCTTGGTCATAATTTAACAAAATAACAGAGTAAGAAGGGATCTTGGAAGTCTTCTCATCCAACCCCCTGTACCATTTCAGAGAAATAGTTGTCCAATCTCTTCTTAAAAACCTCCAGTGTGGAACACTCAACAACTTTAGGAGGCAAGTCATTCCACTGATTAATTGTTCTATCAAGAATTTTCTCATAGGTTCTAAATTGGTTCCCTCCTTGATTAGTTTCCATTCAGGTGCTTTGGAAAATAGGTTGGTCCCCTCTTTTTTTGTGGCTGCCCCTTAGATAGCAGAACACTACTATCATCTCACCCCAGTTCTTCTTTTCACTAGACTAGACATGCTCAATTCCTGCAACCATTCTTCATATGTTTTAGCCTTCAGTTCCCTAATCATCTTTGTTGCTCTTCTCTGCACTCTCCCCAGAGCCTCAACATCTTTTTTATATCATGGTGACCCCAACTGGATGCAGTATTCCAAGTGTGGCCCTACCAAAGCACTATGAAGTAGTATTAACATTTCACGTAATCTTGATTCTATCCCTCTGTTTATGCAGCCTAGAGCTGTGTTGGCTTTTTTGACAGCTGCAGCACATTGCTGGCTCATATTTAAGTGATTGTCCACCAGGACTCCAACATCCCTCTCACAATTTATATCTGAATTAGAGCATAGTTTCTTCACTGAATAAGTAACAACTAGTTGTATAGCTTACTTTGATCTTCTTCAAGAATCTACAGTAGTCCTTTTGAGGAATACTTTTCTTCATCCTAGTGGGGACTGGCTTATTTATGGAGAATTGAATCAGCAGGAGTCCTTATTAGGAGATGTGTTCCTGCACATATATAAAATGCTAAATATCAAAAATTAAATTACAGGATGTCTTTAAAAAAAAAGATCACTCATAACCTTGGTCTTGGATGATGATTATAGGCCAAACTGATGGTAGCAAACATTGATTATATGTGAAATAAAATGTAGATGTATTGAGAAGAATACAAGAAAATGTTTTGGTAGAATTTAGTATATAAATATTTTTCATGCTCAAAGGCAAGTCTGTGCCATTTTTTCATTTTGTGTTTTAGTTTGCTCTGCTAATATTGATGATAATGTATTGATTGTTCTCTAGGCATTTTGGAAATCAGCTCTTGCCAGTGACGTTCAGTATGATAGGTGATAAGAGACCATGGAAGTTAAATTCAAGGCATCTGGAGAGCAGGAAGATGTCTACCTTTGCTGTAGACTCTAAAAGTGTGAGTCAGTCATATAGGACCCACAGCTGTGCCTAATTCCCACTCTTCAGCATCTGCTGTTCTAAGTAATTGCCTTTGCTGAAGAATTAGGTATTTCCTGCAGTATACAAAGTAAGATTCCTTACCTCTGGTGGAAATTGTGATAAAGAGCTTTATGAAATTTATTTAATGTCAGATATGGATTTCTATATTCTACTGAGAGAATTCTTAGTAAATTACAATAAGGTGAGGGTTGCCACATATAAGTTACACGTTAGTCCCTAGATAATATTATAATTGCTGGATTCAGCGTAAAAGGCTTTAAGTAGTCAAGATAAACAATGAAAAAGGTATCTGAATCATAGTGTCAAGTCTTCCTCCTTTTCTAAAGTTTCTTGGATGTAAGTGGAATGTAGTTAAACATTCTGCCTGTTTAATGTTCATATTTCTTTGATAACTTGTTAGCTCATGGAGGCACAAAATCTTGCAATTGCAAGTCCATGCAATTTTAAAATATCAAAACTGTTCTGATCTTGCATGAATGTCATAGTGATTGAATCCAGTGCTCGGAATAATCAGACAAGCTGTGGTTTATGGGGATTATGTAATTTTTTTAGAATCCTAAATTTTGGATGCAGAGCTCAGCTAGGTAAAAAGTAATGGTACCGTGTTTCCCCGAAAATAAGACACTGTCTTATATTTTTTTTGGCTCCCAAAAACACACTAGGTCTTATTTTCGGGGTAGGTCTTATATATTTATGGTGCCAAATAGTGGGTGTGAGTGTGTAGGGGGAGGTGTTTCGCGGGTGCACGGTTGCTCCCTGAAAAGTCTTCCTGGAACTAGAGATTTACACTAGGTCTTATTTTCGGGGTAGGTCTTATATTAGGGCAGGTTTAGAAAATAGTGCTAGGTCTTACTTTCGGGGTAGGTCTTATTTTCGGGGAAACATGGTAGAATGGGGAAATTTCAACCCATGAATCTTGCACCAAATATACAAATCTGTATCTGAGTCAACAACAGATCAGGGATTCTAACATGCACTTTTTAGAGTATCCAGGAGATTTTTCTAAAGAGCTGGTCAAAGATTATGAATAAGATAAGATAACCTTTATTGTCATTTTTTACTATGAGTACACTGGCACACATTAAAATGAATTTCTGCTGCTTGTTCTCATATAGGGTTGTGCCCCCCCATGTCAGAAAAAATGGTTAAATGGTTTTTTAAAAATGATTATATTTAGTAATGCTAAAACATTAGGAATCAAGAACTCTTGTTGATGTACAATAAGTCCTAAGCTACATCTGTCTAGACCTGATGAGTACATTCTATTCCCAGATGTTCCTCTTAATCTGTTTTGAAATGAATTAAAATGTATATTGGATCTTAGAACTTCAATATACTTTTTAAATTTGCCCCAGACATTATGTTTCAGCAGATAACATTTGAAGACTCTTGTCTGGACTGAGAAGCTAAGTTGAATTGGGCCATTTTACATGGAGAACAAACTCCTAGTGAATACCATAAGGGCTTTGGACTAATTGAAAAAACATCCAAAAGGAAGGGAATGACAAAAGATTTTTGTATTATCACCAACAAAACTATATGGACTTACAAGAGCCAAGTATGAGTTGAAGGAGTTTTTGATTTTTTTAAAGAACTAGATTTAATAGCTTATTATACTTTATTGCAGTACCTACTGTACTTTTTAATACATTTTAATTGGTGATTTGGAAGAATATGTGCCCCTAATAACTTAATATCTATACTCAATTATTGTAAAATAAATGTGTGTAGCTGATCTTCATATTCTTCCAGTATACACGTGGTCGTTGTAGCTATTTATAGAAGAAAAGGGGCTTTCCATTTTGCAAAAAAATCTGTAAGAACTTGAATGAAAATAAGCCTTCTTTCCAAAGCAGTGACAGAAGTGGTTGTGGTTTATTCTCATTCTGCGGCATGGATAGAGAGAAAAAATGCTTAAATACTTAATTTTGTTTTGCATATTTCCCGCTTCAAAGGCTTTAATAATCAATATTATTTCTAAGCTGCCTGGTATTCTATTAAGTTAAATTGACTGCAGGGAAAATTCTGCTCCACAAATTATGATGAATATATAATAATGATAATGAACATATAAGTCTTAATAGAACTGCAAAGATTCTTTTTTGTTTTTAATTGAAAGACAAAGTTAACATTTGCTGAAGAATCTGGTATTAGGATCTCTTAACCATGCATTTGGCTCTGGAACGATCTCCTATATAAGTACCGGTAAATGGGAATTGCGTGAGAGCATCAAAATGCTGAAAATACATACATAAGATACCACATGGCTTTAAATTTGGGATCCTGAGTCATAGAATCATTGAATTATAGGGCTGGAAGGGATCTTGGAGCTCTTCTAGTTCCAACCCCCGTATAGAATGAGGCCTTATACCAGTGGTGGCTAACCTTTTGGGCTCCTCTGACAAAAATTGTGCATGCACTTGCATGCTTGCACTCACGTGCCAGCACCCAGAAGGCAATGCACACACCCCCACACCCCCTATGCATGCTTGCGTAATCCCCACCCACCCCCTTACCTGCACTGTGCCTCACAGCTGATTTTCAGCTGATTTGAGGCCTTTTTTGGCCTCCCAAAGACTTGAGGAAGGCTTCTGCAGGCTTCTGCAGGCCTTGCAGGCCAAAACTAGCCCCATTTTGTCACTTCTGGTATTTTTGGAAAAACAGGAAGTGATGAAACAGGGCTAGTTTTCGGCCTGCAAAGCCTGCAGAAGCCTTCCTCAAGTTTTGGGAGGCCGAAAAATGCCTCAAGCCGGCTGAAAATCACATGAGGTGCGTGCATGCCCAGTGAGGTAAGTTTGCGTGCAGCTCGCGTGCTGGCACAAATGGCTATGCGTGCCACAGGTTTGCCATCACGGCCTTATACCATTCCAAACAAATGGTTGTCCAAACTTTCTTGAAATGAAGTGAAGCACCCATGACTCTGGAAAGCAACCTCTTCCATTAATTTATCATTCTCACTCTCAGGAAATTCATCCTTAGTTCCAGGTTGGATCTCCCTCTGATGAACTACCTATTGCTTCTTGTCCTGCCCTCAGATGCTTTGGAGAACAAATTGACCCCCTCTTCCCTATAACAGCCTTTCAAGAGTTGGAAGACAGCATCATGTCATCCCTAAGCTTCTCTTTGTTAGGCTAAACATATCTAGTTCCCTTAGACATCATTGCATGGTTTGGCTTCAGACCCTTATCACCTTTGTTGCTCTTCTCTGCACTCTTTTTAGGGCCTCAGAACTTTTTTGTACTATGGTGACCAGAACTGGACACAATACTCCCAAGTGTGGCCTCACCAGTGCTATATAGAGCAGCAGTAGGCTGACATTGTAAACCGTTCAGAGAATGCTTTAAAGCACTATGGAGTGGTAGATAAGACTAAGTGCTATTGCTGCTATCACTTCCCATGCTATCCTTCTGTTATACAGCCTAGAACCTCATTAGCTTTTTTGGGCAGCAGTAGCATGTTGCTGGCTCATAGATGAGCAGCAGTCCACCAAGTCACCTAGTGTTAAGCCAGGTACTGCCTATTCTGTTGTACCTGTGGATCTGATTTTTCCTACCTAAGTGCAGGACCTTAACTTTTCTCACCACTGAACTGCATCTTGTTGGATGGGTCCAGTGCTCAAGTCTGTCAAGATCCTTCTGAATCTTAAGTCTGTCTTCCAAAGTATTAGCAATCCCCCCCCAAGCTTGATATCATCTGCAAATTTGATGAGTGCCCCTCATCCAGATCATTTATGAAGAGCCCAAGACAGGACCTTGAGGTATCCCACTGCATGCTTCTCTCCACATAGTTTCTTTGAGAAGCACACAGTTGTATCTGGTGGTGGTATTATCTATCTCCCACTGTTCTGTCTTACTAAGAAGTAAGAATGTGGTCTACTTTATCAAGTATCTTATTGAAGTCTAAATATATTGTATGAACAGCATTTCCTTGACCCACTAATTTAATACTTTATCAAAAGAAGGCAATAAGGTCTGATTGGCATGACCTGCTTTTAACAAACCCATGCAGGTTTCTAGTAATCATCTTGTTCATTTCTAGGTGCTCACAGATCCTCTGCTTGCTTATCTTTTCGAGGGTTTTCCCAACTATTGATTCATGCTGATTGGTTTGTGGATTTCTGGAACTACTTTTCCCCCCTTTTTTTGAAGATTGGAATCACATCAGCTTTTTTTCTGATTGTCTGGCAGTTCCCCTGTGCCCAGGAACTATGAAAGATTTTATTCAGTGGTTCCATGATCATATGTGCCAGCTCCTTCAGGACACTGGGATACCAACCATCTGGTCCAGGCGATTTGAACTCATCCAAAGTGGATGGAAGTTCTCTTACCAATTTTTTTTAACTTATTTTGACTTGTATTCCTGTTCGGTCTCCCACAATGCAGCTTTTCATAGGCTGGGCTGTGTAAAGACAGTTGCAAAGAAGGAATTAAGCAGTTCTTCTTTATTGATCTAGCTTTCCATGAATGTTTGATGGGGGTTTTCCCCCCAACACTCTCCAAGCCTTTTGCTTTTAGCTACTGCATTAGCCTTGCTTTCTTCTAGAAGTCGTCATCATCTTGTGGTTTCTGAGCATCTGGTGTATGTGTGCCTTTGGTTCATCATGCTTCTTGTAGACTTCTTTATTTCAACTTTAGCTTTTCTGGTCTGGTCTCCGTGTGCTTCATCTTTCAGTATTCATTCCTTTTAGATGACCCCCTTTTTTTTTTCTGGGAACAACAGTCAATACGCTTCATTCCAGTAGGTATATGTTTATGATGAGTATCATGACTCAACTATTGTACCATGTTGCAAGGTGGAGGAATGCAAATTCTGTGGTCATTTTGCTGCATTGCAATTTATCCCATCACGCTTCAGTCCCCACTACATTCCATTTCCCCATAACTTGCTTTGGAGCAACTTGCCCTTTGCCCCACTCCTACTCATTTTATGTTGCAAACTGTAAACTATAAAAGTTGGTTCCCATTCTCAATTGCTGGAAAAACAATTCCAGATCAGAAAAATGAACTCAGTGACTTGTAAAGGCATTGGATCCATTCCTGTGGTTCTCTCATTATTGCCATTGATAGAAATGATCTCCACTATTCTTCCCTTGGCCTAAACTGAAGACGATATGAATGTGGGGGAGAGAAATCTCACGATCATTTTATTTGGGAAGCTCCTATAAGTGATTTATGCAGTGATCTAGTCTTCATAGATCAGGTTTTAAACATCAGGTTCCTTGTTCTACTTTCAACATTGAACTGACTGTTTTTGTTATTTCATTTCTTTAGAATTTCCTTCTAATCAACTCTCCCTAACATGTAATGCTGTTAAAGAAAAAGATTTATTTATTTTTATTTTATTTTTAATTCGACTTGTATGCCGCCCCCTCTCCAAAAGGACTCGGGGCGGCTCACAGATAAAAACAACACAATAAAGATTAAGATTAAGAGTTTCTTACATGAAGTTTTTTTAAAAGCTGTATTTAGTGCTGAATTGGTTTAATATGTTATTTTATAGTTGAATCTAACTCTGAGGTAGTCCTGCATAGTTATAATCTTTTATTATTTATTGATTTTAGTTTTGTAAAAAATTACTATATAAATAAAAACAAGATAATTCCAGATTTTTTTTCAATACCTTAAGACACAGGTGTCAAACTCAGGGCCCATAGGCCCGGATGCATCATGTGCTGGCCACGCCCACCCACCCCTTTTAGCAAATGGGGGAAAGTCACGATAAGTCACATGACAACGTGACAATGTGAGTTTTACACCGCTGCCTTAAGACAAAAAAAAATTAAAGAAAGTAAAAAAGACTTGCATAACAGTATCTTTGTTCTTTTTTCTTTCAGACACTGGAGAGAAAAGAAGAGATTGGAAAACCATTTGTCTGAAACGGTATAGGCTTCCAGCTTGAGCAGGGTGGGTTGGACTAGAAAGCCTCCAAGATCCCTTCCAACTCTGTTATTTTATTAAAAACAGCAAAAAAAATTAGGATTTCTGTCTGGCTATAGGAACCATAAAAACTGAACTGAAGAGAAATGACATCAGCTACTGCTCCATGACTATTGATCCTCCTGTGTACCAGAGACTGGGAAAAGTGACAAGATTTGTTATGGAGGTTTGCCACCTACCTGTGAATTGATTTCAGGGAATAATGTTTTATAACAAACTGATACCTTCCAAAAGAACGACACTGAATATTTGCATCCTTTTGATTATATGCAAAAGAAATTGGTATTGATGCTGAAACAACATTGGATTAACCATGAGGCCAAAGACTTTCCCTGCTACTACTTACTCTGGGAACAGCAGACAAAGATTACAGGAAATCCGGGAAGGTCTGAAACAGCCTGCCAAATCCTCTAGTCAGGGATTACCCATTGGACCAAGCAGTGAAAGTTCTCTGGACTCTAAAATTCTAGTAGGAAAGGATGCTGCTAGACAACAGCAAATCCGACCGGCTGCCAAATTTGGAAATTACCAGAAAGCACTACGAGAAATCAGATATTCTCTATTGCCCTTTGCTAATGAGTTGGGCACTACCTCTGCAGTTGTTGAAGTCAATAGACAAATGTTGCAGGAACTGGTGAATGCAGGATGCGACCAGGTGAGTATGCATTTAGAGCAGAGATGGGCAAGGAGGCCATTCTGTGCAGGTTGTATTGACTTCTGGATATGTTGGAATTATAAGTGGGCAATTAAGCTGCTGTTCAGTACATGCAGTGCATTGATTTAGGCCATGACTTTTGTTCTGTGGTCCTATTGCCATTTTATATGCTTGGCAATCATCATATGATTTGCTAACCAGAGTTTGTTGAGTAGGCTGCAATTCATTAGGTCACTCTTCATAGGAATATATAAATCAGAGGTAAGCACCTTTTTTGGCCAAGGGGCCACACTTTTAAAATTATGATGTTCATCTGTGAAGGCTTAACTGCACCAGATGGGCAGCCAATTTTTTTTTGCAAGGTTTGCTGAAGGCCTTAAAAGTCCAAATGAATGTCGGGCTTAATACATCCCTTTTAAGCTTCATTTCAGTGAAAACGTTACTAGAAATTCATCGCTGAAAATCTAACATTTTGCCTATTGGGACAGTGTAGGATGCAGTAACCAAATGGGGTTGACAGCTGCATGTAGCCTATGGGTCATGAGTTGGCCTATAGTCATAAACCCTAGTTTGTAAATCACAATGTTAGGGGAGAAACAGCATTCTAAGCCAACATTAATCAGGCTACCTTGTGTCATATGTGAATACAGGCTCTTACAATACAGTCATCAATTTGAGGACTTTGAATAATGTTGGAGTTGTGAATCCAGCCATTGTGTTTTGTACCTGGCTAATAATCAGTAGTTTTGGACTACTACTGCTTGCCCCAAAATTATAGGAGGGTTCTACATTTCTTGGAACTCCTAAATATCTTTGAGTTATGGCGATCAGAGGAAGCATTCTTCATTGCATAGGATTAATTCTGCTTTGTAGGAATCTGCCTGATACTAAATCAAGCCTTTGATCCAGCTAATCCAAGATTGTTTTACCAACCTTTGTTTTGTTTCCCAACTCCAGAATGTCACTCTGTAATCTTTTTGATCCTGAAAGGTGCTTCATAAATAAAAGAAAGCTTGCATAAGGCATCTCCTTTCAGAATGTTAAAGCAGCTCTGTCTTATAGTCTAAGCTTGCACTATTTTTCAGTCCCATGTGGCTGTTTCAGAAGCTGTTCTCCACTGTTGTTCATGCAAATTAATATGATGTGATAATGTGGCTGCTTTAACAATTCAAAATGAGGTGCTTCAAATCTGCTCCCATGCAGTCCAAGACACAATCTTGCTGTACAGAGATGCAAAGGGTTACATTTTGAATGTTCTCCATCAGTGCATTTTCGATTTGGCAACTTTTAAAATGTCTGTATTTGAACTCCCAGAATCCCACTGCCTGGGGAACTCTAGGAGTTGAAGTTCACACATCATACACTTCTACATGAAAACTATACTACTGAACTAAAGAAAAGTACACCCTCTGACGCTTCCTGAAAAACGATCTGAAAAGTACTGTGGCTGGGTTTGGGGGGGTGGGAATGTTGTTTTTGCTTTTTGCCTAGTCCTCAGTTCTTACAGATTTATTACAAGTCATGTGATATAAACACTGCAAAACCTGGAGCTATAAATCCAACAACTAAAATGCTCTGAATTTTTATGACTGCAGTTGAAAGTTTAACAGTGAAGTCTAGCACACATTTGTTAAAAAATAATACAATTTTTGAACATATTGAATTCCTTCATAAATTTTGCAACTGTTCCCACATTGTGTGAAGTGGCCTGTTGTGTTAACTCAGGCATTGTGGTTGGTAACTGTCACTGAATGATTAGCATAGGTATGATCCCAGATAGTTGTGGCTTATTTAGCAAAGCATAGCTAGTCAGGGTATCGCATATTCCTGTACGTGAGCCCAGTTTCTTAAGTATTTAAAATTTTATCTGTAAAACTATCTACTAAGAAGGTCTTAATAAAACCACAATAATTAATTTTATTCTCTTAGTAACATCTGCACAAAGCTCACACTGCTATAGATGTTACTCTTTCAATAATTATAAGATAGTTCCAGAACTGGTACAACTTCATACCAAAAAGGCATGATGATCTTGCTCATTTAAAGAATATGAAGCCAGAAATGCTATTAGTGGCCTATCAACTGGTAAACAAAACTTGCTTAGCTTGAAAATGCTTGTTGCAGCCTTCAAGAAAGAGTGGAGCACAAGCCAAATGTGTTTCTTGCAGATCAGTAAGCCATTTAGAAACACCCCAGGCTATTAAATGTGGAATGCTGTGTGCAGTTATAGATAGTAGCTTTCAGAATTTTAATTTCATGGAATGCAACCGAGCATGTGATTGGAAGAGTTCAACCACTTGAGGAGCTTTAAATTGTATTGTGATCTTTCTTTCTCTCACTGTTTGAAATGAAAAAAACTGGCATGGTTTTCTTGTTTCCATTGTAAATCAGTAATGCGGATATACCTTGTTGAATTGTTGCAATTTGCCATTAGATTACAAAGATGCCTTGAGCAACTGTTTGAATGCACTTGGTTTTTCCACTAATACTAATACTTGGTTTTTCCACTAATACTATTCCATTATTGCCTTCTGGTTTGTTTGTACTTCACACTATCCACTGTAGCCCTGAGAGTGGTGGTGGTTGTTGTTGTTGTTGTTGTTGTTGTTGTTGTTATAAATCTGCCTTTTAGATTGTTAAGGGCACATAACCACAAAAAAAAGATTAGGCAGCTTACAAAAACAGATCTGATGATGCTCAATTCTTTTCAAGTCAGCGCATATCAGTTTTCCCTAATCTGCCTTTCTTGTTGTTAGGATCAACAGAAAACCCAGGATTGTAGGGTTAAAAAAACATTATTGTAAAACAGGGGTGTCAACTCAATTTCATTGAGGACCGCATCAGCTGTAGTTGACCTCAGAGGGGGGAGAGGTGTGGCCTACTGGGTGGGTATGGCCAGCTGGATGGGCACAGCCATCTTGACACCACTCACTTGGGTGTGGCCAACTGGGTGGGCATGGCCAGCTTGATGCCATCCCCAAACTGCTGACATGTTTCCTCTTTGCATTGGGTAGACTGGGCTGAAGTCACACTGGCCTGATGTTTCCTCTTTGCATTGGGTAGACAGGGCTGAAGCCAAGCCCTTACATTTTCCAGGATGTATGTTCTATGGCATCTGAAGTTTCAGCTGTGGTTGTCAGAATGCTAAATGTTGTATCCACTTCCCATTTTTTTGCTTTTTTTGCTTAGGCAGAACTGAAGGATGTTCCATTCTGTCCCTAAGGGGCTGCTATTTAGATTAATAGGTATACAAATGATGCCCTGCTGAGTCATCATTTCAGAGGTCTTTCCTTACCTAAACAGAGAAATGGAATAACCAAGGGCAAAAAGGAGCAGTTTCCAACTTCCTGCCAACTTGCCTGCAGCTGATTGCTCTCCGGCAGCTATGGTGGGACCAGCCTACCTGGTCTCCACAGGGCTAGGGATGGGACCAGTCTACTAAATCTCTGGGCAGTGATTCAGGAGACTTAAGTGACCACAAATTTCAAGCACAAATTTTAATCTCATTGGAGACATGGTTCCCAGAATTTGGATGCTTTGTGTAAATTATCCCATTTGAGGCACCTAGGTTGCACCAGTTAAAAGTTATAGACAGAAGAGTTTTAGTATTGTATAGCACATTATATAGGAATCTGAAATATTAAACACTTGATCTTAGCCAAAAGACTGAGAAGTAGTGGAATATTGATAACTACTTATGGACAATATACAGCAAATTTGAGAACATCTCCTTATGCCTATCTTAAAATTAGAAGGTTGAAATTTGTTTTGGCAGCATTCTTGATTATGGTGCAAAATCAATTTAAAATTGCCCTCATGTAAGTTCTGGTGAAAACAAAACAGTAAAATAAAAAGTAAAAACAGTGACTGGTACTGTGATTCCTGAAAAGCGAAGACATATATAAATTACAGTAACATCATGATGGAGCTAGATTGTGTTTTTCAAATTTGGCAACTTTAAGATGTGGCTTTGGAATTCTAGGAGTTGAAATTCACACATCTTAAAAGTTGTCAAGTTTGAAAAACATTGATGCATTCTGAAATGATAAGATCCCCTAAAAGCTAATGCAACAATTTGTTGTGGTTTTTTGTGGATGGCAATTATTTTTTTTTCCCAATCTGCTGTAAGAGACTAATCTTGCTGTGTCTCTAGAAAATGCAGCAGTATATATTTATGAGGGTTAAAGCCTGCTTTAGAAAAGGAGCCAACATTGTCAGAGCAAATACTTATGCAAATGCTCGGAGTTTTCTTCATCTGCTGGGAAAGTTAACAACACATTTCCTGGTAAAAAGCTTGAGCTGGGAAAGAGGTGACTCCGCTTTCATAATATGCGAGTGACTTACAGGATGCTCTGTGAAGGTGGATGACGCAGACAGGTAGGAGGAGCAAGATGGATGAATGTTCAATTATGCCTAGAATTGGGAACAGTCTGATTGTGGAGAAGGGTTTCTGCCTAGCTATAATTATAGAATGTGTTATGAATTTTCCTCTCTTTTTAAATAGGTACATCTCCAGCCAAAAATAATCTGTTTTTGTCTCCCAGTGTCTGATTTCCTCCTTAAAAGAAATGTCATTTTCATACTGGCTAATTTTCCTGTAAAATTCACTGGCAGAGCTGAAGCCTTTTCCCTAAATTGTTAATTAAACAGATAACAAGACATAAGAGTTTCCAGTACTCATGATTTTTTTTTATGACAAGGAGCATTCACAGGTCTAAAACAAGACTCAGTATATTTTCTATGAATACCCAACTAAAGGACTGGACAACAGTTTTGTAGAAGCAATGTAAATCATGTATTAAAAATTCTCTCTTCCAAACTGTAGGGCTGTTCAGTGCTTTGGGTTCAAAAATAAAAAGCTACATCAGAGCACAAGGGGATGCACAGTACAACACTCTCAGCAGTTTACCTGAAACTAAATACAGGTAATCCTTAACTAATAGCCCTTCATTTAGTGACCGTTCAAAGTTAAAACAGCTCTGAAAAAAGTGACTTACAACCTGTTCTCATATTTATGACTGCCACAGCATCCCTATGGTCATATGGTCAAAATTTGGGAGCTTGTCAACTGGCATGTATCTATTAAAAATTGCAGTGTCCAGGGGTCACATGATCGCTATTTGGGACTTTCCTAGCTGGCTTCCGACAAGCAAAGTCAATGAGGGAAGCCAGAATCACTTACTTACTTACTTACTTACTTACTTATTTATTTATTTATTTATTTATTTATTTGACTTGTATGCCCCTCTCCAAAAAGGACTCGGGGCGGCTCACAGCTAAAACCACACAATAAATTAATTACATAAAACCATATTAAACAAACCAAGTCAAATTTAAATAAAACCCCCACAATTTAAAACAAAATCCCCACCCCAGGAGGTCAGCACAGCCCGGACTGTTCAAACAGCCAAGTCTTTAGGTCATGACGGAAGGTGCGAAGATTAGGGGCCAAACGGAGCCCCAGGGGAAGTTAGTTCCACAAAGTGGGAGCCGCCACAGAATAGGCCCTCCCCTGGGACACCGCCAAACAACACTGGGTCGCAGACGGCACGCCAAGGAGCCCCTGTCTGTGCGCTCGTACAGGGCAGTTGGCATTTGATGCCGGCAGGAGTCGTTCTCGTAAATACCCTGGACCCATGCCTTGTAGGACTTTGAATGTTAATACCAGGACCTTGAATCTTCACCACCACAGCAAAAACAAAGGTTGTAACAATGGGCACGACTAACTTAACAACCACCTTGATTAGCAATGGAAATTCCAGTACCAATTGTAGTTGTAAATCAAGGACTACTTTTATACCTTTTCCCAGGACTGAACTGCAGCTGCAGAGAGTGCTTGCAAAAGCTTCAGAAAAGACATAGCTGCTTTCAGAAGATGCAGAGAGATAGGTGTTTCATCTTTGTGCTGTTGAATCTGAAGCACTGCGCAATCCTATTGAATTGAAATATTCTTTCTTGCATTTAACCATGTTGAGTAAAACTTTTACTTAATATCCTTATTTAATTTTATTTAATTTTATTATGGGTATTATCACTTTTAAGAAATACTTGCTGACTTTCTAATTGTAAGTAATATAAAAGTTAACAAGAGAGCATTTAGAATGCACTCAGTTGCCTGGTTCTAAATATAGTTTATTTGATTTTATGTTAGTATATTGTATGGTTCTAGCAAGTAGGTTGTGTAACGCTATCTATATTGTTTGACACTATGTATGACTCCAGTTGTTATGGCTTATTGAACAAGCCAGGGCTTAATGTGACCAATATTTCATATTCAAGAGACATTTTTTTCCTGTTTTTTACAATTTATCCTGGTTTCTATGTTTAAATATGTAAGTAGTATATTAGATATTTGGAAGCCAAAGGAAGTACAGGCATATCATATAGGGAAACACTAGTCTTCCAGATATTCTGAACCCTGTGTCCCACTATTACCTCTGCTGGCTCAAAGACATTGAAGTCTAACTACTGTACATCTATAGGCCATAGGTTCTTGCTATATGTCAGATAGGGAACTTTTTAAAAGATTTGTAGTGGGTTATTGAGCTAGCTTGCCAACTAGAATACCAAAAGGATTCAGTTTATTTTTTTCATAAATATCAAAGCAGATGGAGATTTGTTCTTGTCCTTGTAGAAGTGATGACAGTTAGAGTAGTTTGTTATTATGACTTTCTGAACTCTAGTGATGGCTTTTAAAAGAAAGTTCACATAATTTCTGCCATGGTCACTGCCCTCTGAAACAACATCAGGAGTGGCCCCAACCCTTCTGGCCTTGCAGAAGGCCATCAAAACTTGAATGTGCCATTGGACACAGGGATCCCAAGGAAGCATGAACCTGATAGTTATATTGCGTTATCTACACCACTCAAAGTCAAATGCAGGTGATATGTGTATCCATATACATTTAATAAATAATAATAATAATAATGATTTTATATCTGCTGTTTTTAGTTCTTTTCCTGTTATCAAGACCAAAAATACAAATACCAGAGCACAATATCTGGATTTAGATTTCATGCACAGCCATAATTGGTTGAAAATATTGTGGTCTGCTTCACACATTAAGTCATAAATTACGGTTTATAATAGCAGGGTTAATGTATCATGCACCTTCAATCAATGTGTATTGCCTGATCAGCTGAGCAACTCAGGGTCTTTTCAGTGAGGTTGCTTTATAAAATATTTTACTTGTAGAATAATTAAAAGCAAATGCATATCTTAATTCCACACATTAGTTTCCTTAGACTAGGATGTGGCTGCTTTGTGTAAGCAGAGTATATAGTAAAGCTGTAATAACTCACTTGGTAATATTTTATTTATTTATTTATTTATTTATTTATTTATTTATTTATTGGACTTGTATGCCACCCCATCTCCGAAGACTCGGGGCGGCTCACAGCTAAAAACAACAATAATAAATAATTAAGAAAAGATTAAACCAAGAAAAGCCCAAAAAGACAATTTAAATACTAAAAAAGATAAAAAGATAAAAACCACCCCACCCAGGAAGGGTCACAGCCCGGATTGGTCAAACAACCAGGTCTTCAAATCATGGCAGAAGGTGCGGAGGTCAGGGGCCAGGCGGAGCCCCAAGGGAAGTTGGTTCCAGAATAGGCTCGTCGTTGGGGGACCACCAGCCGGCACTGGCCGGCCGGCGGAACCCCAAGGAGTCCTTGCCTGTGTGCTCGCACAGGGCGGTTGGCATTCAATGTCGGCAGGAGTCGCTCCCTTAAATATTGAGGACCCATGTCATGAAGGACTTTGTATGTTAAAACTAAAACCTTGAATCTCACCCGGAGTGCAACCGGCAACCAATGCAGGCAGCGCAGGAGGGGGTAACATGGGAGAATCGGGAGACTCCCATCACCAGCTGCCGCATTCTGCACCAGCTGCAATCTCCATGGTATGCAAGGGCAGTCCCAAGTAGAGAGCGTTGCAGTAGTCTAGAGGTAACAAGGGTGTGAGTTACTGTGCACAGGGCATCTCGGTCCAGAAATGGGCATAGTTGAACAAAAGCGGGCTGGGCAAAGGCCCCCTGGCGGCCCCCACCTGCTCCTCCAACCGGCCGTACATCCAGGAAGACCCCCAGATTCAGCCCTATCCACAGGGGGCAACACCGCTCCCCCTATGGCCAAAGGTGGATATTCCTGACTGGGCCGAGATGCCGATATGCACAGCCACTCAGTCTTGGCCGGGTTGAGTCAAAGCATGTTCCTGCTCATCCAAATCCGTACTGCATCCAAACATTGGGTCATCAGGGAGAGGGCATCGCTGATTTGGTTCGGGATGGAGATGTACAGCTGGGTGTCATCTGCATACTGATGGAATCTCACCCCAAAACCACGGATGATCTCACCCAGCGGCTTCATATAGATGTTAAATAGCAGGGGGGAGAGAACCGACCCTGAGGGACCCCACTAGAGAGCACCCGGGGACCTCTGCCCCCCCAATACCGATTGCGACCGCCCGAGATAGGAGGTGAACCACCAAAGCACAGTGCCCCCACTCCCAACCCCTCGAGGCATAAAAGGATACCATGGTTGATGGTATCAAAAGCCGCTGAGAGGTCTAATAGGACCAGGACAGAGGAAAACCTCTGTTCGGGCCCTCCAGAGATCATCCATCAGCGACCAATACCGTCTCGTGCTGAAACCAGGTCGGAAGCCCAATTGTACTGGATCAGGTAGTCCGCTTCATTCAGGAAAAGTGGAAACTGCCGAGCCACCACACTCTCAACAACCTTAGCGAAGGTTGGAGACTGACGAAAGTTGTCTAACACGGTCGGGTCCAGGGCAGGCTTCTTCAGGAGAGGTCTCACCACCGCCTCCTTCCGGAGGGAAAAACACCCTCCCTTAATGAAGCGTTGACAACTGCCTGGAGCCAACTGCAGGTGACCTCCCTGGTGGCATAAGCCAGCCAGGAAGGGCACGGGTCCAACAAACATGTGGTGGAACTCAGCCACCGCATAGTCCTGTCCACTTCATCCTCGGAAACAGGATTGAACTCATCCCAGATCACACTGGCCAGACTGCCTGTATCCCGTTCCTCAGACCACTGCAAATCAGAGGACAACCCGCTCCGAATTCGAGCGATCTTATCCGACAGATATTGACCAAACTCCTCAGCCCTTCCCCGCAATGGGTCCGCCCCCCTCCGGACGAAGGAGAGAGCAGGTAGCCTGAAACAGGGCAGCTGGGCGGTTATCTGCGGACGCTATCAGGGCGGAGAGATAAGACCTTCTCGCCGCTCTCATAGCTACCAGGTAAGTCCTAATATGGGCTCTTAGCTAGGCTCGATCAGACTGGGAGCAGGTGGACCTCCACCTGCTCTCTAAGCCCCTCCGATGGCGTTTCATCTCCCGGAGCTCCTCTGTATACCAAGGAGCCATCCGGGATCCACGGCATGTGAGAGGTCGCATGGGGACAACCCTGTCAAGGGCATCCGACACGGCCTGTTGCCAAGAAGACGCCAGATCCTCGACAGAGCTGTGGGCAAGGGAAGAGGGAAGAAACCCCAGTTCCGCCTGGAACCTCTCCGGTCCATGAGGCACCTGGGGCGGAATCATCTAAGTGGCTCCTCATCCCAGCAGTGGGGGGCGGCCTGTTGGAAGACCAGCCGTGGGAGATAGTGATCATGGAAGATGCGCATAAAGTGGCTTGCCCTCTGTCACCAATTGGGTCAGAGGCCCGGGCCCATTAATGGGTCATGTGGCCATAGAAGCCATGAATTCCTGGGCCAATCCCGTTCCCCAGGGAGGGAAGATTGAAGTCCCCCAGGACTATAAGGCCCGGGAACTCCACCCCCACCCCCGAGAGGACGTCAAGAAGCCCAGGCAGGGCTGTTGTCACACAGCTGGGAGAAAGGTATGCGAGCAGCAAGACCACCCGACCATTAGACCCCCACCTCAGGAGGAGGGTCTCACTCCCGCCAATCTCTGGGACAGTGACCTCCCTTGGAAACAAGGTCTCCTGAATAACCACAGCCACCCCACCACCCCTTCCCTGGGCCCGTGGCCGGTGCACAACCTGGAAACCTGGAGGGCACAACTCAACCAGAGGGACACCACCCTCTGGGCCCAACCAGGTCTCGGTAATACAAGCCAGGTCCGCAGCCTCCTCCTCAATGATCTCACGGAGGAGGGTGGACTTATTAGCCATGGACCTGGCATTAAAATACACCAGCCTAAGCCCAAGGGTCCCAGTTCCCGTGCCCCCTAGGGAGGAGGCCATAGGGTCGGAGCGAGCAACCGCACAAAGATGGTGGGTGCGCGCTCCCAACATATGATATGGCCCTATGCCTCGACGTCTGCTGCCAACCCCAACCACCCTGGGAATCGCGGTCCCCACCTCAGACCCCGGGGCCCCACCAGCCCCCAACCCCCGCCCCCCCACCATGAACTGGGCTGCAAAAAGACCCATTTACCCCCCTCCTTGGGGGGGGTCTCCGCCAAAGACTCAACCCACAACCCCATCCGGGATAGAGCCGGCTCGCCCGGCACGGGTCATGACCGCGAACGCCTCCCTTCTCGGCCCTCCAGACCTGCAGGCCTCCGCCCCTCCCCGTAGGTCTTTTCCTCCCAGAACTCTCACTTGTGGGGAAGAGGAAGGGGGAGCTCTTCGAGGATGGGTCAAAAGGCCCAAACCCCTGCAGAAACACTGCCCCTATCCATAAACCGGAGAAAGGGGGGGGCCATTGGGCCAGCAGTCCCGCCGTCAACGGACTCCACGCGGTTACCTTCATGGTTACCACGGTACCAAAAACCACAGATCGCCACTGTTGCTGCTGCCTTCCATGGAGCCAAGGCCCCGGTGCCACAGCAGAGTCGCAAATTGCCAGGGCCGTCGTAGCCACCGCCACTGTCAGATCCTAGCAGCGCCGCGCCCGTCACCAGCAGCAAACAGCTGACGACCACCACCAGCGATGACATCGGGTCCTCAGCAGTCATTGCTGTCGCCACAGGCGCCGAAACTTCCTGGCACCAGGGCTTCACGAGGCAAGCGGTGTGGGGCAAACGGCGTTGCTGCCGCCTAATCTGGGGCAAGCCTGCAGCTGATGCAAAGGCCGCGGGGGGGGGGAACCCAGCCACACTGAACCGCCGGCCCATTATCCGCCGGAACGGCTCTAGCGGCATCCCACGACTCTCCAGGGACAACTCCAAGGAAACCAGGAACAACAGGCAAGTCTCTTCACTCAAAACTCAACAAAAACCCCTGAACGCTGAGAGAGCCCTCTCACCGCCGAACCGCCATCTTGGGCATGCGCACAACAAAAAATTTTGTCCATGTATTTGACTACAGGTAAGAAAAATAAGGAATTAAAATAAATAAAACAAGGCTATATAAGCGTGAGAACTATGTCTTATTTTGCAAAGAGGAAATGGCTTCACCAGGTCATTGATATTTCTATTACTTGTTCATTTGTATGGTTAAAAAAGTAAAATCTGACCAAAAGGTTAAGAATGCTATTAAATGCTTCAGGAAGTGATATCAGAATATTATCAGGGTGTAGTGGTTCCTCTTGGAAGGTTTTATGAAACCTTGACTCTTCTTGATAGCTTAGCCTTGACAAGAGTCTAAATAGTTTTGGAGAAAACACAAAAGCTATGTTTTGCAGATAGACCGATCTCCTTTTTTTAAAAAAAGCATATAGAAAAATCAGTTTTTATAAGGCGGTTCTGGTGATCTCCATCCAAGATTAGGATTATAACTCAATATTTTTATATTTCTTAATTTTCAGATAGTCTCCTCTTTTTTCCTGACCTCTTAGAATGTGGATTTTAAAATATGAAGTAACAATAAACTCATTTTACTGACCAGGAAATGTTTATCATTAGAACAGATTTCACCAGAAATAGCAGAACTCCTTGGTTGACTTTTATAATGAATACAGGTAGTCCTCAACATCTGACCATTCATTTAATGACCCTAGTTATGATAGTGGTAAAAAAAATTGTTCCCCACATATGACTGTCGCAGTGTCTCTGTGGTCACTTGTTTAAAATTCAGGAGCATGGCAACCAGCATTTATTTAGGATGGTTGCAGGATTGTGGGAGGTTCCAGGATTGCTATTTGCAAACTTGGGGCTTCCAATAAGCAAGGTCAATGTGGAAAGTTGAATTTGCTTAATGTCCATGTGATTTTCTTAATGACTATGGCAAAAGGTAGTAAAATTGGATGCAAATCACTTAACCTCATTGCTTAGTGACAGTTCCAGTCCCAACTGGGCTTGCAAATTGAGGACTACCTTATGTACAATGTAGGGATTTGTATTTGTTGTTACAGCAATTCATCCATGCAGAATTGTCCCTTAAAATTACAGACAATTAGCAATTACTTCCTAAAAAAGCCTTTAAGTTTATATATAGTTTCCATGGAAGCTAAAATACAACAAAATTAATTGTGGTCAGGATATTTATGGAATCCAAATGTACGCGCATCATATTATAAACTATGTATCAGATTTACCAGTCACAATGGCTGGTGGCAGATATCATGTTAAGCCATGATGTGGTTTGCTTAGTTTTGGCTTAGTACGTTAAATGAACCCAGGCATTGAAGTGGTTTATGGCTTATTATAAGAGATTTTGGTAATTTGAACAAGTTAAAACAAATAATCTAGTCCTTGGAATGAACTGGAAATGGCTTATTATAACAAGCTAACATTAAACTAAATACAACTTAGTACAGTGTATAAATCTTACTTTCGCTTTCATACCTTGGCTCAAAATTAGAAAACAAGCAATTAGAAACACATACTTAGAAATGCTGAATGTGAGAGGTTCAAATCCTGAGCTATTGCCTTAAAAGAGATAATGGCTAAAAAGAAGTTGTTGTCTTCCAAGCAGCAGAACCATAGGTTGGTTCTACATTGGTTGTGTGCTGGTTTCTTTGCTTCCAGAGATTTAGTAGATGAAGAACAACAGAACGGAGAGGTGAAAATAGACTTCACGTACTAGTCAGGGAAGGGGAGAGCATTCATTAAATTTATATTATTAGTTCTAGAGCTTGCAAATGCTTAAATCACCATACCTCACCTGGTGACAGGTAGTTGAATAAGAGAGAGATTGTAAGCAACTAATTGCATGACTCACAGTATGAATGCAGTTGTGAAGAGATAAACAATGTACTAAATCTTGAAAACAGAAAACACTGAAAACTGAGTTGCCAGAGACATCCTACGCTAAAGGATATTAATGCCAGTAATATTGAGCATTTTATCAGTCAGGAAAGTATGACGAGGTGCTTTGGAATGCACAAGCTACATGCCAATTTGCACTGGGCTATCATTTAAGGCACCATATGGATATAGGATGGAATCAAGATTTTCAGGTTTTTCTCCTAGTTTGGGGGATAAGTGTTGAATAAGTTTGCTTTTAAAATTATGTCAAATCCCTATAGAACAGCTTGTGTATATTTTTTAAATAGAAACATGCAATTTCTAACAGTTTACAGACTGTCCCAGTCTTTGTAGCATATCAGGGGCCACCTACAAAATTAAGTGGTTTAGAATCTTTAATAAAACTTATTTAGAAGCGAAATGAGTGTCTTAAGCCTCTGCAAAGCTTGTCCATTAAACCCATAATTACAAGTAAAAGGTATTAAAGAAGGAGGTGAAATGTTTGGCTTTGTTTACTCTGGGGGGATTCAGGTGAGCTGTGTTTCTGTCCTTTTGGCCTAAACCGGTGATTTTCAACCGTAGCAACATTTAAGAGGTGCAGAAGTCCACTCATCGTAAAGTTGTTAAAATTGAGAAACGCTGCTCTAATAGGAAACTCTGCTCTGCTCTGTTGTAGCAGTAGTGGCCAAAAAAGAAATTTATGGCCATTTGTGACCAGGGATAATAGGTTGTCCATCTTTGGAAAAACATAAATTTTTTGAAGAAGAAAATTCAGAGTAATCATTCTCAGCTTTAACTTGTAAGAATTCACTAATTTGGAAATACATCTTGTTTGTTGAATGCATTAGTAGCTCCAAAATCTAGAAACTTTAGACCATATTCCAAGATTGGGGAACCTTATCATCAAGAAAAAAAGAGTCATTGTGTTTTGAACATTGATTGAGCATGTGAAATTTAGGAATGAATATTGTCTGTAATTAACTTGTGCTATCATAAAATTGCAGCAAGCTAGGTTTAATAACTAATGATATGGTTGAAATTGTTATACACACACACAACACATACACACACACATTTTGCATGGAGCATTTTTCTTGCATCATTTTTTTACATTAGTGCCATTTAAACAGATTTGAAACTGCAGTCATATACAAAAGTCAATAAAGGCTTTCATAAAGTCTAGGGGGTTTCCAATTTATTTATTTATTTTTAATTACATTTATATGCTGCCCTTCTCCGAAGACTCAGGGCGGCTTACAATTTTTTGGGATACAACCCAGTGTGCTCAGCAATTGCCTTCATTCCATTGTATATGCCTGCTTATTACTAAGCGGTATTTTTACAAAGTCAGCTTATTGCCCCCAACAATCTTGGGTCCTCAAGTTACCTACCCCGAGAGGATGGAAGGCTGAGTCAACCTTGAGCCTGGTGGGATTCGAGCCTACAGTAATTGTAGGCAGCTGGAACTTAAGCGCAGGCATTTAACAGCCTGAGCCACCAAGGCCCTTTGGCACTAGACACATTTTAAATTTTGAAAATCGTGGAGGGAAAATAGGAGCTGTCTTGTATATTTTATGCTACCTATTTTGCTCTGGAAATGTTATGTTATATACCACCAAGAGTTGTATGATTGTGGTGACATACAAATATTTCCAAAACAAGGTTTAGGTGAAGGTATCCACAGGGACTTTGATATTCATGAATAGCTGTGGTGATTCCAGGTTTAAGACTTCTAAACAAGAATCAGTACCTTGAATTAAGTCTAGCAACACATTGGAAACAGCTGCAATTAATATTAGAGTGGTATAATGGTCATGCGATAGTTAATACAGCATTTTCCTGTTTTCTGAGATGAAGGTCCTGCAGCTGTTGCTTGCTTTCTCCCTGGAATCTTATTCTTGGTCAATAGTAGACATAGACAGAAATTGAATAATATTGCTGCAGCTGCTTTGCATGGAAATGCCTGACCTTTTGGATGTTTCATCTAGCTGATTCTTTTGCCTCCAGCAGGCACTGAACTATTCAAAAATTGTACCCTACCATTTTCAAACTCAAAGCAAACTGATGGTGTATTAATTAACAAGCCTCCCTTCTAATGGTCTAGTATGTTGGCAGTCTAAATTCCAATCTTGCAGCTGTTCAGGCTGTATCGTAAGAATATATTTTTCCCCTTCTCTCAGGATTTTAATATTCCCTTGCTTCTCCGTCATCTGTTGTGTTCTATCTGTATGTTATGTACAAGTTGGTTTGGAATGTCCTGGCAGCTTTAGTGGAGATTTAAAGGCTGCAAGGGAGCTGTGGAAGGATTAGTACACTGCAGATAAAAATAATAATTCATTAGATTTGTAAGGCCACCAATTCAAAAAGACTCAAGAGGACATGCAGAATAAAAACCATGATAAGAAGACAAAACCAGTACAGAAAAAACAATGTATTGTCTCCCCAATTGTTTCTGGGTACCATCAGCTGTGGAGTATCAGCTGGCGGTGTCTTGAAGGAGGGCCTTTTCTGCTGTTCCTCCTGCCCTTTGAAGCATCATTCCCCCTGGAATTAAATTGGCCCTTTCCTTGTTGGCCTTTCGTAAGATCAGGTCTTAAATAATGGATCATTCTCTTCCCATCTTTCCAAGAAGGATAATTTGATAGTGCAAACCCCAAAGGCATTTGTGCTGTAGTACAGATAGTTAGGGATGTGGTGGCTCAGTGGCTAAGACGCTGAGTTTGTCGATCAGAAAGATCGGCGGTTCGAATCCCTAACACCGCGTAATGGAGTGAGCTCCTGTTACTTGTCCCAGCTTCTGCCAACCTAGAAATTCAAAAGCATGTAAAAATGTAAGTAGAAAAATACTTCTGTGTGCCTTCAGCATTTAGTCATGCTGGCCACATGACCACAGAGACGTCTTCGAACAGCGCTGGCTTTTTGGCTTTGTAACGGAGATGTACACCACCCCCTAGAGCTGGAAATGACTAGCACGTATGTGCAAGGGGAACCTTTACCTTTACCTTACAGATAGTCCTCAAATTACAGCTGTAATTGAGCCTGGAATTTCAGTCATAGGTCGTAAGAAACACTGAGCGGGTCAACATGAGACCATACCCAGACCACACCCAGACCACACCATGAGACCTTTTTGTGGCACTCATTAGGCAAACGTGACAGTTGTTAAGCATACCCATTGTAGCCAGTGAGCGGTTTTTGCTGAACAGATGTAAACACCAATTTCTAGCAAAAAAATGTCATAAATCATAGTCACGTGATCATGAGACACTGCAAATTGCAAGCCAGTTTCTAAGTGCCCAAAATGGGGGATGGGAGTACTGTCAGAACTTTGAAACTGGGTCATAAGGAGCTTTGGGAGGTTAGTCATAAATGTGAACATTTGCTAAGGTACTGGTCATAATTTGAGGACTACCTGTACTGTTAACAGGTAGAAGAAAGGCTAACTGCACAAACTAGGAATCATTCCCTACATCAATTCTTAAGTTCAGCTGGATCAGAAGGACTATTTTTTTTATAGAAGAAGTAAAGGAAAACTGTTTGTACAGAATAATGTAAAGATCCACATTGAAACAACACCTTTTTGCTAGATGAATTCAGACTTTTTGATTCTGGACTCTGTCAAGGAAAATGGCAAACACAGCAAAAAGTAGATGGAAAGAAAAGAACTGGCAGACCTTCAAGCCATATCTGTATTTTGTTACAGACTCGGATGAAATGTGGGAGTGAGCTACAGACATTCATGCAGGGTTTTCCAATCAGGTGCGAAGAGAGTGTCAAGTTGCATCAAAATTCTTTGAATGACTGCTAGGGAGAAGAAGCAAGCATATGGAATATCATACAATTCACCAATTCAGAGTAATCTCAAGTCTTTAGCAAACATAAATAGATCCTTTTGAGGGGGTTGGGGAGGGTAAAAGATGAAGAAAGGAAATGGAGATTGTTTAAAATATTTTTAATTAAATGATCAAAGATGAATTCTCTAAAAAAATGTGCCTTGATATATTTCAAAAACAAAATGACCCAGGGGAGGGAAAACATTTTCCCCAGCTGGGTTCCCTCCTGAGATCTTGACTGGGGAGAGATAGAGTTTACAATCCATCATGCACAGAGAGCTGAACACTTAACTGGAGAAGACTGATGGAGACAATTCGAGGACCAGAAAACAGATTGTGGAGAAATGAAGCAGCAGACGGTGGACGGAAGAGCAAAGTGTGGGAGGCATCCGTGCCAGAGGAAATAATCAGCAAGAGATAAAGAATGGCAGATAGCAAAGAGAAAGCACAGAGGTTCAAGAAAATTACCAGGATCCACATAAGAAGAGAGGGATGAAGAAAACAGGATGCAGAAATGGAGAGTCTTGGATGGCAACTGGCTTAGGAGTTTGTTACCCACACCAGAAGCTCTTACGATGTGGCTCAATTTGTAAGAGAGAGGAAAAAAGAGTTTGGGTTTGGGTTTGTGTATGTGTTGAATGGGATACTTTTTGCTATAAAATTATGCCCCGTAGTGCTGTCCTCTGAGCTAACAAAAGTTATGCATAAGCTGTGTATCCCACCACTGATAGAAAGTTTCCAATGAAGAGTATGGTTTAAATAGCGCCCATTCAGATCAGCTAACCATAAGGAATTATTGCCTCTAATGATTTTCTGAAAGTCATATTAAAGATAAAAAAATGAGGCTCTTTAACAGAATAACAGAGTTGGAAGGGACGTTGGAGGTCTTCTAATCCAACACCCTGCTCAAGCAGCAGACTATACCATTGTCAGATAAATGGTTGTCCAATCTCCTTAAAAACTTCTGGTGTTGGAGCACCCACAACTTTTGGAGGCAAGTTGTTCCATTGGTTAATTGTTCTAGCTGTCGTGAAATTTCTCCTTAGTTCTAGGATGATTCTCTCCTTGATTAGTTTCCATCCATTGCTTTTTGTCCTGCCTTCAAGTGCATTAGAAAATAGGTTAACCCCCTTTTCACTGTGGCAGCCCCTTAAATATTGGAACACTGCTATCATGTTACCCCCTTGTCCTTCTTTTCACTAGACTAGGCCAGGAGTTGCCAACCTTTTGGACCTCAGGGACCACCAAATTCATAATTTTAAATCACGGGGACCACTAATATGAATTTTGACTGGCTGTGGCTTGCTGACTTTGGTGGGAGAGAGAGAGAGAGAGAGAAGAGATCTGATCTATCCTCTCTCTCTCTCTCTCACACACACACACACACACACACACACACACAACACACAGAGGCAGGGGTGGGGTTCAACTTTCTTAACAACCGCTTCTTGGGTTGTGGCCTAATTTGTGGGTGTGGCTTGCTGGTCATGTGACTGGCTGGGCGTGGCTTGTATGTAAATATTATAAATATTTATGTAAATATTGAATTTTTTATTTTAAAAAAGAGCAACTTTTACCCAAAATCAATCAAAGCAGGCAGGCAGATTGAGTTGCTCACAGAATCACAGATTCACTTAGAGATCTGTGTTTCTGCTATTGGCTATCTGAGTTTGTCACATAAAATTTGCTTGCAAGCAAACTCATAACATTTGCTAGCAAGCAAACTCACAAAATTAACTCACAACATACCATGTATGTAAATATCAAATTTTTTATATATATGAAAAAGAGCAACTTTTACCCAAAAGCAGGCAAAGCAGGCAGGCAGATGGTTTTGCTCACAGAATCACAGATTCACTTAGAGATCTTTGTTTCTGCCATCAGCTATCTGAATCTGCACTGAATAATAGAACCTTCAGTCCTAAGGGAGGTTCGGGTCTGCAGAGCCAAAGATGTAAAGATTAGTAGAAAGCAAGAAATCCAACCATTTCCTGATTTCTAGCTAATCTAAATCTCCCAGCACAGCAGAACAGCTGATAGTCGGGGGGTAAAAAAGGAAAAATAGCAACTTAGCAGGCAAGTTTGCCAGTGAGTGGATGGGGAGGGTTCCCACGGGCCATGTGGACGGGCCATGTGGGTGGGGCAGACTTGTGTTCCTGTGCAGCCTGGATTAATTGCTCAGAGGGGATGCTCTGGGGTGACATCTACCAAAATTTTCTTGCAGACCACAAGTGGCCCACGGCCCACTGGTTGGCAACCACTGGACTAGACATACGCAATTTCTGCAACCGTACTTCATATGTTTTAGCTTTCAGTCCCCAAATCATCTTCATTGCTCTTCTTTGTACTCTTTCTAGGGTCTCAATATCTTTTTTTATATTGTGGCAACCAAAATAATTTAATAAAATAATAATTTAATAATATTAAAGCTCATAATACTGAACTTCCTACAACTTTGCCTTAAATGCAAAGGAGTCTTTTTATTTTAAAAATAATTGTGCACTCTTACGTGTGATAACCATGCTTACCCCCTAAATTGTTGATTTTGTCACTCTATTCACCACATATATCCATAAACTGTGTTGCTGCTAGACTGACACAAGCTTTAGCCGATACTTTTTATTGCCATTCTGCTACAATTATTTATTTATTATTAAATTTATATGCTGCCCATCACACTGCCAAGTGACTCTGAGCAGCTCTGGGAGTTTCAAATTTCCAGGGAATAAGGATCATATTTGGCCTTCAAATAATATAGTGAGGCTTGTTTTCAGAAAGTAATGAGTATAAAAAGGAGAAAAATTAGAAAAATTAATTTGAGGATCATGCCCAAACAGCTTTTTGGGAATGCATATTTCCTATGAACTATGTAGTAATAAATTTGTCAATCGATAGAAGAATCTTGTTACTAGAGGTGCTTCATTTGATCAATGCCTTTAAAATATTTCTAGTTTCATTAGTGTTTACTCCCCAAGTTGCCTGTAGAAAAACTTCTGTCCTATGCGTGTTGTTGTTCAACAACATCTGAAGAACCATAGAATTCCAATTGTAGGTTGTCAACAAAATCAAGAAATTCAGGTTTGTGCGAGCAAAGCTTCCATTACAAAATAGCATGGTTTCACTACATCTTCTTTATCACTATCAAGTATCTTCAATCATTTATGAATATGGAAAAGCATTACATATACATATATATATTCCTTTTGTATTATTTAGATGATTCTAGGTGTGTATGTGTGTGTGTGTGTATACACACACACACACACACATTCATTCATTTATTCATTCATTGAAATATTTTTTAAAATTCAATTTTAAGGAGAGATGCTTTGTTCAGGCTAGTTCAATTTACCTACCACTGCTTTTGAATGTTTTGGGTAGACTTTTCAGTTTCTTTGAGTTCTTTGGAAAAAAATTTAGTACAAAAAAAGGTAGGACGTTCTGTAAGGATATAAACTTTAATTAATTAATGGTCAGTGTATCAAATATTGGGGAATTTATATAAGGCTTATGCATTTTTTCAACATATTCTGTGGGCAGTTGGTTTAATAATTTGATCCATACACACAACTGATGGATATCTTGTGTTCTATCTGACAGATTTATTCTCTTTGAATCCTAAGAAGATTTGTAGGCAGGTCAGATTTTGTGCATAATTTACATTTTCCTCTGTGTCAACAGAGAAGGAATTAATAGAAGCTAGCCATTTCAAAAGTAGTAACTGCAATGCTGAAATGGTTAACATGTTATACTTTTTATAAACACAATGTCAGCCAGCAATATTTTGTTATAAATACAGTGTTTGGCAAAAGTGTGTATGGTAAAATTAGCAAAATGCATCATTGATGCTAATGACAGAGAATAGCCTCATCACAGAAGTTCATTGGAAGTGCTATCCAGGCAGATTACTTACCCTGAAAGTTGGGGTCAAGATGTTGCCATCAAGTGTATTTGTGGCTGTGGCTGTGAGAGAGTGCAATAGAATGAATGGTTGCTATTTATGATGTGGTATAATTACACTCTGACAGCTGAACACATGGAGAGTATGTCTGGATGATAACTAGTAGAACATCAGTGGGGGGCAAAACTGTGGTCACAACTCATTACTCTTAAAAAGCCACGTATCAATCACTATTTTTAATTACAGATAAACAAGCAAGTGCATCTTGCTTGAATGCCATTTTGCGTATGTTCTACTTTACAGATGAAAATATAGCATCTGAGATCCCTCAACATAGTTGTGATATTTCCCTTATCAGAACTGAATGAAATGAAATAATAAAGTAATGAAAAGAAGGACTGGGGATGACATGATAGCAGTGTTCTAATATTTGAGGGGCTGCCATAAAGAAGAGGGGATCAACCTATTTGCCAAAGCACCTGAAGGCAGGACAAGAAACAATGGATGGCAACTAATCAAGGAGAGAAGACTCCTAGAACTAAGGAGAACTTTTGTGATAGAATACTTAATCAGTCGAACAACTTGCCTCCAGAAGTTGTGGGTGCTCCAACACTGGAAATTTTTACGAAGAGATTGGACAACTTGTCTGAAATGGTATAGGATTTCCTGCCTGAGCAGAAGGTTGGACTAGAAGACCTCCAAGGTCCCTTACAACTCTGTTATTCTGTTACTGTCTTGCAAATTGGAATCTTTCTTCTTCTGCCATACTTCAGTAAATTAGCAAACTGCCATGTCTGAATTAATAAACAACTTTGTCAACAAGATTTAAAAATTGCCTTTGAAGATGATGGCAAACTTTCTCTTCCAAAGTATCGTTAGATTTCCTTATTGGATCAAGGAAAGATGTTGCTGGGTATTGTTATGTAGAGGATGGGATCTTTTCGTTGCTCTCAGCTGACTCAGTTACTGAGTTTTACATCCAGTGGTAGAGCCAGAACAAAACTGGGAAAAAACAGCTTTTCCTCTACGCATTCCATCGCTTCCTTAATCATTTGCACACCCATAAGTTGCTGAGGACTTTTTAACTCAGCATTAAGTGCTCTTCTGAAGCCCAGTCTTCAAAAATATTTTTGACATGTTTTTAAGATTTAAAAATACCAGAACCAGTTCTTTCCTTTCGTAAAATCTAATTTCTTTTGTGACAAGTAAAGATAAAGGAGGCTCTGCGGGTTTTACTTGGCTAATGGTTGCCAATCATAGGGGGCAGGCTCATCTCCATTTCAAGGCCATTGAGCCAGCACTCTTAGAAGACATTTCCGCAGTCATGTGGCCAGCATGATATCACGGGGTGCTGTTACCTTTGCACCTAACTGGTACCTATTTATCCCCTATGATTGGCAACAATTAGCCGAATAAAGCTCAGTAACTGAGTCAGCTCAATTTAATTCAAAGATTAAAATAAAAGGCTGTATAAAATGGATCCTTTAATCCTAATAAATAATAGTTGTTTAAAGCTATACTGATTTTCCTGCAAATGTGGGAAATGACACTGAAAATATAAAATGGCCTGCCCCAGTTCGTGGCATCCAGTTACATTGTTGTAGAGATTAAACCAGTTTACGTCCATATTTTTTTTTATTTTGCTTATTATTAAGAATTTGTACCACTACTTTTTTTGAAATGGATTAGTACCAGGACTAGCAGAGATAATGCTAAATAGCAGACACACTTATCTCCAAGTTTTAACAGCTTGCAAAATTCTGAACTTTGGTTGTCTGACTGAAGGTCACTTCTTCACAGTATGCAGAGTGGTTTAAGTGAAAATCTCATTGGTTTTATTTTTTTTATCCCAGGCATTTTTTCTGGTACTCCCTGTGGTGATTGCTATTATTAGCTAATTTATCATTTAACCATTACATTTGGATAGCAGAAAGACATGCCCAAATGTCTATGGAGATTCTCAGCCATCCAGGTCATGATTGTTCCAAAGGTACTTTTTTCAAGAGGCAACTGGTCTTTCTGGTTTTTCTTTGAAGATGTTTCGCTTCTCATCATTCCCCACCATCCAGTCAGAACTGAAGAAGCTTTGTGGATGAGAAGCAAAACGTCTTCAAAGAAAAACCAGAAAGTCCAGTTGCCTCTTGAAAAAAGCACCTTTGGGATGACATGAGCAAATGTTTTGAATCTTTTGCTGCTAACAGGGGCACATCAAAACCTGAGCCTCATTAGGAAGAGTAAAAACCTATTTTTTCATCCTGAAGAAGTGAATTGTGAAATGCAAACTCTTTGTCAAGTCTTTCAGCGCATTGAAGGACTTGGTGGGTAATCTGCCATCAATTCTGACCCTGTGATTCTAGTCAAGTTGGCAAAGGACATATTTTGCCCTGTTCGCCTGAAGGTCTTGGCTAACCTCAGATTTCTATCAGTTTATATACTTAATTCCTTTTTGAGGGTTTTTTTGTTTGTTTGTATGAATTTCCCTAAATAATTGGATACAATACTAGCAAAATCATTCAACTCACTTGCTAATCCTAGGTTAATGACTGTAGAATAAGTTCAAAAGCATGGCCCCAATATGTATGTTGGAAAATTCTCACTGTTTAAATTCTTTACTGTATAAATCATTGATCGATTATTCCTTTCTATTTTCTGTTCTTTAATTAATTACTGAATTAAGGGGTGCTCTTTTCTTACGTGTTTGCTATATTTTCTCAGAAACCTTTTCAAAAGCCTTTTTATGAATTCAGGCAGTCATTGTCTACTAGATTACCTCATTCACATGCTTGTTGACGCCCTCAGAAAATTCGAAAAGGTCAGAAAGGCAGCCATGTTGATGATTCCTTAACAAGCTTTATCTTCCTATAAACCCAATCATTTTAACTCTAATAACACTTGGCACCAATTTACCCAGCACAGATGTTTCCTGGATCTTTCTTGGTTCCTGTATAAAAATGAACCTCTGCCCGGTCCTGTTCTGAAGGTCATGTCACATATATTTGCTAAGGGATCAGCATGTTTATGTTTTAGTGCTTTAAAACCTCTTGGATGGATTCCATCTGAACCAGAGGAATTATTTGTTTTTCATTTGCCTGCTCAACGTAAAACGTATCTTGTCAGCACAATCTTTCCTCAGATTTCTCTCATTAAATTATCAGATCAGATACAGATATTTGCAGTAGGATACTATGTGCTGATTACTAAATTACTTGGGGGACATGTCCTAGTTATATTGCTCTTATATAGGAATTTGCCCTTCTATAATTTCTGGTTTAAAATATGACATTGTACCTTCTTTCTGAAGTGCAAAGGACAGTATTTCCCAGACTTTTATGCTGAGATGACTATGTGCCGTTATTTGTCTTTGTGCCATTAACTTTCTTTTTAGCCCTACAGCTCTGGTCTCCCAAGCACCCCAGTTTCCCCCCCCCACACACACACACACACAAACACACACACACAATTTTGGCTCAAAGACTTTTAACATTCACTACTGAACACTTAAGACAAGATGCCTTTATGTAAATATCTCGAATATGTGTTGTCTTCTGTGAGCACTTGGCTTCTTTGATTTCCCTGCTTTATAGTGTCTTTATGTCCTACTTTTTAATAATCAAAAAATTTACCTGAATTCTGCAGAGATGATTGATGCCGAACCAGATATTTTCTGGCTCATTTCATTTTCCTGACTGGAGATGGGATGGATCTGCTAGTAGTTCTATCCTGTTTTAAATTGTTACCTTCTTTTTAAACACAGTCTTAGTTCCACAGTGACTATCAAATTGGATTCTGTCCATGCATTCCTTCACACTCCTCAGGTTTATCCAGGTAGCTGATTCTGCATATAAGCTATGTAGCATTTCAGTTAAATATATCTTGATCCTCTCAACTTCCTATTTAGAAACCTGCACTTGGCTTCCAGAACCTCAAAAATCACAATTACATGGGTCCCACATTATTTACGCCAAAGTGGATCATTACTGTTGAATCGGCCACAGAACTATTTATCAAGCTAAAGTGAGATATGTTTTGTGCCATCATACGACATGACTTTTACAAATCCTGCTGTCTTTTTCTCTGTCAAATTGTCTATTGCTATGAAATCTCAGAAGCATATCCTTGACAAAAGAGAGTTCATCACCAAGGAATGGAGCACTTCTAATATTTTTCTTCCTTTGGAATGACAGTTTTCATACAAAAAAGCCAAAAATCTCCATAACAGCAGAGGAGTTGTTACCTTGGTAATGAAATGACATTGTGTTATCCCTCCAGACCTTCAGGCTCTGAATATTTCCATTTCTCCACATCAGTTTTCTTGAGAAAGAAGTCAATTCAGAAAACACTATCCAAGTGTATTCTAGATAATAAGTCTAAGCATGCTTATATAAGATCAAAAAAAGGATTCAAGACTCCATACAAATGCAACCATCTTCAACCATATAGCATCATCTTTGTTCTAGATGACCTGTGAAAATGAGGCAGCTGTTTTAATGTGTTGACTCATTAAAGGAGCCATACCTTTTTTTTTTGCAGGCTTGTGGGGAAGCATGAAAAAAATGGCTACTTTAATGAGAAATAGGTGTGCTCACATGAAGTTTGAAATAGTTCATTCAAATTATTTGCAAAGTGATCCTCTGCACTATGGGATAGGTCGATATCTCTGTAGTTTTCTACCTGTATAGCTATCTTCCTTAATTTCAGTTTTCTTACTTCCATGCACCATTGCTAAATTCACCTGTCTGCCTAACCTCTTATTATAATATCATTCAGATGGAGGTATGTGCTCTCTTAGATTCCCCCTCATGTCCTGAGAACTGTTCTCCATCAATGCTGCTCTAATTTCTTAGCCTCCCCCTCAGATTTTTCTTTTAAACTCCATGTAAAGGTTCAGTTTCATTCACCAACTGAGGATTTTGTCTCCTAGGACTAGCAGAGTATTTATAGAACTGAATAGCTGCTGGCCCATCCCCAATTAGCTAAATAAATCCCTTCAGCCACTACCTTGTGCTCAGTGGAGGTCTATTGTAATGAAGTTGATCCAGTTTTCCTGTGTGTGTGTTTTTGTACAGTAGTTTTCCATATTTGTCTTATTGCCTTAATGTATATAACAGGTACAATTTTAAAATGTAATCATGGGTATATCCTGCAGAAGCAAGGCCCCTGAGTATGCTATTATAAAACCTTCATAAATGGTCCAGAAATAGAAATTATCATGTGTTCTGGGAAACAATATTGTCTTCCTTGAGCTTCCAGTGAGCAAGAAACTTAGCAACATGAATAATCACAATGAACTTTCCTAATCCAACTTTCTTTTGAAGAAGCCCATTCTTCTGCCCCTCCCTTGAATAACTCTAGATCTCCTTCTGGCATCTGTCAGCCATCCTTCTTGTGAATGGAAAAGCACAGTGTTTATATTTGTAGTAAGTAAGGGACTTTTAGCGGTTTTCTTTTGTCCACATCTTGAACTGCCTGTTGTCTCCTTCAGACATACCAAGTTGGAAAAGGATTCTTGTCTGTTTTTGAGGAGAGGAGAAATCTTTCCATAACTTCTTTCACAATCTTTACTTATGATTATAAATATACTCTGGCAACCAGCTCCCCCTTTTTTCTCCTCTCAATGAAAAATGTTGCTGGGCAGTCTTATAAAACAACTGGAGTCCTATCCTCTGCCAATGTGAGTGGGGAAGTAAGCCAACACAGAGGCTAAAACAGGGGAAGCTGTCCGTTGCTATTCCAGCCTTGATGAAATAGTATTTAGGTAAAGAGTGCATGGAAATAACTGCTGGTTATGAAACAATATTTATTTTCTCTCATGTGGGGATGGTTAATGTAGTCCCTGCTTAACAACTGTTCATTCAGCCAGTATTCGAAGATACAATGGCAGTGAATGAGTGGTAGTTACAACTGGTCCGTGAAGTTATGGCCACTGCAATGCTCCACAGTCATGTGATCATAATTCAGCCACTTGGCAGCCTAATTGCGTTTATGACAATACAACAGCATGCATTTCAACTCCCCCACCCACCATCTCTGATCTTTTGGCCACCCTGTACTCCCCCAGCTATTTTGTTCTCATATAAATTATTTTTTAAAAAATATGAAGTCTCAGAAGCATGCTATCTGTAGCCTATTGTAAGAAGAGCTGCTGTAGGGTGTCACTGCAGAACTGAATATTTTTTTTAATATTTGGAGCATTCTAGCTACATGCCAAAACCTAATTCATTTGAGTTTGTATCTTGAGTTGCTAGGCTTCATAATGTGGTGGTGAGCATTCTCAGCCAACTAATTCTAGAAACCTTTATTCTGCACCTAAGTGATAAAATATGTGGGTTTCTAGACATTTCAAAATGCCTTCTTGTTTTTACTTTTTAGTTGAATAGTCAGTTAATTGGGCTGTACATTTTGAAGCTTGAAACTGATTGAACAAAAACCTTAGAACAACCAGGCAGCAATGGTTATTTTTAAAAAATGAAATGGGAATTACTTTTGTTACCAGATGCTACAGGAAGGAATGCCTCTTTTAATATAACATTTTCAGTGAAGTCTGTACATAGAGTGTAATGGTTCAGATGCTGGACTAAGACCAGGGAGACCCAGGGTTGGGTCTTCTCTCAAACATAGAAGTTCACTGGGGGACTTTGGACTACTCTAAACCCAACTTACCTCATAAAATGGATGTTGTGGGACAATCTGGAAGAGTGCAACCTATATGATTTTGAGCTGCTGGAGAAAGGCATTATTACTTGTATTTTTTTTTACTTTAAAGGCATAATATATTCAGATATAATGCAGCAATAAAATGCATCAGTTCGCTGTACTTGTATTATATTAAATACTTACAGATTATTTACAGATATATTGTGTTTGTTTAATTTTGTCTAGGAAATGGCTATTAGAGCTCTCAAACAGACTGGGAGTAGAAGCATTGAAGCAGCTTTGGAATATATTAGCAAGATGGGATACTTAGACCCTAGAAATGAACAAATAGTCCGTGTAATTAAGCAGACTTCTTCAGGTAAGCAAGTTTGTTTAGGCTTCTACATATGTTTCTCAACTATTTCAAGGGGGATCTACTTCTGAATGTACACCAGATTAAGATTTCAGCTCTCCTAACTTTGCTAAATGTAGCGCCACGGTGTAAGAGAGGAAAAAGAGAGATTATGGCCCTATGGAAATCTCTACGTGAAGTTCCATGACTGGATCATTTGATGTGATAATCTCTCATGCAACTGAGTGGAATTCTTGCAGAAACTCCATTGCATTTAGTGTTAAAAGATTTGAAATCAAACTTACAAGGAAAAACTAAATGTAAGAATTCTGTGCTATTTTTCTTTCCCCATTTCTTCACATGTGCAACAAGACAAATATGCTTATAAAGAAACTTAAAGAGCATTTTATTCTTTTGCAAAATTGATTTCATGCACAATGAAAAGTAAACCTGACTGGGAACCAGTGGTTAAACAGTGGACACAGTGAATAACTATTTTAAATCTGGCATGGTTACACAAGACTCACTCCTTCCCTCCCTCCCTCCTTCCCTCTCTTTTTCTGTGTGTGTGTGTGTGTGTTTGAGAGAAAGAACAGCATTTATTCATATATTTACTTATCTTTCTGATGTTAATCCATCCATTGTGTTATTCTCCACAGGAAAAAGTATAATGCCAAGCAGTGTAAGCCGAAGGCCAAGTTTTGAAGGATCCACTGAATCTTTTTCACCTTATCACCAGATAACTAACCCAGCCTATGAAGGCACTGGCTTTGGTGCTGAATCTGCTAATGTGCTCGGTGATGTTCCCAGGCCATATATGGACTATTTACTTTCTGCTTCTCAGTCTGCGACCATGAATGCTCCTGTGCAAAGGCCACCATGCTTAAGCTCCCACAACACTCCTGGAAATCTTCAGCAGAAAGCCTACCCTACTAACATGGATTCCTCAGTCATCAGCTATCCAGTGGCTGGTCATAGTAACCAAGCTTTGCAGTTGCAGGGTTCCCATGGCTCAAATAGTCCACATTATGGCAGACAGCCTGTGATGGTGCAGAATGAGGGCCTTGGATATGGAATTCAACGGAGCCATTCTTTTCAAAATAAAATGCAACAAGAAGGAGGGTATCCGAGCCTCCCTAACAAAGCCGCTGTTGCACCTAACAATTCTGGCCATGGGTTCCAGCAGGCACCGGCTGGTCTATATATGCCACATTCCCATCACAAACAGCCAATCCCAAGTTCTCATCCAATTCATGTAATCACTAGAGGTGCTCCATTTAGTAATGAATTTTCAGACAGCCCACCCCAGAGTCTTTTGACCCCATCTAGAAATAGCCTGAATATGGACCTATATGATCTGAATAACTCTCAGATTCAGCAATGGCAAGCAACTCTTCCTCCTCTTCCTCCTCTTCATCCCGTCGTGATTCACTACAGAGCCAAGCATTGGAAGCATCTCCACGGCAACATGTACCCTTCAGGCCAGATGCCTGTGTCCCCAGTAGAACCAATTCTTTTAACAACCACCAGCCACAAATGCCCGTACCTATGAGGCAGACTGCTTCAGGCAAAACTGAGGCCTCCATTCCTTCTCCAAATACCATCACGGCCGTCACGGCTACTCATATTCTCCAACCAGTGAAGAGCACAAGAGTGATGAGGCCTGAACCTCAGACTGCTGTAGGCCCTGCACATCCAGGTTGGTTACCTGCACAGTCTTCAGCATTAGACAGCCTAGGAATGATGGAACAACACCCTCTTCCTGTCGGAGGAGCAAATGCCTATCAGTTAGATGTTGATTATAGCAATCAGGAACTCAGGTGTCCTCCACCACCATATCCCAAACATTTGCTGCTACCCAACAGTTCAGAGCAGTTTGATATTAACTGTTTACGTCCAGGAATGGAACAAACCATTCGGAGAATCCCAAGCTCATCAAGCAACAAATCTGAGGAAAACGGAGAAAGGAACGACAAAACCAAGACAGCTAAATCAGAAAAAGTGAGCAAGGATAAAAAGCAAATACAGACCTCCCCAGTCCCAGTGCGGAAGAATGGCAAAGATGAAGAGAAGAGAGAATCCCGAATCAAGAGCTACTCACCGTTTGCCTTTAAATTCTACATGGAGCAGCATGTGGAGAATGTTATAAAGACCTATCAGCAGAAAATGAATCGCCGGCTGCAGCTAGAGCAAGAAATGGCCAAGGTGATTTTATTTTTGTGGGGGTGGGTTTGATTTTATAAAACTTCTTATGTTAGGACCTTCCAAGTACAGATAAATCTTACATAACAGTGTTGTATCTAAAAAAAAGTTTGTAGGACTTTCTCTTCTCTACATATAGCATCACTTCATCTAAAACTAAAAGGACATACCTTTTCTGTTCCTTTAACATGTAAATACAAACCTAGATATAAAGTTTTCCTCTAGGCAAACTTGAAGAAGCCTGGCTTATTTAGGCAGTAAACCCGAACATAACCTATCTGTGCTGTATTTAAATATTTAGAGCTTCTATTCCCAACCTGATGCTCTCTAAATTAGGGAAAACTAGGTTAGAACCTGAGAATGGGACAAAAAGATGATCGGCTGTAATTTAGAATTACAGTATAACTAACATACTTGAGTAGGTTTCTGATCATCGTTGCTGTTATACTGATTATTTTGCTTCTTTTTCCCTTCTCTTCCCCACCTCCTGATTTTGACTAAGGCTGGTCTTTGTGAAGCAGAGCAAGAGCAGATGAGAAAAATCCTCTACCAAAAAGAATCAAACTATAACAGGCTGAAAAGAGCTAAAATGGATAAATCGATGTTTGTAAAAATCAAGACTCTCGGCATTGGTGCTTTTGGTGAAGTCTGCCTTGCTTGCAAAGTGGATACTCACGCTCTGTACGCCATGAAAACACTGAGGAAGAAAGATGTGCTCAACCGTAACCAAGTGGCTCATGTCAAAGCCGAAAGGGATATCCTTGCAGAAGCAGACAATGAATGGGTGGTCAAGCTCTACTACTCCTTCCAAGATAAGGACAACCTGTACTTTGTGATGGACTACATCCCAGGAGGAGACATGATGAGCCTGTTGATCCGAATGGAAGTCTTCCCAGAAAAGCTAGCTCAGTTTTACATTGCTGAACTAACTTTAGCCATAGAAAGTGTCCACAAAATGGGATTTATCCATAGGGACATCAAACCAGATAATATCCTGATTGATCTTGACGGACACATCAAACTGACTGACTTTGGCCTCTGCACAGGATTCAGGTGGACACATAACTCAAAATACTATCAGAAAGGTAGGGTTCTTATATAGTTTTTTTTTTAATTACATTTATATGCCGCCCTTCTCCGAAGACTCAGGGCGGCTTACAATTTTTGGGATACAACCCAATGCGCTCAGCAATAGCCTTCATTCCATTGTATACGCCTGCTTATTACTAAGCGGCATTTTTACAAAGTCAGCTTATTGCCCCCAACAATCTTGGGTCCTCAATTTACCTACCCCGAGAGGATGGAAGGCTGGGTCAACCTTGAGCCTGGTGGGATTTGAGCCTACAGTAATTGCAGGCAGCTGGAACTTAAGTGCTAGGCATTTAACAGCCTGCACCACCAAGTTTTAAAAAGGAATGACTAATATTGCTAGGCTTTGACATTTTGGTTACTAAAATTCCCACTTTACAGAGTATAAGAATAAGATGTTTTACAAATTTACTATCTAAACGTGTTGCATAGAAAAGAAGAGGGATTGGGTGCAGGGTTATATAGTAGAAGTATGCATGTTTTTTTAATTGATCCTTAGATAAGCTGAGGTGCAATGCAGCAACTTTCTTCAATTTGACATTTTCCTTGGAAGGCAAAGCAAGCTGACAATTATTAGAGTTATGGTCTGAATTCAGTTGGAGACTGCCAGATTGGGGAAAGCTGAAATAGAAGAATATATGACACAGCTGTTTAAAAAAAACATCCCTGAAGAATATTCAGAAATACAGTAGAAATTAAAGATAGTGTCCAAGGTTAATTTATTGTAAGAATTTATATCTCACTTGTTAGGTAAATTCTTTGAACGATTTCCAAAACATTGAAAATATATCAATATTTTAAAAAGAACCATGCAAAAGATCTTAAAAGAAATAAAGAAGGCAATATCCTGTGGTGTTTTGGGCAGCATTCCAAGTAGAGATAGCAAGAAAATACCTTGAAGAATCGGGGAATTTTGGGCAAGTAGAGGAAAAAAGGATGGAAGGCAGACTAAGTAGGAATTTAAAGATAAGAATAAAACATTTACGTTGGGCTAGGAACAAACACAAAATCAGTACAGGTAGTTCTCAACTTACAACCATTCGTTTAGTGACCATATGAAGTTACAACAGCACTGAAAAAAGTGACTTGTGATCATTTTTCACACTTACAACTGTTTGTCATATGATCAAAATTTGGATGCTTGGCAACTGGCATGTATTTATTATGGCTGCAGTGACCAGAGATCATGGCTCACTTTTTGTGAGCTTCTGACAAGCACAGTCAATGGGGAAACCAGATTCACTTAACAACCATGTTACCAACTTAACAACTGCAGTGATTCACTTAACAACTGTGGCAAGAAAGGTTGTAAAATGGGTCAAAACACACTTACCAGCTGTCTTGCTTAGCAATGAACATTTTGGTCTCAATTGTGGTCGTAAATTGACTTCCTGAATACTGATTAAGGAACAAGGGAAGAAGCTGTTAGATATTTACCTTTTTTATTTTAGAAACAGTATTCTGAATAGAAATAAGAGAAATCAAGGTATTCAAATGAAATAGTTAGTTATTTATTTATTTAGTTAGTTAGTTAGTTAGTTATTAAAATTATATGTCCATGATGGTGAACCTATGGCACATGTGCCAGAGGTGGCCTGCAGAGTCCTCTCTCTGGGCATGTGAGCCATCGCCCCAGCTCAGCTCTGCCACGCATGTGTGCATGTGCCTCCTGATGGTCAGCTGGTCTTCGGTTCTCTGTCGTGCATATGTGGGAGGGGTGCACGGGGGGTTGTGTGTGCATGGGGGGGCATGCATGGGGGTGGGGCACATGCACAGGGGCGTGCATGTTGCATTTTGGGGATGCGCATGTGCTTTGGGCACTTGGTGCCGAAAAGGTTAGCCATCACTGTTATTTGCCATCCATCCCCTCTGCAAGGCAACTCTGGCCTTTTGGGTACAAAACACACCAATAAAATATATAGACTTATAGTAACCAAAGTACAAATAGCAGAAGCAGTAGCCGAAATTATTACTAAACTTCAGCCATCTAGTCTGGTAGAACTTTTGATGTTGAAACTCTAGGTATACCTCTCCTTTGGCATAAGTCCCTATTTCTGGACATACTTGATGTCCTAGAGCTCATTTTCAATAAAAGGCTGAAAAGCTTCCTTATAGTTCCTAACATTTGTGGAACACTCTTTTTTTAATAAATTACCCACAGAAAAATATTAATACAAATTGCAACAAAAACGAATTACATTCTTCATATCTAGAATATTATATTGCAATTCTCTTTGAATAATGTCTGTTTTTGTTTTGTAACTTGGGAATGTTTGTATGGATCTTTGATTGTAATCTGCTTTTTATGTTTTTGTTTTTCTTCTTTTAAAAGGGAGTCATATCAGGCAGGATAGCATGGAGCCAAGTGATCTTTGGGATGATGTGTCTAATTGTAGATGCGGAGACAGGTTGAAGACCTTGGAGCAGAGAGCTAAAAAGCAACATCAGAGATGCTTAGCCCATTCCTTAGTTGGCACTCCCAACTATATTGCGCCAGAGGTTCTTCTACGCAAAGGTAGATGGTTTTTATCTTTGTTAGAAAGGCATTGTCACTCTGAGACCTGTTTTTCTCGTTTGTGCTATTTAATATCATCTTAAATTCAACGGTTAATTTATTTATTAAACTGTTATTTACCATGTGAAAATGTGAATATGCCATCCATATCTAGATAAACAGCTTTTCTTATAACAAAGATAGAATTACAGAAAATCCAGAGCTGTCTTTCAGATCTAGACAATTTCCATGAAAACAGACTTGGGCATCACCATTTTTAG
The DNA here is from genome assembly GCA_009733165.1 of Naja naja. Taxonomy (NCBI): domain Eukaryota; kingdom Metazoa; phylum Chordata; class Lepidosauria; order Squamata; family Elapidae; genus Naja; species Naja naja. The sequence goes on from CM019152.1 coordinate 41,727,579, forward strand.
AACAAATATTGAGTGAAACAGATGACAACATTCAGGATAGGTGAAATTTTATGAAGAATACAATGTTTTTTCTTAGCTTTACAAGTTCGGTGAATAAAATAAGCTGAATATTCTTGAAAGCACATCTTGCTTTCATTAGTAGTTTCTAAATGAACCATTTCAGTTACAGTATTTCCATTTTTTAGATTAAAAGATTTAATAAGCCTGGATATAATGGGATGTACATTATGGTGAAAGTCGTGATGGTGATGATCATGATCTTTAAATATGGCATGAAATGAAGAAAACATACATTTTTCTGCTTACCTTTCAGGATATACTCAGCTTTGTGATTGGTGGAGTGTTGGTGTAATTCTCTTTGAGATGTTAGTGGGGCAGCCTCCATTTTTGGCATCAACTCCTACAGAAACTCAGCTAAAGGTATATTAACTGAATTGTTACATTTAGTATGTGTGTGTGTGAAGGTTAAGACTACCATACATTAAAATCATCTCAGAAAGAACCAGTAAACCAATAAACTATTGCAATCACAATATCATTGCTTTAGGACACAAACCAAATAAAGCCCTTCAAAGTAAATCAAGTATATCAAAAGATCCAGTAGTCCAAGAAAAAACAGTGGTCATCTACAACATAGAATGTAAGGATTGTAATAGCCACCATGTAGGTCAGATAGAAGACTAGCAGAATGTATCCAAGAACATCAATTAGCAGTCAGAAGACACAATGAAAACTCCTTAATCTCTCAGAACGGGGACAGACTCAACTATGGTTTCAGCTTGGAAACTCTTAATATACCAGACCAAGTCAATCCAAAACCGCTATGGAATTCTTGAAAGCTTGGCATTCAGACAAATCAGCCATCAGTAGACAGATACAAACTATATTTACACACCATTCAAAAAAGACAATAAAAAGCTAAAAGGAAACAAAAAGATCAGAATACATTCTCCCTAGCAGCCAATACTCAGATAAGAGTAAGAAACAGAAAATAAATACCCCAGTCAAGGTACAACTAATGAAACAACTGCATCCCCACCAACATTGGCAGAACAAGCTACTATATATACAGTAGACAGGGAACAAACCTCATACTAGCATTGAAGATGTTTTCTAGGTGGGTAATGAAACATCAGCAAGCAAACAACCAAGCTCAGAGAGCACCAAGGACTCCAGTTTAACTCTGACCTACATATATTCTTTCCTATTGATTATTATATAATTGTGTTGTCCAGGAACAAAGTTAAAACTGTTACTTTTCTCACACATGTACATACACATGTTAACTATAAATAGGATTGTTTGTTATTGAATACTTAATTAAAATAGCTTTATATATGAACTAACATATATCTATACTGGCAATCAAAACTCTTGATTTTTACATTGTATATATAATTCATAGACAGGGTGCTATCGTGTTTCCTCGAAAATACGAGCCAACAGGAAAATAATCCCTAGCATGATTTTTCAGGATGCTCGTAATATAAGCCCTACTACAAAAATAAGTCCCAGTTAAGATTATTAGCCATACAGGTGCATTTAGTACTATATTTCCCTGAAAGTAAGACCTAACCAGAAAATAAGCCCTAATGCATCTTTTGGAGCAAAAATTAATATAAGACCCGGTCTTATTTTCGCGAAAACACAGTAGACTACTATATTACATCGTGGGTGTCTCTGTCCCTCTAAAGGTGAATCAGGTTTTTTGTGGGATATCATTTAAACATATCACTTAAATAAATCTCTTCATGTAAAAATAAAGCAATTTAAGATTATTATTATTTTGGTTGTGTGGGGATTATTGGAATTATCTATGCATTAATTAGAAAGCATTTTTGCTTCTTCTGATCATTTAGTAGGGCATATTTAGCAGTGAGATGGGTCCGTTTGCAAGAGTGGTAGCTGTAGTTTCACTAAATATTTATTACTCTCCTTGGTAGAGAGACTACAAGACTTCAACAAGATTATGATGAAAGAAGTGAGTCAACTGAGGACTATGCTAAATATGCAATTAAATTGCTTCCCAGAATCTCTTTATGGAGTAAGAATCTTTCTGCCGTGATCTGGTTATCTATTTAATTTGCTCTCTTTGTAAGTGAGGTGATACATACAAAATAAAGCAAAAGGCAGAATTGTCACTGAGTACCAGAAAACTGGCATAATTATTTTGCATATGGATATCTTGCACTTCTTGCAGATTGATATTCAACATTAACTATATACTTCTATTTTTAGGTGATAAATTGGGAGAATACTCTGCACATTCCCTCTCAGATTAAGCTCAGCCCTGAAGCTAGCGATCTTATCACAAAACTCTGTTGCTCTGCTGAAGAGAGACTTGGAAGAAATGGAGCAGATGATATCAAAGCTCACACTTTCTTTGACTCCATAGACTTCTCCACTGACATCCGCAGACAGCCAGCTCCTTATGTCCCAAAGATCAGCCATCCAATGGACACTTCCAATTTTGATCCAGTTGAGGAAGATGGGCCTTGGGATGACTCCAGTGAAGACAATGCCAGGGCATGGGACCCTCAGGCCTCATCTAATGGCAAACATACAGAACATGCCTTCTATGAGTTCACTTTCCGAAGGTTTTTTGATGACAATGGTTACCCATTCAGATATCCAAAGCCTTCTGGGCTAGATATAAGCCAGTCTAAGAATCCTGATATAGAAAACAAAGATGGGCTGGATCAGAATGGAGCCTGTCAACCTGTATATGTGTAAATGACTGTATAGAATCCTAAAACAAAACTTTATTCATAAATTTAGGGTCTTCTTTATATAGTTCTTAGTTAGGATCAGTTCCAGTTCAGGATCATGCAAGTCTGGGGAAAGGAAGACTTGAAAAGAAGGTTCTAAATGCTAGCTGTTTCAGATTTTAGGCTATATAGAACTGTAAATAGCTTTCTTGACGAGTGCACTTGAAAATCCAGATTTCAGTCTAGTTTCTAAGGCCTGGTGTGTTACATTCTTAACCAACTTTTTCTTATCTGCTGTTGCATTTACATGCTTCTATGGCATTGTGCTATTTTTTATTTTTATTTTAAGTGAGCAAAGAGCACTTACTTTTGTTTATAGCAGGGTTTTTTTTCCTACTAAATTATAGGAATTAACTTTGACAAATCATGCTGCTGTTCTTCTTTTTCTCATTTGTTAAAAATTGGACCCATCGCACTTACGTCACATTTTAGGAAAATACATAAAATCGAAGAACATATGATTAAAAGTGTCTGTGCAATAATATTTAGTCAGAGGAAAAAATGTATTGCGTCTAATGTCCTAAATTTACCAGTGCCATTTTTGTATTCAGATCCTAATCTTTATGTGTATTTTTCCACATTTCAAAATTCTGACACAATTGTTGAAGCTGCTTTATTTCCCTTTTGAAAAATATGTTGGAATTTAGTATAATCGTAGTCTGAGCAAGTGGCAGTCAGGATGTGATATCAATGATTGATGTGTGGAGAGTGCTGCATGGCTTGTGTTATTTTGTTTTTCTGTGTGAAATGACCTTTTTCTTGCCATTCACAGGCAGGTCCTGTGCATCTATTTTTACTGAAGATCTTTAACTTTAGACCTTCAATAGGTGTGCTGATAAAGTATTGTGTGGATGGTTTTTCTATTATGATTGTGTGCTATCTATTATATGTTCTCTAAGACAAATGGCAAAACTCTTAATTCATGGAGGGATTGATGGTGTGTATAGGGGGAAGGAGAGTTTGGTTTAATCAGTTGTCTAATTTCATAAGATACTTAGCCTCCTATAAAAGGATAAATAACAAAACATAGCTTTCAAGATCACTTTGTGATCAAAATCTATGGCCCATCTACCTAGCACAATGCACAGTATTCAATGTGTTTGTAAGTTGCCATATAGTATTCATGAGTATTATCATTTAGTATCTGTATGCAGAAATATATAATGAGAATGTTCAGTTCTCTGTGCCTTAAAATTGAATCAGGAGCCTTATATTCTTTTTTAAATTTATAGGACTCTTCTAAGCTATAATGCTAAGTGACAATGAATTTCTGGAATGTATTGGACATATAAAGTTGATTTATTAATTCAGATGATTAGGTATAGTGTACTGTCTCCAGGCAGTGCAGTGTAATTTAGCAAGCTGTTTCTTTAAAACAGAGTTCTTCCAAGCCCTGTTGTCTGAGACTGTTTTATTGAATATGCTGGAGATTGAAAATGGGACTCTATCTAGAAGGCATATACTTCATCAACAGGTTCTAGTCCTCCTTAAGTTGCAATTATTCATTACTGTGATTACATTTTATGGTGGAAAATTGGAGTGTGTAGCTTCCCTTAGTCATTTAAGCAAGGGTAAAGAACTTTTTTCTTCAGATGTTGCTGGACTATAATTTCCATGCTATCAGTTTCAAAGCATAGTCTATAGTGAAGAATGTTGGGTTTTAATGAGTACTAGCATCTGATTTAAGCATCTCTGAGACCAGATGAATATTAAGAAATTTTGGGTGTGTTTTTGCTTATCTGTGATGGTTTCAAGATCTAGAAACTACCTACCTGATAAAAGCATGGAGTTATTTAAATCTGCAGGTAAGCACTATGTTATCAATATAAAGAAAATCATAGATGGTACAATCACATAATGGTTTATCTACACTACATGAAAACAACAATGGTGACACTTCCAAGGTTGCTTGGAACTGTGAATTACTATGACCTGTTTAAGTGGAGAGATTTATCTTAACCAAGTATATACAGAACAGAATCTATTTAGGTGGCAGCCATAGTTGTCTTAAGTGAAGTATCGAAATGTTGGTCTTGATTATATCTGGTCCATTATATTGTTATGTATTATGATAGATCAAACTAATCCTTCATCTCTATCAAAATACAAACATACATTTAAGATATTTTTAAATTGTTTAAAATACACATTTTATTAGTTATGTTAACATAAAGAATACTCAAAGTGGTAATGGAATGCTAAAGATAATTAAGCCATAAATATCATCATTTATATTCTATATATACCTAAATAGATTTTTCTTTCAAATCCTTAATTCAGATTAGTTTAACAGTCCTATTTTAAATGACTGATTGCAATAACATTTGAGGGCAATATTCCACTGTGTGTTTGCTTATTTTATGTTTTTAAATCTAAAGCTTCAATTTTTCCTATGTTATTCCATATGTTATTTCTTAATATTTTAATCATATCCTACCCATTGTCTAGATACTATCTAAAACAACATCTTTAAATCCATCAGAGTAAACTAAGCAAAATGATTGTGTATTTGTTTACATTTGTATGAAAGGAATGTTCTGAGATATGCAGTGCTTGTGTTGTGGTGGTTTATGAAAGATTCAGTATTACTACTTTTTATATAATGCCATTTTTATATTTACATCTATCTGTCATCTTTTTATGTGGTAGGTTCTTCCTCAGGAACTCAGTTTAACTGTTATTTATTTATCATTTGCCTTTTGAAAGCTTCTGCTGGCACAATTTATTATTAAAAAAAATGAATCAAACTCCAAGATGTCTTTTTTGGGTTCTTATGGGCTATGAAATGTTTGAAGATAAACCAGAATTGTGGTCTGTTGTGCTGAAGATAAGTGTGGACGCAGCACAGGGAGTCCTCACTCACTTAACAACCCTAATTGGAACTGGCAACTCTGTCACCAAGCAACATGGTCATTAAGTTGAAATGCTCTGCTTAGTGGCAGCAGTTCCAGGTAAGCGTAAGGGAAAGTTGTCTTAAGTGAAGTATCAAAATGTTGGTCTTAATTATACCTGATCCATTATATTGTGATGTATTATGATAGATCAAACTAAACCTTCATCTCTATCAAAATACATACATTTAAGATATTTTTAATTTTTTTAAAAATACAAATTTTATTAACTATGTTAACATAAAGAATACTCAAAGTGATAATGGAATACTTAAGGTAAGTACTTAAGTGTAAGGTAAAGGATTTGAGTTCCCCCATCCTCCTATCTCACCCCCATCTTTTCCCTTTTGGCTACTCTCCTACCCACTGCTTGCAGCTGCCCACAGCCCTTCCCAATGTGCCCTCAGTGAAAGAAGAACCTGGCTGGCACATGAAAAAGGATCTGGCCAGTGCGCAAAAGAAGGTCCCAGCTGGTAGAGTAGTAGCATGCGATGCAGCAGGTGTGGTGACACAGGGCAGAGCAGGGCAGCTGCTGGCAGCAGGTAGGCAACCGAAAGTTCATAAATGCAGGTGAACCTGAAATTTGGTTCAGATAAATGCAGGGCACACTGCAAGAGATGAAACTCTGATGGCCCCTTGTAAATCCCTTCGTTCAGCATCATCATAACTTCAAATGGTTGCTGAACAAGTGTTTGTGAAGTGAGAACTACCTGCATAGCGTAATCACAATGAGTCAGAAACCAGGAATGCAGACTGTTCAGGAAAAGCCAGGGTGGTGGCAAGAGGTCAGAAGAAGCCATTGAGGTTGAGAATCTAGAAATTGGAGAATGAGAAAAAGGAGCATTAACAATTATGAGGTGTTAGAATTGTTTCATAATAAATTCAATGCTAAATCAGGGCTTGTGGCCTGCGGGCCAGATGTGTCACACGCTAGCCATGCCCACACCCCATTTAGTAAAGGAAAAGTCCCGATATGTCACGTGACGATGTCATGACGATGTGAGTTTGACACTCCTGTACTAAGTGGAGTATCCACAGTTACAGCCTTACTCTATTTGGGAAGCTTGGTGGCTTTAAATTATTTGTTCTTTTTGCACTGGTATGTTAGCTGTGACAGGGTGAGAAGTTGGCCAGCTGTAGCTACAATTTGGATATGTCTTCTGTTTCTGAACCTGGACAGAAGAAGGGAACATGTTCTGCAGCATGAGATGTCCAATAAGATTACCCTGATCTCTGAGACACCATTACTATCACACGTTAAATGGTTCAGTAATGATGAGAAATTGGAGAGAGCAGCCAATGAGTTGTCTATGAGATTAATGTGTTACATTTTTGATACAGTGTTAGCAAAATATGAATAAAAATTTTGCTTGCATAAATATCCCTTTACGGGTTTATTTAAATAGACTAGTAATGACATCAGTTGTGGCTTCTTACAAATAACTATTTGTATAGGTAGTCCTGTTAAGTTGGGTATGTTCCAAGTTGGTATTAAGAGATGTCGCATTTATATTAGCTGCAGTGAAGTTTGAAAAGAATTTATAATTTCTTCGGGCAAATGGAAAAACGTACAAGAGAAACCTAAAGAATTTTCATTAATAACATTTCAGAAATGAATAGGAGTCACAATATTCTTCTATTAAGCATTTTAGGTATCATTTTAGTTGGAATAAGACTACTAATGGTTAAAGCACCTGAAGTCTCCAGAGTTAAATTGAAAAAAATAACATTAACTTTGTATACATTCTATACTGCTAGCATTTTCATGAATCCAGACAATTTTGACTTCGATAACAAATCATAGTTTATTTCAGTGCATGGACCCATCAATTATTTAATTCTAGAATACTTAAAACAGTACTGAATTTTGTGACAAATTAGCTTCCTACACTTTTTTTTGCCTGCACCTCAGTTCTCTAGCTGTTTCATAACATTACCATGAATAACTGCTGGCTTGGATCCTGTAAGTTTGTGGAAAAAAAACTACTAGTCTTTCTGTGTGCAGCCCCCCTTAATTCAGGAAGGGCGCTGAATCTCTAGGAATGCTTTTTCAAAGGGCACAGTAGGTTGTGGGGAGGAATGGGTGGGAAAGTTTCCTTCCATAAACATTCTTAAATAATCTTAGAATCCAAGTCATTGTTCTGTATGAAGCAAAACTTGTTTAATGAAAACATTTTGAAAAGTGATATTGGCAGATGATCAAACATGTCATTCCAAACATATTTTCCCCCAAATACAATTTTTTTTGTTGAGATGATAGTAAATTTAGAAAGTCATGTGGCATAAATTATTTTTACTTGTTATCTTCCCAACCAATTTAATGAAACTTGAGCAGGAAACAATATAAAGCAAAAAGAGCTCTGAATATATTTACCAATGATATTCACATTTCAAACAATTATGTTCCCATTAAAATTATGCCAAATCCCTAAGGAATCTCAGGACTGAATAGATAAAATGTATTTAAAGATATTTAAATTGGCAAAGAACTACAATGCTATGGTGTTGCAGCTCCAGGAACTCTTAGAGGAAATGGATTATTTAAATATTTACCAGTCTGGCTTCAGACAGACGTTTGGCATGGAAATGGTGTTAATTACCTTGATAGATGATCTGTACCAGGGAAGAAGCAAGAGGAGTGTTTGATAACTCAAGGATAGCTCAGACTTTTGATAATGTTGACTAGGAAATGAGAATGGTTGAGATGAGAGGCCCAATTCAGTATTACTTCCAATTCTACTACTTGGTGATATCACAAGATGATTTTGGAAGACCTGTCAGTTCCTCAGTATTGCCCTGTTTCTGGATCCAGGAAGGGTCCATTATTTTTAACATCTAATTATTCTATGGACTGAGAAAGTTCACATATGAGTCTGGAGTCAGGTTCCAACAATACTTTGATTATATTCAGTTGTGCTTCTTTCTCCAGTGTCGGGGTTACACATCTGCAGGCTGCAAAGGATTGGGTATGAGAAAACAAGCTAAAGCTGAATATGGATAAGATTGAACTGTTGCTGATTTTAGAGACTTTTTAGAATTCAAGTGATTTGTCTGTTATGGAGTCATACTGTTGCATATGGGATTACATTTACAATTTCAGGTATTGTCTTGGAAAGAGCATTGTTGAGGACAATACCATAGTAGCTATAGCAAGTGGGGGCTGTTTGTCAGTAGTAACACCCATACTGCACCTTGAGTAGCAGAAAACATAACAGTCTTCAAGCAAGGGAAGCAAGGGAGTGGAAATGATGTTAAATTGTGTGATTTGAATTTCTGCAGAATAATTAATGGAAACCTGTATACATACCAAACCAGAATGCACTGAGTTTTATAATCAGTCCATCTGTGACTTAAACTTTCCATTTTCCACAAAACCAAATCCCTGTGGGCATTAAACACTGAAGCAGTGATGCTTCCCTTTACTCTGGACACAGTATTTGCTGTTTTTGTTACATTTGGACATTTAGAAGGCTAATTAATTTGTGTTAGGAACTATGGGTGAGATCTATGACAAATTAAATGAGATGTACATTATACCTATTATGGTTACAAAGGGCCCCCTAGTGGTAAGGAAAACATGTGTTTTAATAGTCCTATACAGACATTACTCAGTTTATGAACTTTTGAGTTATGAACTTTCATTGATACGAACAAGCCTGTCTGCAACTCCAACCAAAAAGGTTCTAGGAGTGGGAGAAAGCAGGAAAATATGTTTCCTGCATGCCACTTACGTAAGTGGCACAGAAACTAACCTTTTCCTGCCTTCCTCTTGTATACTGTTCACAGATCTATTTGTATATTGTAAGATAAGAACTCTATTGTGCATGTTTTTTATGCTTGTTGGACTTGCGGGCTTATGAATTCTCAGAACATGGCCCATTTGTAAGAAGAGTACTGTCTGTACTGTATCAATGTTTCTCAATCTGGTGTCTTCAAGGAATGTTGGATAATTCCTTTAATCCATAGCCAGCAAAGCATGCCAGCTAAGGATTATGAAGTTCCACACATCTGCTGTGCACCAGATAGGAGAAAGCTATGTTATGGCTCAATTTTTTTAATAATACTTATATAAAAAATTTAATTGAATTGAGAGTCAGTTTTTTCTAGCAGCTAAAGCACCAGGATTGAAACTGGGACACTGAGAGTTCTAGTCCTACCTTGGGTATAAAAGCCAATGGAGTGACCTTGAGTCAGTCATTCTCTCAGCGGAACCAATCTTGCAGTATTATTGTTGTGCTGAAAATAAGAATATCCACCATATGGACAAGTACAATTTGAGTAGAATAATTTAGCCTTATAAGACTGGTTATTTCAAGTGCTGAGGCACAATCTGTCCAGAAGATTAGATTCATGATGTACATGCAAGAACACTTTGTCCAGGGATACTGCTGTTAATAGTTATTTATGAAATAATTTGTGAAATTATAGTTTTTATATTATTTTCTTAAATAGTATACTACTTTGTTTATTTAGTTTTGAATAACTGGTATGTGAATCCAGTCACTGGTTTATGCCATATCTATATTCAATTATGGTTTATTAATTAATGATCAAATTATATACCATCTATGTCTCTGTGTCTATCCTTGACACATACCAAGGTTTCTGCACACCTGATTCATGTAGAAAATAAACTAATTTTCAAAATGAAAATTTGTCGTGCTATGAAACAAAATGCTAGCTTCTAACATGTTTTTATTTTCAAGAAAGCCCCTGGATCCTACACAAGTTTATGACTTCCTTACAGATAAAAAGTTATTGGCAGTTATAATCATATTAAAAAGGCAGAGGCAATAACCTTGAAGAAGAATCTCAACTAAGATTATAGTCAGATAAAAGAAATCTGAATCTTTTTCAACACCACAGTTCAAAAGTTCAAGTTCTTTCTACCCTGCTTCTTCAAAGTCCAGCTTTTGCTTATATTGTCTCCAATAGAGAATTGCTTGTAGAATTCTGATTTTGGAGGTAGACACATCACAACATCTGAATATCTTCTCCCAAGATCTTCACAGCTGCTCTCCTGAGTACTATTCTGTGATTATGTCTTGACTGCTTGTTGCTTTATTAGTGATGGTTGATCCTAAAAGGCAGAAGCCATCTACCGCTATCTACCACTTTGATATGAATTCTAAGGATGGTTGCTATATCCACTGGCCTTAGTTTGGTCTTCTTTATATTTAATTTTAGGCCATGTAGGAAGATTGTTTCTTAGCAAAGAAAGTTGGAAGTGATGTAAGAAACTGGAAACTGACAGAATTGAAAGATAAAAAAGAATGGACACGGATAAGAGAAAGAAACCTCAGGGTCTGATATCAAGGCACAACATGAATATTTTATTGTATTATTTATTATAAAATATTTTATATTTTATTGTATATAATCTAGAAGACAGAGTAGGTTCACAGAGAACATTAAGACCAAACCAACCAAATAATATTTTAATATAGGTGTAACACAGGAACTGGATCAGGAACTGTAATCCTCCCCCCCAAAAGAAGAGTGATTTCCAACTGGTTCTTTGAACTGGCTCAGGATCAGCTCTGAGCCTCTGCCATTCCATGACATTATTGGTAATATCTAATAGATACAATCTTTTTTTTCATAGCTCTTTACTGGTTTATCTGAGATTGCAGCAAAACTCTTTTCTCCTTTTGCATTGCTGAAGCTTGTGGGTGGTTCTGGCCCTAATACCATCTGTAAGTATTTAACTTGTACATCTCTTTTCCACTCCAGTCACAATGTGCAGCTATGATGAAAAGCAGTGGGAAAAGTAAATGGTTGCAAAATGAATTGAAAATGTTAAGAGGGAGGTAGGTGACAGGGGAAATTCTACAGTAATGACTTCTTTGCATTCCGTTATTGGTCAACTAAAAGTGGGTACTGGGTGACTCAGTATTCTGCAGAATTTTGAGCATTTTGAGAATGAAAGAAGTGAAGATGAATGAAGATGGCTTGAGTTGAAAGCTCCTGAAAGAAAAACCAATAGTTTACATAATTTAATCACAATGAATCAAGAATGCTGCAACTGCACTCTAATGCTTAGACCTTTGGTCTAGATGAGATCATATACAGAATATGCTAGTCATTATGCAGGTGAATGAGTTGAACGGTCAAAAGATAAACCTCGTATTGTACTAAATCAGTTTGTTATTAAAACAAGGAATAGACGGATACCATATCTCTATCCCAAAGACATTAATTTCTAGAAAAGGGCAGTAGAAATTAAACAATGAGCATACTATAAATACAGCTAGCATTTGATACACAGCAGTGATATGAATTCTTTCATAACAGCATTGTGGTTTTGTTAAGTAACTCTGCTTACCTGAGCCTTTGTGTCTTGGGAAATAATTTATTCTAGTATATGCCTTGCCAGCCAATAAAAGATTGACATTTACTTACAGTACTTGTTTCATTTTGTTTTCAATATTGCCTTGGTGTCTCAGGATTGATGGTGCTATTGAAGTACTGAAAACTTTGAGCCAGATGAAATATATTTGATAGACAAGCAAGATATACCATAAGAAACTTGCACACTGAATTGCAACATCTCATATTTAAGCTGATTATGTGATATTATCATGCATTACATGTTCTTGCACAATTTTTACTATACTGAATTATTTAACAGTACAGAAGGCCATCATAATGGAGATACATATGGTTGGTTCCATGCTTAATTTTAGACACAGAATTATATAAATTCTATTATATATTATGTAAAGTTCAATCAGTTCTCTGATCTCTCTCAAAATTTCTATAAATATGGAACTGGGAAGGAGTAACTAACTTTAAGTATTGCCTTAGGTATGCGTTGTGTTTCTTGGGAGAATCTACCCTTTTTAAACAAAACACAAATGCCACAAATCCCGTAGATGGATTGCATTAGCTTCCAACTTGCTTGGAGAACAAATCATTTGACCTGGATGATCCTCCTTCGAATCCTTTATGGCTGGGAGTGGATTGGAGTTATTTGGGACTGAGAATGGAAAGAACCAGTCCCAGATCCACCGGCGTTTCTCTCCGTTTGGCTGGCAAAGAACTTAACACTCGAGTTATTGAGAGCTGGTGGATGTTAGTCTTCTCGTCGAGGGGGCGTTTAGGCTTCCAAGCCGTCACCTCTTCAGACCCCATTGGCTTCAGGACTGCGAGGGATAGGAAAAGGTCGGGCCACATGCCCGCATCCCCCCTTCTCCTCCCGGACCTGACGGAACTGCTCTCTCGCCATTTTCCCCCCGCGAAGCCATTTCAGGAGGACGACCCGCCGCTTCCGCCACCCCCGCAACCGGCGGGGAGCGCCTCACGACGGTTCTGCGGGGCCAGCACGACCTCCCCACTCCTGAGCTCCCTCCCGACCCTTCTTCCCCTCCGGGATCGCGGATTGGCTGGTGGGCCGCCTCGTCCCAGAATGCATTGCATGGCGCGTCATTGAACAGAGACCATGATGGCGGCGGCCGCGGCGGCGGGGGGAGCCTCCGAGGTGATCGCTCAGCTGGAGAGCGCGGCCAAAGTGCTGATGGTGAGGGAGCCGCGCGTCTCGGCGGGTCGGCAGATCCGCCGGGGGCGGAGCGGATGATGGGGTGGAATAAGTCGGGTTCTGTCCTTAGGGGAAGCCCCGTGAGTGCCCCTTCCCCGAGGATGGCTCTCTTTGGACTCCTCTAGGGAAGCATCCTCGGATAACCCCGGGAGGTGGCAACGCCTTTCGTGCCCTAGAAACTTTTGCAACAGGACGGGTCTTGCTCTCTCCCAGTCCTTCTTGTCTGAAGGTGCAAACCCCCGTGTATAAGCCTCTTGGATCCCCATCGGGCAAAGACGGGCAGAATCACGTTGCTGTCCACCCTTCGCTTTTGTCCCTGTCGCTTTCCATAACCTCTTTAATGTTGTGTGAGGCTTGGGTTCCATTCATTGATATCATCATATCCCAACATAATTCTTGCCCTTTTTACTTCGACATCCACGTGTTCAAATCTGTAATCAGGAGTGGTTTCCCTCACTTCCCAGTTTCTATCCTGGTTCTCTCCCCTCCTTCCCTTTTAATACAATTTTTCATGTCTCGGATAAGAATGTTTTAAAATCAGCCCCTAATACAGACCCATTTTTCCAATACTGTATATAGCGTATTGCCTTTTTCCTCCCCCTTATATTACACTGCGTTACCGAAATGGCTGTTCAGTTTGCTTTTTGTGTTTCTCAAGGGTGGATGGATATGTAAAACAAGCAAGTTTCAGTAGCAGAACCTTTTCTTTTGTGAAGGTTTTCTGCAAGGCTAGAAACTCATGCTCCAAAATGCTACTTGTGACTAAACTAAAATAACTGCATTTGTTCTCTCTCAGTGAATTAAATATATTAAAACAGGAAAAATCCAAAACTGTTCTCAAAGAGCAAAGAATGCTTGCCTATAATCAGTAATCTTCTAGATTAGCAGCCTTGGCTGTACCAATGTATAGAATGTGTATAGACTTATTGAGTAAATGAATCATAATTTGTTCTACTTCCCAGGCAGCAAATAGTGAACATTTTGTATAATAAGTCCATTCAAAAAAGAAACAAGCTACAATCAGGATAGTTTTATGTAGCTTTGTTACATTGGCTTTCTTTTCTTGAGTTCAGAATGATGCCTTATATATTTTATTTTCCCCCTTCTTAACAGTCCTTTGGTGTGATAGGCTATCAGAGTGCTTTTTGGAAATATCAGGCAGACAGATGATATAAACAAATTAAGAATCCAGATGGATTTGAAATAAGATTTTGAAATTAATTGTAAGAATCTTCCCTGTGGGAAAATGCTGTTTTGAATTCTTAAAAAAATAATTGGAGGGGACTTTGAACACTGAAATTTTACTTACTAATATAGAATGGAGCAATGTCATTTTATTTAGAGATTATTCATACACTTACATGTTACTGAACATATCTCTGTTTCTTGTTATCATAAATACATCAATAGCTCTTTTATGGCAGGTGCTTTACAGTTTAGCTAAATAACTACATGCAATGCAAATAACACTCCTACCACATTAAAAAGTCAGGACAAAAGAGTCCTAGCTAGTCCTTACCCTCCATGCTACAAAGTTTTACTAGAGGGTAGGATATAGCATTCAGATAAATAATAATTCTAAGACGATATAGTCTCTTACTGTACCATATGAGATCTCTGAACATCTAGCTTGGCTCTTAAGAAGTCTAAACTACCTGAGGCAAGAGTTTGTCTTTTTGCTGCTAAGGTTGAGCAATTTTGAAATACAAAGCAGGATTTGCTAATGCAGAAGGTGTGACCCAGGATGCCACTAGATGTGTGCCAGATACTTACTATAGTCTGTACTTGATTGCGAATATATTTTTATAATAATTGTATTGAAATTTAAAATTACAAATAGAAACTAAGAAAAATATAAACAAGAAAAAATAGAAATTGCAAAAAGAGGAGAAATATATAAAAGAAATAAAAGGAAAAATTATAGAAAGAAATAACTTCCCCTTCAACAAGACAAGTGTAAATATTTTCAAAACCTTAATATGTCTAATATTTCAACCCAAATTCTCTTCATCCCATGCGATGCTTTCTTCTACCAATCAATGCAAAGTTTTGGCTTTTTTATCATCTATAGATCTCCAAACCCTCTGAGAGAGAGCAATAAACAATGGGGAATATATATCTAAATGAACTTATTTGATAGACTTTAAGATTGCCTTCTATCTTAGAAAACTTGAATCTAGTCAGGAAATTGGAAATCTCATAAAGTACAGTAATGTGGCTTTAATTTGATCTGTATAATTCTTTTACACAAAGTGGTATTAGTGCTAAAAATCTTAGAGGTTTGCTAAAAATTCTTGATGGTAATGATGAAAATAATGATGTGAAGTGTCTACTAAAATAAATTGTAAACTTCTGGAATTGGTAAAAATGTTTTTTTAAAGAGTGCTAAATAATTTGGCATTACATTATCCCAATTTTATCCACCTAGTTTAATGTTCAGATTGCTTTGTACCATTCTGAAGTTGTAATGTATTCCTTGCATAAGTACACCTGCCAAATAATGCTGAATTACATATTTTAGTATTATTTACCATTGATCTAGTGGCTGAGAATTAACCAAATTCACAATTTTTGCATTTGTGTACTTTTGAGATACAGATTTTAAAGTTTATATATTCACAAGGTAATTCAGGAGGTTTAATCCCAAACTAAGAACCTTACTATTACAACTTTAGACTACAATTTTATAAGCATATGTTTGGATATTAGTGCTACTGAACTAAGTGAAGTTTGATTTTGAGTAAGCATGTTTAGGATTGCATTTTCAAATAGCATGTCTTAATAGATATAATAAATGTATATACCTGCTACTTGTATCTTGAACATATCCATAGTTCTGTTCATTTGTCACTTTGCTAGTTTTAAGCCAAATATCTAGTAGAAAATGTGAATAATTTTTTATCAGATTTGCCCAAATTGCAAATATTTGATGACCATAACTGCAAATATCTATACTGTAATTGTATGAAGGCTAGAAATGTACAAATCTGTAAAAAGTGAAAAACATGATGGAAATTGTTTTTTTCTAGTTTTCCCCAGGACCATATATGTGTGTATGTATGTATGTATGTAGTCCTTGATGTACAACAGATCATTTAGCCACTGTTCAAAGTTACAATGGCAATGAAAACAATAACTTATGACCATTTTTCACACTTATGACTGTTGCAGCTTCTCCAGAGTCATGTAATCAAAATTCAAATGCGTGGCAACTGGTTCATATTTATGATGGTTGCTGTGTCCCAGGTCATGTGATCACATTTTGCAACCTTCTAACAAACGATGTCAACGGGAAAGCCATATTCACTTAGCCGTGTTACTAACTTAATAACTGCACTGATTCATTTAACGGTGACAAGAAAGTCATAAAATGGGGCAAAATTCACTTAACAGTTGTCTCGCTTAGCAAGAGAAATTTTGTGCTCAGTTGTGGTCATAAGTTAAGGACTAACTGTAGCTCCCTGTTCTTCCCAGTTGACTTAGTCTTCTTCCCGGTTGCTATCCCTAGCAAAGACCATTTCCCTAAACATTCAGCTTTCTTGTAGTAGTTGGAACAGCTACTAAAGGTGCCAGCAATACCAATGAGACCAGTTTTCGATGCTTCAGGTCTTTAAATTTCTTAGAAACGGTAGTGCTGATTGAGGGGAGGCAGATTTTAGTTTAATATGTGATACTTGGATACATTTTGTAAAAATGTCAGTGAATGCATTCAAAAATTAACTTCTTTTTCTTTTTGGTGTAATTAAGCTCAGAAGACTATCAGAGAAAGCAAGGTGTAGCAACTTTGATTGTAACCGATGTTATACATGCTTTACTCTGTGGCAACTTTATGAATCAGAGCTGTCTGCATATTAGTATGTACTGCCATCTGCTTGTAAATCTAGAACAGGGGCCCCCAAACTTGGCAACTTTAAGACTTGTGGACTTCAACTCCCAGAATTCTCCTGCCAGCTATGCTGTTGT
Organism: Naja naja; assembly: GCA_009733165.1. Classification (NCBI taxonomy): domain Eukaryota; kingdom Metazoa; phylum Chordata; class Lepidosauria; order Squamata; family Elapidae; genus Naja; species Naja naja. The sequence continues at coordinate 41,744,738 of CM019152.1, forward strand.
TGCCAAGTTTGGAGACCTCTGATCTAGAACATAGTACAGTGCAAGTCGTCCTTGACTGACAACAGTTCATTTAGCGACTGTTTAGTTACAATGATACTAAATAAAATAAACTTATACCAATGACCAGTTTTCACACTTAACCGTTGCAGCATCTCCATGGTCACATGATCAAAATTCAAGTGCTTGGCAACTGACTCATATTTATGACGGTTGCAGCAGTGTCTCGGGATCATGTAATCACCTTTTACAATCTTTTGAGAAGCAAATCAATGGGGAAACCACGTTCGCTTAACGATCGTGTTACTAACTTAATTACTGCAGTGATTCACTTAACAACTATGGCAAGAAAGCTTGTAAAATGGTACAAACCTCACTTAACAAATGTCTCACTTAGCAATAGAAATTTTATGCTCAATTATGGTCATAAAGTCGAGGACTACCTGTACAGTAAAGCAAGCAGACAGAAGTCTTGCCAGTGAGAAAGTTCTCTTCTGAAAATAATCCTGAAGAATGGGAGGTAATTCGTGATAATCATGCCCAGCTTCTAAATACTGTCTGTAACATTGCTGGCAGGAGATCAGGCATCCCTAAAATTTGTGGTTTCTAGTTGATTAACTTTCAAATCCCATAATTTTTGCAAATAGAGCTATTAAAATTGCTGAGATTTGCTAGTCATGACCAATCTACGTCTCACTGATTTCACTAAGTATATTCTCAGTGTGACTAAGTAGGGATCAAACCTTAAGCTTTTATACAATACTGTATTCTTACAGTTGATAATTCAGATAATACCTTAATGTATTCTGTGTCATGACTGATGATCTTGGCAGGGGCTGTGCTCTGAAAGTTGCCTGTAAATATTTTAAACAAAGAGTTAGTTATAGAATTTTTGCCTTTGCCAATAATGTGTTTGAGGAAAGGATATGAAAGACTCAGTAAAAGTATGTAGTACTTTCATTATTATAGAACATTCTCTAAAGCACTATTCCAAAACTTTCTATTTTCCTGTAATGCATCTCAAACACATCAGTTTGAATAAGTTCCTGTGAAGGAGTATGGGGCTATTACAGCAACTGGAATGAAAATTTGGATAAATGAATATTGCAAACATAAGGTGGCTAATCTAGTTGAATTGGGGTATTTTTTAGAGAGAATTGATTTATTGTAAAAAAATCACATCATCTAAGGATTTTGTGACACCATGGAAAAAATAATTTCAATGTTGCATGCTAAATTCCACATACAAATACATTTTAATCCCATAGCCTTTCATGAATAAGGAAGTTCCTTCCTTCCTAGCAAAATACTTACGCTTGCCTGAAAAAAACACTTAACACACTGACCTGGCTCACACAACATACAAAGCCATAATATAATTTGTTTGCCTTTGGCTTAGCATGTTATACAAACCCAGTCAATTATGACTTATACAGTAAGCATGCCTAAGTAAGTAAGCAAATCATGGCTCAGTGCAGTATGTGAATTTAATTACTGATTCCAATGTTTTTTTTGTATTTTAACAAATGCTACAGCTTTCAGTATTAAATATCAAAGAGAGTTACTCTACACATAGATTTCTATAACATTTAATTTTGGGATTTCTCAAGAGCTTAAAACACCAAATTCTGCACAAATGAATATTTAGATTAGCTAAATATTCTTCTTAATTGTGATTTTGATGGTTTATTTTTATTTTTGTTGTTGACTTTCTGCTAAGAATAGCTTTTAAACAGAGATACTATCTTTAGATACGGTCTTGATTCAATATTACTTATAGAATAATAAAGAAAAATATTTTTCTTTCTTGTAAATATTTATTCTTTCAATTTGTAAATTGCCCTTTCTATTTCCTTTTTTTGTCTCCCTTTAGTTCCTAAATACTTTAAAAAATAAAATACAATAGAGATTAAAAATATTGAATTGTGTTGAAAGTGCCTGTTAAGAATGTTATATCAACAAATTCTGATTTTGGATATAATCTCTGTAAGAAAAGGTCTGTTTTCTTCATCTACAGCCCTTGACCCTGGACTGTTTTTGAAGGAGTCCTGTATTGCTGATAGCATTAGACATCAGCTACACAACTAAAGTAAAATTTATCATCTATGTACAAATATTGTTATGTTAGTTTTATATCGTGCCTTTCTCTGGCTTTTCAAAATGTTCTCCTAAAAAGTGAATTATAATTATTTATCCCTAATATCTTGAGAGCAGCATATATTTTAAACTGGTTTTCTATGTGGCCTATTGTCCTGATTTTCAAAAACTTCCAAGAACTTGCATTTTTCTATCTTTTTTTTACATTCCAGCACATCCTTTCCCGTGACCTTCACTTCCCTAGTTCAGTTCAAAGGCTTCCTGCTTTCTCAGAAGATTATACTCTTCCTGTATTTTCTCAACATCTGTAAGATCGATTTCTTTATCTTCTTTCAAATCTCTCTTCAAAATGCTGCTTTTTCATTAACCAACTGGCAAAGCTTTCTACTTCCTCTTGTATGCCATCATGGGTAAAAATTCTGGGAATCATAGTCCTAACGAATCTGGAAAGCAGTAGCTTGAGGAAATCTGACTTAGAGTGATCACACCTGTAATAAAAGAGTAGCCTGCAGGTTTCAGTTATTAAATCCCTATTTTACATCTTGCTTGTGCTTCTTTTCATATGACTGCTTGTACCTTATCAAATGTTATATTCCAAGCTCATTGGAACAACAATCTATCTTTTTTTGCTATCTTTAATAACTATTTTGCCCAGTGATCCACCCACCCACCCCTCTTTTTTTTACTACTGGTTCTGTGGGCATGATGTGGCTTGGTGGGCGTGGCAGGGGAAGGATGACATCATGTGACCTCATTTACTGACAGCAATCCCCATTATTGTCATTAACTGAATCCCACTAGACAAAGATCTACCCTAATCCAAGCCATTCCTGGATTGTCCCTCCTAGTAAGGAGCTTCAGTGAGATAAGTGCCTCCTCTTGAAAGCACTCCATACACACATACCTGCCCCCCCCTTGTCTCTTCCCTTTCTGGCCTGCCCAAACAGCAGCAATCTTTGCAGTGATGGTGCCATCTCCACCAAGGCCTCTACTCCAGCACCACCATCACTGCTGTAGCAATAGCACTTAGACTTATATACCACTTCACAGTGCTTTCCAGCCCTCTCTAACCAGTTATAGAGTCAGCATATTGCCCCCAACAGTCTGGGTCCTCATTTACCCACCTTGGAAGGATGGAAGGCTGAGTCAACCTTGAGCTTGGTGAGATTTGAACTGCCAAATTGAAGGTAGCTGGCAGTCAGCAGAAGTAGCCTGAAGTACTGCATTCTATCCACTGCACCACTGCTACTCAGGATATCATTCAAACCCTGGGCCCCAGCCCTGGCCACAGCCAGCAACCTCAGTGCCGCAACACAAAGCCCAACCACTCCCGCCATCTTGCACTCTGCCTGCTCTGCCCTGCCCATTTAAAGTTTGCATTCTTTCATTGCTGATGAAGTGCATGTGGCATGGCCTTATGTGAGGCAACTCCTGGCCATGCCAGACTTTCTTCCCAAGGCCGCTTGTGCTGTTCTCCAAAAAGCATGCATCATTCTTGCAATGCTTCAGAAAGCTTCCAGGACAGAGCCCTGTGTGGCCAGTAACTTCCTCACCTAGGGTCAGTCTAGGCTGCCTCATCAGCAATGGGTGAAAGACCATGAAGGGCACCTGGTTGTGTGGCAGGGCCTGCGGAGCACAGAGCGGTGGAGGTGGCTGGGCCCCTTGGGTTGAAATGACTCAAATTGGCACTTCTCAATGGTAGTGGTGCTAGAGATGCAATACAGGTAGTCCTCAAGTTACGACAACAGTTGAGCCCAAAATTTATGTTGCCAAGTGAAACATTGGTTAAATGTGTTTGCCCCATTTTACAACTTTGCTTACCACAAGTTGTTAAGTGAATCATTGCATTTGTTAAGTTAGTAACCCGGTTGTTCAGTGAATTTGGATTCCCCATTGACTTTGCTTGTCAGAAGGTTGCAAAAGGGGATCCCATGACCCCAGGACACAACAACCATTTGTGCAAGCCTCTGAATTTTGATCATGTGACCGTGGGGTATGCTGCAATGGTAGTAAGTGTGAAAAATGGTCCTGAGTCAGTTTTCAGTGTTGTTATGTAACTTTGAACGGTCACTAAATGAACTGTTGTAAGTCAAGGGCTACCTGTAGAGGCCTAGGGCAGAGGTAGTCAGCTGAGACTGAGATTGCTGAAGACCCTCAGACAGCCGGCTCCAGGGCTGCTCCAGAGAGGAGTGCTCTGTGCAGGGCTGCCAAATGGACAGAAATAGGGTGAGGGTGCAGAGTGTTGAAGCACCCCATAAGTGATAAGTGCACTTAGTTTGCCAAACACCTGAATTTTGATCGCCATAACATTGGGGACCAGTCATAAGTACTATTTACGTCACAGCTTTGAATGGTTGTTGGAACGAATGGTCATTAAGCAGGGAGTAATTATAATATATTATATAATCTATCACACTAAATTATTTTTCGTGCAATTCAAAGGCAAAAAGATGTTTTGGAGCACTTGGAAATGTTCCTTATAGCACTTACCTGCAATTCATTAAAGCCGCTACATCTTTTCTTGAGGTGGCAGGTAACACAGCTACTCTTCGTGGCTACAAAGAAAAGACAAGTGATTTTTGAAGGAGTTGTACAGAAGTGTGAACTCAAATATTCAAAAAACCTTTTGCCTTTGGAGCTCTATATTTATATTGCTCGGAAGGGAAAAAAAATCCATACCTTCTTTGCACAAGTTCAGGAATACTTGATAAAAAACATTCCTTTGAAAACTAAATTCAGAACCTAAGTTACAAGACAATCCATGTAAAGAAGAGAGGAGTTTCAAAAATACTTTTACTTTTGTTATAATGACGACTCATCCGTTTGGGGGAAAAAATCCACTGAACGAGCAAAGAAATCGTTAAGTTTAAGCAGCTGTCTGGATTGCTGTTGAAGTCTTAATTAGACATCCAGAAATTTCCAGAAATGAATTTCGTAAGCAAAACAGTTTTTCTTCCTTGTGAGATACAAAGTTAATGCTCCTGGTTGACCAGCACAAATGTTACAATTTATTTTGTAACCAAAATAGGATATATTTGGACCCACAATTTTGCCTAGAATTGTAGCGTTTGATGCGGATTTATATTTCGAAAGAGTGGTCATTTGCACAATGGCACTTCCTTTCCCCTCATTTTCCTGCACATCTCCTTCTCTCTGCCTCCTGCCCCCCAAACTCTCACATAAAGGGAGAGGAATTGCCAAGTTCTCTTGATGGAGACCATTCCTGTGTTCCTTAGCTGTGAAATTGCTTATCCGAAGCAATATAAATTCCTTAAGCACTGTCTTGTTAGTCAATTTTTAGTGTTTCCCTCATTCCTATGTGTTATAAAATGTTCATTGGGCTTTTTTATTACTATAAATTAATGTACTGTTGTCAGTTTTTCCCAAGCCATCTATAATTCTCATAAATCCTTATAACATTAACAGGGCCTGGGATAATTTGTCTAGACAAAGCTTTCCTAAGTTCAATATGGTCATTAAAAATATTGCTGTTACAACTTCTTTGACTGATGTTTTCTCTAAGTAATAAAATTTGTCAAGCGTGGGTTTGATCCCAAGCATCATTATGCTTCTTATTGTAGAGTGTTTGAATAAGTTGTTCCTTTATTGACTTGTCCTCTTAAAAAAGCCATTGAGCCATCTTTTGTATCTCTTGGACTAATGAAAACATGCTTGCCTTGTCTTTCCAGTACATTCTTATTCTTGCAGCTTTTTAAAGAAAACATTCTTTCAATATGCCTTACCAGAAGAGCAAAATATTTTATTGGTTGCCGAAGTAATTTAATAGTACTGTAACTTAATAGCAAATAATATTTGATCTGGAGGTATTCGGCAGAGCTGTAAGTTCCTTTGAAGTATGTGTATGTTAAATTGTGCAACTTATTGAAGTCTTGCAGTTAGAAGAGACCAGATTTGAGTTTCAATCAAGTGAAAGTAATAATTTCATCACTTTGTAATAATATAAACTGTTTATGGTTTCTCGGGTGTGTTTTGTATCTACTGCTTATACAAGATAATGCACACATATTTTAGCAAGACTGTAATATGCCCTTTGTGTGTAAAATTACAGATATTACAAAAGTCTCACAAATCCCTTAAGTTTAGGCATTTGTACAGTGCTCTGCTATGATTTTATTCAGTTGCAGTTTTCTTGTAATTGGGACCATAATTCCTTTTGATAAGCTATGCAGTTGTAAAATGCAATGTCATGTGACCTGCCACTTAATGATGGCAGTTCCAGCGATCCCCAGGTACCACTGTTAAGTGAGGACCATGAAGGTCACTATAAGCAAAAACCTCACATGATCATGAACCTCAATCACATGACCATGGGACACTGCAACAATTGGAAATCAAGGGCAGTTGCCAAGGGCTTAGACCATGATTGTGGGACTGTAGTGATTCTGCACTGGCTAGAACTTTGAGGACTGTTATGTTAGGTGCAAGTAACCAGGAACAGGAAGCATTAAAAGTTTATTACATGCAGCTTATACACAAGAATCTAATTACTAATGGTCAAGCCAAACTGGCGCTAGATAAGGGTTAATGGGGGGGGCTGGACTTAGGCTCTTGTGAGAATGCAATGACATGTTTAATCCTGCCCTTAGGCTCAGCTTGTTTATCTCCTACATAGCCATAACTACCCCTTGTTCAAGCACAGTCAGAAGTTTAAATGGTCACTGAATGTGTGGTTGTTAAATGAGGAACACTTGTACTTGTTAATTTATATATAGATCTTCTATCCTGATAGAACTATGGATCCATTCCCTTCATCATAGCCTCATATGAAACAGTTTGATGGAACTCTCAGTGTTAGAACAATGGATGAAATATAAAAACTTTGCTTTCACAGGCATTTCTTTACATGGGTTGTGCTGTGAAAATGCCAATGTCATGTTCCATGAAATAATAGGTGAGAGAAGAAGATGTTGGCTGGATAAAGGAGAGAAAGATAACGACCTTTTGCATAAGAGTCTTACAGTTAATGAAATATATCTTGTGGGATTCATGAGACTTTTATCTCTACCATTTATTTATGAAAGCTTTTTCTGGACTTTGTACTTATTCTACCACCTGGAACCGTATTTTGGGAAAGTATTTTGATCTTTGTAGTGAGTTGGCCTCACGTAACTTACATTACAACCCAACTTTTATTTCATGCCAACAGATGGCAGTACCTCCCCGGTTATGTCTGATTTTAGAAGCTAAACCATGTTGGCCATGTTTGGTTGGGGGACCACTTGAAACCAAAGGCTAAAAATCCTGGAAGAAGGCAGTGGCAAACAGCATCCTTGCTAAAACTGCATATATGGCATTTGCCAGAAATTGAATATAACTCAAAGGAGACTTCATCTTTTTAGTGATTCTAATTAATCAAACTCAATATGAGCAATCTTGTTTTTTTTCTGAATCAGTGCTGGAATTGCACTAGAGGGCAGCATGCTACTACACTACAGTGCTTGAAAATTCAGGTTTCTAATTTGTAGTTTCTTCCTGGGAAAAAGTAGAGCCACCTATTCCAGTATTTTTACATAAATGAAGTTAATTTGAACGTGTGCCATTTTGTATACGGGAAAACGACAGTAAAGAATATCTTAATTATTTGCATGCTACTGGTAAGAATAAGTTTATTTGTAGAACTATGATTTATTGATATATCTTATTTGGTTGCTGATCAGCCTTCAGAAATGCTAATAAAAAATATCCTATCACAGTCATGATCACACTGTAGGCATGTTGCCTTCATAAATTGATATGTCACAATATAACAAATACATCAATAACCGATCCAACATTCTTTATCAGTACGAAGATACATAATATTGGAGTTGGAAAGAGCTTTTTTCCACACTTAAATTGGCATTTCATTACCTTTTCTATGAAATATTGGAAAAAATCTCAGTAGAATAACTTTCCCTAGTTTGGGTATCCATCAGATGTATAGGCTTTAAGCCTCAGAATTCTCTACATGTCTATTCTGGTAGGAATTTCTGAGAACATCTACACATTGGGATGGCATCCACACAGGAGAAAAGCAGCAATAGGACGATTTGATGAATGCAACTAAATTATTCATTTGAACACATCTTCAGGGTACTATTGAAAACCACATCATAACATTACCATTATATATATTATTACTTGTTATTGGAGATTATACCACCATTTCTAGGGATGTTTGCACATTATTGATTTCATTTGGTTGTTTCTTGGTTTTAATCCTGTTTTCATCTTCCAAAGTCACATTTGCAAAACGGATGACTGTACAAATCAATATCATCTGATCTGCAAAAATCCACATAAGTGCTAGATTTCCATCTAGCTAAGAGTTACCATTTCTGTATTTATTTCTTTATTGCGAACTGTCATCCAGAATTTGTAAGCCAAATATAGTTGTCCTATTACACTGTCATATCAAATGGTGCTAATTACATAGCATAGACTGGGTTGGATTAACAGGTGGCTTGGGGGCCATGGTGGCTCACGTGGTAAGACGCTGGGCCTGCGCACTGCTGAGGTTAGCAGCTCGGTGGCTCAATTCCCGTGAGTGAATAAACTACTGAAGGATAAGAAAGGAGCCTTCCTCAACTGCCTACCGGCATTCAGGCATCCCGCGGGTAAAGTTAACACCACCCGTAAAAATTCCTTTCACAGAGGCAGCAAGTCACCTCGGTGATCCCTGGCTAACAGTGCCATACGCTAAATAAATAAACAGGTTGGAATATAATACTTTAATGATCTAAGTTAAGTGATGAACTCTCATCTGATTTACTAATTAGTTGCTACTTTATTATTACCACTGCCTCAGTACTACCTTAATTCAGTGTATTATTTTATAGATGAAAGTAAAGGCTTTTTATTGTGATATATACTCAAATAAGAAATGGCAATTTTCCATATTCCATAGTTAGAAAGAGTCTTTATTTTCTCTGTAGGCACCACCCTCCATGGTCAATAATGAACAACGTCAGCACGCCGAACACATATTTTTATCATTTAGAAAATCAAAATCGCCGTTTGCAGTTTGCAAACATATTTTAGGTAAGTCCTATGTTTCAATCAGTGTACCATTAATTCATATTCATGTAGCTTTCTAAAACAGGCTAAGGATATATGCGTGAAATACTGTTTTTTTTTCTAGCAATGTCGATATGGATTTAGATTATACATGTGTAAGAAATTAATATTAATAAGGAAAGCTTCATAAATAGCCAGATAAAGTTTAACAGAATACAGATAGTCTTCAGTTAACAGCTGTCTCGTTCAGCAACCATTTGAACTTACAACAGCAGTGAAAAAGTAGGTTTACAATTTGTCCTTGAACTTACTGCCATTGCAAGGTCCTTGTAATGATACGATCATGTTTAGTGCACATTGCAACTGGCGCTCATATATGATGTCATCCTGTGGTCACATGATTTCCATTTGTGACCCTCACAGCTGGCTTCTGACAAGCAAAATCAATTGGAAAACAAACAGGTAGTAGTAGCATGTCGCAGTCATGTGACATTGTGTTAAATAGCTATGGATGATTTGCTTAACAACTGCAGTGAAACTTACATCTTTGAGTCAGGTATAGTCATGTGATGTTTCACTTAATGATCACTTCAATTAGCATTGGACTTGCTAGCCGCAACAGCAGTTGTTAAATGAGGAATACTTGTAGAACTATTTTATTTGGTGTTTTAATTGAAGCAGTGTTGTTACTGAATAGAAATGTCTGGGGAAGATGTTACAAAAGCATCCAAAAATACTAATAATAGAAAAATGTTAATGGGAAGTTTGATAAAGACAATGGTGTACATAACGGATGTCAAACTCACGGCATCATGTTTCTGTCATGTTTTTTCTGACATTTTTCCCCCTTCGTGGAGCTGGGATGGGCATGGCCTATATGTGATGCATCCAGCCTGTGGGCTGCCAGTTTGACACCCCTGATGTACATGCTTCTCAGGAAAAGCTTATGCACTAGTGGGATAGAATATTCTGGTTTCAAAGTGCTGTTTTGTGTTTTCTTGCTAGTGAGTTGGGCACAACAGCATCATCCTTTTAGTGGCTTGGGTATATGATTGTGGCTAGGATGGTGTTAATACACTGAATTGGAGGACAGCAAAATATTATGGAATATTTTCATGTCACCACTGGATTTCACTGGGAGAATTGTTTCTAAAAATGTCTGCTTTTTGCATTAATGTGTGACCATTCCTTTTAAAAATCACTTTGGGTTTAACACTTATTTATGCCTAATATTTACTTACTTCTAATTTTAACTTGCTGATGGTAGTGCTTTGGTAACTTGTTGTTTTTGCTGTTGATTTATGTATTTTTATATATATTTTTAAATATCTGCTGACATTTATATATCTGTGTTTGAATGTTGTAAAGGACAGGTTTATAATTGCTATGAACCCTTTAGAAAAAAGTATGTCCTAAAATCCAGCCTAGAATTTCAGACAAAAGTAAAAATAAAATTAAAATAATATTTTTCATTGGTGATCTACAAGATATGTGTTTCAAGCTTTTGCCTATGGATTATGAGTTTATAAACCTGCATTTCTTTAACAGAAACTAGTAAAGTGGACTATGTCCTTTTTCAAGCCGCCACAGCGATAATGGAAGCAGTTGTACGAGAATGGATTCTGTTGGAAAAAAGCAGTATAGAATCACTACGAACATTCCTTTTAACGTATGTCTTACAAAGGCCAAAGTAAGTACAGAGCATGGTTTAAAACATTTGTATAGGTTCTTGAATAACAACTTTAAAAATTATATGCTTTCCAATTGAGACAGATAAAATCCACATAATGAATTGGCTTCTGTTTTTATGGCCAAAGAAAACATAATTCACTGGTGGAGTCAGTGTTGCATATACAAAGGGGAGTTTCTGTCCCTGAGATTTCTAGTTTAAAACATGATGTCAAATGTAATGGAGAGACATCTAGGATGATTCCAGAGACAATATTAATTGGAATACAGACCACTTGGTATATGTGATATATAAGAACTTCTTATGTTCACGTGCATGTTAGTAGTTGGTGGTTGTTGTTTGGGACCTCTGAGATTCTTTCTAGAAGTGGGTGTAAATTAAGAGATGTTTCACTCTTGGTAGGGCCACTCTAAAAGTAACAGGGTAGTCATACCCTCCTGGAGGTTTTGCTTATTGGGTTTTTGCTGTTCATTGATTGCTCTGTACAAGCTTTGAATGATGCACAAAGGGCAGCTTAAAGGAGAGAAGAAGCAAAAATGAGAAAGATCCTTGTCTTTATTTATTTATTTATTATTTTTATTTTATTGGTCTTATATGCCGCCCCATCTCCGAAGACTCGGGGAGGCTCACAGATTAAAACATATAAATACAATAAATAATTAAAAAGAAATTAAATCACTAAAGCCCAATAAAACCAAATTAAAATTTAAAACTATCCCACACCCCCCGGTAAGGTGATCACAGCCCGACTTGGTCAAATAGCCAGGTCTTCAAATCTCAGCGGAAGGTGCGGAGGTCAGGGGCCAGGCGGAGGTCCAGAGGCAGTTGATTCCATAAGTTGGGGGCCGCCACAGAGTAGCGCCGCCGGGGGACCGCCAACCGACATTGGCTTGCCGACGGGACCCCGAGGAGCCCCCGCCTGTGTGCCCATACAGGGCGGTTGGTTCTCAATATCGGTAGGAGGCGCTCCCTTAAATATTGTGGACCCATGTCGTGTAGGACTTGAATGTTAAAGCCAAAACCTTGAACCTTACTTTAAGTAAAGTTATCTTCTTAGTCTTACATAAAACATGGGTTAGGGTACATGAGTAATTAACATATGCCTCTCCATCTCATAGATATTGTAATAGGCTTCTCAGAAAAAGAAGATGGCAATTTGCAAAATATTATTAAGTACAGGACATTTACATGGTTTTCCTTTATTAGGAAAACAGATAGCTGCCTCCCCAGCATTTCTGCAGGTGACAAGCAAAAGGATCAAGAAAACTGTCTTAACAAACTGTAAAGATAAATAGGCTGCTAAAATAAACATATCCCCAGTTGCTAAAGTTTTATAACCTAATTCCATTTTTTTATTTCAATTCATAATGATTAATCTTCCAAGATAATGTTTGTTAAATATTTTAATGTACACCTGAGAGCGAAAACCTATTGCTGACTACAGACTGCAGTTTCAACTATAACTGCTGTGAATGAAAACATTAAAACCATTCACTAAGTCTAAAAGTACATTTGAAAACCAATAAGCAAAATAGCTAACATCAGGGCTGAATCTATTTCTTGATCCAAATAAACAGATTCTGGAATTTAATTCAGCCAGATTAAAAAAAACGTTGTAAACAGCCACAGTCACTATATAACAATTTAATAAATAAAAGTAAAAACTCTGCTGTGTATATACAAGCTGTGCCAATTACAGTGGAGATGTTACACAGGCGATGCTGCAGGATATGAACTGAATCTGTCCCAAAGACTCCCCCTGCCCCCCAATAGCCTCCTATGCTTAGGGGGCCAGGTAGCATTTGGGGTTAGGAAATACCAGTCTGACATTTGCCCATTGCCTTCAGCCTCTCTGAGTAAAAGAACCAGTTGTTCCACCTTCCCTTAAATATGTAGTAAGAGATTACTTTTTCTGTGTTCATCAGAATTTTCCTCAGCTTCTGGGTCAGGAGAAGAATCTGCCCAAAATGTCAGAAGATGGGCCTTTCCCGTTTCCATAAATTCTGCCTGCAAGGGAATTGTTTGCTTCCACACAGAGAAAAATTAAATGCTAGGTCAGTGAGGATGCTGAAACCTAAATGAAAAGGCTGGCAGGCCAGGCCACATCCTACACACATGCCAGAGATTCCCTCTTCCTGGCTTATAAGAAAGACTCTAAGGCAACAGAAGAAAGAGAATTTTATGGCTGATCAGCCCAGTCATTCCTGCTTTCTAAAAGCAGTACAACTAAGAAGAGTTTGTGTATTTTTGCTTTGCAAACAATAATGTCATTTTGATCAGTGCTGAATATATTTTATATTTTATTTTGCAGCCTCCAGAAATATGTACGGGAACAGATATTGTTAGCAGTAGCAGTAATAGTGAAACGAGGGTCTTTAGACAAATCAATTGAATGCAAGAGCATTTTTCATGAAGTCAGTCAGTTGATAACCAGCGGCAATCCCATAGTGGTAAGTTATCACGTTTAAAAACATATTTTTCTTTACATCTTCCAGGACATTTTTTTCCTGTCATTATACTAATTATTTACTTTCAGGAATAATTTAAATCTCTCTCTATGCTTGTGTCTTCCAAATCTGCTGGAATTGCTGTGTCCATTGAGCATTCTCAAGTCACAGTCACAGTTGGAAGTTAAGAGTTGAGGAAAAAGGCATTAATTCAAAGAGATTCCCCATTCTGCTCCAGGAGTAGATCAGGCCTAAGCTGCTCAGGGGGGAAAGTTTGCCATTAAAAGGTAAAAGGATAGGCAGCTGTACAACATATTTAGCAATTGAAGTATAGCAATAAATTATGTCCTGTTATTCTGACACCAATGGTATTGCTATGCTTGGATTCAATTTTGCTCGTTAATTACAGCATAAATTGTTTTTGAGTCTCATATATTTTGACATCCCAGTCAAATTATTAAATGATAGATAGAATAACAGAATTGGAAGGGATCTTGGAGGTCTTCTAGTCCAGGAGTCGCCAACCTTTTGGACTTCAGGGACCACCAAACTCATAATTTTAAATCCCGCTGACCAGAGACCCTGGGAAAATCGCAAAAAAAGTCTGCAGGAAAATTCCCCACCCTGTTTTCCTACTGACCGATCATTCCTTATTTGGGGGATCACAGGGTACCGTCTCCAGCTCTGTTCTCGGGGGAGGGGGAGAGTGAGAGAGACTTTTGGCTTCATGCAAGGGAAGCAGCAGAAGTCTTTCTTTCCCTCAAACTCCGCCAGAAATGAGTCTCTGTGAGACTTGTCGCCGGCGCAGCCTCTTGGAGCAGGATGCCTAGCAGGGTCCCAAAGACTCATTTCTGGCAGAGTTTGGGGGAGAGAAAGAAGGACTTTTGCTGCTTTCCTTGTGTGCAGCCAACAGCAGAAGAAGAAAGAAGCGGAAAGAAGCAGCCCGGTGGCCAGGCCAGGCGTGTGGGGTGAGTGGGGCAAGGTCCCCCTCCGCCCTTTCCCCCTCCCCGCACTACCTCGTGCAAGCGACTTCATAATGCAAGCGACACAAGCCTTGTGTGTTCCTTGTGTTCCTGTGCAGCTTGGATTAATTGTTTTGGGGGGTGCTTTGGGGTGACATTTCTCTGCGGACCATCAACATTTTCTCGCAGACCACCAGTGGTCCCTGGCCCACTGGTTGGCAACCACTGTTCTGTTTCAACCCCGCTGTTCAGGCAGGAAAGCCCTATACCATTTCAGATAAATGGTGGCCCAATCTCGTCTTAAAAATGCCCAGTGTTGGAGCATCCACAACTTCTGAAGGCAAGTCGTTCTACTGATTAATTGTTCTAACCATCAGGAAATTTCTTTTAGTACTAAGTTTTCCCAGATAAATGTTGAGGTTGTCAGAGATGTTCTTTGTATTTCGTTTGGTTTACATCTGTTCCTAGCTGTTTCTGTCTGTAAGTCAGCTGTTGGAATGGTCTGAGGAAAGACCTTTTCCATTCCCTGGGGAAGTGGTAGGGCTGGGTAGAAGGGGTGTGTGCCGACTCTAAACTGAAGATGGCAACATAAAATTTACTCGTGTTACATTTTTAGAAGCCGATGAGGAAATATCCTCCACCCTCTCATGAAGCTGTAAATAGAATTCCAGCACCTTATTTCCACTTGCGCCATTAGTTCCAATTCCATATGCTGTGCCAGAAAATGTTCCACTCTGGAAATGAGTTATCTGTACTGCTTGCTAAAACCTTTGGTAGCTAAAACAGAATGGTCTGAGTGAGCTTATCTGCAATAAAATGAAACCAATGCTATGTGTATAGCAGCAAAAAAAAGTCTAAGAATAGCACAACACATGTCACGGTGCTACAAAATGTACAGATATTTGTAAAATCCTTTACTTGTAATGATGACAACTTCAACCTTATTTTAATAAAGTATAAGTTGAGTATTTGTGAGCCATTTCCCAGCTTTGTGACTACTTGAAGTACTATGTTTTAGCTCTCATTGGAAGATTAGGACAAGGTACAACTTATGAATTATTAGCAAAAATAATTCATACTTAGCAATGTTTCTCCTCTCATCTATTTGCATTCTGACCAAGGGAAACTATTAGTTTTCAGGATATTCAACTCCAAATCTGTGTTATGCTCCCAAGTGAGTTTTCAGATATCAATCAAAATAATAACTTTGCTTTTCAACACTTAGAAAATGGTTCCATACTACACACGCTCTGGAATATTATTTACAAAGACTTACTACATTATTGCCAAGTATGGGATATTTCTATTGTACATTTACATTTACATGTCAACTGTTTATTCTGTAAACCCAAGATGACATACATAGTTCCTTTCTTACCATTTTATCCTCACAACAGTTTTATAGGGCTAGGAGTTAATAATTACTGAGTTCCTACATCTCAGAAGAATTGTCTCTTCTGCCATAGTGTAATGCCACCAACTTTCTTAGAGTCGAAGCTGAGCAACCTGTTTTAACATTTGATTGAGTTAAATTTGATAGTGCTAAGGCCTAGTGCAGGCTGCATGTTTATGATCTCTTAGTAACAGTCCTATTTTTCTTTTTAATTACATTTATATGCCGCCCTTCTCCGAAGACTCAGGGCAGCTTACAATTTTTGGGATACAACCCAGTGCGCTCAGCAATAGCCTTCATTCCATTGTATATGCCTGCTTATTACTAAGCGGCAATTTTACAAAGTCAGCTTATTGCCCCCAACAATCTTGGGTCCTCAATTTAGCTACCCCGAGAGGATGGAAGGCTGAGTCAACCTTGAGCCTGGTGGGATTCAAGTCTGCAGTAATTGCAGGCAGCTGGAACTTAAGTGCTAGGCATTTAACAGCCTGAGCCACCAAGGCTCTTTTTTGTACAGTTGATTGGTTGATATTATGTACCATCAAATCGTGTTGGCAACTACATATATTAGCAACTACATATATTTTCTCCTTGACAATCTGTTTTCATATTTAACCAATGGTACAGGTAGTCCTCAACTTATGACCACACTTGACCCCATGTTGTTAAGTGAAAAAATTGTTAAGTGAATTTGTCCCATTTTACGACTTTCCTTGCTACATTTGTTAAGTGCATCACTGCAATCAATAAAATTAGTAACATGGTTGTTAAGTGAATCTGGGTTCTCCATTGACTTTGCTTGTCAGAAGGTCCCAAAATGACTCCTGAACACTCATATCATAAATATGAGCCCGTTATCAAGCATTTGAATGTAAATCCCGTGACCATTGGGATGCTGCAATGGTCATAGCTGTGAAGAATGGTCATGAGCCATTATTTTCAGTGCCATTGTAACCTTGAACAGTCGCTAAATGAACTGTTGTAAATCGAGAACTATCTGTATTTAGTAAATAGTAATCTACACTTAGAAAAGTGTAAACATTTAGTTACTCACTGAGGCGAGTACAACACATAGAGCATGATTTTATCTCAGGGAACTGATTCCATACTTTTAGTACCTTTTCCCAGTATAGCTAACATTGGTCTCTGATGGACAGAGCTTCTGCTAAAAAGCCAATTACTAATTTTAGTCTTCTAATTCATGTTTTCCACCACTGACTCCAAGATGCTGAGGAAATGTATGTGGAATGAATTCCACTTAACCACAAATGCCTGCAGCTCATTGGTGCTGGACCTCAGTACAGAATTCTCCTTTCTGCTTTGGCTATTTGGAAAGATTCCCCATTCTGAGACCTGGAGTGCAGCTTCAGTGTGTGTGTGTATGTGTGTGTGAGTGAGTGTGTGAGGGGTGTGGAGAGAGAGAGATGGAGGGGGGAGGGAGAGAATATGGCTGTGTGAACTTTCAGCTGCTGGTGGAGCTGCCTCGTATTAATATATAAAAATAGTTCTGTTCAACAACTTGTCAATTGTTTATTTATTTATTTATTTATTTGACTTGATTTGTCAGTCACAAGATAATAGGTATAAGTATAAACATGATAAGAACACAGGAAACAGGTACGAATAAATGGGGACAATAGGACAGGGACGGGAGGCATGATGGTGCACTTATGTTGCTCCTAATGTGTTCACTGAGTTATGTATGCCTGGAAGTCTCCATTGAAGAAAGGTAAACATATTCACCATGAGCTATGCAAAATAACAGAGTTGGGTAAATTAGCTGATCATTAAAAACTACATGAATTTTAAAATGGATCACATTTCCATCTTAACCCTACACATGACTGAGCAAACCCCAAAAGAAATATAAGAAGACGCTAATATATCCTCATCCCTGGTTTATATATGACACCACTAGTCTTTAAGTCTTTGCACTGTTATCTTTTTTTTGTATGTTTTGCAATTAGACATGCAGAGTTTGTTTTTGGCTTAATATAAGATAAAAAGTTTTTAAAAATTAAAAAGTTAAAAAATATTAAAGTGATTGCAAAGAACAGGATTTCTTCAGTTCTGTCAAAGACTGTTAAATTATTTGCATGCCAGAAGAAGGAGCAACACAAATACCCTTTATTCTAATTACATTTAATATAACACAAATCACTTTTGAAGATTCAGAAAAAGTTGTTTATATAAATGTTATACTAAACTAGTATCCCAAATCCAAAAATCACCTTTTAAAAATTCAATAAGAATATGGTTTATAGGAATAAATGATAAGAATGCAGCTTCTGATTTTATATTTTAGAACAGCTTAATAATATTAGGTGGGCTATGGATAGAAAATGTTCCTTAGGGCTAGCAATTAAATTAATTAGCAGTCATTTCAAGCTTAGAAAAAAAGGAAGCATTATCCAGAAGTGCACCACAAAGGGTGAACTGGCTCTGCACTCAATACTGTGCATTGAGACAGTTCTTGAAAATCTAAGTAGTCAAGTATGTGCTAATCTGGCTGATTGTGGTTAATGATGCTTTATTATCAGTTTTCATTAGGGGGAGAAAAAGACACAAGGAATTTCTGTAGAGAGTCTCTTCTGTGCCTGATTCATTTCCTTCTCACACAACAGAGCAATTGGTGAAGAAGTGATTACAAGAGAGTAAGCAGACACAGTGCAGAATATAGAGGGTTGTTTGCATAGTACACTCATGGCTCTTGACCAGTCAGGTACAAGAAATTAGGAACCAGAGTTGTTCAAATGAGTATCAGTTTATTCCATATTATCTGTAAACAAGAATCTGAACTAATAATGGCCAAGACAAATTGGCAATAGATAAAAGTCAATGGAATTCAAGGAGGGCTGGATTTAGATCTCTTGTGGGTATGAAGGGACCCTAAACTGATGTCAGTCTTAAACCTTCCCTCATGCTCAGCCTAGTCATCTCCTACATAAACCCCTCCTGGCTGCTGGTTCCACCACATTGCTTTTGATGTGTATTACCCGCTTGATGTGTATTATCCATTACTTATTCGCTTCTAATTCCTTTCTCTCCAATCTATCCACTCAGCAAGTGGGGGCAGGAAACACAGGTCAGGCACAGAACACTGACAGTAATGGTGATCATGTGACTGAGGGACACTGCAAAGATTGTAGATGTGGGCATTGATTGTAAAGTTATTTTTTTCAGCACTTTTTTCAATACCTTTTATGTTCCAATTTATCCTTTCTAAAAATATTTTGTTATTTTTAAGCAAATATATATAAAATAAAAATGAATATTTCACCATACATGAAGATAAAAAGAACAAAAAATAATGAAGAAAAACATAAAAAAGAAATATATTTACAAATGTATTTCAAGTTCACCTCATTTAATAATTTTAAAAGGGAAAACTATGATTTCAGTGTTTGCCAAGCCTCTCCAAAAAATTTTTCAAAAGGAGAGAGAATGTGACTTTTTTTGATTAACAGAATACATAATTGGCTCAAAAATCGCTAAATCTTACATCTCTGACATCCATCCTTTATATTGTCAGTTGAAATAGGTTTCTATCTCCTAAAACATTTGTTTTTCCAAGTAATTCAACATATTACTCCAAAAGGAGTCTGAAAAAGAACATGATAACATCAAGTTAGAGTGACCTCAAATATCTTGCGATGGCTAACACAAATAATCATTAGTGGTAAGTGTGTTATGTATCATTCAGAGTATATTTTTATTTGTTAGCCTCTGCTTTTGTTATACCTAAGATGAATTTTAGTACCTTTTCTTTGATAGAGGTTGTTCAAGGACAAGAAATTAAAGTCACTTCTGAGGTAGCTGTTCTAGAGACTGTTTTGATTTCGTTTTGCTTTCATTACTAGCAGAGTTGTATGGTGGCACTGTGCCTGCTTCCTCCCACTGTTATAAGTATCTCTTGAAGGATGTTATCAAATACTTCCTGTCTTCTTAGGCATCAGTTAACACTGACAATATGGATTTCACAGAAGCATTTGAGAAGAACAGCAGCCCTATAAATCATCTTGGCAGTATCGGAGAATGATTTAAGACAGTAGGATTAATTCGATAGGCTAGGAAAACACAACTGTGCGACCTCTTTGCCTAACTAAAGTGCATTATTCTTTTGCTGTTTCTGTAGATATAAAGATAAATATTTTTCTCCTGCATAGAAAAAGGGTAAGATCGCCCTAATGGATTCCAAAGTTTCAAGAGTTAATTTTTTTTAACAGGCAGTTGGTCTACTCTAAACCAAATGTTCCTTTTTATGCTGATGACTGAAGCACAAATGCTTGATGCAGACACAACAGTTTTAGCTCTGAAATTTATTCTCTGATCAGTTTCTAAGTTTTGGACAGGTGTATACTAGCCTCTATATTTTCCTAAACTCTTTGAACTCTTATATCCTTTCATCCCCTGTAACCTAAGCACGCTCAAATACTGGTGCACGTTTTCCACCAACCGCCCAGTCACAAGTGTGAAATCCATTCTAACATTCATTAGGACTTTAATTTTTTAATTTAAATGAAATTCTTTTTTTAAAGACATGAACTATCCTTTATAAGAATGCAACAATGTACAGAAATATTCACAATGCTGTCTATTTTTCAGTGCATTGCTGTAGTTTTTGTTTGCTTCAGTTTTTAATGGGGAAGTAGCTTTAAGAGGGAGTTTATTAAAAGGTTTTTTAAAAGAAAGAAAAAACAATGATTGTCTAAGACTGCTTAACTTCCACTGAGTATCTGATTGCCCAGTTAATCTCTCTTAGCACATTCTGATTGATCTCCTGTTAGAGCAGCTGAAAGTCTCTTTTAAGCATGGCAGACTTTTATAACTACCCAACTGGGGTAAGTGCCAGGCTATTCTAAGAGATAATCCACTCTCCAAACAAGAGAAATATTTTATGTTGTCAGACCAGGTTTATTGTTTGAGTATGTGATTTATTCATGTGGTAGAACTCATAACATTTCTGTTAAGTGAGGCAGTAGACTAGTTTTATAGGTTCACCCTTAACTGGAATAATGATCTCTCTGTACTTGCTCATTAAATTTGCACAATGAGCTGCAGTTGTTAAAAGCAAATTTTTTGGCCCTCTTTGTTCTAATTTTTATAGAGTTCTATATGAGCATTCCAACACTAGAAATGCAGCTTATATAATTCTGTTATCTTTAGCTTCTTATCTGTTCATGCATAATCCAAATCCTCCCTCGTTCCACAATCAGCTATAATGCATATGTTTCTAGCTCCAGACAATAAGAAAATAAAATTCTCATTAAGGCCAATCCAGACTGTGATGGTGCATGTAGTGAATGGCTCCTGGTATTCAGTGCATGTGATCCCACAACTCCATGAGCTCTATTGCTCCCAGCATGCCTCTAAGTGCAATTCATGGTTCTGCTACTCACCTTTAAAGCCCTTCATGGTTTGGGGCTGGATGACTTATGGCAGGGGTCCCCCAACCTCTGGGCCATGGTTCACTACCGGGCTATGAGCAACAGGCAAGCGAATGCACGCGTGTTCCATTTGTGCGAAGCCATCTTCTCCCTCACTGTTCCAGAAAGCCGGAAAGTTTGGAGAACTCTGACTAATGGGACACCAATTGTTTCTATCCATCCCATCTGATCTGGCAGAATAGGCATGCTTTGTGTCCCGTCTTTTGGAGAAGGTCATTTGTCCAGACCCATGAGCAGAGCCTTTTTTGTCATGGCAACCGCTCTCTGGAATATCATCCCTCCAGAGATCAGATTGGCTCCAACTTTGCTGGCCTTCTGCAAGGCTCTGAAGACTTGGTTCTGGGCCCCTGGGTATACAATGAAGTACATTTTCTGGTTGCACTGACTGTATGATGCTTTTGTAGTTTATCTCAGGTGCTATGCAATTTATGTTTTTGAGTTCGGCAGCCATATAAATCTGATTAAAAAGTAAAAAAAAAATACAATGAATAAGAAACTTTGTTGTTATTGTGGCTAGAGAGTCCAGGACCATTACGGAAATCAGCTATTACATTCAGCTTGCATATATATTTCACGTAAATTTCTAAAATTTTCCTTTTTATCTGTTTGGGATTTATTTAGCAAAGAAGACTATCAATTTTGTACATAGTGACTGTGATAACTAGCTGTGTGTGGGGTCAAGGTATTGACATCAGAGGCATTTCTGAACAAAGATGTTGCAGTTGGTGGGCGGATGGCACTACTGTCAGCTGTTGCATGACCTTGCATAAATAGTATCATCACAACTTTAATCTTTCGGGGGTTCAGAGGTAGTGTGCATATTTCTGTTTAACCCCTGGACGCTTGCCTGCATTCATGACCCTTTAACAATTCCTATTCCTCTGCCTGCCCGTGGCACCTTGGCTCCAAATAGTCTAGGAATAAAGCCAATAGTTGTCTACTTCCATTGTATGTACATCTATTGTGAGAAATATAAAACATGCTACCTTTTGCATAATATGTGGAGGAGTTACAGTAGATATTATGAAATGATCATTTCCCAGTTTGATATGTTAAAATTTACCTTAAGCATTAAGCTTTAATTTTGGAGGAAGAAGTACCTGTGTGTTGTTCATATAATTCTGAAAATGTATATACTTTGTATTTGGCAGTTTCATATATATGTTTTTCAATGTCAGCTAAGCTTACCCATATCTCTACTTCTCTGTAGAAAAGTTGAGTGGCATATGTGGGGTGGGTTCTCTTTGCATCTAGTCTTAATTCTAGATAAGTGCTATTAACTTTCAGAATAACTCTATAGCAAATGCCTTTATTCTTGGGAACCTTTACTACTAATTTAAGCACAAAAGTTTTAAATTTTCATTAAGAAGGCATTGATTATAAGAATTTGTTAGCTAAGTAGCAGGATTTGACTGACTCAGCAGGTGACTCTCACATTCAAACAGGTTTATAGCAATGATTGAAATGTACCATAAAGTCTATCTAATCCATTGCTTTAGAAATAGAGTCAGTAAGTGAACCATAATTTTCTTATAAAGTAGGCATTTATAGCTAGTGTTCTGTTTAAACTGATCTTTCCCGCCAGTATTAACTCACCTTCAATAATTAGATCTATCCTTTTTTGAACTCCCTTTGGGGGGAACCTCCTAATGAATCAGTGCCTACCTGATGAAGTTTTAAAACTTGCATGCTTATAATAGTAGTGTTTGTGCTGTGATTCACCAAGACCAATTAAAGACTTAATACATGGTTTTTGGTAGCATGTCATGACCTTAACAAAACTTTGCAAATATAGAAAGTGCAACAAACAATCAATATTAATAGATAACAGTTGGAAGGGACCTTGTAGTCCAACCCGCCCAAGCAGGAGACCCTGGCTTACACCATTTCTGGCAAATGGCAGTCCAATCTCTTCTTGAAAGTCTCAAGTGATGACGCTCCCACAACTTCCGAGGGCAAGCTGTTCCATTGGTTGATTCTTCTCACTGTCAGAAAGTTTATCCTTATTTCTAGGTTAAATCTCTCCTTGTTCAGTTTCCATCCATTATTCCTTGTCTGGCCTACAGGCGCTTTAGAAAATAGCTTGACCCCTTCCTCTCTGTGGCAGCCCCTCAGTTTACATGGCATGTAATTTGCTACTTCTTAACTAAAATTATTAGTATACTGTGCTAGGTTAGGCCAGAGACAACATACATTCCTGTTGATTTTTAGTTCAAAATGTACCCCCCAAATAGGACAAATCCAAATCAAGTTGAGTTAACTTAAGGAAAGTCCAGCATTGATTGCTTTGCTGGATGACTTTCATTGGGGTCTGGAAAGGGACAGTTCCCTTCACTTGGCACTATTAAACCTCTCAGCAGCATTCGGTATCATCAATTATGGCATCTTTCTGGAATGTCAGTGAAAATTGGGAGTAAGGGAAACTGTTTTACAATGATTCTACTCTTTCTGGAGTGCCAGTTCCAATCAGGGGTTTTGTAGCAGGAGAGATTGTCTCTAATGAAGTATAAAAAGATGGAGTTACTATTTGTTTGTTGAGGTTCTTTGCCACCTGTATTTTTAATTCTGAATAGGTAGTGCTTCCCCTGAAAGAATTGGCCTATGATTTTTCATCATGGTTGAAGGGGGGTGGTCTTTGCCCAACTTTAGTTGATGTAGGGCCTTGGTGGTGCAGGCTGTTAATAGCCTAGCACTTAGCTCCAGCTGCCTGTAATTATTGCAGGCTCGAATCCCACCAGGCTCAAGGTTGACTCAGCCTTCCATCCTCTCGGGGTAGGTAAAGTGAGGACCCAAGATTGTTGGGGGCAATAAGCTGACTTTGTAAAAAATGCCACTTAGTAATAAGCAGGCATATACAATGGAATGAAGGCTATTGCTGAGCACATTGGGTTGTATCCCAAAAACTGTAAGCCGCCCTGAGTCTCCGGAGAAGGGCGGGTTATAAATATGAATTTTTAAAAATGTGCCAGTTCTGGCTTAATGGTTAAGAGGTTTGGGTGTTGTGGAAGGCTCCACCCATGCTCCTTCCTTCCCCTGCATTCTTGGCCCTCACTCTTCAACAGGCCAACTCGGTTGCCAATCAAACAGGAGCCACCAATCAAACAAGGGAGGAGGAATGGAAAAGAGAAGATGGCTGCCTGGGAGCTTTGCCATCACATGCCTTGTGAAAAGAAGCTGAGTAAACAAAGCCAGAGTCCTGGGATCAAATAAAGAGACAAACTAAATTATAGCCAGCCTCAATGAGGTGAGACGCAACTTACTCTCACTGGGGAAGAAGGGCCATTTATTTCCTTCCCTCTACCATTTACGAATAAACATTCAGAAGAAGAGGGGAAGAATCAAGAAGCCCAACAAGCAGAAAAAGTGAAGAAATAGTAAAGACTGTGACAGAAGAGAAATAAAAAGCAGAAACTAAAAAAGATAAATGGCAAATTTAGCTTTGTAAGTTTTCCCATGATAAAATAAAAACCACCCACTAAGGGATGTACAACCCAACCAACTGCCAAGTTTCCAGTGCTTTGGCTTATTAAGTCTGGGTCAAACTGGTTACTGGTGGTTCAGAAAAAGAACATGCAACGGCCACAATAATTCACACCTTTATCATCAGGTGACTAAATTACTGCAATTAAATACTGCTCAGAAATTGCTGCTGTTGTAAAATGAGGTGGCCTGAAGCTTGGCAGATAAAAGGAAAGTCCTACATTGGTTTCTAGTAGGTTTATGATTGCAATTCAGAATGCTAGTTTTAAAGTACAACGCTCTATATAGCTTTGAACTTGCTTTTTTCAAATGGAATCAATCCAACAATATTCTCTTGATTTGGGGACATATGGGTGGCAGGATGCTGGAAGCAGTGTTTTCCAATGATGGTCCCTGCTCTGTGGATTAGTGTTCTTCCAGATGCCAGTTTGACACAAACCTTGGCAGTATTCTGACAACTGGTGAAAATTGAATCTTTTCTAGAGTTTTGGCGGAACAAGGGAGTAAGCACCTAGATATGGTGGATTAGACCATTACTATTTTTATTAGTTTCACTCTATTTTATTACTGTTTTATTATATTTTATGTCATATTTTTTCAATAAGTCTGAGGATTGTAATGGTATCATATAGAATGGCTAAATAAATATACTTCTGAATTAGCAAGCGTTCTCTGAAATGTCTTCCACACAAAATAGTTTCTCCACATTTTTAACTACCATGGGATTCAAACAGTGGTGGGATTCAAATAATTTAACAACTGGTTCTCTGCCCTGACGATTTTCTCCAACAACCAGTTCACCAAACTGCTCAGAAAGTTAACAACCAGTTCTCCTGAAGTGATGCGAACTGGCTGAATCCCACCACTGGCGTTCAAAAACAGCAATATCAAGACCAGGTAAGTGCTTTTTTGACTAAATTCAAGTCTGAGGATAGATGTCACATTTATTATTTTAATGATAAAAGATCTGATATGATATAATAAAATTTTCATATAACAAATTATTCAGCTGATAAATTTATTTTGTCATTTTCTTAGCAAACTCTGGCCTGTTCCATTTTAACCGCATTGCTAAGTGAGTTCTCAAGTTCAAGTAAAACCAGCAACATTGGATTAAGCATGGAGTTCCACGGCAATTGCAAACTAATATTTCAGGTAAGTATGTGTTTCTGTGTTTCCAAGAACAATGTGAACAGGGAAAGATACATGATGTTGCAGACATATGGAAGAGAACCAGGTAATACTAATAGGCCGGAGGAATTAAATTTTGGATTAGAAATTGTGGGGGGGTTCCTATATGATACTTTTGTCTTTTCTTTCTCTCTCATATATTTCCACAGTTACTCAAAGTAATAACAATTGAATCACCATGCATACCATAAGGAAAGGTTGTAAGTACTACCAAGAAATAAAAAATGGAAGGCCGTCCAGAGAGTAGAATTCCTTTCCAAATGATAAGAGCCATGGTGGCACAGTGGTTAGAAAGCAGTATTGCAGTCTAACTCTGTCTACAGTCAGGAGTTTGAACATGATGGTCAAGGCTGACCCAGCCTTCCATTCTTCTGAAGTTGGTAAAATGAAGACCCAGATGGTTGGGGCAATATGCTGACACTGTAAATCACTCAGAGAGTTCCGTAAAGCACTATGGAACGATATATAAGACTAAATGCTATTGGTATAAGAGCTTAGAGGAACACAAGTTTGAATAAAATTAAAGCAGACAACAACAAAAAAACATTTGAGCAGCCATACCACTAATTAAGTTTTTAAAAATCCAGCAATTGAAAACCACAAAACATCTCTTTACATTCTTTGGAAGCAAAAGGAGTTGACATCATTGGCTAAAACCAATAACTAATTCCAGATGCTGTCCATCCAAGTGTTTTTAAAGGACTAACATGTGAAATTGCTGATCTTCTAGGAAAAATATGTAGCATTATTCTACTTGTATTAGAGAACTGGAATGGAACCCAGGAATTATCAAGGAGGTTACATGCCAGAAATTTAACATCTGTTCTGAATAAATGTAGAAAGCATGATTAAAGATAGAATTATCTATCAAAGAAAAATAAGCTGAAGAAAAAAAGAATACAATTGTCTTTTAAAAATAAATCCTGAACCTGTCATATTAACTATGTCCTGAGTGTCAGTAAAATATTTATTAGTCAGGGAGACATTAATGGATTTTTCAAAAGCCCTTTGTTAAAACTCTCTAAAAATTCCTGGAAAATTTAATGTTATTAATTACATTTTAACAAACTTAATGTCATAAGGTTACATATTAACAAACACTGAAATTAGTTCAATGTAAAAGGATTCACACTGAGGGAAAAATCAACTTCCCATATATACTGTTGAGCCTGGTGATTGATTGATTGGTTTGATCTCAGCAGATGACTCACAATTCAGAAATATGTATTATAATTAAAATCTTAAAAATTTTAAAGCAATAAAAACCATTAAACCACTCAAAAATATTAAACTGTCTCAATTTGAGTAAATACAAAACAAGACAACTGGCCAGTTAACAATATAACCAGGTGGCATGGCCATTGGTGCAGGTAGTACCCCAGACTCGGGAACATAGCCAGGTCTTTAAAGCTTTAAACAAGGTTAGGCCAATAATGTCAGTTTTATATTGTTTGGAGCTCTTCAGGAAAAAAAATGACTAAATGCATTTCAGTTTGAAGAAGCATGAAATAATTCACACTGAGGAAAGACACCTAACTTTACAATGCATTGATGAAGGCAGATATGTATTGCTACTCATGAAAAAAATGAATTTGTAAATGTTAATGATGATATCAACTTAGTGTGTGGCAGCTGTGATTACCAAGTGATTCAAATACCTGCCTTATGGGAGAAAGGGCTAAAATATTTGGGAGACTTTAGTTTGGACAAACACTAGTGATACCTCCTGGTTGAGTGTAATATGAGAGTAATAGTGGGCTCCTACTTGTGAGTACTCCAAAACCCAACTGATTAAGATGGATTTTAAAGCCATTTTGACTACAATTATGTTATTTGGACAAACTAGTAAGAGAAGGTCTTGTCATCAGCAAGTAGTGCTTCATGCTCAGAGGCATAGCAATGGCAGTGTGTTGTAATGCTACATGAGAGATGGTGGAATTACACTCCTTTTCCTCTTTGCGGATTTCCTGTAGGCTTCTAAGATAAAGCATACTGGACTAGGTGATCTTTTGATATGATTCATATATGATTAACCTAAACTTCTCTGATGAAAAAGAACTAAGTGTTATTTTGATAGGAAATGCATGATTTCTGCATAAAATATTCAGTCCATGAGGAATAGAGTTAGATTGGCCTGAGAGTTGTAATTCAGATGTTTAATTTGATTTGCATACTGATTTATATTGTGCCAAATTGAAAGATTATTAAACATCTGGTCTTTATTCTACACAGGAGGATGATCTCCGTCAGATCTTTATGCTCACAGTAGAGGTACTACAGGAATTCAGCCGGCGTGAAAATCTTAATGCTCAGATGTCTTCAGTCTTTCAGCGCTACCTTGCACTAGCCAATCAGGTCTTAAGCTGGAATTTTCTTCCTCCGAATTATATCCTTTTGATCGTTTGTCAAAATTCTGTGAAAGTATACCTCAGTTTCAGTAGAATGAATCCTATAAAGGAGAAGCAATATCTTAAATCTAAAGAAGATTAAAATCTGAGCATGCTGGAAGACTATCAGGAAGTAGCTATAGTGATTATTCCAAGGTTTATGTATGTAGAGAGATAGTCAAGCATTTCTTTTTTCACCAAGAAATATGTAATCTACTTAAAAATGTTGTTTACTGCACATGAAAAAGCTAGATATGCATAATAAAAATTGGTGGATTTATTAACAGGGTAACATGAACATAAATAATAATATTTATTATTGTTATTACTGTTCTAATAAGCAAAGTTATTCTCTAAAGCATGTCTTTTTATAGCTACATAAAAGTAGAAGCCACATTCCGCAAAATGTAAATTTCTGAAATAGTCCATTGAAAAAGGTCTGAGGGGACATTAAAAGAGAGGCAGACAGGCAGAGAAAATGGAACAGAAAGGGTGACTTCTGGTAAATACCCTACTGTATATTGCAAACTGAGAGGGGATAGTTTAAAATCTGCCTTCAGATCCCTTTTCTTTCCAAGAGTTCTCTAATAAAAAACTTTTATATTAGGCCAATACCAGTTAGGTTGAACACCCTTAGTCTGTAAGCTGGGAACGTTTTGGCTGCTCTGCCAAAAATTTCATTACTGCCTAGCCCAAGAAATTCCCTTATTATATTAAAGCTTAGACTGTTATATGGTTAGAAAAGTGTACTTATTGGGAAAAGGGAATATAGCATATAAGGAAAAAGCAACAAAAATATGAACACATATGCAGAATTGTGAAGAAGATCAACACAATTAGCCTAAGCTGATCAGTTGCTACTTTCTTGAATAAAATCTTGACTGTCAGCATATGAAATGTCACAGTTCATAGCTAGGGATCTAGTTAGAAGTAGCATCTAGATCCCCTGATGGAACATTTATATGCTCCACTTCTCTGGCTGTATATTTTGTCTCTCTTTTGTCTCTTTTTTTAGTACCATCCTCAGTTCTACAGAAAAGGAAAGCTACTTTCTCTGTAAAAGTTGTTTTGTTCAGCAAAATATAATATAATGCTCAGCCTTGGATGTTCTGGATCTAGATAGCAAGTAAAAATTATTTAGCAATTAAAGCCATGCAGTCTGTTTTTTCCAAGTTATGACATTATATAAATAGGATTACATGGCTTTTTAAGAGAACAAAAGCTGGATTGTTTTAATTCTGGCTTCTAACTGAGGGTCCAACTTATCAGACACTTTAGGGGGCACTGTTGTGCCATATCAAAAATCTAGAGATTTGTCTTCTTGCCTTATGCCAACAAAATAGTTTGAAACCTGAGGTAGCTCCCTAATGTAGAAGGACTACAACATTTGGGATTGTTTAGAACAAAAGACAGTGAATGGAAAAATAATAGAGGTTTATAGAAACAAGCTTTATGTAGATATTCCCCTAAATGAGGGGAGATTCAAGAGCTAACAGAACAAAATGCTTTTTCACAAACTACATAATTAAAGTGTGGAATCTGTTGCCAGCAATTATAATGGGTGTTAATTTGAGTGGCTTTAAAAAGGGACAAGACAGGTCCATGAAGGATCAGACTATCAATGGCTAGCTATAGTCATTTACTATTTCCTGAATTATAGGCCACATGTCTTATATACAGGTTAAAGGGAAACAACACTGCAAGAGAACATTTCTCTGCAGTTCAGCCTTTATTTTTATTGTTTATTTGTTACATACATATATGTACCACTTTTCCTCCAGGAACTCAAGGCACAATACATTGTACCCCATTCTTTTTTTCTTCCCACAGGAGTATTTTTTTAATTACATTTATATGCCGCCCTTCTCCAGAGACTCAGGGCGGCTTACAATTTTTGGGATGCAACCCAGTGTGCTCAGCAATAGCCTTCATTCCATTGTATATGCCTGCTTATTACTAAGCAGCATTTTTTACAAGATCAGCTAATTGCCCCCAACAATCTTGGGTCCTCAATTTACCTACCCCAAGAGGATGGAAGGCTGAGTCAACCTTGAGCCTGGTGGGATTCGAGCCTACAGCAGTTGTAGGCAGCTGGAACTTAAGTACAGGCAATTAACAGCCTGAGCCACCAAGGCTCTTCTTGTATTCTTGTTAGTTTGGTTGGGCTAAGAGAGAGAGTGTATATGTGAGACCCAGAATCATCCATTGGACTTCCAGGGCTGAAAGTGGATTTGGACTCTGGGCCTTCTCAGTCGAAGCCTAATATTTTAACCACTACACTGCAGCTTGGGTGAACTTCTCAAGTAATCCCTGTCACAGAATGCTGGATTAGATCGGATTCTTTAACAAGTTTCATTCATAACTCTAATTCCTGATTCCATTTCTTCTTCAGAAAACAGATGAATTAAAGGGGAATTCGATGTGTATCAGTTTATGCAAGTCTTAATGCTAAACTGTATTGAAAGCATAATGCTATATCTGTCAAAGTGAGGAGCTATAGCTTTGGCTTACAGAAAAAAGGAGAGTATCGATTTTTCTCCAGCAATTGCTATTACGGGACTTTTATGTTGTCTCTCCTTATTCAGAATTAAAATAGTACTTTTAGCATTTTGAAATTGAATGCCGTGTGTGTGTCGGCATTTAATACAATGTACTTTAATAGAAAAAACGTACTTAAGACTGAGTAATAGACTCTGAGCAATTATTACTAGGTATTTATTATTTTATCATTATTTAATAAGCAGCACCTTTGATGCTTTTCAAAGCTGTGCACAAGAGACTTACTGTCAAACATAAACAGACAGCAAAAGGAGCGGAAAATGAAAAAAAACAAGGAGAAAGTATTTCATTCACCCTATATGCTTAATCAAGCCTCAACCTGTGTACCTGTGAAGTTATGGGCAAAATTTAAAGCTTGTAAAAAAGCTGAATTTTGGATAGCTAATGTTAGGCAGAAATTTGGGGCAGCAGTTTTAAGGAGAAAGTTATATAACAGAGAAAAAAGGCAGATTTAAGAAAAAATGTAAGAGAAGAGAAGTTCATAGAGAAATTAGGAACAGAGTTTTGGACTCAGCTATGTAAAAGGTATGAATAATGTTCAATAAAACTTAAACTATTATACTTATTTTTTAGAATAATTAGTACAACTACAAAACTTAATTGAATTCCATTTTTCTGAGTGGCGCTGTTCCCTTTCCCCCAACCAACCAAAGTAAATATCTGAATGTTACATGAGATTCAATAATGTACTCATTTGTGTTTGTTTGTTAACTTTTAAGAACCTCCAAAAGCTGTACATGAATCCTTAGGCAGATTGATAATTAAACCATCTTCTTTCAAATATGCTGTTTTTACTAGATTTACATGTAATTTAGTGAATAGCAAATGCGTATGCATTCTGTATAACTGCCCCGTGTTTTAAGTATTTATAGCTTTGCAACTTTGGAGTAGTGCTTAATGTAAATGCACAAAATGATATGTTTGTATTTTTACATTGATTGTTTATGTATATTAATACCATTTTTATAGGATTACCTTGTATTATCTGAAACATAGCATATGTTTTGTCTTTTAAAGACTGCTCCTATGTAAAGTTATTAGCAAAGAAACTCAATCAAAATTAGTGTGACATGTGTGCATGAGGTTGGGATATAAAGTTCCAGATTTAAACCATGTATCCATTATCCCTGCTGTGAAGTGTGTAGACACGCTTGCATATGTGTAATTGATACATTTTTTTATCTAACAAGAAGCTAAACTCAGTTGTATCCTTTGAAGTATGTAGGATATGCTAGTAGGTTTCAAAGACTTAAATTGCCAGGCAACATCTGATAAAACCAGCCAAAAGCATTTTAATATACAAATCATATTTTTGACAGGTTTGATACCTGTTGAATGTGGTATCATTTTTGTTCCTTGTCTCATTGGAACGATTATTACACGATTGAGCCACTATGGAATGTTTCGTCATTGTGATCAAACTGTTATCTGGCATTCCTAGGGTGTTCTTTTTTGCAGTACAATGTCTTTTATTCCTTCTCCTCATGCATGAATTATGCTGTGTATGTGAAGAGGCTTAAAATTTGTTTCCATTGCATTCTTTCTGAATGGGACCTGTTGTATCAGGGATTTAAAAAAGAAGAAGAAGAAGGCCAAATTGGAATGTTGTTGTTGACCTTGACACCAGACAACTAGGCAGACATTATATAGCTATGTTTGAATCCTCACAAAATGTGATGTTAAAGCCAACAGAGTCCTGGCGTGAGACCCTCCTGGACAGCAGAGTGATGGAGCTTTTCTTTACAGTAAGTTCCATTGTTCTCTTTTGCTAGTTTAATAGCAACAAAGCTACAGCTCCCATCACTTCTTTCTCAGATTGTTGTCGGATTTTTCCCTCTCTTGGATGTGGTAGGAAGACTTCAGGTAAGAGTTGCATAAACCATACTCTATGCTTCGCCAACACAACTGGTTAAATATTTTAAATCGGTCAATGTTTGTATTAATTCTCTGCATTGTGTTCATTTAATTTAATAATGGTTGTGATTTAAACAGAACAGGGTTGTTGAGTATCAACTACTTCTTCAGTATTGCTGGTCAAATAAAATTTCTCTAGTTGATTGTAAAAACAAATTAAGTTATGCCTGCTCTCCTCTTAGGCACTATGCAAATAGAGTAAAACAAAACTAAAGGGAGCTTAAAGCTGTTTCCCATTTGGCAACTTCCTACATGGATAATGTTTCCATTTAGGAAACTTATGTTTATTCTGGCATGTACCATAAGAGTGCCTGCATGATGCATATAGCTTTTCCTCTGGAATCTTAGTTCTGTGTAAGAATTTGTGGCATTTCATGTGAACCAGCCTGTGCTGTTTGAGTTAAGCGCTCTTCATGAAATGTTCAGTCTAGTCATCTGCAAGTTCAGTACGCAGAAGAAGAAAATCCCAATTTAACTATGATCAATATCCAGCAAAGAAAAAGAAAAAAGAAAAATTCAGAAGCAGCAGCCAAGCATAGCAGATATAGTGTAACAGTCATATTAGGTCTAAAAATTAAGCCAAGGTGAGGAAAGAATTGAATAAAATATAAGGAAATGGTGCAAGACAAGATAAAAATAGTAGGTGTTTAAAAGCTCAGAATCTATGTGAGTTTTAAAAGGTGTTTACTTGTTAAATAGAACCAACATGTAATAAATAATCATTCAAAATACAATAAAATACTAATTAAAATGAATTAAAACTAACAAAATTCCATGTAATGCCTATTATTCTAGAATTAGCTCAGTGCTTTAATATTAAATCTAATATTTAATATTATTTAATATTTAATATTAAATATTATTAAATCTAGACAACACAGAAATTGCTCCATATTTTTATTTTTACAATATAAAGATGTTTCAAAAATTGATAGGGAATACATCTCCTGAATAGCAATACACTTTTTCAACATGATGAGTGTAAATTTTCTCCCCCAAGGTATGATAATTTTCTGTGAATTAATGGAGAAATGGACCATGTTTTTAGCATTAGACAACTGCCTTAGGTAATCTGTTTTTGGAAGATAAACAGCAACTGTTCTCCCTCCAATAAATTAGAATGAGATAGCTAGAATTTGGGATTATTGCTTCTAAAACAATGGATGTGTTTAAGACTTTAAAAAAATGTTTTTATATAGCATGCTACTTTATTCCAAAATATTTAGTTATAGATATGTAGTTAGTTGTAAGTTTTTAATCTTGCTCAGGCATTTTCAAAAAAATAAAATAAAAAACTGTGCTGGCAGACCACTTAACAGCTGCACACATATGAACAGCTGTCTAGACAACCAGACAGTTGCTACTGTCAGCTGGGACCTCCTCAGGCAAATAGCTTTTAGGTTTACAGGTTAACCCTTTCTAATATAATTCTTCATTGGCAAGCCTTTGGGTTAAATTCCTTTGGTTGCTGGTAAAGGAACTAATTTTTAGATTTAAATCTTGTTTTCACCAGATTCACTTTTCCCAATAAACATCAACTCCATATTAATGAAATAGGGGTTAACAATTTTATTTGTATGTTATTCACTGGATCTCCAGAATAGCTATCTCCTCCATACTATTATAAATTCCTCATTTAGAGTGGATTTGCTCCATTTGTAATTCAATTTAAGTAATGTATTTCTTGATTGTCAACAAAATCAGTTGTGAATTTAATTTTTAAAATAATTACAGGTGCCTTTCATTAGTATCTAGAGAATATATTCTAGTTTGTAGGTATTCTAGTTTGTTGTGAAGCTAAACTTCAAATTTTCCCTATAAATAAAAATAAAGTCTCCATTTTGACAACTGTGTATTTTGTTGCAGGAATAACAACTGTACATTATATTTTGTTGTAGGTTTTCTGTATTTATTAAACACTATGTATTGTGAGCAGTTCATAAGACATGTTAAGCACATGTAATAATATAATAGCAATAAATATTAATTTAGTGTGCCTTTAAATCGATTGTGAGACTAGTATTTGTTAGGTTATAATGATCATTTGAACTATTACATTTGTTTAAACAAGGAGAAAACAGTTGTATTATTACTTTATAATAATATATCCTAAAAGCGTATCAGGATATTGAATTCAGAAATTCTATTATGCATCAAAAGTTGTCTTTTAAAGATTGGTCTGTTGATGCCCACGCTTGCTATAAATATTCCGTCTACAAATGATTGATCTATAGGAGTGATTTATTGTCCATGAGAATCCCTTAAGTTGGCTAGTGCCAAAAAGGAGAGCAGTCTTGCAGACAGAAACAATGATCAGACTAAGACATGTGATTATGGTAAAAGAACATCTTATTTCTTCTCCCCATGTGATGTTAACCCTCTCACTTCTGAAAAGGTGCATCGAAAAATTAGAGAAGACACCGATATGGCACAAGACTCTCTGCAGTGTTTAGCCCAGCTAGCCTCTCTTCATGGGCCAGTCTTTCCAGATGAAAGCTCTCAAGTTGATTATTTGGCTCACTTCATTGAGGGATTGCTCAATACTATCAATGGGTAGGTAATATGCTTGCTTCCTAGAATTTGGGATTGCTGGGGAAGGGAGGTGGGACTTGTGTTCTGTCCTTTGAAGAGCGGCATAGCACTACAACATAAAGATACCTTTCTGAGCAATAATGAAATGCTTTTAAACTTTACAATAAAGTTATTGGGCTTTTCTCTTTTTTAAAAAAATGGTTTTGTCTACAGGATTGAGATAGAAGATTCT
Organism: Naja naja; assembly: GCA_009733165.1. NCBI lineage: Eukaryota > Metazoa > Chordata > Lepidosauria > Squamata > Elapidae > Naja > Naja naja. The sequence continues at coordinate 41,780,083 of CM019152.1, forward strand.
GAAGCTGTGGGCATATCCAGTATAATCAGCAATTTGATCACTGTATTTCCTCGCAATATATTAACAGCCATTCCAAATGAACTTTTCTCTTCGTTTGTTAACTGCCTCACACATCTCACATGCTCTTTTGGAAGAAGTGCTGCCTTGGAAGAAGTTGTAAGTAGCAACTTTAATTTTGTGAGGTTCTTCCAAAATGTTGAAACTTTAAAATACTTTTAGTTTTATGTAATGTCTAGCTTATGGTACTATTTTCTCCCTTAGTGCTCAGTTAATTTGTAATGGTTACAGTAAGCTGCATCCTTTTCTGTGGTCCTATTCTGTTTTATGAAGAAATTTAGTTGTTTTAAACGCTCCTAATGAAGCACAAAATCACCCTGAGTTAAAGCGATGTACTAGATGCAGAGTTGGCAGTTCTGCAGTGAACTATATATTTACATTGTGTTTTGATATTTTCCTCAGTTTAGTATTGTTTGATATTAGCATGAAAAAATGAAGTTTTGACATTAATGTTACTCCAATTAATACATTTTAGTTCCTGTTATAATAACATTTTGTGTGGGGATTATATGGACATTGTTGGATAGAGCAGGTTGAACTGGATAATTTCCCACATGTGAACGTTTTTGTTGCCTTTACTGCATTCTTTATAAGTTTAAAGCAATTAACTGAAAAGAAATCAATAAATCTGTATACATATTATATATTCATATTATAAGGATTTTTCTGTATAGTGGTTTACAGTTGTAACTGTATTTATAAGGGAAATACAAAACTGAGTAAGAGGAAGGCATGAAAACTGGTAACGTGAGCTTATTTTAAATCTGAACTTCTGATGTTAAAGAATCTGTGTTTGGTCTCCAATTTAACAGGATTTTTTTTCATTTAATTGTTCTTTCTTATAAAGCACACTCCATATCTCTCTCATCTTGCATTTTAATTTACATATTTTATCTCTAATTCTCCTCCACTATTGAGTAAGAGATCTATGTACCATCTGTGTAACATCTAGTTTGGGCTTCCAGAATTGTCTTTAGCTTTTGCTATGTAAAATCAAGATATAGGAGTAAGAGGCGGAGATTTCAAACTATACCACTTTTCAAATTGAGCAGAGCAGGTTAAGAGTAATTGTTGGATGGAGTATCTACTATATATTGCCTGAGTGGATTTGACAGAGCAGACCGATTTCCCTAATCTGTGCTGGTGTTCACTTTCGAAACTATAATAGTGATTTTTAAAAATGTATTGGAATAAAAGGTTCTTTTGAGCACTTGTGAATTTTGTCTTGAGATTGATAGTTTGAATGAAATGTAAATATCATTTACATTTTTACCATCATCTAGAATGCATTGTCTTCAGAAATTCAGAATGCTATCTTATAACAGCAATGCTGAAAGCAATTAATAAAATATTTGGTTTTAATTTTAGAATTTAATTTTAGATATTAAATCATTCTGGCCTTTAGTTTCTTGGTTTTGGCACATATGGCGGTATCTCAAACGTCAGATGGGTGTAATATTTCCTGCAGAGGAGTCTGCATTGACAGTTCTTAATACCTTGTAGGTTTATACTGGCACAGTATGTCCTTGTGCCCCAAAAGTGTTTTAAATGTGTGTTCTTAAGTATGTGAAGAAGTGATATAGTAGACAATGTATTTTTTTCAATTGCAAATGCAATTTCCATAGTTGTCCACATATTGATAAAGACAAGCTTATAGAACATTGGTGCATTGGAATCTAGGTGAGATATGTGATGCTTCAGATCCAATTCTAAACAGATACTTCAGAGGATATAGCCATCTGTGCCCAGCAAAAGATACAGCTGCTTTAAAGAGTTGTAGATAAATACAATGTATGTGCCTCTAGATATTCAAAGTAGGTTTTTTTTCCAAATCAGAACTGAATCTCTGTATAGTTCTAGAATCTAGTAACTCAGCTTTCCACCTTATTTATGAATATTCCACATGATTGCATCTTGAATTACTAAAGGAATGTTTTTATTAGTCCTGATAATTCTACACATATTTAAAAAAATAACAGAAAGTTTCCTCCTTCCTTACAGTATTGATTTTTGCTTTGTGTATTTAAGTTCATAATGGGGAGATAGACTTTGAATGGAGAAAAAAAGGGGGTTGAATTTTACTATTGTGTTTCAATTTTCCTCATCACTTTTGACAGATTTCCATAAAGCAGTTAGCACGGGGCTAATGTCCCCAGTGCTCTTGCTAGCATATAGCAGCAGGCAATTATCTTCCCACATTCTTCTTAAATAGCAAAGGATTTTTGCATTGCATTGAGCTTTGTAGTAATCAGAAGCATGAACCTGTTCCAAAGCTCCGTATAACAGGAGATTTGCCCCAGACCATTCCACTCATAGAATCATTAGAAAAGTTTTGTCGTGTTGACTGAGAAAATAAGCAGGGGATATATGAACTGAACCATGCTGGTTTCGCCAGCTCTGACACTTTGAAGTAATGATGTAAGATATTCTTAAAGTCTTTTTAGGAAGGATCTGTCGTGGCCCCTTCACTATTGGAAATTCAAATCTAATTGAATAAGTCCCATTACCCTATGTATTGCAGTTTGAAATTGTTAATTGTTCATTAGTTTAAACAGCAGGTAGAGTCAACCAGCATGTAGGGAATTGCCGCTTTAATTTTTATGTGCCTTTGCTAATGTGTCAGTATTAATAGAAAAAAATAATTTCAGTAGCAGCAGATTTGTAAAGGACATGTGAAAAACCCATTATTTATTATCTAGAATTTATCTGTTATTAGTTCTAGCATTGTAGCCAATCCAGTGCTAAAGCAGGATTTAATTCTTTCTTATTAGATTTATATCTCACCTTTATTTTGTACAAGTCAAGGCAATTTAATTCTATTTTAGTTAACTTAACTTATTGTATTGTCTTTTATCTGTGAGCCGCCCCGAGTCCTTCTGGAGAGGGAGCGGCATACAAGTCGAATAGAAACAAAGAAACAAACAAGGTAGCATGAGATGCACACTATTCTCTCCTCCTATTTTTCTCACAACAACAACCTTATGTAGTGGCCTGAGTAAGAGTGACTGTTCAAAAGTTAACCCGGTTGATTTTTGTGCCTAGCGGGAAACTAGAACTCATAGTCTTCCAGTTTCTAGCCCAGCACTACATTAAACTGATTCTCAGATTTTAAATGAATTTAAATTTCTTAAAATAAAAAAATATATTAAAAAACCCATTTGATATAGGAAAATCATGCCATCCTATATCCCACATTTCTTCTGTATATACCGGTAGTTACAAAATTTGCAGACATTTTTAAACAATAAAATAAAATTGGAGCTTTTCTTGTACTTTTCAGAATAGTAATTTCTAATACTATTTTCCAGTTGCTTTTTTGGTTTTGTTTTGAAAAATCAATTTTGTATAATTTAGTTTGCTTCTAGATAGATACATGTTTGGATATGTAATATACAAAAGCATAATTTATTCAGGCAATACTCATACAGTTTTGGATTTACTTTAAATTAGTAAATTTAGTATCAGTTTCTGTTACAGAGAGACTACAAACTAATGAAACCTAAATAATGCAAGGAAATAGTTAACAAAAAAAGTTAACAAAAAGAGTAAGCCATCAAAACTGAAATACTGTATATTAAAGCAATTTTTGCCCTTCACTGTATTTTGTTACTGCGTTGCTTTTCAGAAAAAGAGAATTAACAAGAATCAGAGAACACATTTGTCATGTGAAATATTGTAAATCTAAAAGACTATCAGTATCCACAGTTCTTTCTTCCGCCTTTTGCTTTAACTATTTTCATGGACTTTTGAAAAAAGACTTGTCTGCATTTATTTAATCTTTCAGAGCATGGTTTTCAAATGGTGCTCCATGGAACTATGGTGTCCCATGAGAGTTTGACAAGATTCTGCGAGAGATTAAAGGGGGAAAAAGTTACTTACGTAAATTCAGCCAAATATTGGTCACCAGACCATTGACTCTTGATCAGGGGTTATGAGAGATTTTATTTTTAAATTATAGCTTCTGCGTCCTGAAAAAATTTGAAAACGCCTCAGTTAGAGGTCAGAGGGTTTTTTTATAAATGTTTGTAAACACAGATTAATTTCTTTCGGACTTTGTCATTATATTGTTTAAAAGATACTAGGAAGTATTTGTAATCCAGTTTTTTTAAATGAATTTTTAAATTAAATTGTTTGGGAATATCTTTTTAGTTTCTTCCCTTCCTGTCTTTACATCTAATGCCATTTAAATGAAAAATAAGACTTGCAGAAAATCTCCCCTTCATTCACCCTGGATCATATTTGCTGAAAAAGTCTGCTGGATTACTTGACCACTGTAATCTTAGTGTGTCGGGTATAGGTTTAAAGAACTAAGAACTTCATATTTCAAAAGTTAGAATGCGATTTTTATCATAAGAACACTTTCTGATAATTTATTCTTGAGCTACTATTGGGTTTACCTTTTTATTTGGGAGGTAAACTGTTTGAATTGTTTTAAATCCTCTGACTTTGCATAAAAGCAACATGTTCTCCTTCTGTGTGTGTATGTGTATGTGGTAATGTCTATTTATCAATCAACTTTCGTTTCCAGTTTTAAAAATAACAGTTTATTGGAAGAGATTTCTTTTCCCCAAACATGAACTTCCTTTCTCATTTTTGCAAAATAAGTTCAAAGGCTTGAGGGAATTTGTGTAACATTTTGACAGGAGAGTAGAAACACAGCTAATGGGAAGGAGTATCATATGGTACTCCAGTTGTGCAACTACCTGTTTGGATTCTTTGAAGGTTTATACTGTACTGGGTTCAAATCACAATAAATTTTCTGTTAGTCTAAAAGCCTACTGCAAACAGTGAAAAGTAATAGGTATTGTCACACAATAAAAATTGGAATTAAGTATATAGACAACTAATGGAAAAAATATTCTTGCAAATTTACTGAGTTAATGTTGATAAAATATCTGACTACTTTTGGATAATTCATATTTTTGCTTTATCTCTTTAGCTTGACAAAGATGATATGGTATATATGGAGGCATATGACAAGCTCTTGGAATCATGGCTTACCTTGGTACAAGATGATAAACATTTCCACAAAGGCTTCTTTACTCAGCATGCTGTTCAGGTTTTTAATTCTTACATCCAGTGCCACTTAGCTGCTCCTGATGGCACAAGGAATTTGGTAAGTTCTAGAGGCAATTATGAAAATCTTGAGATGTGGAATAATTTTAAAAGTTGATTTATTCAAATATAAAGATGAAACAATCATGCTAAACCTTTGGTGTTGTGTGTGTGAGAGAGAGGAGAGGGAGGGAGAGAGAGAGAGAGAGAGAAATATGTATTTTTCTCTGCCCCCCGATTTTGCTATCTGTTCAGTAGAAGTAAATGTATTTATCTTTACAGCACTACACAATATGTTTCAAATACTGTAATTTCTATTTAAAATATCTTTAAAAATGTCAAAAACAAAGTAACAAGTCTAATGAAATAAAAACCACCATGGGATAATTAAAATTTTTAATTAAAATTTAATTTTTCAAAATAATGCAGAAATCCAAACCCATCCCCCTTTCATACTGACTCTTCCAGTTTTCTTGATTTGTTACGTATAATTCTGAGAAACCAGAGTTTAGCTGTACTGGTATAGTTATCACTATTTATCTATCAGTCTTGGATTATTGAAATAGGATTTAATGATAATTCAAGCATTCCTTTGGGCATGGAGAACACTTATTGATGATTGATGATTCTAAGTCCTCAGTGACTAGGTTGATGCCAAAGTGCCAGCCAATACGTTTCATAATTAAGGCCTTTGAGTTTGTGACTAGATGATTCCAGCATAATTTGTTTGTGCAGATAATTCATTAATTTCTCTGTGATAAGTTCATCCCCATGCCTGTTTACTTAGAAGCCACAGCTGACAATACAAAAACTTCTGATTTCTTCAATATCAAAGCAGCAACTAGTGTTTTCCAAACAAGAAGCACTTTCCATAGACAGCTGTGGCATTGCAGCTATTAAGAACATTATTGGGTGGTGGGATCAAGGGAAGAGGATTGAGAGAGCCTCTTAGAAGATGAAAGCATGGCTTGGTTCTAGTTTCCAGTATTCTTGCTAAGATATTTGCAATGATTTTAGATAGGATTTCAAGATGTGTTTTTTTTTTCTGCCGTGGAAAAAGAAACTAATTTACCCTAGTTGAAAAATATGGTAATTGTGAGTTGATAATTAAAAATAATTACATACTCTTGGTTCTGTTTTGCAGTAATCAGCTTCATTATCAAAATCTAACGCATTCAACAAAGCACAATACTATTTTGTATATGTTACTGCAGAGTGCTATTGCAGGAGTCTTGGTTAATGTTAAAAGATTCTTGGTTAATGGCCATATTTGGAAAGCTAGGAGTACGTGGTAGTGCCTGGACTACCATGGGGGAGGCTTGCCTATTTAAAATACAACTGCCACAAATCAGCGAGTTCTGGAGGATGACATGGAATAAGTCTAAGGACCTGTTAAATTGGAGTGTTAGTGCTACTGTTGATGATAATTATATGCCCTCAAGTATATCATGAAATGGAAGTGTAAATCTTACTTTTGAGCACTGGAATGATAAAATCACGAGTATTTATGTCCTCTGCCATTTCAGTGACTGGCTCAGTTTCTGCAAATCCTTAAGTCCCTAAAGAAGCTGTATTTCCAAGCTGTACTTTTACAGCAGGGATGTCATACTTGTGGCCTGCGGGCAGGATGCATCACAGCTGGCCATGCCCATGCCCGGTTTAGCAAAGGGAAGAAGTCACGATATGCACATGACCACACCATGACAGTGCAAGTTTGACACCCCTGTTTTACAGAATTGTAAATGAATCATAAATTAGCAGCCTCCCCTGTCATATGCACTTTCCTAATTAGCAGTTGGTCTGAAAATCTACTTTGGGCATTCTATGGAACTCAGTATGGTTGGCTTCTCACTTGGGTTTGGAAGGCAGCATTGAGCAGACTTTGTAAGTTTGATAACAAAATAACAGTGGTGAGCAAAGAAAGAAATGGTTTGTTACAAAGGAAGTTAAAATTTGTCCTCTTGGATGTTGTACATTTAAAAAAGAAGAACCTCTAGTTCCACTTCAAGTACAGGTATTCCTCAAGGTAAGACCTTAAATGGAGCCTGCCCATTAGGGATGTAAGTCAAATGACTGTTAACAAAATGAATTGGACTTATTTTGCATTTTATGGCACTTGTTAAGTGAATCCATTGAGTTGATGTATGAACAAAAATAAGGGTTGCTGTTTGCTTAAGTTCATTAATTGACCTCTGTCATTATTAAGTGAACAAAGAGAATTTGCAGGGCTCCCCTGCAAAACACTGTTGCTCACCCATGAGATATCCATGTGCCTCAGAGCTGCAGTGACTCCAGGCACGTGCCCAGATTTAAACTGGGGTGTGTGTGGGGGGATGAATTTTGAGAACACTGAGAAGAACCTCCAGAGGAAATCACTGCTGCCTGCCCATCAGCTGTTCTACAAGCTCTCTACAATAGTACAGACTAATCCTCAAAGCAAAAGCAAACAAACACAGTGAAGTAGAAGGCAAAGGATCTTTCTGCAAGCAATCCCAAACTACATGCAAACAAATAGTACATAGAAGGCAAAGGAACTTTACAGAACTAAAAGTGCTCCCTGTAGACACCGTCTAGTATTTCTGCTAGCAATTCCAAAATAATAATAAAAGTTTGTAAAACATATTTACAAACAAATCATAAGTACAATGAAAAAGAAAAATTTTAAAATACTTACCAAGGCAACTATAGTACTCTATTCGTCAAGGCAACAGCAATGAAAGAAGCAAGAGGGGCAGCAATGAGATTCACTCCTGTAGTCCTCCATCTGGCAGCAGTGAGGAAGAAAAAAAAAAGTAAGCACCTGCCACAAAGACCCTGGACCTTGATTGGTCGTGTGACCAGGAAAAAAAAAGGTGCCAACCATATGGGCCTCAGAAATCACCTGTTGTACCTGGGTGACCAGGGCAGACAGGACTAAAAATGGCCACTGCCTCAGGAGTGACTGAATCCAGGTGACATGATTCCAGAGGCTTCTTTTTGGTTGCAATTTCAAACCCATGCCTTAAGTCCACTTTTGGAGGGCATTCGTAACTTCAAACAGTCATTAAATGGCCTTTCGTACCTCAAGACTACCTGTAATTAAGAAATGTATGGGTGATTTCCTAAGGGTTCAGAAAAAATAACAATTCTTAAAACAGCATAGCTTATGATCTTGGTATTTGTGTTCACTGTAAATCTTTGATCTCTTTCTGCTGCTGCTCTCTTTATTGCATGCTCTTCAGAATTGTTTTTTTTTTGTAGTTTATTAAATTGATGCTTTGTGAAACAACTTTAAAAATATTTTGAGGCATTTAATAAATAGTTGTACAAAACTAATGTACGGAATTACCTCTTTCTAGATCTGATGTGTACAATTTTATCAATTTGCTTACCAGAACATAGTGATTGGGTTTAGAAATCATACTAAGCCATAGCTTGCTGCACAAGCCATTGAATCCTTACGTACACTTTTCCCACCGGCCTTAAAATGCATAGAGAATTATATCTCCTTGTTGAATCACCAAAGATGGATGATACATTTCCTCTAGATTAATGGACAGATCAAAAATTGAAGTACCTGAAGAGGCTGCAATGTGCCTCTCCCTGTCCTGTTTGAATTTGAAACAGTAGCTACGGTTGGGAGCACGGCAGAGCACTGTGAGACCAAAAGTTACATGTAGCAAAACTTGATATCATGAATATCAAAGTCTGTTAAATATTTATATCCCTCCTTCCAAATTAAATTTATTTTCTTGATCTGCCATTGGATAAGCTCACTATCATAGCTTTACTAGTGGTTATGTGTGCAAGCCCAACTGCCACATAATAGCCCCACCTATGAAATTAACATCCCAGAATCCAAAAGCGGATGGGTTTCTGTGGCCATGGAGGGGCAAAACCTAAGGACATTATTTCCTGGTGTCAGATATTGGAGCTCTCCTTAATGGTGAGAGATGGGGGAATCCAGCTAAGCTTTTGAGAGGGACTTCTGCAGTTTCCCAAAGTTAAGGTTTGCAGATATTTACTTGCAAGGTACCTAAAACTGTACAAGTGTGATACTTTACAGCCAATCCAGAGCACAGAAGTTTAGTGAAGTTAAAAAAACAGTCTGAGGCAGGGGTGTCAAACTGGCAGTCTGCTGGCCAGATGCATCATGCGCAGGCCATCCCCAATCCAGCTCCATGAATGGGAAAAACATTGTGAAATGTCACATGATAGCAACATGACATGATGAGTTTGACACCCCTGGTCTAAGGTCTTCTTTTGTTTCTGTACTGCAAATGTAGTTCTCTTCATTGTCCCTTTTTTCCTTGGGTTTCACCCCTTGGAATCCCAGAAGGTAATTTGGAGGAAGGGAAAACTGAAAAAAGGGTCATTTCCTCTAGGTCTCAACCTATCTAGCCTACCATTAACCACCATACAATGTTGAATCAATTCTTCCAAGATCTAAGGTGTGCCTTGTCATACTAATTAATCTTCAGTTAATAGGGGAGACCTTCTTAATGCTGGTTGATTGGAGAAAAATCATTGTAGCACATCCTCCTAGCACGTACAACTGAAAATATGCTGTATAGTCTTTGGCATCTTCCAGATCACAATTTATTAATCTCCCAATTGGTGATTACTCTCCAGGTAATCAAAAGCAGCTCTGAACATCTACATAAAAATTAATAGGTATCTCATACAGTATGTTGATTTCAATAAGTAGTACTGCCCATCTGCCTGCTCTTACTTTCAAATGCCACCTTGGTCTGGTCTGTAGGGAATTCTGCCCGGCTGGGGAGAAAGTAAGGAATTGGTCTTGTCTCCTCCCTCTCTCACAACCTCTTTGGCAAATGTGCATAGGGACAGAAAATAAGTGTCTGCATAGCAGCCTGTGTAGCTGGTCCTTGTAAATCCTTGCCAAAAAACTACATTAACTGTACTGTAGCATTATGCAAACTTGTGATCTGTAGCTCTTCCTCCTGAATTTGCTCTAATGGAGCACCTCTGCCACTTGTTCTGTCAATGAGGCACAATTCATGTCTAGATCCTGAACACTGGACCAAATCCTCTTTAATGAAGAAATTAAGGGAGCTTTCAAATTTAATGTCAAACATGTGAAGCTGATGAGCATAGAAAGCAAAAACCACTTATATTTCTGGAAAGAAATTGTTACTAGCGTAATAGAATTCTAAAAGCCTACCAAACTGATTTTCCTGCATGACCTATATGTAGTATAATTAGGTTCTGAATCTTTTTCTGGTGCTTCCCTCTTCCCTGGATTCTATAATACCTTCTGTAATGATCCTGTTTCCCCCCTTAACTGTTTTGCTCTATGCTCCGTGTTCTCATGGTTTGCTGATTGTTAGTTCACCACAGAGATTCTCCTATGCAACCTCTTTGTTCCAAATGCTGTAAAATGTTTGGAGAATTGATGCTTGTAATAATATTAGAAGCAAATGGCTGCCATTTTTTGAAAATTGAATTAAGCGGATCTCCATCAACAATCTCCCCCTACACCCCACCCCAAATATATAGCTGAGCAGAATTTCAGCTTTGATTTTACAAAGCAAAATGAGCATGAACTAGGACCTTCAGCTATTATAAGTAGGAAGAAAGCTTGATATTTCAGGACTGTCAACATAAGTTTCTATGTAACTTCAGAATTTTCTTCCACAAAATATGAGGGCCAACTTCATGGAGGAGAAGGTCCTAGTTTATGCTACTTTTAGTTACTATGGCTGTTTATTATCTCTCATCTCTTAAACAGTATGTATGCTGATTATTAAGAAACATGATCAGAAGAATTTTCCACAGATAGCTGATTTTCCCCTATGGGATTGGAATGCTGAATTGGGTGTGCTTTTGGTCCTATCCAATAAAGCGGTCCTGTGTTTGATTTTACAAAGAGAGAAAGAAGAAACATGCAATAGCTGCAAATCCACAGTATATCTTTTTCTACATTTGTACTTTTTCACCTTGAATAACACCTGGACATATTACCTTGTATTTGCTTATGATGGGTCAGTTTTTAATCTATTTCATTTGAAATATTAACACATTCTAGAAAATCAGTTTTTACAACGTGACAGGCTTGCATTTTCTTTTCAATTCAGACTGCCAATGGTGTGGCTTCCAGGGAGGAGGAGGAAATAAGTGAGCTGCAGGAGGATGACAGAGAACAATTTTCTGATCAGCTGGCCAGCATAGGCATGTTAGGAAGAATTGCTGCTGAACACTGTATACCTCTTCTTATCAGGTATAACTCAAGTCATTTGTATCCTTTGACATTGCCTTTGCTGTTTTCACTCATTGCATCTTCATTGTGGAAAAAGTAATGAACTTGTTTAATGTTTCCCTTCAGTTTGTTAGAAGACAGAGTGACAAGGCTTCATGGCCAGTTACAAAGGCATCAGCAATTAATAAGTTCAGCTGGATCAAGCTCCATTGACAATAAAATGCTTGATGACTTGTATGAGGATATTCATTGGCTTATTCTAGTCACAGGTGAGTAGAGACTTCTGCATGCAGGCAACTGAGACCATTCCATTAGAAATGGAGGTTCCTTTGTCAAATCTATTACAAATTAGCTCTTCTGTCAATTAGTGTATGTGTAGTTTGCTTACATAGATGCACCCTTATTTTCACAACTCTCAAGTCAGGAAAAATGGCCTTATTAGAGTCTGGTGGTTTTCTTTAGCACATAGCAAAAAACCAAAACAAAACAAAAACCCCAAAATGGAGATTGGGTACAAAGATCTTAGTCTTCTGGTTTGTTTCCATTGAAACAGAAGGAAAATACAGCACCATTCAGCAATATACTGGGATTTTTGTTGATAAGGGAGAGCAGTTTCTATAGGCATGAATTTTTTCTTATTATTTTGGCCAAGTTGGAATATTATTCAAGCAGAAAGTAGAGGAACAATTTTACCTGACATCATTGAGTTGTGGTTTCCAGTTGTCCAGTATGGCTCAGTGAATCAAATTACTAGCTTCCTTACTCTTCAATCCCTTCCATCAAAAACCCAAAGTTACAACTTTGAAAAGATAGTCTAATTATTTTACCGTATTTGAGAGCAATTGCTTGTTCCTTGAATGAGGATTGCTGTATTTAGGAAGGATTAGCATTGGTATATACAATACAGGAAACATTAACATTTAGTTCAAGGCCTACAGAATAGGAAAAATAAATGATGACAGTTTAGAAAAAATCCAGCTAAACTGGACTTGAAGAGATGGCTATTATGAATTAGCCCAGGCATCATTTATTTATCAAATTTCTACGCCACCCATATCTCAATTAGGTGACTGGGCAACTTACAAACATCATAAAATGATATAAAAACATGATTAAAAGCTTAATGCGAAATTAAAAGCAAGGTTAACGTTTACAAGTTAATTTTTTTAAAAAATTAAGAAATTAGGAAGGCTACAGTATATTTGCTGTATTCCACTACTACAGCCAAATTTCTTTTCATCATTGACATAGCCTCCTAGATTCTTTAGACTAGTATCTGCATGAAAAATGGAAGGAAGCACAGATAGGGAGAGGTTTAAATGTATCACATGCTGTTGAGGACCCAGTAGTTATAGGCCAGGGGTGTCAAACTCGCGTCATCACGGTAGTGTTACATGACATATTGGGACTTTTTCCTCCTTCACTAAACCAGGCAGGGCCGGGGCCAGCGCATGACGCATGTGGCCTGCAAGCCGCAAGCTGGACACCCCTGTTATAGACTATACAGGAAAGAAGTATTTTGAAACAGCATCTAATGATCTCCTTCAGTTGCCTGGGAAACAAGGGTTGTGTGAGCCCTGAAGGCCAAATTGCCTCTTAATCTTTTGGCCTCCAAGAATAAGAGCTTCATCTTATTATAAACTGCTTTTCCATTAATCAGCACAAAAAACCCTCATATTTTGGCTCAGCATTTAATTCACTTGCAACGTGTGTCAATACTTTGTACTAAAAAGAGAACTACTAACTGAATTACCATAGGGACAAATGGAAAGGTCATCAGTTACATAGAGAAAATAAAATGTGCAGACATAGAAATATTTGACTTTGTAATAGTATATTCAACTTTTTTTTGAAATTATAGTTGATTATAAAATAGGAATCTGAATCAAAAGTATGTCATGGTTTAAGGAATGTTAGGTTTTATCAATACAAATATGCCTCCCAAATCTTTGAACAGTTTTGCTTTGCTCTGCAATGGGCAAACTTGAGGTGCTTTGTCCAGTTCTGAGCATTAACATTTTTAAAGGATTCAGTCAAACTGGAACAGGTACAAAGAAGACAGCGAGGATGACCTGGGGCTTGGAAATTCAGTTCCGTGAGAAAAAAAAAATGCTTACATGTTGAGAAGATACAATTGAGGAGAGTCATGATGGCATTCTCCAAAAAATACAAGAAGTTTTGTTTGCCGTCATTCCAGAATGCAGGGCAGAATAATAGATTTGACTTTTAGGAAGACCAATTCCAACTGAATTTTATTTAAAAAATGTCCAAACAGTAAGAACTGTTTCAGAGCAGAACTGATTTTTGAGACGGGATGGATTCCTTTTTTTTGGATGCATTCAAATAGAAGACAGCCATCTGTCTGGGATGCATTAATTAGGGTTATTGCACTGTGCACAGGATTGAACTCAGTAGTCTAAATAATCTCCATTGTTATATAATTTTATTTCTATTATTTATTTTAGCATCTTGTTTGGAACATACAGGCATATTCCTGTGCAGATATCTTAACAGTTGATGTTTCCATATGATGATATCTCAGTTGTGTGTATGTGTTCCAAACTGATGTTAAAACAATAGTCCTGTTTTACTGACATATTGATTCACAAATACACAAGTGAAGACTGAGGTTTTATGGAAATGATGGTCTTAATTCACATGCTATGATGTTCCATTCATGTACCTCTTGGCACATAAAATTCTTCTTTTTGAGAGCCCTAATGGCCTTTAAGTGCTGCTGTGTTGCTGATACTGCATGCTAATGCATTGGGGGATTGGAAGCACTCCAGCCATTTCCACTCTGGTGTATCTCAGGGTGTGACTATTGGGAAGATAAAGCCTGCTATTTATATATTATGTTGCAAAATAAGGTCTACTGCCTCTGGAGTAACAGACATTGCAGGCTTCAGGCAGATCCATGGAAAGAGGAACAATAAAATTATTCATGTCTCCCCTCATACATTATTTTGATCTTGAAATTTGTATATTTCACAATCTCATTCCTTCTTCTGTTCTTAGTTGTTATGTATTTCCCCTGGAAGGAGGTAATTGGTTAGAGCTGTCACTATGACAGGAATTTTTGAAAAGGTTCTGTCTAGCCTAGGCTGCAAATGCAAAAGACTCTTAAAAAGTAGTAGTGACATGATGGCCAAGATGGGAGATGGATTATTCAAAAATTATATTTGTTATGGGATTTAAGGTGAATTCAGTTTTATTTGCTTTCTCCCTAGTAATTGTAGCTGCTTATAGACTTTATTTTGACTTGTAGAAATTGAATACAAAACCAAACTGAATTATGTAACATAAATGCAAGTTTTTATTTAAGCATATCATAGAATTTAGTTAAATATTGATGCCAGTTCTCTCAGCATCTTTTTGATGGCCCTTAAAGCAGTATTTAATTTAGGCTAGGTAACCTGAGGTCACTACTTTCTTTTTTTGTTTGTTTGTTTGCTTTTAATTTTAAGGCTACCTCTTAGCTAATGATACTCAGGGAGAGACTCCGCTAATACCTCCAGAAATAATGGAGTATTCCATTAAGCATTCAACTGAGGTTGACATCAATACAACGCTTCAAATTCTTGGATCTCCAGGAGAAAAGGCCTCTTCCATTCCAGGGTACAACAGAACCGATTCTGTTATTAGGTAATTTATTTAGTATTTTAATGCCAAATATTGAACCGTAAATCAGAAGTAGATAGGGCTATCATTGTAAATTATTAATCCATGATAACAATGTGAATGTCAGAACTGGTGAAAGAAAATAGGCTTTCTGTAGAATTAAGTGTAGTGACCTAATATTGATGATTGAGGAAAAAATCTTAATAGTTAAGGTTTTTTGCTATAAGCAAACAATATGATGCACTGTGGTATAAGTGAAATTTTGGGGGTGGGGTTTGGTGCAAAATAACATAAACATCACTTTTGGAAGACTGTGTCAGACAAAGGAATTACAGTGCTTATTAAATGAAAATGAAGTGAGTTGTTGTGAACATGTTTACAGGCATGTGACATGGGTGCATCTTTAAATCAAAATAAATAACTTATAGCAAGGGAGAAATGACTATTCAGAATGTGTTTGCCAAAACATATATTCAGTTTTGTAAGCCAGTATGAAGTCACAGAATGCTTTCTAAGTCACTAAAATTAACATTCTTAAATAATTTGTTGGTCTGGGTAAAAATTCAGAGACTTTGAGGAGAATGTGTTAAAGGGTTTTGCTCTGTTAAAAGAGGAATACCTGTTTCTAACATCTCTCAATAAGGAAGCATAGTATATTGAATTAAATTTTAATATCCATCTATTTTGAAAACTTTTGTTTTATAAGAGGAAAACAATATCTTTATTAATATGCATATGGTCTCTATTGTTTGCTGTAATAAAACTGCTACACTGAGGCCATATATGGTCTGTAATGTTGTAAGTGTTGGCAGCAATAAATATTTTATGCAGATCTCAAGATCAAGTTTCTAAAAATAAGGAGAGATGGACATAGAACTCTTAAATTTTAAGGAAATGGCAATACATATTTTGACTGTTTAAAAAGATAAATTTCAGCCAGTATACCACAGATTTCAGCATTTCCAGAATACTTATAAACTTTTCATACCAGGATAGCAGGTTTTTCAGCAGCTCCTTCATGCTTAGAGGAATTGTCTAAATAGAAGATATATGGTGGTTGCTGCAGAGACATCTTGTAGTGATACTAAGAAATAAATTTCTAAGGTATCAGACTACCAGACGAGCACTGCCTTCTATTGGATTAAAGCTCCCCAGTGTGTGAGTTAAAAGTCTATCCCATCTGGGCTGCCCCGGAGCATTTAAACGGGAGGTACAAGATCATTCATTTGGTGTTTCTTTTTGGGGAACTGTATGTGTTGCCATTGAATGGTGGCATCACTTTCCCTCTTTCCTCCAAGATACTTATTGTCCTCTAAAGAGACTGTTTTCTTTGGGTTAACATGCTCCTTCACGGATTAAATAACTGAAAATCAATGCTGTGTCTTAGAAAACTTCAGCAATATTAAATTAGCCTTGGGCTGAAGAGTAATAATATTAATTGATATAAAATCTCAATAAAACTTTCAAATACTCTAAGCAGGCTTGTTGTATTAAGAGAATTAGTTCTTCCTGCAACAATAGCCTGAGATTTCCAAATTAAAGATTGAGGATTTTCATACTGGCCTCTAAGGTAAAGAATAGGCAGTATATGCCACTGTTCAGCGGTGAAAGAGTGAATATGTGGAAAACTTAATGTTTTCTGCTGATAGAAATGGTGAAGCTGATTGTGTCACTCAGTTATTCCCCAAACCTTGGAAAAAAAGGTTTCATACGTTTAAGCATAAATCAACATCAGTGAGTGCTAGGGGGAAATCACTATATCTTCAATTTTCTTCAGGTTATTGTCTTCTGTTCTAAGAGTTTCGGAAGTGGAGTCTCGAGCAATAAGAGCAGATCTTACGCACCTTCTGAGCCCGCAAATGGGAAAAGATATTGTGTGGTTCCTCAAACGGTGGGCAAAAACCTATCTCCTAGTAGATGAAAAGCTATATGACCAGGTAAAACAATTTTAAACTTGTGGACATTTTTACATTTAATTTCAAATTACCTAAAGCATGAATTCCAAGATTTTGCAACAAATCACATGAGCTTATACATTGCAATACTTAAGTAAGTATGATCTGATCTAAATGTACAGTGGAAGAGTTCTTTATAAATAATAAATAAAGATGTTCCTTATAAATAATAAAGAGGCTTTGGAATAGTTTTAGGGAATTTATATATGGGAAAAAGCATTCAAAATAGCTCACCATTTTTATGATCTAAAATGATAATCTCCCTTCTCAGCTGCTTCTGCTGCATGTGTGGGCCACCTATATTCCTGTAAAATTAATAGGTGCATGCATGCGGAAACATCATAATGCAACTGCTCCCACCCTTTGGTTGCCAAGGACCAGTTCCATGGAGTACGGTTTTTCTGTGGACTGGGGAGAGGGAGCATGGTTTTGTATGCTGCCTGGATACCGTGCTTGCGTGGATGGGGCTTCACTCACTTGCATCAGTGGTTCTTAACCTGGGCGATATCACCCCCCAAGGGGCGATTTTGTTTTTCAGGGGGGCGATAGAACGAAAAGGGGCGACGTGGGGGCGAAGGAACAGAAGGGGGGCGATATGAGGGCGATGGAGATATATTGGGAGGGAGAGAGAGAGAGAGAAGCAGTGGCACGTTACGTGCTGCCCTGGCCACGTTCGACACGCTGCCCCCCTGCCGCCTCTTAGCGCCACTCTGCTGGCCCCCTTGGAGACGCTAAGAGGTGGCAGGGGGGTGTTCCAGGCGCCGGCCCTGCAGGCTCACCCATTGACTGTAGCACCGCTCCGGAACGGTGCCAAAATGGGTGAAACTGCAGGGCTGGCCGGCGCCTCGAATGCCCCCCCTGCTGCCTCTTAGTGCCCCTCTGCTGGCCCCCATGGGGACGCTAAGAGGTGGTAGGGGAGCGGTTATGTTGGGGGAGGGGGGCGATGACAACTTCCTCAATGGCTCAAGGGGGCGATTCTTTCAAAAAGGTTAAGAACCACTGACTTGCATGGCCCGATTCCTGGTGGGCTTGAAGTGCTGGTCTCTGATCTGGGGATTGGGGACTCCTGCCATAATGAATCTGTCTATTAAATCTGTTTGTGCCTTCAATTATGTTATTCCTAGGGCATTTTTGAACAAAACAGATACGTATTTTTAACTACAATAAACAAAAGAAAGCTAAGGAGTCAGACAATGTTCTTATCAATACACTGTACTACATTCTGTGGCATTCATAAATATTAATGGTTTTTTTGTAGATAAGCTTGCCGTTCAACACCGCATTTGGTGCTGACACTGAGGGTGCCCAATGGATTGTGGGATACCTTTTAGAAAAAGTACTCAGCAATCTTGCAGTATGGAGTTCTGAGCAAGAACTTGCCAATGACACTGTGCAGCTACTGGTAACTTTGGTAGAAAGGAGAGAGAGGTAAGCCTAAAAGTTATGTTCCTGGATAAAAAATAAATGTTTTTCTAAGAATCCCATGAGAATTTCTGGACCAAACTAGATGTTAGTAGACTCTGTGAACATATAAATAGCTGTGAGAAATATTAGTAGTGCTGAAACAACTGCCTGGTGCCATCTATCTGGAAGGCAGATAGATGACATATTTTTATGTTTATTTTTCATGGGTTGATGTGTTAAATACAAAGTAGATACGTTAAACTTAATAAGAGTTTAAAATTCCAAATTTGTATCTTTTGAGGACAGATCACATAACCAGCATGTATCTGGGCTAACATTCACAATATAGATTGCTTGTCCATCAAAAGTATGTTGTAAAGATACATGTTTGAACTACTTCAAAAGAGTTTTAGGCATGCATTGAGGAAAATGGGAAGTGATTCAAATGGTTGGAAGTGTTCTTACTATCCAATAAGTTCACAAGCAAAATGATACTATTTGAACGAACTATATTGCAGGTAGTCCTTGACTTACAATAGCAATTGGGAGTGGATTTTCAATCATAAGTTGTTACGGTTATAAGTTGAGATCCCACCTGACTAGACCCAATTTTAGAACATTTTTTGCAGTGGTCATTAAACAAATACCACAGTCATAAGAGCAACCCATTTTCCAAAATGGGCACTTGTTCCAGGCTCATCGTAATTTCAAACGATCTTTAAAAGGCAGGTGATGAGTTAAGGACAATCTTACTTAGGGGCTGGAACTCAAACTTAATTTTCAAAATGATTCTTTCTAGAAGCTTGATGAGTCTAGTGCTAAGCTACTATTGTTAAGATATTTCCAAGGCATGGAACATGATTCTGATAACTGTTTTTGATTTGATCAACACCAAGAATTAAAAAGACAATTTGCCAAGCCTCAGTTTTACTGCTAATCTCTTCCAGAAACTGATTGCTTCATATTATTAAATAGAAATGGCAGTTCCAAAGCTTACTTCTAAAATTCTTTTTAGCTTGTGCTTATATATAAATACATATAAAACATCTGCTATATAGCCAGTTCAGGTTTAAGTGAGTTCCCAAAAGAAGAATATTGTCAGTAAGACATAAATTATTTTTGTCATATTTCTAATCATGAACAAAACAAAGGCGAAGAATTTTAGGATGACACTTATACTAGTGCCAGCACATACCATGTCATTAGATAAGTATTTGTTTGTTAAGAATCTGCTTAAAAATTTTATCTGGGAGAAAGCTGGTTTTATTTAACTGTTGCAGGCTATTGCATTGTTATTTATTGTGTTTCAATGTTTTTCTGTAAGGGCAAATTTAGTAATTCAGTGTGAAAACTGGTGGAACTTAGCAAAACAATTTGCCAGACGGAATCCCCCTCTTCATTTTCTGTCCAGTTCAGTGCAACGTACATTAATGAAAGCCTTAGTTCTTGGGGGTTTTGCTCATATGGATGGAGATACCAAACAACAGTACTGGACAGAAGTAAGTGCAAACTCTGCTTCAAAATTTGGGATGGGTGATATCAGAAAATGAGAGTTTAGCATTCGGTAGTCTTGATTTGTTTTCCTTGTTGACTTAAAGAATCCTTTAATTTATTTTGTATGAAAAAAGGTAAAGCATCAATTACCCGCTAGTGTTATATTATTTGGGAATGTGTGCATACCTTTGAGTCAGTTTTTGAGTCTAGATGACTGCCTGAACTTGTCCTTGCAGTTTTCTTGACAAAGTTTTTCAGAAGTAGTTTGCCATTGCCTTCTTCCTAGGGCTGAGAAAGAGTAACTGGCCCAATGTCACCCAGCTGCCTTTGGGCCTAATGCAGGGGTCCTGGTTTCTAGCTTGATGTTGCATTATTATTTGCAATGTAGTTTATTTTACAATTTTTTTAGATATTATAATCTATAAATTTAAGCAGTGTACTGTTACTTAACATTAAAATGAATCAATACTTTTTGCATAACCAGA
Organism: Naja naja; assembly: GCA_009733165.1. Lineage (NCBI taxonomy): Eukaryota > Metazoa > Chordata > Lepidosauria > Squamata > Elapidae > Naja > Naja naja. The sequence goes on from CM019152.1 coordinate 41,800,353, forward strand.
GGTTAAATGAGTGCATACAAAATATATTGGTGGTGTATAGCTGCATGCTGTCAAAATAGAATACTTTTCTATCTGTTTTCTTATCATTTATTACCAGAAGTTAGCTATTCAGGGATAAGAAAAGAAATCTATTATTTTTGATTCTGAACTGGGAAATCATAGGATATATTATCTTGAACTGCAAAAATACTAATACTTATAATTTGAATGCAACAATAATTTGACTTATATATTTAAATACTTTAAAAGTCATTCTTGATATTCATGCATCAGTGCTTTAATTTTTATTGTTGAAAATTAAAGTTCTAATATTGGGAATTCTGCTATCAAAGAGTGTCATAAAATTCCATGAAAAAATGTTCTGGACTTAGAATAACAAATATTAAACAATGAAATATAACTGTAATAACTTATGTCTGACTTTCCTTTTTATTTATTTTTTCCTTTTTTCATTTTGTACTATGTCACTTAGTTATATTTACTGATTTTGCATATTTTAGAAACTTGTTTTTGCTGATAACGCAGAAAAACTTATTTAAAAGCAGTCCACTCATCGTTTTGTCTCCACAGTTCAAGGCTGCCCCTGTCCCTACTGGGTCATCCATCTGCATCCTTTAAATCATTATTTTTCAACCTCAGCAACTTTAAGATGCATTGACCTCAACTCCCAGAAGTTGAAGTCCACATATCTTAAAAAATTCTAAAGTTGAAAGGCATTGTTTTAGAACAGGGGTATCAAACTCAATTTCACTGAGGGCTGGATCAGCATTATGGTTGCCCTCAAACGGCCAGGTGGGTGTGGCTGAGTGGTCACATGACTGGGTGGACATGGCCAACTCATCACTCACGTCAAGGGGTACCTGTGATGAGCTGGGAGGGGTGATCCAGGGTGAGTGCCAAAGCCTGGGGGGCCAGCAGAGCAGGGTGCCTGGGAGAGGTTTGAATGGTGCTAGGACACGGTGGGGGGAGGCAGCCGAACTACAAGTTCAGTTTTAGGCCACAGTCCAGGCACAAAGGCAATGGCAGTGAGGAGAGGTGAAAATGGGAAACCCCTGCCCACTTCCCCGAGGGGTGCCTGGCCGCACTCCTCGAGGCTTCTGCTGCTGCACCCATGAGACAAAGTGAGGTGAGACCAGGCAAGACGAGGTGTGGTGAGGAGGGTCTAGGCGTGACAAGGCGTGTCTGGGAGGAGTGAGGCAGATGAGCTATGCGTGCCCAGAAGGAGCGCCCAGCTGGGCGGGCTGAGGCAATGGAGGCATGTCCCTCACCGCTTCCAGGGCAGCCCTGCATGCCAGATCTAACCTTATCACAGGCCGGATCTTGCCTGTGGGCCTTGAGTTTGACACCCCTGCTTTAGAAGCTGTTTTGAGAGGGTGCCTAATGTATTGTGATTCTGGAGGGTTTATCAGAGCAGTCACCTGTTCTGGAGGACAGTGGGCCATTTTACAAGAATATGGCTGCTGCAAGGGGAAAGTCGAATGGATCAGAAATGACCACCTCGTCCTATTCTCCATCTCTCTTGTTCCCCTGCTTTAGCTGCTTAACAAAGGCCATATTTTGCCTAATATCCTCTTCGGCATACACACATGCACGTGACACTCACACATATATAGAGAAAAGAAAACAGACACAAACTAAAAATATTCCCCCTTTTTTCCCCTTCATTTTAGCTATTGCCTTCCAGGATTTAAGCATGTGATATTTCTTAATATTTCCCCTTCCTCTTCAAGGAAGCTTCTCAAAAAATGACTTTTTAAAATAGCATGAGCCATGTGTTAAAAATTTGGCTGCAAAAACAAAGGCTATATTCTTGAGCCAGAAACAGCTAGCTGTAAAATTTTGCAATGGATAATGAGCCCTTTTGGCAAACAAAATATTATACAAAACCAGATAAGACAAGTCAACGTAAAAGAATTCCAACGATGCTTATCAGGGTTTGAAGGCCTAATGCGTTCATGATGCTTTAAAAGAGAAAAAATGGTATGACTCCTCTACCACTCCCATAGTGAGACTCCAGAGACAACTGTTCTGTTGTGACTCAGTTTCTCTGCACATCTCTTCCACTATTGTTTAAAACAATCCCACTAGCCTTATACAATCCAATTTTGCTGTGGATGCCCCAAAAGTGCTTTTTCAAAAGACACCCGGACTTTTTTTAGTTTTTTTCTTTTTGTTTTCTTGCAAACCTTTCAATTCCAAGAAGTTTCTTCATTTCTGACTACAGGAAAAAAATAAAAAAAATAAGAAAGTCTAGTTGCGTTTGGGGAAAAAAACACCTTTGAGACAATCACAACCTGGATGTTTAAGGATCAATCCATAGGCATTTTGCTTTGGACATTTACTACCTATTAAAACAGCTTACTCTTTAAAATCAATTTGAAGGCATTCCCTCTGCCTTTGAAGTTAACTTTTAACTTGTTTTTATTCTACTTTTTAATTGTATTTTTGTGATTGTATGGCTTTTGTTTATTACCTGCCCAGAGTCAGTTAGGGATAGTTCAGCATTTTTTTTCCTTTGGTTTAACATTTTACATATGTACTGCTTTTTCAAAATGGGTATTCCTTTAGTATTATAAGGTATTTGGCAGGATATGTTTTATATATACTATTCAAACAAGAAATTATTTATTTATTTGCTTACTTATTTATTTATCATATTTGGAAACTGCCTATCTCCCCCACAGAAGGATTTTAGTAAAAGGCCATTGCCAACTTATTTAGAACTGCCTCTATGATCAATCTTAAACTTCCTCTAGGTTGTGTTATATACAAAAAATATTGTTATTCAAGATAAGTATTTACATGAAAATTCTTTGGGTCAAACTAATTCTGTTTGCAGCTATAGCTTTCTGCAGGATAGCTACAGTATACTTCTTTTTATTTGTGTTTTCAAGGTTCTTCAGCCACTGCAACAACGATTCTTAAATGTGATAAACCAAGAAAACTTCCAACAAATCTGCCAGGAAGAGGAGGTGAAACAGGAAATCACTGCCACCTTAGAAGCACTTTGTGGTATTGCTGAGGCTACCCAGATAGACAATGTAGCAATTCTCTTTAATTTTCTGATGGACTTTCTTACAAATTGCATCGGACTAATGGAGGTGTACAAGAATACACCAGAGACTGTTAACCTCATTATAGAAGTTTTTGTTGAAGTTGCACATAAACAAATATGCTATCTTGGAGAGGTAAACAAATTTAAAAATATATTCTAAATATAGGATATATGCTGGAAATGTACATATCTGTACAGTAATAGGACCCAAGCCCTGCATGGCTTGGGTCCGGGGTGCTTGCAGGAGCACCTCCTACCAGCATCGAGGTCCAATCGCCCAGTACGCTTCCACAGGCAGGCCCTCCTGGGGGTGCCGTCGGCCAGACAATGTCGGTTGGCGGTCCCCCGGGGGAGGGCCTTCTCTGTGGGGGTGCCCACCCTTTGGAACCAGCTACCTCTGGAGCTATGTCTGGCCCCTGACCTGCGTTCCTTCCGTCGTGATCTAAAGACTTGGCTGTTTTCACAGGCCGGCCTGGATTGAGCGGGGTTGGGGATTTTAACATTGGGATATTTTAAAATTTTATAACCATTTGGATTGGTAAATTTTGGAATTAATTTTATATATTGTATATATATTTTTGTGTAAGCCGCCCCGAGTCCCCCTGGAGATGGGGCGGCATATAAATCCAAATAAATAAATAAACAAATAAACAAACAAATAAATAAATAAATAAAATATCAATTTCTTTTCACACCCTTAAAGCTTTTTTTAATATTTTATTTCTAATAAAAGAAATCATTGAACTCTGTAAATTGAAGCATTTTCATATTTTGGAAAAATATTTTGAAGAGCTTGGAATTTCTAAACATTTTTAGTAGTATCAGTTAGGTTGAATTAAAACTGAGAGTCGATGATTCGCAACATGATGTATTTGTTTCTTTTGGAATATTTTCCTTCACCACTGTGCTGATTTGTCCATTTGGAGAGGTTTTGGGCTAGATATTATTTATGTCTCATGCCTTGCTTGCATTACTTTATGATCTACCTGTGTAGTGAGGCTGTGTGCTGTTAGATAATGGAGAATATGACCATGTCTAGAATACAGGCAGTTCTTGACTTATAACCATTTGTTTATAGTGATCATTCAAAGTTATAATGGCATTGAAAAAGTGACTTATGACTGTTTTTCATACTTATAGCCGTTGCGGTAATTACCATGGTCATGTGATCAAAATTTAGATGCTTGGCAACTGGCTCATATTTATGATGGTTGCAGTGTCCTAGGGTTATGTGATCATCTTTCGTGACCTTCTGACAAGCAATGGGAAGCCAGATTCACTTTATAACCATGTTACTAATTTAACCAGTGCAGTGATTCACTTAACTGCAGCAAGAAAGATAATAAACTGAGGCAAATCTCACTTAACAACAGAAATTTTCAACTCAATTGTGTTCGTAAGTCAAGGACTACCTGTACAGGCTCTCATCAACAGAATACTTACTGCCTCAGAAGCTGTAACCTAGAAGGTATATGCCCCAATGTTAACTGTTAAAGATACATTGGATGCTTACTTATCTCTTTTTTTTAGGAGCCACAAGGCTCCTAAAAATGGAAAAATTAATAATACCAAGAGATAGAATTTCCTGCAAAAAGGAGTGGTGCAGTGGCCTAGAGGTGAAGTTCTTACCTCACAATCAGGAGGCTGTGAGTTTGATCCTAGGTAGAGGCAAATATTTCTCTCTCTGAGCACAATGAGAATATATCTGCTGAAGAAAACTCCACATTGGTGACAGGAAGGGCATCCGGCCAATAAACACTCTGCTAGCTCCATTCAGTTGCCCAGGCTCCACCCCACAAGGGATTATGGGATAGTTAAGAAGATGATGATGATGATGATAGAATTTCCTACAAAATGTTGTTAACTATACAAAGGAAATTCCACATTGCTTAAATGTATGCCTCACAATGTGATTTACTATACTGGAGAGTATCCCCTTCAAGCAATAGGATTAATGATTGTTCTTTTATTGTTTTAAACCCTTGCTATAAATGGACTATATTCCGCTTAGTATCAGTTGCAACTGAAGTGGTTTCAAGGCCTGAGTAATAAGTTCATTCTAGCAAGTGTATATCCTTCATTAAGCCTTCCTTTGGTTTTTCTTTTTTTTCTTTTGCAGTCTAAAGCCATGAATTTATATGAAGCTTGTCTGACCCTACTTCAAGTATATTCCAAGAATAATTTAGGTAGACAACGAATAGATGTTACAGCAGAAGAGGACCAATACCAGGATCTTCTTCTCATTATGGAGCTTCTCACAAACCTACTTTCAAAAGAATTTATAGATTTCAGTGATACAGGTAGGGGGAAAATAAAATGGGTGAAACTTAAAGAGCGCTTTATCTCTTGACACCAATATGTAATGAACAAATAACAGAGCTCTGTTGGTTGGTCTCTTAAATTTCAGAGTTGAAATGCACTGATGCATTTATTCAAACAGGTTTTGATGTTTTCCTGTTTGGTTCTTCAGTGACTTTCAATTTTTTTCCAATCTTTTATTGCCTTTCCTGATTTTTATATAGTTTGTTTTTTTACAGAATGCTTAAACTAATATTGGAGAATTTAAGCAACTAGTTGAGAAACGTGGGAAGTCAAATATCTCTTTAAAAAGTAATATATATACAAACATACAAGTAATATATATACAAACATACAAACATTTTGAAATGTTTGTATAATGGCATTAATAAATATTACTAATTATAGAGTATAGATTCAGGTGGTCCTCAGTTTATGATTTACAGATCCCCCCAAAAGCTACTTACAACTTGGTTCTGAAATTACGGCAGCTGCAGTCATTCACCCTTGACCACACAGATATACAGCCTATCTCCCGAAGGGTGGGAGGGTGTGGGGCCCAATGGCTTGGGAAGCAGGCCCAAGGCCTGTGGCAAGCCAAGGAGCAGGAAGTGGAGTATGGGATGCCTCAAAGTGGGGGAGACCTGAAGCAGGACCTGTTCTTTTGACAACATCAGGAACAGCAGGAATGTGAGGGGGGTGTCATGAGGTGATCATGTGGGCATTTCACTTACTGGTTGTTATGACTTCCAACCAGGGATGTACAGGATGTACTGCGGGGGGGCCTGCCTATCTCCCGAAGGGTGGGAGGGTGTGGGGCCCAGTGGTTTGGGAAGCTTGTGGTGATGCTGAGGAGCAGGAAGTAGAGTATGGGATGCCTCAAAGTGGGGAGACCTGTTCTTTTGACAACATCAAGAAGAGCAGGAATGGGTGGGGGCGCCATGAGGTGATCATGTGGGCATTTCAGTTACTGGCTGTTATGACTTCCAACCTATTGGGGAGAAGGGCAGCATATAAATTTAAAGGAAGGAAGGAAGGACAGACTCCATTACAGTTGATGGTTGAAGACTACCTATATTGGTAAACCTGTATTTGTCTGTTTATAATACAATGGAACCTCAGGTCACATACGCTTCTGTTTGTGACCAAATCGGGTGATGACCAGAATTTTCGGCAAAGTTTTGTTTTTGGTTGCGAACACATCTTCGGGTGGTAACCAGACACAGCAGCGGCAATTTCCCCTTTGGTGCCATTTTTTTGTCCATGCATGCGCAGATGGTTGTGTTTCCGGTCATGACCAAATTGGGTTGCGACCATAGTCCTGGAATGGATTATGGTCACGACCCGAGGTTCCATTGTATATGAGCCATTCCCCAAGCAGATAATTATTCATAGTAAGCACAGTTTTTCATTGAATTTTATATTCATTTAACAGCCAAATCTTTGTGGCTAATAAGATTACTGTTTGGGTTTTTTACCTTGTACATTTTAAACTATAAGAAGATCCATTTAATTAGAAGTTAAGCAGATCATTAGTGAATCATTGCTTTAAAATATATTAAAGTCTGCCTTATGACAAATCTAAATTTGAAAAGTTTGAAATGAGTAATATATCTTATAATTGTATGTCTAGAGAGGTTCATTAATTTTGGCTATATTAGATTACAAAATATTTTTTATAATTTTTGTTAGAATTTCAGACTTTTTTTCACCTTAAAATTGATTTGCTATTTTTCTTGATGAATGTCTGAGTTTTTTATCCACCTTAGAATCCAAAGAAGAATAAGAAAAAAGCACATATAATTTAATTATACTTCCCTGTGCTGTTTAGTTTTTCTAAAGGAAATGTTTTTAAGATCAACTGTAGAAGACAAAATTACCTTACTGGGATTCAAGCACTGCATTCCAGTTACTTTAATTAATAATTTATGAAAGATTTCATGCTCCCTAATGACATATGAAATTCTAAGCTTAGAGTTCAGAAAATATTTGCAGATAGTTGAATTTCTTCTTATATTCCTATATTTCTCCCCTCTTCCACATCTTTTTAGATGAAGTATTTAGGGGACATGAACCCGGACAAGCAACAAACAGATCCGTATCGGCAGCAGATGTTGTCTTATATGGAGTGAACCTAATCCTGCCTTTAATGTCCCAAGATTTGTTAAAGGTATGTAGAGTGCCATGCAGGGTTGCAGAAAGAGATGGGGAAGTTTGGCCGTTCTTCCAAAAATTTTAATCATTATAATACTGTGTCTCTAAATATGATTTTCTACTACTATCAGTACTCTCGTGGCTGACTGAAAATGGCCACTGGCACTAACTCAGAGCCAAGCTCATGCCCTTCTTTAAACAGCCTTTTAAACCTAGTACTGTCTAAATGTGTTAATAGTACATCTGTGGAATAGCTTGGTATTGGCGAGTTAGTGTAATGAAGCAGTTAATTCCTTGAAACCAAAGAACTTAACAAATCATTATGCAATAACATATATACTACCTCTCTCGGGTTAAATTTTTCAGAAGTCTTTAATTGCAAATCAGCTTCACCAGAGTTTATCACAATAAATGAGCTATGGTTTCAACAATGGGCCATGAATTACAAAAATATGTCAGCTTTAATTCTGTATTGACCTCAGAAACCTAGGACTATATATGTATTGCAAATTGTGAAACATACAAAACTAATAACCCTTGATTTTGAATGCCTGATATTATTTTGTATTCTTGAAATATAATTATTAAGAAGCCTCATTAACATGAACTTGTTTACTTTTTTCCTTCCATAGTTTCCATCGCTATGTAATCAGTACTACAAACTAATCACTTTTATTTGTGAAATATTTCCTGAGAAAATTCCACAGCTTCCAGAAGACTTGTTTAAAAGCCTTATGTATTCATTAGAATTGGGGATGACATCGTATCCTTTAAGATCTTCTTTTGGGGGAGCAGGGAAAGGACTTATTCAGTTGATCTCTTTATTTTTCTCTCTTTAAATCATTACATTATAGTATACTTGATGTATACCTTTTAAGTATATGCCTTGAGAATGTCAAGAATTTAAGTTGTTGATTACTTATCTGAACATTTGCATTGTGTTGTTTTTTGGTTATCAAAGTTATTTTATGTGAGGGAGTCCACATTATTATTTTATTTTGGCAGAGAGTTTAATATAATATTTCTCAAGTTCTGCATTTTCTTTGCTTGAAGTAACTTATCTTTATAATGAGAAGCAGTTATTCATTTATTGAAACATTCCAATCCTGTCACCAGTAAGAACCAGGATACATGTGCACCGGATTGTTTAAGCCTGTTGCTAGAGTATTCTAGCATTTAGAATTTAGAATTCCCTGATGGGAAAAACAAAACCACTTTTATAATTTTGCAGGGATGAAATCTGTTGTCCTTGTAACAGTTTCTAGATTCAATAACATTTTAATGCAAAAATATTTAGATATTCTGTGCTTCTTGCTCATTTGCAACAAATTGTTGTAGCCCTCTACACTTGATTATTTGTCTCATCCCTAAATTCTCCCTCTTTACTTTCCTTAGTTACATTTGATTTAAACATAGAAATGCAATAAGAGCTATTTCTAGGAAGAAATAACGGAGGAGGAACCAATTTCAACCACTTCGTGATAATCTTAGCTTGAAATATATAGGAAAATGGCAGTTTTTAACTTCTGTTTACTGTTTTCCTCTTGTACTGTATAATTTCCAAATACCCCTCAAAGGAAAAATATATTTCTTGACTGAGTAATCAGAATGAGTTCAGATGTTTGCCAGCTCTGCTTAGAAGCTCTAACGCCATTAGCAGAACAATGTGCAAAAACACAGGAATCAGAATCATCCCTCTTTTTAGCAACAAGACACTTTCTTAAGGTATGAGACATCATTCCACTATTATTGTCTAATATTTTGGCTTGGATTTCAGCAAAGCATAACACCATCCCGTAATAGCAATAGCAGTGCTTTACAGCCCTCTCTAAGTGACTTACAGAGTCAGTGTCAACTCATAAAACATTCCTATGCCTGTTTTAGTAGTTGCCATTAAAAGGGGGGGGAGGAAGGAAATCTGGAAGTGCAGCAGTTGAAAGCAAAGTACATTCCAACTCTTATCTTTAAAAGATTGTAACTAAAATACCAGAGTTTTGGCCCACAAATATATTTATTTGGAGAACGTGAATAATAACACCCAGCCTGTGAACATGCTCAATTGGAGAATCTGGTTTATGAGACACCCGGGGGGGAGGGGGGAAACATGGTCACAGGTGACTGTAAATTACGTATGCCAGAATTGGCTTCATACAGGGCAGTGCCAGTATGTCGCCTCTAATTAATCCTTTGAAGTTTTTTGAAGTTTGGCTCGAGAATCATGATTTAATTAGAGCGACTGCTGGAATCCTGAGAGCCAGCATATTGTCCCCAACAATCTTGGTCCTCATTTTACCCATCTCGGAAGGATGGAAGGCCGAGTCAACCTTGAGCCTAGTGAGATTCAAATTGCAGGCAGCTGGCAGTCAGCGGAAGAAGCCTGCAGTACTGCACTCTAACCACTGCGCCAACATGGCTCATATCGTTGGTGTTAGCGCTTTCCCCAGGGGTGGGACTGCATGTTTGACCTAGCTGCTGAGGACCCTGGGAATTCCAGCTCAATTCATTTGCATAGTGCTGTATTGGTGAATACAATATTGCAAAATAGGAAATAGAGACTGAGGGGCATAAGCCTTAGTGATCCTTCAAAAAGCCTTGAGAACGACCCTTGTGTTGTATTACTTATTGGAAACCACTTTTTCTTGCCAGAGGTGCTTTTTGGATGCAAGCCAGTAATCAGGTTAAAACCACATTTGATGCCAGTTTTTGCAAAATGAACCCTACTTTTTTTTCTATATGTTTAACTTATTGGTTACTAAGGAGCCCAAGGAATCTATTATTAAAAAGTACCCAGTTTTTCCACCAGAAAATTCATTGTTTGTGCCCGTGGGAGTGGGCTATATTAGGAAGTTCAAAGTTCTTAACATGACTAAACAGATAGATTAGGGGTCTCTGCTTCAGCCATTTATCATCTGTTTTCTTATATAGTGATAACACTATTCTGATTTACACATTGTTGCAAGCAATTATGTATGTAATTTGAAAGTTAAGTTTTAGTCCTCATCTTAAAACACAAGCTTCTACAAAGTAGTTGTCACTTTCAGCTTAGCACAATTTTTTTTAAAAGTCAGGATATAAAGTTTTGTTTTTACATTTTAGATGGTTTTTGATATGCTGGTACTGCAGAAGCACAATACAGAGATGACAGCTGCAGCAGGAGAAGCATTTTATACATTAGTATGTTTGCATCAGGTATGATATTTTATGATGTCATTATCTCTTCTATGTTCCATAATGCTTAGGGGTACTAGAAGTCTACAATTGAATCTTACAGTCAGATAGAATTAACTTGATGACTTGAGGGAAGCCACTATCTCTTAACTTTAAAGAAATGTTCCTAACATCCAAAATTGGAAATATGCTTACATTGTAATTCTGTTAACAAGACAATCTATAGGAAGCCTTTGATATTATTCCACAGACTTAATTTTTATTAATACATTTCCTTCTGAAATATAAATGTGATTATCTTCTTTACAGGCAGAATATTCTGAATTAGTTGAAACTTTACTATCAAGTCAGCAAGATCCCATAATTTACCAGCGGTTAGCAGATGCTTTCAACAAACTTACTGCAAGCAGCACTCCGCCTACGCTGGACCGTAAGCAGAAGATGGCCTTCCTCAAAAGTTTAGAAGACTTTATGTCAAATGTCGGTGGTCTTCTCTGTGTAAAATAAATACCAGAACTGTATGCCTAACTTAGACCCTTTTTGCAAAATGCACTGAAAAATGCTGAAAGCTGACGTAATCTTAAATGCCTGTTGCTGGGTTTTTTGCAGCCATCTAAAATATCAGAGAGCCTGGAAATTTTGAGCAGTGGAATAGGAGATGTCAACTCTAAAATCAGCTTCTGCTAATATGTGTTAGCCACCGTCTGTCATATACCTTTTATGTTGTACAGAATAAAAACAGAAAAAACTGAAATGTTTAAAAGAATTCCACAAGTGCATACAGACACGGGCACAGTAAAAACAAAACAAACAAACAAACTAACAAACCCAAGAATCAGTGCCTTGTCCCAGAAGTCCTCAAGTAGTGATGAATCAAACTCCTCTAATATTTTTTGTTATTGCTAGAAGCCCTTTTTGGTGCGTGATTTAAACACATACAGAACTGTAAAACAATTCTAAGCTTTATTTTTCCTCTCTGAAAACTGTGTAACCCAGTGAAGAAGAAATCACCAAATGATATTTTTTAACTTGGATTTAGTGTTTTTGTTTTGTTTTGCTTTTTTTACATCAACCTGGCGTTGCATGTTTGTGTAATACAACTTTTTACATTATATGCTGCTGCCCTAAAGTTCAGAAAGAAGAAAGGTGTATATTTTTGTTTCCCCTGAAATGAACTTTAGGAACTGTAGCCATTTCATTGCCTTAATTTTAAAAAAAAAATAGCTGAAATAAGTTAGGTGAGTTATCTAAGGCAAGCTTTGAATCTTCAAAACTGGTTTAGAATGTTGGCACTAAGCTGCCATGTATCTGTTTGCAGCCCTTGTGTGTTGAAGAGTATTATGTCTGTGAGTGTAAACAAAAATCAATGTATACCTTTACTTTTAATATTTGTTGAGTCACACCCATGTCATACACAACTGCAGTGTATTTCAAGATTGAATTGTTTGCTGAAGCAATAATGTTTCAAATTATGTAAATTATTGATTTCTACTTTTTTATGTTGGGGCATTAGATTCAGTGGCTAGACTACACAAGCATCAAACTCTTCTAGCAAAGGCCATGCATGTTTGACTTCATGATTCAGAATACGGACCTGTGGTTTAATATTTTGCCACCATTGTCAAATTTAATAGTGCTGTCTTCTGCTGCTCTGATCCCACTTGTTTGGTGTGTTGGCACTTTAACTGTGTAAGATTACCTGTATGGTTTCATCCTGCACTCACCAAATAGGAGGTTGCCATGGGAACAAAGTGGTAGGATATCAAGAATATGGAAGCAGAACAGTTATTCATAATTGTAAGCCAAACTAAATCAATCGGAATACGTATGCTGCTGATTAAAAATAATCTTTTTTGATGAAGGAAGGAGATAATTTGTCTCCAGAACCTTGTGCTTCATACTTGCAAGAACTAAACTACTGGATATTAACAAATAGATATTTTTACATTTTATATAGACATGTAAGCCCTCACCTCATCCTAGCATCATGTTTGCAAATTCCATGCCAGTCTTGAGCTGTTCATCTCAACATTTAATCTCACTACCCATAATTATTTATATATGATTTGAAATCTTTAATATTATAGAGTTTTGTAAGGGTCCAAGACTTCTTTAATTCCTTCTCATTAAACCACAATCAGAAATCAAGGGAAAGATGGGCTGTGGTTTGTAAATCTTTCCTATAAATTGTAATGTTTTCAAACACTGAAGACTGGCTAGAGGAAGTTGCTTCCTTGAATAAATAAACAGAAAAGGGTTCAGTAAAGAATGGCTTGGTTCAGAGATCACTATGAACTAAATGGCTTGGCTTTCAGAACATTCTGTGACAAACCCTTTGCACTTGATTTAATTTAGTATGCATGAATGGCTGAGCTGAGCAAATGTTGGTTATTTAGCCACTGATTGGTCTCCTAAAAATAAGTTTTAAAATACATATTCCTAACGAACTAATTCATAATTTGCCATGATATCTGAACTGAACCTGTTCAATTCTCAATTATATTGGTCCATCTCTTTCTGTTACTGTTGTTTGTAGAATAAGGGAATTGTTTTGGCTTCTGATTTGTTTTAAAATTTGGGTTTATCCTGCGGCTCCAACATAATTATATGTGTTTTCATTATGATGAATTCTACACAGGTCTTTTAAAACTGTTAACATTTAAGTTTCTAAACCAATTTGTTTTCAAAATTTTACTCATTGTGTTGAAAGAAATTCTACTGCCTATATTTAACGGATGGCAATTTATTGATAGGATGTAACTAAGCTCTCATTTATTGTGAACAACAAGTCTAGCTTATAAAATTAGTGCTTAAAGGTGCCATGTGAACTTTTGGAAATGTGAGACATAATGTTTATCTCTGGAAGCATTGAAGAGCCAGTTTGCACAATTTCTTCAAAGTGGAAATACTTGCAAGGCAATAGTGAATTGTGGCCAAGAATTCCACCTTCTTGACTGTTTGGGGAAGAATCTGCTAAGTGCTTGCTGGGCATTATCTTTCATTTCAAACTACTCTGTTCCAGATTTCTGCACAAACGAATGGTGGTTGTGCACAACAGGTCTTGGTGGATTGTTTCTAAACTGTCAAGGATTATTTGCAATTTAAACTTGCTTCCAATTTGAAATGTATATTATATTAAGGGGACACTATCCAATACATTTTTATCTGAAATTTTGTAATCGTTAGAAATTTCTAAGAAGGCTATCTTTCCAGTTTTTGTATTTTTTTAAAAGTATGAATAATCCTATCTTACCCCTACTCCACCTAACATGTTTCCAGATGTAATACAATGTACCTCCACTCCTAAATGTTGACATTTTAACAATCCAGAATTGTGCTACTAATTAGGAAAGCTCACTTTGGAGCATAGACAGATTTATCACACTGGAGAGCTCTTTTATTACTAGACTGTGTCCAGATCTTTATAAGAAAGGAATCTTTAATGGGATGCGATGTACTTCTTTTAGTGAAAACACAGACAAAGCCAATGGAAGCCAATTTTAAAAAAATTATTTCAGTTAGCTGGCGTTGAGAATTTGGTTCCATATTCAATAACCCCAATGAGTCTGCTGAAAAGGAAAACATTAAGTAGAAAATACTTGATGTAAGATCCCATTATGCAACCTACAACATTATAATTCAGACATACCAAATATGATGCTTTCACAGAGCAAACCATTTTCTTGGAATATCTTTCTAATGATAGCCATTGCTGTTCTGTACTTCCAAATTATATATTCAGTTCTATTGCTAGATTTTCAAAACATACAAAACATAAAAAACATGAATCACATGCTTTCAGCACAGATAAACTGGCCTTGCTTTTATCTTGGATGTTGATAGTACTATTATGCTTTTCAAAGAAAAGGTCTGAAATTCTAATCTGAGCATGTTAAAATGCAATTCAAATATTGAGTTGTCATTATATTTAGTGAAATATATGCAACTTCCATATAAAGACTGTAAAAAAATTGATAAATTGCTTAAAATTCAAATTAATTGTCCTACTTGACAGCTAATTTATCGCAATAGAAATTGAAATAATTCAACCTGGTCCCAGCAATTATTGGTGTAAAACATATACAGTAGTAACATATCTGCACAATAATACCAAAGTCGGTTATAGTAGGTTCTCCAGTATTCTATGATTTTTGAGTGGTTTCTTCTAATGAACCACTTCCATATGAAACTTAAACCATGCAAAAGAACTCCATCTGAAAAACAATACCATCCTCATAAATTATTGGAACTGAAATTTAATAATAGCATTTTCCAACGGGCCTCAAAGTATTTTTCCAAATCTTGTTTGCAAAATTTTGCAAGTACAAAATCACTTTTTGTGGTGCCACATGCTTTGTATATCACTGTTCTTCAGATTTAGCAGCAGTCATATTTCAATCAGATAGTCACAATTGGAAGCGATCTATTGAATTTGTGAGCCTTTTGAATAGGCACACGTACCCTTGTGCTGTGAATATTATTGTCACTTAATGGCTATTACAGAAATGGAAAGCTTGGTCTGAAGCAAACAAAATAGAATGGCAGTTTTGAGATTACATGAGTTCCAGAATTCCACTATTTATTATTGTAGTTGGAATTGCTGGAATATTCTATAAAATGAAGCCATATTCAATGTAATATAAATATAACAATAAAAAAACCTTGTAGGCCAGAATATTGGGGAATGACATATTTCTTGTTAAATATTTTTTTGTGTTTTGTCCATGTGCAATTACTGCTTTTTTTTTACTATAAGCTGACTTGATCTGAAGCGTAAAAATGGTTTTTCAGTTGTTTCTATCTAAGATAAATAAAAATAATGAATTCAGTTTTGCACTGATTCAGTCTTCTTGCTTTAAAATATCACTAGGATACAAGTTGAATTTGATTACTGCTCTTAGTAAACCAAGCTTTTAGAATGAGTCAGCCATAATCAAACGTGCAAAATATAATTAACTTCTTAACATCACTGATGTTACTTTGATCTTCTTACTTCTTTTTTTGGAAGAAGTAAAAGTTATTAAATTCAATCATTTTTATTTATTACAGCCTTAAATTATTGAAATATTCCAATTACTGGAGTTGAAACATACTTTATTTTCTATCCTTCAGATTTTGGTACTTAAACTTTATATCTGACTGAATCTTACTAACATGAGTTCAGAACTTAACTGGAACATTGAGTTTGCCAATTATATTTCTGTTAAATGCATGTTTTTAATAATTTGTTTATTAAGATCAAGAATTACTATTGATTTAGGTCAGTCTCTTTTTATTCCAGTCCCTTTCTACAATGGAAAATATTTAAGCCACAGATTGTCTGAAATGAAATTTTGCTTTAAATTAATAAGATCTGGAATAAACTTGAAAGTCATGCGGTAGGGGGGGGAATGATTTGATATTATTTTTATGTAGTGAGGCAGATTTGTGCTGTCTTGCATGATTGGATTGGGGTTCTTAATATGCTTTCATTTTTTAATGCTATATATTTTTAATACTGCTATCCAAATGAAGCAGCCTGGTCAAAAAAGGAAGAAAGAAAGTCATGAAGGTAGTTAAACAGCAAGAAATAATTTTGTTTTTCAAAGCGGTCTGCAATCTTAACCAGTTGTAATTGACAGTGGGTGTTTAGAAAGTAGAATAAATGTTTTGAATTGCATTTGAAAACTTCTCTGTAAATGTAAATGATAATCTTGGTGCTTCAATATGTGAATTTCAGTACTTTAATTTTTTTATTAAAAAGGGGCAGGTTCTCATTAAATGTTTCATTGCATAAATGTGTTTAGTTAAAATTCCAACTTTTTTCTATTGCATCTAAGCCTTATTTTTATATGATCTCTTTTAAGGTTTGTCTTCAATTCTAAAGTGCATTAGATTGCCTTTTAACCAAAAAAGCCTGAGGAATTATATGAGAACCTTACATAGTTTGTATCTGTTGAAGGATGAGTGATTACTACAAGAAGGGTTGCAAAGAAAACTCTGCCTGATTATGTCTCTGATTATGTCTCTGCCTCTGACTAAAGGATCTTAATTTAGTCTATCCCCCTGCAAAATGGTTGGGGAAAGAATTTTCACTGGCCTAATACAACCCTAATAAGATATATTTGCAATGCTGTTTTAAATGTTGTTTCTACTGTACATTCTGCTTGTTATGCTCCATTACTTTTAAACAACGTTTTGCTATTTTGGAACTATTGCTGTATTTCTAAGAAATCTCTTAGGAAAACCTCTTCTCACAACATCAGCTCTACTGGCAGTGAATTCTTACATTCTTCTATACGTCCTTAATGAAAGACTGTTGGCCAAAATATTTTCGGACTGCTTTAAAGCTGTTAACGCACTTTTGTGACTTTATGGCTGTTGAAAATGAATTGTCTTGCAAATATTTTGATAAACATGTACTCAATGAAAAACAAAATTTTACTGACTCAGGAAAGCAAGTTGCAATAGACACCTGTCTCTTCTTTTATAAGTGGAATGTTTTAATCTGCATATTTTAAGCCAGGTTATGTTTAGAATCTAGAACTTTAAAAAGTGCAGGGGGTTACGTTAATGCAAAGAAAAACAGGCCTATTTACTTTTAAATGTTTTTGTTCTCCAAAGTTTATTAAGTTATATATTTACCTAATAGGTAACAGAATCAAAGCTATTTTAAGTTATTTTCTTCAGCAGTCAATTATGAGTAGTAGTATAAGGGGGCAGGATAGTTAGTTTGAGGCTGCTTGAAATATAGTCAACAGTCACTTATTTAAATTATTTAAATCTTTAAGGACAGATGAATAGGATATACTGAAAATAATTTGTTGATGGTTTGGCTAAATAATTATACATTACCTTTGAGATTATTGGAGAAGGATAATTGTCCTTTTCTTCAAAAATAAAAAGGAGTTGACAAATTATGGACAGGTCAGTCTAACATGAATATGGGAAGATTTTGGGGAGTAGTTCATTAAATGTGTAATTAACATATATCAGAAACAAATCTTGACTCATTTCAGTTACAGTAGCAATGAGTGCATCGTTGAAGGACCACGTTAGGACAGATTGTCATGGAGAATGGGTCTCTAAGAGTTGCCCATGACTTGATAGCACATAATGAATTAATTTTGACCATTACTTTATCAAGTAGTTTAGTTAGTACATTGTGGGAATGTTATATGTAAACCATGACTTCCAAAAAGCATTTGATATGACATTCTGATTAGCAAATTAGAAAG
This sequence comes from Naja naja, assembly GCA_009733165.1. Classification (NCBI taxonomy): domain Eukaryota; kingdom Metazoa; phylum Chordata; class Lepidosauria; order Squamata; family Elapidae; genus Naja; species Naja naja. The sequence goes on from CM019152.1 coordinate 41,818,245, forward strand.
TACAGGTTGCAAATAGTTGATATAAAAATCATAATAATCAAATTAGAGTCAAATACTATGTAGATGCCACACAATTTAGCCCTGGGTCCTATACCCATCAACATTTTTATTAATTTGGGTGAAGAAATAAGGGATGTTTCTCAAATCTGTCACTAACACAAATTTTAGAAGAATACTTAATACCTCAAAAGACATAAAATGTGAAAAGATCTTGGTAAATCAGAAAAATAGACTGGGGGAAAAACAACAAATTGAATACAGTCAAATGTGAATACTGTCAATGGGTAAATAGTCAAATTGGTAGGTAAGGATACTTGAAATAATAATTATGAAAAAGGGTATATTTGTTATACAAATAGGAAGTCCTGATGAAGTATTGTCAAGAAATAAGAGTTTTTGTGACCAGAGACTGAATAACAGTCTGAATGATGTAATGTGAAGATGGTCAATAAATAAGGCTTACAGTGCAACACAGAATGAAGGAAGCAAAGAACAAGATAATTGTTAACCCTCCTGAAAATCACTACACCACAATAAAGCAACCATCTTTTTTCCTGCTATCCATCCTGCTTTGTTATGACTATGAAATCTAAAAAAAATGCCTTGGTACAGCACAGTAGTTTATTATGAAATGAATGTGAGACAGTATGATATGACTGCTTAAATAGGCAAATGCAGTTATAGCTACAGTATATCACAGAACTATAATAACAGTTGCTGTTCTGCATTGGTCAGACCCTCTTGAATATTGTGTGAAACTCACACTTTTAGAAGGATGCAAACTGGAATGAGTAATTGGAAAATGTTAGAAGAGTGGGGGATATAACAGTCTTCAAATAGCTAAAATATGTGCTATAGATTCAAAGTTGGAAAGGTATTTTGGATTCAGTATTGGCAGCTGAATCTAAAGCACTTTTCTTGCTGTAATTTTGAAGACTACAATTTTGAAGACTACAAAACTCTTTTTGGAGAGGACTTACGTAAAAGAAAGTGAAAATGTAAGACCTGGAATAAAGAATTTGAATCCCCATGAATCAGATTCCATTTTTTAAAAATCCTATCAAATAGGGCAAAGTGACAAAGGTGTTAGGTTGATTCTTACCTGAAGTATTCAAGTACAGATTGCACAGTTACCTGTCCCAGGGTGCTTTAATTTCCTTTTCTGCACTGAGCAAGGTGGCAAATTCTGCTCAGATGCCTAACTTTCCAACATTATGGTTGTAAGATCAAAGGAAATGTAGGTTCATGTATTATCATTTCTACTGGGAACTTCTGATGGTGTACCAGCTATTTTGTTAATTGAATGTTTGCTTCACTTCTGTTTTTCCTGGTTTTGTTCAATTTACATCTGATTCTGAAGTTATTGTTGGATTGAAAGGTTGTTTTACTACCTCTACAGATTTAATAGTGTGCATGGCTTCGAATGTAGCCTCAACACATCTGGATTGAGCCAGCTAGGAAGAACATTTAGTAGGAGAACAAGACACTTATTCTTCCTTTGTAATAGACAGGATATTCCATACATACTCAATGGAAATCTTAATTTTTCATATGCAGCAGTCTCTCAGACTGCATTCCCAGCATGGGGATTTGGGCCACATGATTGATATATTTTACTAAATCAAGTGAAATTGTTCCTGGAGGAAAGTTTTAAAGTATCCATTTAGTAATTTTTAAGGTATAGATGTATTTTTCATAATGGTTTATTGAAGATACAAATGATATCATAGTGGTTAAGATCTTACACTGGTGCTGTTAAAACTTGTAATTAAAAAAGAAAATTAGGCATGTTTCTAATCTCATCAGAAAACCATATTATAAAGAAAATAAGTACTATTAGAACTGTTTAATTCTACAGTATTTTAATGCAGGAGAAGCAGAGTTTTATTTTCTTGCATGTTGTTGTTTCATTGTATCGCTATCACTGTTCTCCAGTATCACACTTCTCCTAAATCCATCACCCAACATTCTGTACATCTATCCAATTAGCAAGGACACTGCAGTCACAATGTTTCTGAAAACATCCTGAAATAAGCTGGGTATCCAAAACATGTTTAAGGATGCCATTGTTCCTCTTTTCAAAAACTGCAATCCAGAAGTCAAAAGAAGTTTATGATGTGACCTGCAATCAGTACTAGCATACCAAAAAAAGTAGTTTCAAACACTGCAATAATATTTCATTGATTAGTCTACTATAACATCATCAAGTATGTACATGCAGAATTTTGAAATCTTACCAAGTAATTTTGAAAGCATTTAATTTTGTCATTTTTTTATACTGGCTTTCAATCATGTTCCAAAGACATTTTAAAAAACAACTGTAGATTTACTCAATTTCTGTTTTTTAAAAATAAAGCCCTTATTTTCTTGCTTTTTATCAGAATTTATTTTGGGATTATTCTTTCACAGTACCCATTAATTTCTTGCAGCCATCTAACATTTCAAAGCAAGCCACATTTGGCACTATAAACATGGTGCTGTGTGCCAAACATCAATAATTATTTTTTTCTTCTTTTTAATCTAAATTTTTAGTTCATGGTTATGGTGAAAAGACTTCTCCCCTTAAATAAACAATTGGGCTATCAGGTCTAGGTTGTAACAATGCAAACAACTACTTGGTGGCAACCAAAAGATACAGAAATCCCTACCTCTCTGCTTCCACCCTAGTGATTCTGCAGGTGTAAAAGCCCTAACAGGCATCTAGGAATTTGGTAGCCTTGTTTAGTATATACCTCATGTAGTGCCTGGTTGATGTTACAACAGTGATTAAAATTAACTTTGCAACCAGTCCTCTCATTAACTTCCTTTACAGATCTATAAAGCAAAGGAAAGCTGAAATAAGATTTAAGCAAAGACATGGTTTCACTTAGCAACTGCCTTGCTGAATGTTCAAATTGTGAGTCCCAACTGTGATCACTCTAACTCATGGGTGTCAAGCTGGCGGCCCGCAGGCTGGATGCATCACATGCAGGCCACACCCACCCCAGCTCAGCAAATGGGGAAAATGTCATGAAACATCACATGATGGCAACATGACGCGGCGAGTTTGACACCCATGCTCTAACTCATATGTAGGTTAGATGAGTACCTATATCTGAGTTAGGGTATTCAGAAAATCTCATTCTATTCCTGCAGCATTATCTTATTTGTAGGCTTTTAATTGACAAGTATAAAACATATACCTGTTCATTTCCTAAGATAAAATTGTAGGAGATTCTCTGCAGATCACATCTATCACATTTAGCTATATCTTTAGTTAATTTCAACATGGTAATATAAGTTTGGGGATCCAGTTTGGCCTAGTGATTAAAGTGTCTAATGAGAAACAGAAGACAGTTCTAGTTATATCTTAGGCATGGAACTAGCTGGGAGACCTTGGGCCAGTCATTCTCTTTCAATCTTAGGAAAGAGGCAATAGCAAACCACTTCTAAAATATTGCCAAGAAAACTGCAGGAACTACTCCAGTCACTCACCAGAGCCAGATGTCAATACTGATTTGACACACACACACACACACACACACCAAAAATGTTGGACAAATTATTAATTACATTTGTAGAAAGTTAGCACCCACCCCTCTCCTAGAAGAATGAAATATTTTGAGAAATAATAAAAAGGCAGAATATTATATTTCCCTGGATGAGAAACGAAGAAACATACTCTTGGAAAGCAGCCCCCACCTTCCTTAACAGCCCACAGCAGATGTCAGCGCTTAAGAGATAAAGAGATAGATAGCTCTATTCTTAGGCAAAAATTTCCTGCAGCAAAGTCTGAACAAAGGCAGGATTAGCCCTCAGCCACAATAGCAATTGCCCAACAAGCCGCTTCATTGCATCAGCCAAACTTCAACCAAACTTAGCTCAGACAAACTCCTAGGATTTGTACAACATGCAGCATGGGAGTTTGACAACAGCTGATAGAATACAAGTTCTTATATAGGAACAGGAAGTTCAAGTGCAAAAACCAAGAGAAGGTATAAAAACCCCTCACTCTCAACTCCATGTAGTCAGTTACCCAGAATCACACGTGCTTGGTGGTTCTGCTTCATCAAAAATGGACCCTCTCTCCAATCAGCCTCCAGCCTCCATTTGTCTCCAGTGCCTTTCTCCCAACTTGGAACTGAACCAGATGGATATTTCTTCCAACACATAGATGGGCTTTGCATAACACATTAACCTAAAATATGGCTGACCAGTCTGCCATTCAGTTGTTTCATCACAGTATAACAGAGAAGTATAAACTTCAATAAACATCAAATCAGATTTTAAATTCAGACTAGATCAGCCTTCATTCATTCAGCTTTAATCTGAAGCAAATGTCAGGAATCAATGGTGGGAGATAGTTGCCATTTCACTGGATTGTTCTATTTGAAACAAAGGGCATTTTATAATATTGTCAGTCCTACAAGATAGACTTGAGTAAGAAACCAATGCCATATAGATCAATACTTCTGTTATTGTAAAGCTTAATACCAGAAGCTTGCAGGTCTGAGAATATTCACACATATTCGTCTGATTTCACAGACAAGAGGTCTGTGATGGATCGTTTCTATTTAAGAACAAAGTAGCAACAAATAAGTTTTTCTGGAAAATAAAACCACGCAAAGTGCTACATCTTGTTTATTTTAAACCAAAAGCTTACTCATCTTCTATAAAAAGGCACCACTGGGAACCAATTTTTCATACAATTCACAAACACTTGCCCTTAATTGGTGGATTACTGTTCTAACTAGTGCCACCCAACACTATGAATAAGTCCCACATGTGAAGCTTTTGAGCAAAATTGCCATTTACATTATTAGCTATTTGTAGCAATAGTGGCTCACGCAAACATCATTTTGGTAGGCTTCTTTTAGTCCTGGAAACTGAGTGGAAAAGTCCTCCTGAGTTGCATGGTAAATAAATCTCGCAATTTGAAAAGGCTTTGAAGTCCTCCAAGTGTTTTACTGTGACAGACAATAACATTGTCTCTCTGGGCATTGATATTAGATAGAATATAAAAAGAATGGGAGGCTCTGTAAATCCTACCACAATCCAGCAACCCATCCCACTCTTTTTTAGCTGTAATGTGCCCATAAAACATGGTGCTTGGCAACAATCAGGGAAACCATGCTCTTTAGCTCCTTTTTCCTTGACACCTACTTTACCATTTTTTCCCTTCCTTCCTTCCTTCCTTCCTTCCTTCCTTCCTTCCTTCCTTCCTTCCTTCCTTCCTTCCTTCCCTTCCTTCCTTCCTTCCTTTGGAAAAAGTTCAGAGAAGAGCAACTAAGATGATCAAAGGCCTGAAAACTAAACCACACGAAGAAGGGCTGCAGATTTTGGGTCTGGCTAGTCTAAAGAAAAGAAGAATTAGGGGTGACATGATAGCAGTACTTCAGATTTGAGGGGCTGCCACAAATAAGAGGGGGTCAAATTATTCTCCAAAGCACCAGGTGGCAGGACAAGAAATAATGGTTGGAAACTGATAAAAGAGAGAAGCAACCTGGAATTAAGGAAAAGCTTCCTAACAGTAAGGACAATTAACCAGTGGAACAGCTGGCCTCCAGAAATCGTGTTCGCTCCATCATTGGAGGTTTTTAAGGAGAGAATGGACAGTCACTTGTCTGAGATTGTATAAGTTCTCTTGCTTCAGCAGGGAGCTGGACTAGAAGACCTCCAAAGGTCCCTTCCAGTCTAGTCCTGTCCTGTCCATTCCTTTCCTTTCTCTCCCCTCCCTCCCCTTTCTTTCCCTTCCCCTCCCCTCCCCTTCTTTCTTTTCCCTACAGGTGCTTTTAATAGCACCTATTAAAACAGCAACCAGGCGAGCGGCTCGCCGGAGCTCCTTCCGCGCTAGAGGGCGCCGGAGCGGGCTGGGTTCCCGGGCGGAGGAAAGGCGGAGCTCCAGGAGAGAAGGAGAAAGGAAAGAGGCGGGCGGGAGCCCAGAGGCCTAGGCTGCCGGTGAGTGGACCGGCTGCGAGCCGACGGAAGGCAAGGAGAACGAGCTGCCGGGGAGGGGAGCGCCAGCGGTGGAGACAGAGTCTGCTTTGGGCAGCCGAGAGCGGGCGCAGGAATAGGGGTTAGGGTTTAGTCTCCAGAGCCTTCCACGGGAGTTTGTGGCCGAACAAACTTGTGTCTGTACCCGCCATGTACGTTTTGCCCTCGCGGGTTATGCAGACCCAGCCCGGGCGATTAGTTGAGTTTTAGCATGGGGCTCCTCTGCCTGCAAGCAAGCCAGCCGACCGCGAGATGGCAGCAGCGAGGGCTCTCTTTGCTGCTCCCTACTGTCGCTTGTATATACCTGTATTAGTGTGCCGGGTGAATGCGGGGCGTTTTCATCGCGGTGAAGCGTGGGTTGTTGGCCTGACATACCGAGGCAACCACTGAGGGCCCATGTCGATGTTAGAGGCCTTTCCGTTCTGGGCAATAGGGTGGCATCAAAAGAATGTGAGCAGAAAAGAGGATCTTTGCAGTTTCCTCCTTCAGAAGTGTAAAAGCTAGAAGGGTTCCTCTAGCTTCCCCATCTGTTACGGTCAGGGGTCTTCAAACTTGTCAGCTTTAAAATTTGTGGACTCCAACTCCCAGAATTCCTCCTCCAGCCATGTTAGCTCAGGAATTCTGGGAGTTGAAGTCCACAAGTCTTAAAGTTGCCACCTTTGGAGACCCTTGTGTTACGCTCATTTCATAACTTAGCCAGAATTAATCTACCTGGTCAAGGACTTAGGTTTATCAAAAATCAACAGCAGCACTACTGGGTTCACGGTTGCAAGGGCTGCCTGTATGAATCTTTCGAATGTTAGCAGTGATAAATACGGTGTATGGTGAATGTTTGATAAGAAAAGTTACATTTCATAATTATGTTCAGTTCAGAAGTCCTGACCTATGTTTGCTGGCAGAACAACTTTTCCCAATACAGGCAGTTCTTGACTTACGGCCACAATTGAGCCCAAAATGTATGTTGCTAAATGAGAAAATTTTAAAGTGAGTTTTGCCCCATTTTACCAGTTTTCTTGCCACATTTGATAAGCAAATCCCTTCGATTGTTCAGTTAGTAACACGGTTAAATGAATCTGGCTTCCCCATTGACTTTGCTTGTCAAAAAGTCACAAAAGGGGATATCACAGGATCCCCGGGACACTGCAGCCATCATAAATATGAACCAGTTGTCAAGCATCCGAATGTAAATCACATGACCATGAGGAGGCTGCAATGGCCATAAGTGTGAAAAACAGCCATAGGTCACCTTTTTTCAGTGCCATTGTAACTTTGAACGGCACTAAATGAACTGTTGTAAGTTGAGGACTACCTGTAAATTGGGCCCTTTGAATGCAGGTGTCTAGGCAGTGTAGAGAGCAAGGGCAGATTTCTTTTCTCTTCATGAGGTTTTAAATTCTGTTTTTAAGCTTGGATTTTCAAGTTTAATCTTAAAATGTAGCCCATCCACACTTTGCTGTATAAAGAAACTAGCTCTATACCCATGCTTCGCTATGAAACTATGTAATCAGGCTTAGTTTTTGGGGAGAAAAATAAGGGGAAAATTGTGCCTCTGTCTATCAGCATCCATCAGTATTCATCTCACACATCCTGTCAGTGTGTGAGAGAGTTGAGGGCTGTTTGGAAACTGAAACATGGAAACTGAAACAGTATTTGCTGTGTAAGCAAGAAAGAGACAGCAAGGAGCCTGGACATGGCTTAGCTCAACTGTTCTGTACTAAAGCTGGTTGCTGCTGTGAAACTAAAACTGAAACTCCTCTGCTTGTGTTTTGCATTTGGAACAGATTTCTTTTCAGGTGGGGAGGGGAAGTAGAACTCCTTAGCATCAGAGCGTGTTAATAATAATATACGAAATACTAAAGCTCTGATGGTCATTTCAGAAAATCCTTTCTTAGTGAGCACCTAGAAGCCAAGAAGAATATACGTGCCAAATTTTAAGTTTGTAGGCTGTACGGTTCTGGAGATTTTGTGATGATGTGTGAATGGTATTTCACTTTTATATATGTAGATTCCATTAAAATTGGTAATATTTTTCCTGTCATTAAAGGTGCACAACACTAGAGCAATGATGAATCAAAGAAGAAATACTCATTTAAAACATTTGCAGAATTTGCTTGAAAGAAATAGCTGAAGGCATCCTTTCGGATACATGATTTCAGTGCATAAGGGATTTTTCATTAAATATATTTAACAAAACTACACATAGCTAGTTATTTATAGATGAAAACACATTTTCTTGATGAGTGCATTATTCAGAAGAAAATGAAAGAGCTGCAGTTGAAACAATTCCATTTTGAAACCTTCAAATTACAATTGAAGGAACCTTCATTCTGTTTTCTTTCTTGCAAATTTAAAGGTACATTCAACATGAGAGAAGTTGGGAAAGGTCTACTATAGCAGGAATGTGGTACAGGAGGGAAGTAGGACTTGTCAAACCTTAGTCCTGTGTTTGCAATAGTACTCTGTACTCCCCTTAGTATCTCTATTCTGCCAGAGAACATTAGTGATGGCTCTTGCAGAGCAGTGAAAAGAGCTTCATGCCCTCAAACATTTGAAAGATGTTCCAGATCCATTTTCATTAGTGCTTTGTACTGTGGTCCATCCCTCTCTCAGGTACTCTTAGCCAAGTATTGTAAGGTTCTCCCTTTTTTTCTCTCATCGTGTCTCACCTTCATTTCCTATATTTATAAATGCTTGCACGTTTAGGGAGCAGATTAATTTTGTTCTATTCCTTTTGAGGAGGACAGCTAATTTTGATGGTGATTCCCATAAATAAGATGTTGTAAGCTTCCTTTCAAAGTATTTTCAGTCTGCCTAATATGCAATGCTCAACAGGTAGTCTTGTTTAACAGCTATCTGAATTTACAACAGTGATGAAAAAGTAACTTTATGACCATTAAATAAATATATGGCCTTCACGGGTCTATAAAGCAAAGGAAAGCTGAAGTAAGAAGTAAGCACAGTTATGATTTCACTTAGCAACTGCCTCCCTAATGACCAAGTTGCCAGTCCCAATTGATGATCGCTAAATGAGGATTACCTGTATTGGTAAACAAGTATATAAAATGAAAAAAAAAAAACCAAACTCTTGCTTTTCATTCGTAAAAATCTTTTCCTCTTATATTTACCTCATGGCAAAATACAATGGAACCTTGGTTCATGAATGCTTCTGTCCACGACCAAACCGGATGACGACCAAAAGTTTCAGAAATTTTTTGCATGTGGTCGCAAACACATCTTCAGGTGGCGACCAAACACAGCCACAGCTATTTCCCCTGCTGTGCCATTTTTTTTGTCCGCACATGCATAGGTCAGTCTTGCTTCCAGTCACAACCAAATCGGGTTGTGACCGAAGTCATGGAATGGATTAGGGTCATGACCGGAGGTTCCACTGTATTTGAATATTATAGCTAAGTTGTTTATCTTTTGCCAATTCTTTTCAGCTGACAAAAGGCTCTTTATCTCATGCTTTATATCTAGAAATGAATGATGCTGATGATGTTCCTCAGCTTTCATCTGAAGCTTTAGCTGCTCTGCAGGAGTTCTATGTCGAGCAACAACAGAGAGAAGCTAAGACTACTGATAAAACTCACAGTTATTCGGTTGGCTCTATTGAAGAGAACTGGGTAAGCGTTTTTGCTAAAATATGGCTAATGGTGCCCCTTGTAGAAAGGCTCACAAGTTTTCACTTCCAGTTTCCATGAATGGAAATAGCAGTGACTAAGTTTTCAGTTAGCTTAGAGCACTGATATTATTATTATTATTATTATTATTATTATTATTATTATTATTATTGAGATTTCTATGCCGTCCTATCTCCCTAAGGACCCAGGGCGGCTTACAATACTAAAAACAATACAATATAAATATTAAAATGTAATTAAACCGGAAATCTCATAAATCAGTTAAAATTTAAAAACAACCACTAAAAAGACCCTCCCACCCCTTCAGTCCAGGTAGGCTAGTTGGAACAGCCAGGTTTTTAGGTCATGGCGGAAAGATCGGAGGTTAAGGGCCACCTGGAGCTCCAGGGGTAGCTAGTTCCAAAGGGTGGGTGCCCCCACAGAGAAGGCCCTACCCCTGGGAGCCGCCAGCCGGCATTGCCTGGCCGACGGCACCCTGAGGAGGCCCTGCCAGTGGGAGTGCACGGGGCATCAGGAAGCCATTATAGGCAGCAGGGTCTCCTGCAAACACCTATGTAAATATCTATGTAAAATAAATAGTATGTGCGCTTTGGAAGCCATTACTGATGTCTTGGTGTACCATGTTAGTCCAGTTTTTTTCCCCATTCTACAGCCATTGCATTCATGGCTACTGTGAACTGGGGGCAAATACAGATAGTCCTCGACTTACAACCACATCAGAGCCCAAAATTTCAGTTGCTAAGCAACACAGTTGTTAACCGCTGTGCTGCTTAGTAATAAGCAGGCATATACAATGGAAGGAAGGCTATTGCTGAGCGCATTGGGTTGTATCCCAAAAATTGTAAGCCGCCTCAGTCTCCGGAGAAGGGCGGGATATAAATATGAATTTTAAAAAAAAACCTAACTTTTGCCCCATTTTACGACCTTTCTTGAAACAGTTATTAAGTAAATCACTGAGTTAAGTTAGTAACATGATTTGTTAAGTGAATCTGGCTTCCCCATTGACTTTGCTTATTGGAAGGTTGCAAAAGGTGATCACATGACCCCAGGACACTGCAACTGTCATAAATGTGAGTCAGTTGCCAAGCGTCTGAATTTAGATCATGTGACCATGGGGATGCTGCCAAGGTCGTAAATATGAAAAACGGTCATCAATCACTTTTTTCAGTGCTGTTGTAACTTTGAAAGTCACTAAATGAACTGTTGTAAGTTGAGGAGTACCTGTAATTCTCAGGGAAATACATTCATAATTCCCAAACAGACCTATTCATTATTGAATTCATAAAACAGTTTGTGAATGGTAACTTAATCCAGTGCTGTGCCTACTCACCCTTAGTTTTTCATCGAAACTAAACTGATTTTCTCGATTTCTGTTATTTTTGTCTTGATACCATCTAACTTGAATCTGCCAGTATTTCACTACCAAGGATCCTAGTTTTATATATATATTTATTGTTTTTTTCTTTTCATTTTTTTTCTTAATATAAAATAAAGTTTAAAAAGACAGTGGAAAAAAGGGAACAGAAAGATAGAAAGGAAATAGGTGTAAGAAAGAAAAAAGAAACAAAAAACAGTGACTTCCAGCTTCTTTTGGTGCAGAAAGATGCACGATAGCGTTATACTATCAACTTTTTACTTATATAAAGTAATTAATACTAGCCATTTCTATAACAACAATCTACAAAACGATCCATCCCCCCAATCAAAGTTTGATTTTTTGTCTCTTTAGAGCAGAAGAACTAGAAATGGTTTCCAAGTGGAAACAAACCTATTTATATTCTTTCCCCAAATTTGTATTATTAACTTGTTCACAAATTCTGTCATCTTTTTAATCCATTTTTCCATGGATGGATACTAATTCTTTAAGTTGGTATTTCAGCCAAATCAGACCTCTGGGTTGTAGCAAATAATCTACAAATGTTACTCAAAAGTTATGCTGTTAACATTTGTACTTTTTTTTAACCCTTTCAGCAACTGAGCCAGTTTTGGTATGATCCTGAGACAGCATTTTGTTTAGCTAATGAGGCCATAAGAGCAGCTGGGAAAGGTGGCAGGTAAATTATGTTGGCTTTCTATAAACCAAGCATTGTGACTATCTCATAAAAATGCTGCTTATTCATCTATCAACCCTTGCTTTTCAGTGCATTAAACTACAAGTAGTCCTTGACTTGCAACCATTTGTTTACTGACCATTTGAAGTTAATGATAGCACTTTAAAAAGTGACTTACCACTGGTCCTCCCATTTACAGTCGTTGCAGCGCCCCTGCAGTCACGTGATCAAAATTTGGTTGCTTGGCAACTGGCATATGTTTATGATGATTGCAGCCTTCTGGCTCATGCGATCGTTATTTGTGACCACCTCAGCTGACTTCTGACAAGCAAAATCAATGCGGAAAGCCTAATTTGCTTAATGACTGCATGATTCACTTAACAGCTGCAGTGATTTGTTTAAGAACTGTAGCAAAAAAACAGCGTCACAAAATCAGGTTCAGCTCACTTTACAACCTCCTTGCTTAGCAACAGAAACTCTGGTTTGGAATTGTGGTTGTAAGTCCAAGATTACACGTATGATGCAATTTTGACTGGGGGGAGAGATTCATGGTTAAGACACAGGACTGTCAGATTGGAGGTGAGAATCACTAAGGAGTTTTTGATATTGATCTTTCAAGCATATACAAACAGCTCTGGATCGTCACAATTGTCAGCCCTGAAGCCATTTTGGAGCATCTTCAGGGCTGCCACAGCAAGGCTGGTTGGAGCTGTGGGAATGGGAGAGGGGAAGAGAGATAGCTGGGGACTTGTAGCCAAGATAAAATTATTTCTCCTGGTATTGTGGTCCGCCAGAGGCTTGTGGAGCTGGCAGCGGAGTCGGACAATGGGGAGGAACATGGGCCAGTCCTGGAGTCTGGGGAGGACTCAGACAAGGGATCTGAGCCCAACACAGAGATGGGGCCAGGGCCATCTGAGCATTATCTGCTGACTCCGGAGCCTCTAGAATCTGACATCAGTGAGGCAGAGGAACAGGGGGATCCTGTTCCCAATGCGCGCTTGCACAGAGCTGCCAGAAGACAAGAACAGTTAAGACAAAAGGGGCGACTCTGGAGTAAGGCCCATCCCATAAGGCATAAAGGAGGAGCAAAGGGACATGAGCCTTTGCAGGAAGCAACTTAGTTCGTTCTGATCAGTTTAAACTCTGAAGCTCTGTGTTGACTTTGTGCTCCACTTGGCCTTGTACAGCTAATTGGCAATTTAGTCGTTGGGAGCATTTTAAGGGAGATAAAGGTGGGTGCTTATCAGCCTTATCCCAAAAAGACCATGGCAGACTTCTGTTGGACTATTCACAAACTGTTTGAGACTCATTACGGGCTGTGAATGAATATAATTCACAGCCATTGAAATAAAAAGAGGGTTTTTGGGACTAAGCATTGATTGTTACTGTCTCAAGAAGCCTTGGTCAGAACACCTGGGAACCAAAGGACCTTCTCACCAGGTGCTGGGGGGGGCTGGACTGAAAAACCAGCTGGAGTTTGGACTGTGACCTGGTTGGACCATGTGATGGACATGTGGACTGGGGGAAAGCAACTTTGATTTTTAATTTGAGTGGGGAAAACCTCGGGATCTTCAGAGTTGGGTTTTCACCAGATGTGCCAATATGACATGCCTAATAAATTCATACTTTGAGGAGCACCTTGGCCTTGGAATTTTGATTGCATTGGGTCTGTTACTTGGAATCCTGACAACAATATCCTACCTTTCCCTTTTATGGGCAAGGGGTTGAGATGGTTCTTTTAACAAGCCTTTGATCTGTGGAAGAATTTGCTATGTCCGGAGCTATGTCCGGGATTATCGGGGCAGGGGAGAATGTCAAAAAAGTGAAGAAAATGGCCAGACTATTCAGTCAAGGCCCTGCACATTTTTACATGTGTAAGAACAATGGTGAGGCTTCCAACCTGTGATCAGGGTTCCCATCTTCAATTTCTGGCTGTCTCCTCCCCCCACCTCCCCCTCCCCCAGAGATTCCTGCCTTTATTGGTGCAATCCACATTTTTTGATACACAGAACTCCGAAACTAGTTCTTTAAAAAGCATTTAATATTTGGACATGTGTTAACCACAAGTGCATAAGAGAAGGGTACTTCTAATAGAAATAGCAGCAGCATATTTTCAGGAAACCATGCCCTGTTTAATCCTGTCCTGTGTATAAAATAGATGGACTGTCCAGAAGGTGCATGTTACTTTTTGAGTGGTACAGTAGGTTATTTGTAAAGTTGACTTTGGTTGCAGTACTGTGCATATTCATGCAAAAACAAGATTGCACTGTGCAATGACTAATTATTATTTATTTGTAAATAAGTATTCATTCAGTTCTATCGAATTGGCACTTTCCTGTCTCTGGAGAGGGGAAAATAATTCTGCAGGTGTTATTGAACAAGAATGATGTTTGTGGACTCATGTTAAGCAGTTAAATTCAGGAAAAGGTGTGAATTAAACATTTTGATGTGTGAAATAACCACTTCTTTCCTTGCTTCATTATCATTGCAGGATAGCTTGTGTCAGTGCCCCGAGCGTTTATCAGAAACTGAAAGAGCAAGACTGCCAAGGTTTTTCCACCTGCATTTTGGAGTATGACCAAAGATTTTCTGTGTACGGAACCGACTATATTTTCTACGATTACAACAGCCCTTTGAAACTTCCAGCCCACCTTGAAGCACATAGTTTTGATATTGTTTTAGCAGATCCACCCTACCTATCTGAAGAATGTCTCAAAAAAATAGCAGAAACAATTAAATACTTAACTAAAGGAAAGATTCTGCTCTGCACAGGTACATCACTTGTTTTCTCAAATTCATTTGCTTCAGTAGTTTTGGGAAAGAAAACAGTAGCCATTTGTAAAAATCATTATCGTTATAGAGTTGCATATGTCAAAAATAAGTTTCTATAGAAGAATGGTCTGATAAAACTTCAGGTAGTCCTCACTTTGTGACTACCTTATTTAGTGACCATTTGCAGTTATGACTGTGATGGAAAAGTAACTTTTATGACTATAGTCCTAACATTTACAACCTCTGCAGGTCTGTAAAGCAAAGGAAAGGTGAAGCAAGATCATAGCCACTGTTGCAGTTTCACTTAACAACCCCGAGGCTTCCCTGAGGCCCAGAAGGTCCCAAAATGCAGCATGGGGAGGTGCTGCAAAAAAAAAGCCACACCTACCCAGTCACATGACCACGCCCACCTAGCCATGCCCATCTAGCCAGGCCCACATTTTTTATTAAAAAATTTGAATCCCACCCTTGGGAGAAAGTACAGAGAAATAACACCCATTGTCAAAAATATAAGAAAGCAATGGCTTTGAGTATAAAACTAACCTGAAAACAGGTAGTTAAATGTTTACAGGGCCAGCATTAACTCATTCAGATAATATAGCTAATTATGAAGATGGATTCAAGAAAAAATTTCAAAAGCATGCTCTGTTTCACCTAAGTCTATGTATACAGGTAGTCCTCAACTTAACAACAGTTCATTTAGTGACCATTCTAAGTTACGACACCGAAAAGAGTGACATGACCATTTTTCACACTTACAATCATTATAGCATCCCCATGGTCATGTGATCTAAAATTAAGATGCTTGGGAATTGACTCATACTTCTGACAGTTGCAATGTCTTGGGGTCATGTGATTACCTTTTGTGACCTCACAAGAAAAGTCAATTGGATGACAGATTCATTCAACAGCCATGATGCTCACTGAACAACTGCAGTGATTCATTTAACAATTATGGCAAGAAAAGTCGTAAAATGCAGCGAAACTCACTTAACAAATGTTTCACTTAGCAACAGAAATGTTTGGCTCAATTGTAGTCGACTACCTGTATATTTTTGCCATTGTATGACCAGATACGGGGGATATCTGATTTATCACTTAAAAGAATGCTGTACGAAGTGTTGCTTGATTCAAAACATAAGATTCCTTTTGGGTAGGTTTCTATGGCTGGTATCTGTTGAACAGACATTCTGTTTTGGATTATATTTTTTCAGAATGTTCCCATTCGAGAACTAATCAGCTCTTCTCCACAGTGAAATGATTTGTAAGACAATAGGAGGTGAAAAAAATTGATATCTTGGGGAAGTAGTTTGAGAAAAATTTGCAATTTTTATAGCTTTATCATAACAATGGTGCTGTCTGAACATGTAGGTAGTTCTCGGCTTACTACTGGTTGCTTAACAACTGTTCAGTGTTATGACAGACTCTGAAAAAGCTAATTATGACCTGGATTTGAAGTTACATTGAGCCTATCCCCATAATCATATGACTACATTTTGGGTGCTTGGCAGCCGGCCTACATTTATTGCCATTTGCAGAATCGTGCAGTCAATGACAAGGATTTATGATGTTTTTGCTAGAAACACATAGCAAACAATGGATTCGCTTTACAAACACCATGTTTGCTTAATGACCATAAAAAAAAGAGGTTATTCAATCGGGCACAGTCATGGGTGACTGACTTAACAACCTTGACTTACAACCATAATTGCGGGTTCTGTTAATGGTCATAAGTTGAGGACTACTGTAGCAGGTTACCTCTTGGATAGCAGGAAATAATTTTTGTTTTTATACCCAATTTAGGAGCTTTCTGGGAGCATCTGATTGGATCATAATTGGAAATACATAAAACCTGTTCTGATGTTAGAAGGACTATTCTAAAGTTTTGTTTTGTTTTTCCAGGTTTAATCATGGAAGAATATGCTGCTAAATATCTTGGTGTGAAAATGTGCAAGTTTATTCCAAGACATGCTCGAAATTTAGCTAATGAATTTCGATGCTATGTGAATTATGATTCTGGACTCGATTTGGATTCTCTCTCTTATACCCCCAATAAACATTAATAGGATTTTTCAAGCTGGAGTGATTTTTCCTTTTCTGACAAAGTAAACACCTGCTGTTTCTTTTTTTAATGATGTATCCATCAGCATTTTTTGTTTCTGTTACATTTCAGTTGATATGACTCCCTTTGTAAGGGAGATAGGCAATTTCTAAATTTGATAAAAAATATTTTTCTAGGTTTGCTTTTTGGTATCTTATGTAGAAGGATAATTATCTTATCCATAATTAGGGTATAGTGTTGATCTTAACGATTTATGATACACACATTGGAGAGCTACCTGTCTGAAATAGAGAAGGGATAATAATTATTTCAATATATTATATCATTATTATTTCCTCACACTTGTATTCAAGGAGTCGAATGGATATTGCTTCCTTCAGGCATAAAAGACCATCAGTACATTAAAACATTAAGAAGGCATTCACAATATTATTTTACTATACACCATTCTGCATGATCTTTATTTTACTTTGTACAGTAATATATGGGTCTCCACTTAAAAACATTTTTTGAGTTCTTTTTTTGAATCCACACTGGGCTTGACCAGGCAAACTGCAATAAAGTGAATTTTTTTCAACATCTATAGTTTATTACCTGTCTTGATTTTGAGGCTGACCGAGTTAAACTGGATTACAGATGAACTTCAAAATTGAAATTCTGGTGTGGGAGTGCTCTTAGAAGCCCTCCCCCGCTCAGGATCTGATGCATTGGTCTACAATGTTGTTGGCCATGTGGTTATCATAGAGGGAGGATCAATCTATTCACCAAAGCATCTGAATGCAGGACAAGAAACAATGGATGGAAACTAATCAAAAAGAGAACTAACGAGCTCAGGAGAAATTTCCTGACAATTAAACCATTAGTGGAACGACTTGCTTCCAGAAATTGTGAATGCTGCAACACTGGAGGATTTTAAGAAGAGATTGGACAATCATTTGTCTGAAATAGTATAGGACCGTGATGGCAAACCTAATGGCATGTGTGTCAGAGATGCGCATGTGAGCCATCACCCCCGCTCAGTTCCGCTGTGCATGTGCGCACGCCTCCCACCGGCCAGCTGGTCTTTGGGTCTCTGCCACGCATGCATGGGGAGCACACACAAGAATAGCATGTGCATGCGTGGGGGCAGGGCAAATGCCTGGTCACATCTGCATGCGTGGGAGGTGGGGCACATGGGGTCGCATGCGCAGGGGCAGGGATCATATGCACATGCATAGGGGAATCACGTGTGCATAGATGGGGCATGTGCATGCACAGGGGTGCATGTGCATTGCATTTTGGGGATGTGCGTGCATGCACGCTTTGGGCACTTGGTGCCGAAAAGATCAGCTATCACTGGTATAGAATCTCTTGCTTGAGCAGGGGATTGGACTAAAAGACCTCTTAAGATTCCTTCCAATTTTGTTATTCTGTTACAAATAGTTTTTCTTTAGGTTTAGGTTTATTTGGACTTATAAACCGCCCTCTCTCCCAAGTCACTCAGCGCGGCGTACATAAAAACAGAGAATACAAAAGTTAAAACAAATTAAAAAAAATTAAATCAATGCGAAATAAACTTTAGAATTAAAACCCCGATCCCCTGTCAGTCCAGGCCGGATTGTAAGAATAACCATGTTTTGAGGTCGTGGTGGAAGGAGCGGAGATCAGGGGCCAGGCGCAACTCAAGGGGTAGTTGATTCCAGAGGGTGGGTGCCCTCGCAGAGAAGGCCCTACTCCTAGGGGCCGCCAGCCTACACTGTTTAGCTGACGGTATCCCCAGGAGGCCCTGTCTGTGGGAGCACACTGGGCGATTGGATTAGATGCTAATAAATTACTATAGGAGCCAAAGTCAGTCATTACCTTTTGCAACCTCCTGACAAGCAGTCAATGGGCAAGCCTGATTCATTTAACAACCACGTCACTAACTTAACAACTGTGGTAATTCACTGAACAACAGTGGTGAGAAAGGTCATAAAATGGGGCAAAATTCAATTAACACATGTCTCGCTTAACAATAGAAATTTTGGGCTTAATTGTGGTCAAGGATTGCCTATAGTGGATGCTTGAGACCAACTTACAGCGGAGATAGTGAGTCACTCATCAAGTAACTGAGTTTAAACATGCTTGGGATAAACACATGTCCAACATTTGACAAAAATTAAAAATAATACAATCTAATAATAATTAAACATAATTATTTAAAAAGAAAAAAAGAAAAATCTAAGGGCAGGCTCAATGGAGCTGAGGAGTTTTCTATGTTTCTATGATCGCTCCAGATGAGGATTTAAACTACAGGCACTAGCCATCAAAGATACTGTATAGTATGGCTGAGAGCAAGCAAGGAAAAAATAATTGCAATTACAATAACAGCTTCAGGACAGATGAGTATTTCAATTACCCGGGAAAGGCACTTCCACCAGGCTGATTTAAGGCAAGCTTCCCCTCCCTTTCTATTAACAGAATGCTAATGTGGGCTTGCTGTAAAACAGTTATTCCTAAACAGATGTCTTCAAAGGATGACTGCAATGTGAAGCTATTGAGGGTACATCAAGAGTCTCCGTTCCATAACCTGTGGCTTGCACTGGAATAGTTTATTTTTAGGTTACCAATGTCCGGATGTATATATTATCACCAGCAACTGTTCAGGGAATGACTATAGTTAGAAACATCATAATCTCTTTCATTACTTCATCTGTGCCCCCTTTGTAGTCCTACCCCGTTTCCAAGGTTATAAGGCAATCTCATTTCCCATCTTGTTTGTTACAGCCTTTTGTTGTCAAACTACATCTAAGATTTGATTTTTGACATCCTTGGTGTCTCCTGAGTTTGTATTTTATAGTAGAGAAGGTATTTGTGTGTGTGTGAATGCTAAAGCTATTTGGCCTGGATTTTCAAATATTTGAGTGCTTTCTGTAACAACAATGAATCTTGATTTTTCAATGTTTTACAAATGAGGGCCAGCCTGCCACTGACATTGTATTTAATATTATAAACTATTTTAATATTTATTTTAATAATATTTATTTATTTTAATATATGAAATGATATAATGAAAGAGCAGAAAGGAACATTTGATTTGGCACAAAGCACTATCTCATAAAATGGATTGCATTCATTATCTTCAGACTTCAGACTGAGACTAGATACTATTTTTGAAGTCTTGTTCACATTTAAGTTGTCAAATACTTTCCTTGGATTGGATTTTTTTTTAATACAATCATTACTTAATTCCCAAAATGAATAAATTGCCTAAACAAATCCACAATATCAGTAATATCAAAAGTGGGGAGAAGGCATTTACCATTTTAAATTGAGAACACAGGAAATATCGCCCAACCTTTCTGAAGTTCTTTGGAAATTTAACCAATTCAATGAATGCCCTAAAATCAGTAAAGTGTCTTTCAGTTTATAATAAGGCTGGAAAATAAAATCAGTAGGCAAAGATCAGGTGCAAGCAAGCTAGAACAGATGAAAAGAAAAGAAGCTGAAGAACAAGAAGACTAAAGAATACTCAATCAGGAAATACCACCTAGAAACAAGGAAAATCAAGGAAGGGCTAGAAATAATAAAGCAGCTAATAGCCAAGAAAATCAGCAAATGCATATTTGCAGAATCTCCAATTTCAGTTGAATTAAAAACATTTCTACCAATCTACCAGTCAGCACCAAGTGAACTGCATGTTTTTTGTTGAATGTTTTTGTACACCTACTTATTGCCAAGCACTTTAACAACATAGTACAAGGAGGCAAAATTGAAGATAACGTAATCTGGCAAAAGCTACCTGATAATGAAAAGATCCAATAAAAGAGGCAGCACTAGGCAACTGCAGATAAATTACCAGTTTAACCAACAACTTTCAAATTGTAACTGGTTTGGTAGCTGATGTAGTTCAATAGCATCTGATTGGAAATAAACTCTCTCCACTTCAGCAGAAAGAGCTATGAGTACATGTTTTGTTTATGTAATAGTACTGAAACACATTTTTAGAATCCATCTTTAACATCAGTGAACAGGAAAGCAATTTTCCAACATGAAATAAATTAAAATCATATGTAATTTTTTTCCCTATAAAGCAAAGACTATTTGAGTGTGTTCTTGTTTTTCAATGCAGATACTATGTGAGCCATATGTTTGGTCTGGGAGATAAAGAAAATGTTTGGTAAGAAAAGACACATATCAATGATGGTCACAGAGACAAATTCATCAACTGGTTAAATTTTCTAGAAGCAGAGGATACCTTAAATGATTAATCTATGATACAGACGTTTAAAGATTTCCAGAGATGCAAGAGATGATAGGAATCCAGTACAGATACTTAAAAAGTTCTTACCTACATTGTTGCTTAGATTTTGATTAATCCATCTCATTTCCTAGATGGAACTGGTACTTTAGGAATTCACCATGGCTCTGTTTTATTTCCATATTGTATGCACAAGAAGAAAGCATTCTGTTTTGCTTGGATTCTGCTTGGCAGTGGCTCCCTACATCAGGTAAAGGGTTTTTATGTTGTCCAGAATTTAATCTTCCTGTCTTTTGGAGCATAAACCCACTTAATCTCTGAATAACTGCCTTATAGAAGACAGCTATCCTTTCTCTTCAGTTTTCTCTGTTGGGATAAATAGTTTTTTCCATTATTCTTTCTAAGATTAATTTCAGGCTCTTCTTTTTCCAGCCATCTCAGGACATGATTCATAATTGCCTTGGAGTTGGACAGTACTGTAGCTAAACCTAATAAAATAAGTATCCATTTTGTCAATATCAGTTGAAGAAAAACACATTGCTTGAAATCTGATTCTGATTCTTTGGTCTCTTGTTAGGCTAGGCTGGCAGGCTGATAAAGGAGCATGTGTATTCAAACGAGAGAAAGAAAGAAAAAAAGAAAGAAAGAGAAAGAGAGAGACAGAGGGAGAGGGAGGAAGGGAGGGAGGGAGAGAGAGAGAGAGATTCCATAGCTAAAATTAGGCATTATAGTATACTTTTTATTTCTATTGCAAAAAGTAAGGATATAAATAAAAACTTGAGGTTTTTAGAAGCTAAACTTGGTTGCAGACACTAAAATTGTCAAATTTCATTATTTGCATTTTATGGAGGGGGGGAGAGACAGATGGAATGATGGAAATGGGAATTCAGTCCCTCTTTGAAAGTGAGACCCAATTCCCAATCAAATGCAGATTTAATCACCCATTTGTCAGTTTGCTCTTCTTCCCCATCTTAGCCATCCTCCTGCCTTGTAGCTGCTACAAACAGATGGCTCCAAGGATAGTCACCAATGAATAATTTGAAGAAAAAAAATCAATTTGAGAAATGCTTATTTCATCTGTTATTTGCAGTTGGGGAAAAAGGAGTTTGAAATGATTAAACTTCTGTAAACAGGGCTAAGCAGTTTTTCCTGCATCTTGCTGTTTCAGGAGGTATTGGCAGATGCCTTGTGCATACACAATTCAGAGAACTTTTGCTATTCAAGAGTTTGGCTCATGTTTTCCTTGAATTCGGCCACTTCTCTCTTTTGCCAAAGCACGTTTGTCTGCCTATGGTTTTGTTTTGTTTTGTGTTTGAACTCTCCATGATTTCATTTTATTGATGTTCATTTATGTATTCCCAAAGCTGCTACCAAAAGTTAAAATAGTTTAGAGGGGCAATTGGCATATTTCAAGGTGTCTGAAAGGGCTCATAAACCAGACAATGCTTTGCTTTTCATAATGGTACGAGAAGTAACCTCTGTCACAGGCAGCTTTCTCCAAATTGGGGCTCTTCATGACTTGGCCAGCTACTGCAGTGTAGCCAAAAGTTGCCTGATTGAGGTCATCTCTTGCAGTGTAGATGGCAAGATTGGCTCCAGCACAGATGATGTTTCAGGATCACTCTATTCCCAGAGTTATGGCTAGCCAGATTAGGATGTAAACCCAAACTTAAAGTAAAACCCAAATCTGGATGTTTTTAAGCAATGGTTATTTATTCTATGAACATCGATTGATAAGTACTTAATGTCTGTATAGTTGGCAGCCCCCACCTACCACCCCTTTAGTACATTTCTGCTAGAGGTAATGAACAACCAAGATCAATAGCCACTGACAGATCTATTCTCTACACATTTATTGTGTCCCCTTTTAAAAAGCATTTAAATTGGTAACCATCAGCATGCTTAATGCATTCAATAGTTTTTAACAGTTTTAATGTTGTAATTCTAGTGCTTTTGACACAATACTCTATTCAACTATTTTGGTCCAGAATATAAGATTCTCTAGTCTATACCAAGTCAAAGCTACTTACACTTTAAAAAAAATCAGTTGCAGATGCACAGCTAATTTTTCAGCATTCTTTGAAAAAATGTTTTAATTATTCACTTACATTGTTTTTGCTTTCATTCTAAGTGGCCCTCAGTACAGGATGTAGAGAAAGTGCAAAGAAACACTGATTTCATAGACCACTGAATGTGGAGAGGGCATCCATTAAGTCTGAATGTTTGTTAAATCTGAATTTGTCATTTGCATCAATGTATGTCACATGTGTTACATAATTGATACGAATAGATAATTTTCAATAAAAACTTCGTTTGATGGATAAACAATCCAAACGAAAAGTTTGTCCATTGTATCCAAAACCAGTTGAACCAAGATGTTATTGTACACAAAAATCAATGCTGCATCCCTACTCAGCATATCTTGAATATTTGATAGCAAAGCACTGGAATATAGAACATCTATCTAGCACTTTTAAATATCTTAAAATGCTTCAACGTAAGTGTTCCCCAGCATTACAGTATTGCAACTCCCCAAGATCTGTCAAATCTCCAGTAATGAGGAGAAAAGTATCTTGCAAACCCCACTGTTTTTTTTTAAAAGGAAGTACAATTTTAATTACAACTGACCCGAAGTTCTGTGAAATAAACCGAGATGAACTGTTACAGGAAATGGAGATGACAGTTCTCTAAAACGGAAATCATGAACCAAAACATCCTTTGTTTCTGGCCACCTTTCCATTCCTCATTTGGATGCTGGCTTGTCATTATTCTGATTCCCCAGCAATTTCACTGCTCTTTTATCTATGCTGGAATTAACTTGCTGTGCTACTTTTTCATGTTCTGGTACACAGGTGCAGCCCACAGGAATAGAGACGTAATCCTCAGTGTAAATGTAGCGGCCCCCCGTGCAGGATGCAGTTCGGTGCAAGATGACAGTCGGCATAAATACCGGTGTACTTCGAAAATGGAGATTTTCTTCTCCATAATCACCTGTAAGACAGCCCTTGCACAGGCAGTAGGCTTCAGGAATGTATTTTGGATACCTGGTAGAATCGTAGGAGATTCTGTGCCAAGAGAAAAGAAGAAAGATTCATTTTGGACATTTTGTTCCAATTTCCCCTCTTACCTCTCCTGCTGCTCTTTGTCCCTCTATTTCATGGGTTGAAATAGCAGAATGTATAGCCGTATGTTGAGGTATTCTTTACATTATCATGCTGTTATTAGGCCAAGGAGAAAATTCAAGGTTTTGGTGTTAACATTCAAAGTCCTACATGGCATGGGTCCAGGATATTTACGAGAACGACTCCTCCCAGCATCAAATACCAACCGCCCTGTACGGGCGCACAGACGGGGTCTCCTCGGGGTGCCGTCTGCGACTCAATGTCACTTGGCGGTGACCCGGGGGAGGGCCTACTCTGTGGCGGCTCCCACTTTATGGAATCTTCCGCGGAGCTCCGGCTGGCCCCGATCTCGCATCTTCTGCCACGAGTTAAAAACCTGGCTATTTTTACAATCCGGGCTGTGCTGACCCTCTGGGGGTTTGTTTATTTTAACTTCGGGGTTTTTAATTCCAATTCAGCTTGTAATTGTTTAATATGTTTTTAGGTAATTTATTTATTGTTGTATTTTTAGCTGTGAGCCGCCCCGAGTCCTTTCGGAGAGGGGGCGGCATACAAGTCGAATAAATAAATAAATAAATAAATAAAATGAACAGCTGCAGTTCAAGAACTCTGCTTAAACATAGAAATGTAAGCTAAGAACTGGACAATTTACTGTCACCTGGAATAATGTGACTTGAGTTCCCTGGTTTGGATCAAGCATCAACATGGAAACATTTGAAGATGATGGGCACAACTGCACAATCAACCTCCCTTTCCTATTGTATTATGTTATTTATTTCAGTGGTCACCAACCAGTGGGCTGGGGACCACTGGTGGTCCATGAGAAAATTTTGCTGGTCTGCAGAGAAATGTCCCCCCCACAAAGCAATTAATTCAGGCTGCACGGGAACACAAGGCTGCGCCGCGCACATGGCCCATGGGGACACAAGGCTTGCGTCCCTTGCATTGCGAACAACACGAGGTAGTGATGGGAAGGGGGAAGGGTGGAGGGGGGGAACTTGCCCCACGTGCCTTGCCTGGCCACCGGGATGCTTCCTTCTGCTTCTTTCTTCTTCTGCTTTTGGCTGCACATAAGGAAAGCAGCAAAAGTCTTTCTTTCTCTCCCCCAAACTCCACCAGAAATGAACCTTTGGGACCCTGCAAGGCATCCTGCCCCAAGAGGCTGCACCGACATGACAAGTCTCACAAAGACTCATTTCTGGCGGAGTTTGTGGGAGAGAAAGAAAGACTGCTCCTGCTGCTTTCCTTGCATGAAGCCAAAAGTCTCACTCTCTCTCCCTCTCAGAACAGAGCTGGAGATGGTATCCTGCGATCCCAAATAAAGTTCGATTGGTAGGAAAAAGGGATGGGGAACTTTCCTGCAGACTTTTTGGGGGATTTTCCCAGGGTCTCTGGTCTGCAGGATTTAAAATTATGAGTTTGGTGGTCCCTGAGGTCCAAAAGGTTGGCGACCTCTGATTTATTTTATTTTATCATTCATTCATTCCGTTTCTAGGCTGCCTGACTCCCTACCAACTCTGGACAGCTTACAAATAAAAACACGTAGAAAAGCCACTGCCAACTGGAAAAATTTATGCCTTGTGTGCAAATGGATTGCATACCCACTTTAAAACAGAAAAGAAAAGTAACTATGAATTGATGACTGGCTGCAATGAGTAAATATTGTCTAACAGAACTGGACCTCCCTTATTCTTAATATTAACTTTAACCCAACTCTTTTTCTTCCTTCCTTTTAACTGTTTTTTTAATGGATTGTGAAGAAATGTAGGCTTATTTTACATATTTTATGTGAAATGAAAGCTTGTTGGCTATAGCAGTTGAAGCTCAATGCTGGAAACTACTAGACTGCTGTGGATGTGAAGCCATGGGTCATTCACTTTTTCTATGCCCTATGAAGGAGGCAGCAATGTAAAACACTTCCACCTAAACCCGCTTAAAAATTTGAAAGATAAGGAGGAGAAGGTAAGGTTACCTGTAGGACCAAGGGGAGACACTGTTGAGATTGATGGGGAGCTGGTATTTCTTGTCAGTAGTTAGCCTGCCTCCCACTGGACAACTGATGTTCTGGTCATTTTCCATGGGTTCCAACTGCAGGGTGTGATGGAAGGCACTGAGCATGCCAGCTGTGAGTCTTCCATACAGCTGTTCCAAAAGCTCCTCAGGTCGGTCTGCACAGGATCGAGAGCGCATGGGGCGCTTGCTTATTTTGACAGCTTCTACTCTGGGGGAATCCAACCCGCACAAAAGTAGGGAAAACAGCATCCATCCCTGTAAAGAGCAGGAGATGAAACAATATAAAAGATATTTCTAGCTGGGGGAGAAACTGATACATCTCCCCACACAAAAAAAATGTTACGGAATTTGACATGCAGAAAAAGAATGTTGGTTAAAAACAATTTTAGGGAGTTTAGATACTAGAATTCAAGAGTGGTTGGCTCAGTCCATTTGTGGCTAGGTAGAGAATACTCTTTTGACTCCATCTTCAGGTTCTGCCACTTCTTCTCCTACACTCACAGCCTTAATCAGGACCAGGATTTGTAATGTTGGCTAATAAACAAATCCCTATTGTACTGACAGTAATACTGTTAGAACTAGCCAAGCCCAGTGGATCACCCTCACAGCAGACCCTGCAGCCACATGGGACAAATCCTAAAACCCACCACAACCCATTAGTGCAATTTATACCCATTATTGTTGGTTCTACAATATATCAGGATTGTACAATACTTTGGAAACAGCCATCCAGAATCATTGATTGAGATGGGTAGCTGTAGAAATTGAATGAACAAGTGAATAATATAGGTTATATAATATTATATAATATAATTAGTATAAGTATGACATAACTATGTATTATATATATATAATTATATAATATAGCTCAAAAAAGTGCTGGAGCACAAACACAGGACCTGTAAAGCTTTCACTGTCCAGAATATTTCGTTGCAATCACAATCGAGGCATTGCAGAGCCTTAATGCCCATTAAAATAGTTTACAGCACCTAAGGCTATCCTTCTTTAGCACCTTACAAAAGTGATGCTTTAGTTTGGATTCTTGTCCTATTGCAACATTTGGTTTAATTCAAGTATTCTTTTCTACCTTTTTGGTTTATGGCTGAAACTGCCCGTTGTTGCTAGAAATTGACTCAAGAACAGTCGGTTGGTAAGATCAGCTACAACAGGGCACCAAAATTATTCGCATCAATACATTTCACCTGAAGCGCCAGCGATCAGCGGCTCTTACAAGTGGAAAAGCAATGCCGCTCTCTTGCCACAGCGAGGATCTACTGGGCTAGTTCAGGCAGACGGCTCTTCTCGCTTATTCCCCGCCTGCTACTTTACAGGAGCCAACTGTGGCAGTTCCCCCACTTTTACTCACCGCCGCCAGCCCGTCTCTCCAAAGGCGCGCCTTTAGTTAGCCCAAAGTCCCGAGAGCGCCTTGCCTGAGCCTTCATTTTATCCCGACGCCCGCTCTTTTATTTCCCACGCGAGCTCGCAGAAGAAGAAACAGAGGCGAAAGGAAGCGCAGCGATTCGGTGGCTGGGCGTCCCACTTGCCCGCGATGCCGAACAGGGAAGGAGCGCAACAGCGCACGTTTGCAAAGGGATCCAGGCCGGAGCAAAACGGCCTCCGAACCCGTCGGGTCGAAGTTGGCATCGCGGGCAGGTCCAAAGGCGTCGCCCCGATTCTTCCCCGCCTCGACACGCGTTCCCGCTCCGTCCTTACCTTGGCCGTCTGCATGGCAGAGACGCCTCAGCGCGCGGAGCGGCGGGAAGGGCTGGCTTGGCGAGCGCTTGGGGTCCTCCTGGCTCTGGCGGCGGTGAGGGGGGAGCGGAGGAAAAGTTGGAAAAGCGCCCGGCTTCTCGCAGCAGGACCCCCGGCTGCTGGTGCCAGGACCCTTCAAGGCGCCGGAGGGAAAGGGCCGGTTGCTCGAGCGCTTCCCTCGCTGGGCTGACTGAAGCGGGGAACGCCGTGTCCTTTCGCGTACCGATTCCGAGGGTGTCAGTGCGGACTCCACCTTGCTTCGGAGCCCCAGGACAAAAATAATCTAACTGATAATTTAACGTTGTAGTCAAATTTCGACTTACTTAGAGCTGTTGATTCAA
The DNA here is from genome assembly GCA_009733165.1 of Naja naja. Taxonomy (NCBI): domain Eukaryota; kingdom Metazoa; phylum Chordata; class Lepidosauria; order Squamata; family Elapidae; genus Naja; species Naja naja. Next base: position 41,846,191 of record CM019152.1, read on the forward strand.
CAACGCGGGTAGAACCCCACCCCCCACCCCCAAAAATGGGGGTTGGAGAGGACAAGATGGCTGTTGCTTAAGTTTTTTATCTGGATGCACCATTTTAGAAAGAAATTAGAAGTCATATAAACTTGATCTTGACATGTAAAGTAATATACAGGTAGTCTTTGACTTACAACAGTTGACTGAAGTTACAACCCAGCACTGAAAAATGTGATTTAGGACCATTTTTCAAACTTACAGCTGCAGTATCCCCATGATCAAAATTCAGCTGCTTGGCAACTGACTCATGTTTATGATCGTTGCAGTTTCCTATGATCATCTTTTGTGACCTTCTGACAATCAATGTCAATGGGGAAACCAGATTCACTTAACAACAACAAATTTAACAACTGGGGTGGTTCACTTAACAACTGTGGAAAGAAAGATGGTAAAATGGGGACAAATTCATTTAACAGATGTCTCACTTAGGAACATAAATTTTGGGTTCAATTGTGGTCATAAGTCGAGAACTATCTGTATGCTAAGAACTTTTGGCAAAGCTTTCTGTGAGGAATTCCCCTGTAACAAAGCAAATAATTGTTGGCTCACATGGCTGTTGGAAATATGAGTTACTTGTAAATATTTTTTAGTTCCACTTTCTCTCCAGAGCTCACATACCAATTTCTGCATTGGTGCATCTGCAGTCCATTGAGATAGATGGTGACCATGATATTATGATGACTTACAACAGAGTGTACCATTCAGGAGCCATACAAATCCCAATGTTTTCATTTGTGCTTATTACTACAAGGAGGTACGAGATCCATGACTGGGAGAGAGTTACCTACAGAGCACTTTAAATGTATGGCTTACTTTTGTGTGTGAGTGCATTTGCATGCCTAGAAACAACATGATTGCCCAAACTTGCTCTGATATACATGCCTAGGGAAAATAAGGTCATTGTTGATGAATTAAGCATTGGACATTTTGCTCCTTGTTTCTCATTTAAATAATTAAATTGTAACATGGCACAAATTGAAAACATATTTTAAAAAGGCAATGCTGCTCTAAAGTAGTCTTTATTCATCTTTAAAATGTCAATAAATCACGTATTTGTGATAGAAACATGTTTTAAATAGCATAAGATTAATTTATCCCAGTTTTGCTTTTTTCTTGCTTAAAGCTTTATGTAATGAAATATGTGTAATTAATGAAAACTTATTAACTGCAAAGGACGATATTTGGGCATTGCTCCATTTTTCTACACTTTCCAAATAATGACAAAGATGCAGAAAATAAAAGGCCTCTATAGATTCAAAAGGGTTTTGCTAACTTACAAATCCAGCAAATATTTAAATTACGACTCCCTAAAGCTGGATGTGATGTCATACTATAGGGCTGCTTTTAGTAAGCATGGAAAAATATGAAGGCTTTTCCAAATCTGTCAGTTAATTAGGTATTAGCTAATTAGAAACAGTGAAGCTCTGAAACATCCCCTTTGATTTTTTATTCAAATCTATCATTTCTTAGATGTGCTCAATACTAATTTCCTACTTCGGTTTGTGGAGTAATTCGCACAATCTCTGCAGAAAATGACTCCAAAATTTGAACATTGATAGACCCAATTATTAGCAGATGGTGTGCTGCAGTTTTTTCACAGACGCAGAGAAAATTATAGAACAAAGTTTACAGATATAGGGTGATTTATAGAAAATGGCTTAATTTACAATAAGGAACAACTCTACTTGATTAAAAATATTCTGAGATTTTCATATCTTGGTATAAATAAATCTCATGTACACAGATCTATATAAAATCTTGCCATATACAAGGCAGGGATTTCACATTTTGCAGTTTGGAAAACATGGATCAATTGTGGTAAAATGTAATCAAACAAATCACTTAAAATTGTAATTTATCTCCATGGATATTGTTAGATATTCTCAATTCATTTTCTAAAATATTCCACCAAATACCCTAGAATGGTTCTTCTGAATCAGCCACAAAGAGCTGGGAAGGGCTGATACGATTAACAAATCCACCTGCCATCACCATTGTTTTTGGCTTCCATGCCTGATATCCTACCACTCATGGCTTGCCTCTTAAACTTTCCCTTCAGTGACAATACTTCAAGTAGACAACTTAGGATGAGCAATTGCTCTCCAACAAAATTCTGTGCTTATCAAGGCAAATACATGGGTTATGATATAAAGATGCTTAATGCTTCAGCCTTAGCTTGTTCACTGGTCCAACAGAGATCATCATTTAGGTGATCTGGGTGAGCATAAAAGATATGAGATAAAAGATATGATTGATAATAAATGCACAAGATTTTAAATTCTTACTATAAAAGCTTTACTTAAAATAAAGATTTCATATATCTATATAGTGTTCAAATAAATATAAATATTAAGAATTTTTTTTCTTTTGAAACTTTTAAAAAATAATTGAACTGGTCTAAAAGGTTATTCTGGAAGCAGATCATCGCCTACGTCTTCATCAGCAAACTCATCTTCATCCATTTTTTTCCTTAGTGCTGTTTTTGGCCTCTCAGCTTGAGGTCCAAGTGGATCCAGGTAGGAAGCATCTACATTTTGAAAAGAAGGGGGGGAAATAGATCTAAGAAATTTGTTTGCTTACTGAAGAGCTGGAACAGCTCCTCCAATGTTTTATGTTTATCCACTGGGTGGTATCGATATACTAGAAGGTAATAATATAATCCAAAATTATTAGGTTAGAAAAATGGGCTGAAAGTTAAAATTGTTAAATTAAACAAAGACAAATGTAAATCTTTAATTCAGATAACAAAAGTTAAATTCACAGGTTTAAAAATGCAGAATATGAGGCTTAAAAGGATATTTGGGAAGGAAGGAAAGAAGGAAGGAAGGAAGATGAGAGAAGTGCGATGTGACTTCAAAAAAGGCAAATGCAGTTTTAGACTACATCAACATGAGCATAGTTTTTAAACTGTAGGAAACTATTCTACTTTGCTCAAAAAACTGACTTTCAAGCACCTGTTCTTTAAAAAGATTTTACAAAAATGAATAAATTCACAACAAAAATAACCAGGGACTAAAAACTATGGCATTCAAAGAGACTAAATTTTTAGCTTTGAAAAGTTGTCAGTGTGTGCGGTCTTCAAATACCTGAAAGGGTGTCAGTCAGAGGAAGGTCATGACCTGTTCTCCATTATGTCACAGTACAAGATACAAAATAAAGATTAAATTACAGGTAAATGGATCCTAATTAGATGTTAAAATAAAAACTGCCTAATAGTAAAAGCAATAACATTGTGGAACCAATTGCCCAGTGAAATCAATTACCTACTGAAATCAATTATTCAGTGCATGCTTCTCTTCACTAGATTTATTCACATGGAGGCCACACAGCCATCTGTTGCGCATATTTGAATTTGGATTCTTGCACCCAACAGAAGCTGGACTTAGTGGTCCCCCTCTAATTCTGTGTTAGAATAAATCACATTTCACAGTTCAAGGAAAGTAGACATGCACTTTTCTCCAAACTTGAAGGATCTCATGTCATGTGCTATCAAATTTTTGAGATCTTTCTCCTAGTAAGACTACTGTATTTTCTCTTCTGCACCATGAAGACAAGAATCTCCAATTGGAATGATTTTTTTTGTGGGCATATCAACAATGTATTTAATTTCAATTTATCCTACATCTTAGTTTCATTTCCATAGGCAATCCAGGAGCTTTACTATTTGCAAAGAGAAAATTTTCACTTTTGTTGTTCTAAGTTAATACATAAGGAGAAAAAAATTATATAGTTCACTTTGCATTTTACAGGTTTGCAGAATGTACATGCAGGCTACTACTGAAGTACACATTATACCTGATGCTATTTAAAGACTGAATTTCATAAAGCTATATTGATTACATAAGTGAATTATACTTTGATGTGGCAGTTCAGTCATTCAGGTGCTTCTTTGTGATTCAATCGACATTATTTTGCCAGGATTATTTTTTCAATGCTTCTTTGAGGTCTTCTAAAATCATGCCCAGTATCAGTAACCAATGACTTTATCTTTTGTCACTCTTTTTCAATTGCCTCCATTCTTCCAAGCACTGAGGTCGTCTCCAAGGATTCATATTATGTGCTCCACATACGTACTCCACATATTTAAGCTACATTATCAACATTCCCACTGAGCAGCCTGTTTAATTTCATTTATAATTGAATAATATATTCTTCTTGTAGTCCATTATAAGCACTGGTGGCACAGTGGTAAGAATGCAGTATTGCAGGCTAACTCTGCCCACAGTCTGGAGTTCGATCCTGACAGGATTTGAGGTTGACTCACCCTTCCATCCTTCCAAAGGTCAGTAAAATGACGACCCAGATTGTTGGGGGCAATATGCTGGAATTGTAAACTACTCAGAGTGCTGTAACGCATTATGGAGCAGTATACTACAAGTGCTATTACTACTGAAATCCAAAATATTCTCAATAATTTTCTTTAGCAAGATGCTTCGAAGACATTGACTTTTCTTCAATCAACCTTTTCTGATGGTCTAGATTTCATACAAGACTTTTATATTAATAACTGGAAAAACATATCCCATTTCTGATATTTCACGTTGGTTAGACATATCAAATGCAACAAAGTAACTTGTATCTTTTTTATTTTATGGCTAGTCACTGTCTCTATAAATTTTTGAGCCTATACAGATAGCCTGTTACTATATCTATGTCTGTACTTGCATTGGCATGTCATTTGCCACAACCTAGGTTTTTTTACAAAACAAGTGAAGAATAATCTTATTTTAGCACTTTTTTCACACTTAACAGAAGACTCCCCCTCCCATAAGTCTTTCTTACTTCTGGGTACCAAGTGTTATTGCTGGAATATCTAGTTTGATGTTTCTTCCCAGATATGCTAGTGATGTCCCTTTGATATCAGTTTTAGGTTGATAGGCAGTTTTAATTCTACTTTCTATTTGTTTTAGTCCAGCAATGATGATATATTTTGCATACTAGAAAAAGTCCAAATGGTAGTTTTATATACTGTTTTTCTGATATGAATTATTGCTTAATAGTTCCCCTTTCCTCCCATTATAAAACTTTACTTATCCAACGACGTAGAGTTAAATTTTGGGCTTCTCTGTGCATCTGACCAATTCTCTGAACGTAAATAATTACCATAGACACAAACTTACCTATTTCTTTATTAACACTACTTTCATATGGCTCATTTGTTCCTGGCAAAGATTTCAATTTCGCACTCAGACGTTCTCCTTTAATTGTCGTGCTACCAGGTTCTGACATAAGAGAGAATAATGTTCAATATAATTTTACAACAATGTAGCACAAACTCTTGTGTATATGAAATTTTACAAAGTTATAGTAGAGCATTCCACATAGTTACTTTGACATAAACCAAATTGATTACTTGAAACTATGACCAGATTCTGACTACGAATCAATCTGTTACAGGTACTGATAAAACTGGTTTGTAAGGTAAACAGCAAAAGCCAAGGCTGATCTTACATGCCTTGCCTAAGACATTCAGTTGAATTCAAAGCTGAGTTGAATTTCAAACCCTCCTGGTTCACAATCAATGTTCCTAACTACAATATAACACCGAGACACAATAATTTCAACACTTGTCATAATATAATTTGCCACAAAGGCAAGATATAAATACCATTGGCATAGTGCACACGATGTCATGCTCTTCTCCAAGGAAGTCTATTTTTTTCTATTTGAATCAGTCATCAGGAATCTTATAAAATGTTAGTTTGTTAATTATGACACTTCATAGGTTCTTCCCTACCATTCCCTGAAGACCTTAAGAGGCTTCCTTAAATCTAGTTCTCCTGGAGCAAATATTTTCATGATGGTATGTTTCTTACTAGAATTACATACTTCCATAAACTGCATGTTTTCTGTTCTTTAACAGAGAAGCACTATTTATTTCCATTTACTTAATAAGTTGCTAAATTGCAAATTAACTATCTGCATTTTAGTTTTGCTGAGACTGAATTTTATTTGAATGACTGCTCACATTGATTGTTTCCATATATTTTAGAGATCTGAGTTTAAACATACGACTCTTTCATTTTGATGTTTTAGTTCTCTGTTGGGTTTTGTGGAATGTTGCTCAGAAAAAAATAAAACATTTGGCATAAAAGTTTCTGCAGTCAATCATTTATTCTTCCTGTATCTTCAGACTGAAGCACAATGCATAATTTCAAGCAGTGTTTCCCAAACCTGTGTAAATTACCCAATTGATTAAAAATGGTTTTTCTTTGACACTTGAACCCATTACCCAATTACAACAGGGACATTTAAATTGATTTAAACTGCTTTACCCATATCGGGCAAAAAGAACTTTCTCATAAGCAGGTTTGGATAATAAAAGAAAAAGTTTGGGAATCATTGCTTTAAGATATTTGCCTTTGTAACAACTTCAAGAGGGCTTCTCTCTCATCCCTGCCCTCTCTAGTTTATCTCTTCCTCTCACCCCAAAAAAACCTCCCTTCTTATGACCTTGTAATCCCTTAATTTGGTGTAGACTCAGAGTGTCTGAACAGAGCTGAGCGTTTATTGGCCGGATGCCCTTCCTGACACCAGACACAGTTTTACAGCAAATACTTTTTCTTTGCGCCCTAGGAGAGACACATTTGCTGCTACCTAGGATTGAACTCTAAACCTTAACACTTCTGTGTCTGAGTTTTACCTGGAGAAGGGACAAGCCAGAAAATGGAAAAAATGAAAGCAGAATAACAAAAGGCAAGAAAGAGCACAAGAAAATATGGAATGGTATATCAATACTCCAGATCATCTATATGAGAAAAGATCATAAAAGAACATCTACTGAAACTATTTTTCTGATCATTGTCAGCTGGTAAATAATATACCATGTAACATACAATATTTCTGTGAACAGAAGTTTTCTCTCTGCAATGGTAGAAAATAAGCTTACAAAAATGTTACTTCCATGCAAGATAAATTAAATATTCAGATTTCTATATGCTGCTGAACTGGCACAGGGCATGAGTCTGGCTATTGTCATTGGATAAAGTTCTTTCATTCAACCAAAACATGAATGATTCCAATATGATCTAAACTTCTGAGTTCAAAGCATAAAGTCTATTGCCTTTTCACATGGGATTATAGCACCGGGCACCTAATCCTTTATGGTATTCCTTGAACATCTGTGCCCAACAAATAATCAGAGAAAGTACAATTACTAGTTATGCAAGAGGACTGCCAGCATGAGCAAGTGATATTCCCTCAATTGCTCCATGTGCCAATACTAAATATCACATAGTGCCCTTCTGTCCTGCTAAAAGACTGGTAAGATTCTAGCAAATTAAGTTCTTAAAGTCTCCCACAGAGCATTGTAAGAATAGACAGGACTTTTCATTACAGATAGTCCTCAACATACAACCATTCATTTAGTGGCCGCTGAAGTTACAACAGCACTGCAAACGGTGACATACACCTGGTCCTTGCAGTTATGATTGTCACAGCATCCCCACCCCATGATCAAAATTCAGATGCTTGGTAATATGTATGTATTTAGGATGGCTGCACCATCCTGGGGTCATGTGCTCACCATTTGCAATTTTCCCAGTTGGCTTCTGACAAGCAAAGCCAACGGGGGAAGCCAGAGTCACTTAATGATTGCATGATTCACTTAACAACAGCAGGAATTCACTTAACAACCATGGAAAAAAAGGATGTAAAATTGGGAATGACTCACTTAACATCTGCCTTGCTTAGCAATGGGTATCCTGGTCATAATTTGAAAACTACCTGTATTTGCATAGTTTGCTTTATGGGAGCATTCTGAAGCCTTCATCTGAACCCACCCATACAAGTAAATGCCTTTACTCCTAATATTACCATTAATCATGCAATTGTATCTAATCATATTTCTGTTCACCACGAGCCTGAGTGATATTTTGAAAATTATTTAAGTCAGTCTTCTGCAACTTATTTCTTTCCAAATAAATTGGACGATCATTATTTCCAGTCAAAGAAACTAAAGCCAGGCTGGTTGATGGAAATGACAGTCCAAGACTTCTGGAACACAGCAGCACATGGCAGAAAGCTAACATAATAAAATAGCAAATGAAACCCTGAAGTGGTTCATCTCCAGACAAGGACTTTGAGAAAATAATATTTCTTCTCTTGTTAATTGCAATAATGTTTTCCATTGTATAATAAGTATCACCAGGAATGAAGTGTAATATCCACAGTTGAACATTCATCTGCAAGCCTTCAATTGCACTTCAGAAACATTTCTTCATAATGTACATTACAGAGCACACCATAAGAAATGAAAACAAAGCCAAAATTAAATATATAACAGCTTAAAGCTCTAACACTCCATGATGCAAGACAATTAACATGGAAACACTTGGCATAGTTTTTAGTCTTTAAGCCCTGGTAAAATATACCCTAATAGCACTCAAATTTCTATGGCATTGTTTCATGGTCTGAATTAAAAACATGCAGTATGGCATGTCAAAGAGAGAGAACACTGAATATCTGTTCTTTAAAAAGTTACACAACAAACAACTTTTGAAATTTATCCCAGGTTCTAAAGCAATGTGTGATGTGGTAGCATTTGTATTAGACTAAATACTTATAAAAGTAACGTAAAAAGCACATACTGTATTATGCAAATTGTGTACGTGTAGTGGATTGTACATGAAAACATGTAACAAATTTGTGTGTTGCGGTTGAAAAAAACGCTACCAAATTAAATAAAACAAATCTGACAGATCTGCGAGATGAGCAAGAGAGATAAACTAAATTGAGACATTGAAAAAATGGTCACGTTCACCCAATCTTAATTAGAATAGTACTCACCACCTCCAGCACTCCCTTCTCTGCGGGCACGGGCGCTGCCATTTCTGCCAGACCTGACACGCTACGAATGAAGAAAAAGACAGAATTACTGTTTAGTATCAATAATTATTACAGCACTCTTTTACTGGAATGGGACAATTTGCCGTGCCCAACTTGTTGCAGCCAATTCGCCACAGGACAACTCACCATGGCCAACTTGCCACAGGACAACTAACGGCGGGACAAGAGTTACACTAATATCAAAGAAATGGTGGAATGGAATCATTAAAGAAAGGATGCCAAAGGAGGGACAAAATGACAAAATCTTTGTGAATGACAAAGATTAAATTAATTTTGTAAAATAATTTTAAATAATTAAATTGAATTATTTAATTGTCCACAGCAAACTGTCCTGTGGCAAGTTGTCTTGCAGCGCGTGGGCTGTGGTGAATTGAACCCGGTGAGTTGCCTGTGGCGAGTTGTCGTAGACCTTTCTTTTACACAAATTATACCTCAGAACTCTTCCTGAGACTACTTACTAAGATTTAAGGCTAAGAATGGATTGATTGGGAGGATGAATATATTTGCATTTGTCTAGTTTACTGTATACTCCTCAAAATACAATATATTTCTCTGAGTGGATTGTGAGCCTTAAGCAAGTCCTGACATTTGAAAAAGTAATAGAGAATGAAAATTGCCTTTTTTGAACAGATCTCATTTGCTGAATTAATAAATGCATGACTTTATTGTAGTGATGGACCATATATCTTGTTTTAACAATGGGAACATCTAGGGGTATGCAGAAACAACTTCAGTAACTTCTTTAAAAATATTTTATTGATCTACAATTATTTATTATTATATATGGCTGATGAAGAACAAGCTATTTGAACTAATGCAATCAAGAATTTTAAAAAATCGAATGATTCAAAATGCAAATTGTGCAAAAAAGCAGCAGAAAAGGTAGATCATATTCAGTTTGTGCAAGGTGACATGCAATCTGATTTTATTGTGTTACACCCTTTGGCCATAACCAAAGTGCTAAATGTTTTTATCTTTTGGCATGTTTTTATTGTCCTGAGTTAACGCAGACATAGAGAAGTTTTTACCATCGCTGCAGCACTCAAAAGCTATTTTGGTGGAATTGTATTATGAGAACGTCTAAGGGTGTAACACAATAAAATCAGATTGTATTCTTAAGAGTATTCAAGTAACTTGTGCTTTTAAAAATGACTTATACCTGTTCCCTTAGCTCTTTCAATTTTTCCACTCTTTTAAGCTTTGTTGCATATTCTTGCATTTCTTTCATTCCCATATCTGTGCAGAGTCGAACCAAGAACCGTAAACCTAGAATATAATATACACAATATTAAGATCATGGCAAAAGAGCAGTATTTTTCTTCCAGCGCTAATATTCTTAAAAAATGTGGAAACAACTGAAAGGGAATAAAAATGCATTCATATGTGCAGCAATACAATACAACGCAACTGGACTGGGAAACTTTTTCTGTAAAGGAGCAGATTCCTTTCTCTCCTTCATCTCTGCAGGTATGGATGGAAGTTTTGCTGGCCAAGAAGCCTGGCAGCTACTGGACAATGCCAGCTTGCCAACCAGAAAGTAACTGAATGGAAAAATATTTCATTGTGCCATTAAATTGGCTAGATTTCATAGCACCACATTTGAATTCTTAGACAACAGGAGTTATTAGAATCCTGCCTGCAAATTCTCTTTTGGTTTTTGTTAATAAAAGAGTGCGTGTCTTTTCCAAAATTCTCATACTTCTATAATAAATGCTGAAAAGTAAGAGGGATAGCTTTTAAATTGAATATATTGAAGAGTTTTAAAGAGTTTACTTTTAATTAGATAATATATTATCATAAACATACTTATTAGGTATCCCTATTAAATATTGTAGCACTTACTTCCTACACCATACATCAGAATGTACTTCTAGAAAGTACCTGTGCCTGACAGACTTTTATGAAGTCTCATAAGAATCCACCTTGTGCAATTTAATTTCCATGAACCCCATTTTGCTTTCTACCACATTTGATGCCCTACCATATAACAGAGTAACAGAACTGGAAGGAACCTTGGAGGCCTTCTAGTCCAATCCCCTCCTCAAGCAGGAAACCGTGTCAGACAAGTGGTTGTCCAGTTTCTTCTTAAAAACCCTCCAGTGTTGGAGGCAAGTCATTCCACTGATTAATTGTTCAACCGTCAGGAAATTTCCCCTTCGTCCTAGGTTGGTTTTCACCTTCATTAGTTTCTATTCATTGCTTCTTGTTCTGCCTTCAGGTATTTTTGGAGAATAGGTTCACTTCCTCTTCTTTGGGGCAGCCCCTTAGCTATTGGAACACTGCCATCATGTCACCTCTAGACTTTCTTTTCATTAAATTAGACATACCCAATTCCTGCAGCAGTTCTTCATATATTTTAGCCTACAGTCTCCTAATCATTTTTGTTGCTCTTCTTTTCACTCTTTTTAGAGTATTTCCAATGATTTCTTGTGCATTTAATAAAGATCCCTTGTAACAGGTCTTTCCCATGCAGTGATTGTATTCAAAGAGAGCTTCCTCTTCTTAAGAAACCTAGAAAGTCTATTTGTGCAGGAGGTATGTGTGTACAGCAGAGACCAAGATGATGGATAGCTTGCTTTAGACTGACTAGGATAGCTCCTAAGTAGTAAAGCAAATATTTGTGTATGAAGTAACCTAGCAAAAAAGCAAGATAACTATAAAATGCAGTGAGCATTATATTAGAGAAATTACTTACATTCGGCATTATCTGGAAACCTTCTGTGAATTGTCTTGTAGGTATCCAGAGCTTTTTGATAGTTACCTATTAGCCAGTAAATAAAGAAGGACACAAGCTCAGACAGATAGGCCAAATTATAGACAGGGAAAAATATTAAAACTAAAATGCAACAAGTATGGACACTTACCACTTCTTCTATAGCAGCTGGCAACCATCAATTGCCATTTCACCTGGGTTGGCCTGTAAGTAGACATATCACAGTGCAATGCAACTGAAAAGCTTTCCTTAAATATCTAGCATATGGATGAAATTAATCAAAATGGAACTGCTCAGTATGAATATTTTCTTGGACAAGCAAATAATTTCTTTCTCTCTTAAGGGAGGGTAAAAATATGCATCTGAAGTAAGTTTCAATGCCAATTTGTAATCTGAAAAGAAAAGCACTGAAGATCGTACTCTATTCTGGGTGGATGAACTCCAACCATTTTTAACACTACTTGGTCCAGCTAACAAGAACATATGTGTTGCAAATCCTTCATCTGGAGAGCAGAAAGCACATGTGTATGAATTATTAGATGGTTATATTATCTCAGCATCACACAGTTTTTAAGTCAAACCATACATTCACATAATTTATATTATTACGTTGCCTCACAGAAATTTTGCACTCATTTTCCTGCAGTCCTACCGAGAGATGCTGTGAGTTATGTTTGGCATATAACCACTGATTTTAAAATTTAAAACAGAAACATATTTCCCAGAAAGTTGATTTCTATAATAGGAGAGATAATTATTGAGATTATACATTTAATGCTCAGTGTAACATACCAAGTGGAGCACAATTTATTTGAAGCACAGTCAGAGGCCCAGGTTATTATAGTGCCTTCTTTCTGTAAATTTAAAATTAAAATACTTCCAACTTTATCTATGATTATTGATTTTGAAATGCCCAACACAGCTTTAAGCTTTTTTAAGTACTTCTATTGATTTACATTCATTAAGAAATAAATACTTTTCTATTGGTCATTTCCTAAAAGACTAGTGAAATGAGAAAGTGTTGTTCCTGAATTACCAAGATATAATTAAATCATAAAATGTTTTTGATGTATTATGAAATTCTGACTAGGCTTCACTTAAAAGATGATTCCATCTTTCAACAGCATAACAACAAAAGGAAAATGGTTTAGTTCTGTTAAATTTATTTCTATTAAATTCTTAATACTTGCATGAGCTGTGATTCTATTAAAATCAGGAATATACTACTCAATTCTAAATCTTTCTCATATAAAAATAATGTTTATGAAATAGTTCTAATTTGTTTGATTTTGTTTTAGTGGTAGCCACTGGTTTATACCACAGTCAATACCTGAAAAAAATTGGGTTCATATAATGCATGAATCCAAACCATGGGATCCATCAACAGAATCTCTACTACCCAATATGATATTATTTCAAAGGAGTTTATATCTAATTTGAGGAAACTAGAAGTAAACTGTAAAGTCTATCATAACTGTTGGGTTCTAGAAAAGCAATATTTAGAAAATAGTTGTTTCATAGAATTATACCCCACCCCAACATTCTTTAAGAAGAAAACACCTGTCTGTCTGTCCGTCCGTCCGTCCGTCCCTCCCTTCCTCTCTCTCTCTCTCTCTATATATATATATATCATCTCCTGCATCAGACAGTATGTTTTCAGCCATTCCTTTGTCGTTTTTATTGTCACCACTAAAGTTTTTAATGTTTATCACATAAACCCAGTGGAATCTAGTTAAAATATTCCACATATTCCTGGCTAAACTGGAATAGTTTAAGGATATTGACCTCTATATATCAGAACCGATCTAGAAAACTGTAATCCAAAATAATTCATTCTTCTAATTGCTTAAAGATTTACTTGAATTTTCCTTAAAGTTAAATAATAGTACATCTATTTTAAAAGCATCAAAGAAACATTGAAAAATCATCCAAGTTTCGATACCTAATTTATATCAGTGTTAACAATATTGCAGAAAATGCCTGTACAAGTGAAATGACTCTCAACATACAAGTGTTATGATTACTTACTGAATAAGTGCTGCTCTTTCAAAGTAGTGAATGGCTTTTTCACAAAATTGTGTGTCAATGTAATAGGCTCCAAGCCATTCTATGACCTCGATGTTTGAAGGGAAATACCGATAGGACTAAGTAAAAGGGTTGAAAGAAATGTAACATTAGTGATAAGTTTTACTTCACTTCTAGAATAGGTTAAACCTTTATGTATAATTCTCCAGCTACTGAAAATACATAATACATGCATGTATAAAAGTAGTGTACTAATATATTCATTAATCACTAAACAGAATGTACCCATTTGCAATTAACAGAAAAATTATGACATTTGCTTTAAAAAATTGCTTATTTCTTGCATATTTGATTTTCAAGGATTTTAAAAGTGCAGTGAATCATTTCCTCAAATTATGATTTTTACTGGTCAATGATACTGTAATAAAATAGTATATTACATTTGTTACAGTGTATTACAATTACAATGTACAATGTGTTTCCTTTGAATCTATAAAGTAGACCAGGGGTCTTCAAACTTGACAAGTTTAAGACCTGTGGACTTCAACTCCCAGAATTCTTGAGCTAAGATGACTGGAGGAGGAATTCTGGGAGTTGAAGTCCACAAGTCTTAAACTTGCCAAGTTTGAAGACCCCTGCAGTAGAAGGGTAAGGAAATTATATAGCTTAATAATTATGACTGAATTGATTGGCTTAAATAAGCAAAATTTATATGTATCATAAATCTATTGACAATGTAAGAAAAGAGCTCTGGTAGCCTATGGTAGCTAAACATGGTGGCCACTTCATGCATTGGAAAACATGAGCCTTGAGGAGAAAAATTATATAAAGTGATCATCCCATCACCTCTCACTCTCTCTGTAATCAATTCAAAATGTTGGTTGCCAGGGCAGGGTGCAGGTACACTGAAAATATGGTTCAAGGGTTCTTTGTGTGTTATATAAAGAAGCTGCATATCAAAGCAGGGAGGATAAGTAGCAAATTTAATCAAATTATATTGAATTTTAAATGAATGTTCTATAATTGAAGTATTTGTATTTAGACAGGCCTAATTCAGATATGACACATATAATCAGGCAGCAACTGTGGATGGCTCTGGAGGCCACGGATTATCTATACTTTTTCCAATCTGCACACTTCACCAAAACCAAGTTAACTGTATTAAGTGTTCCCTTTGTCAAAGAATGTTATCTACAAAGTTTTTGGAGACAGGAATTCTAAATGTGGCCCTCTTCTCTGGAACTGCATTCCCCCTGGAATTCAACTTGCTCCAATATTATTGGGGTTTGGAAAAATAATATTTTTTAACAGAGGGATAGATGAATTAAGACAGGCACCTTTTATGTATGAGTAAGGTAGGATATAGGAATATGACATAGGTATGTTTTACTATTATTGTATTAAACTTGTGGATATTAATGTTAATAACTAGTCCTATTTCTTAGTTATTTTAATCCTATTTAAACATGGCAGGATTTTAAATCACTTAGCCCTGATTAACAATTGGAGAAGCTTTAAATTAATAGTACTATATATCAGCATTTTTTAAAATAAATCTCTGGTTATATGGTAGTGATGGATTTATTAGTCTTCCCCAACCCAGTGCCCTTTAGACATAAATTCCAGGAATATTCATAAGGGATAAATCACTCTATTTCTCTTGATCTCTTGATATAGATTATCTCAAATTTTCCAAAAATTGTTCATATTATCATTGTGAATAACAACATGTGTGTAAGGGAAATCAATCTGTTTAATCCTGTATGAGAATTTCTTCATGTGAAGAATGTAGAAATCAAATTTAACTGTTGTATTTCTGAATAAAATGTTTTCTCTGTGGATTCCATATTCTTGATTAATAAAAATATATTTAGCATTACAATTATTTTTACTAATCAGAATGTTTAATTATGATGCTCTTTGCCATCTTAAAGGGTCAAAGTAAACATATTTTATATAGTATGCCTATTGTATATAAGAAAATACAACACATAACCCTTCCTCAGTAATGACCCTCAGATGCACCAGATTTTAATTCCAGTAAGCCCCAGATAACATGCAAGAAGAAGGCTGGCACAGAAATGTAATTTTTAAAACACCTACCTCATAATAATATTGAAAAGCTTGAGACTTGTCACCTTCACTATCATAGAGTTCCCCAAGTTTTGCCAATGCGTGTGAGTCCGTGGGTACAACACTAATAAGTTGCATAAGCCATTCAATGGCCTGATTAGGGTCCTCCATTAATTCATATCTGAAATATGGTCAGTTAAGGATTATCTTATGAGGACTTTCTTTATACCATGGAACTGCTGTGCTACAGTTGAGATCTATAGCGTTAAATGTTAGATTTGTTGAAAAGATACATGCTTGCAATTTGGAAAAGAACCTGGGCACTATTTCGGAGAATTGCATGAAGCTTCAGAAAAGAATCCAATGCTTCATCTAATCTATTTAGCTTTTTGTATGATAAACCTGCAAAAAGAGATCATATTTGTTATGAAAAATATAAATAAAGTGAGCTAAATTACATTTTCCATAATATAACTAAATGCAAGTCCACACATGCTCGAAGGTTATCCATTTTGGGAGTCTTTTTTAATAATAAAAATGTTATAAATACACATGAATGGTGACAAAACTCTGATACAGAGCTTAGCCGGCAGTTGTGGCATCTTATGGAACTAACTAGAAATTGTGGAAGAAAGTGTCCTGTGAGGGCTCCCTCACAATGCCAAAATGGGGTAATTATGGGTCTTAAAAACTCTTTGATTTTTGTCTAAAGCATCTACAATAAACCACAATAATTTCAAAATGACATGCAAGTAGTCATCCACTAATGACTCTTCATTTAATGGCAGTCTGGAATTATGATGGCCTCAGAAAAAGAGCTTTATGGCCCAACATATAGCCCCATGGTCAGCATTTGCCAAGCACCTGGAAATCATGTAATTGTCATTTGCAATTTTCTCTGCTGGCTTCCCCAGAAAGTCAGTGGGGAAGCAGTCAGGGAAGGTTGTAAGCTGCTGCTGGCGCCTGTTGAGAGAAGTCTCTCTCATCTCTGGGTGCTGGCTGAAAGAGCTGCCTACCGAGGGCAGCTAAACTCCTTCAGAGAGGTGGCTTTTGTCTGTACTTGAACTTACCATCTTGGCCCTCCAATTGTGGACCCTGCCCCCAATTAAGAGCAAAAACTATCTCTTAATTTCCAGTTTTAAAAATGACACATTATTATCCATAGTTCCAATTATCTCATTGCAATCCAAATTGACTCATGACTTACCAATATTATAAAGCGCTTCAGTGCATGATGAATCATTCCTTAAGGATTCCTTATAAAACTCCGCTGCCTTCTCACAATCTCCATTTATGAAAATGGTATTTCCTTTATTTGTCAGAGCAGCTGGATTGTATCTGTCAGAATTTACGGCTAAATCTGCATAATTGCTTGCTTGTATAATCTCATTTTCCTAAATTAAGTAAAGAATATATCTTATCTGGTTGCTGATGCTTTGGAAATTAACCATTTAATTTTTTTTAAATTCCTGATATAGCAATAGCACTTAGACTTATACACCACTTCACAGGGCTTTACAGCCCTTTATAAGCAATTTACAGAGTCAGCATATTGCTCCCAACAATTTGGGTCCTCATTTTACCAATCTTGGAAGGATCGTACGGCTGAGTCAACCTTGAGCCTGGTGAGAATTGAACTGTCAAATTGCAGGCAGCTGGCAGGCAGCAAAAGTAGCCTGCAATACTGCACTCTAACCACTAAGCTACACTCTTGGTATACATAGATTTGTTAAGTGTTGTTTCAAGCCCTCAGTTTTTATTAAAATCATACACTACCATTAGATTTTAGTATCTATTAAGATTATGACCCATTTGTTAAGCAATATAACAGAACATCTACTTTCTAAATATTTTGCTGGCATGGTTTTAAATAGATCAAGTTCTTACAAATTTAATGAACCCAGTTCAGTTATCTTTTTCTTCAAACATTTGCCTACCACAAGTATTTCTACTCATAGTTCCTCAGAATTACTTTGAAGCTGACCCATGGTTCTTTCCATTGCTTTCTTCTTCTGAGAACCCATGAGCCAATCAATGTTGCCTTAAGCTGATCAATTAAATATTAGCAGAAAAAGATATTTAATCAGCCCTGTTTCCATATCAATAGTTTATATCTTGCATGCATTTTTCTGATGATTTCCCCAAAGCTCCAAGCAGTTGTAAAGGAAGGACATTTTAAAGTTGCCAAAAGGGTATCATTCTAATCCATTTTAAGCACCTATTAAATAATACGTTTTGGAAAGCAATTGGAAATACATTGTGGCAGAAATTTGGCCTAGACTAGAGTCTGTGTCACTTAAAAGAAACCAACTGATGTAAACATGTACCACTGAACTCACTGCTCTGTTAATTAGCAAAGAAGATTGAACTACTTGAACTTTGAACTGTTATCTTTAAGAAAAGAAGCACATTTCACTTGAAGTAAACAATTTCAAGATAATTACGTTCAACAATTAATAAAATGTACTCCATGGTTATTTATTCTTAAAACTACTGACTATATTTAAAAGTGAGAAAATCTGGAGAAGCTTCATATCCTCAGACTTAAATAATTTTTTTAAAAAGTGTTTATTTACTCACCAAAAAGTATAGAAAAGAAAGATTTGTGGCAGCTGCACTTTTAACTCTGCTATCCTTTTTTTCAAACATCTTTAAAGTGTCAACAGCCTAGAATTAATTAAAAAGCAAAATTACTCTCAATGTACAAAAAACCTACTCAGCTCTACTGGATAGTTGCAGCACATGAGCTGCTTCTGACGACTGTACTAAAACTTCAGTTAGTGAACGTTCTATTTTGAACTAGCAGAAGTTGACAATAATGTGATTCCAAACACTTCAGATCTTGCAGTCCATTTCAAGTCCAATTAATGTACTGATGCTAGAACTGCCAGCAGGAAAAATCAATCTGTTCATTAGATGGCAGTAACAAATTAGAATTTTCTTGTCTACTTTTCTGCAGCCCACAAATTGTAGTCCTGGTTGATATCAATCTTAAAAACCTTGAATGGGTTGGAACCAATCCAACTCCTTCTGGGTGTACTAGCCTGGACAATTAGCTCAGTCCTGAACCCCTCCCCCCCATCCAGGTGCTACTTCTGAAATCTAGTGGTAAGAAAAGAGAAAGGAAATCCGTATCAGAGGGTGGCATGTTTTGCTTCTAGAATTTCACTCACAAGACAGTTCAATCCTACAGAATCTTTCCCTGAGAAAGAAAATGATGGGACATTGCCCACTTATGCTCAGGATGCTTGCTTCTCACAAGCTCAGGACAGTAATTTCCCTCAGGAGCAGCGGGAGATGAAAACAAGCCATCGAGCCCTCAACAGCAGCAGAGTCTTTATAAGGACACTGGGTTCATTAACTCCTCTTTTCTAAACCTTTTCATAAATTGACTAATGGAATAAAGTAATATTTCAATTTATTACAGATATGAAATTATATTCTTATCATGATTCAGTGTA
The DNA here is from genome assembly GCA_009733165.1 of Naja naja. Taxonomy (NCBI): domain Eukaryota; kingdom Metazoa; phylum Chordata; class Lepidosauria; order Squamata; family Elapidae; genus Naja; species Naja naja. Next base: position 41,865,343 of record CM019152.1, read on the forward strand.
AAAATTACCAGTAAACTGTTTATGAAAACACTGTACCTGATTAAAATCTTTTTGCCGCAAATAGGTAATTGCTTTGTTGATTTCCAGGTCATTTGCTAACTCTACATATTGAGATGTTTTTACCATTTCTACACACCTTCAAGATAAAAAAAGAGATTTATTTCTCCTATAGTGAGAATTTCTACATTAAGAAGACAATTGCTTGATTAAATTGATCCTATAAACTGATTTAAATACTTGACAATTTTCCAGACCAAATATTTAAAAGGAGATTCATTGAGTACCAAATAAATTACCAAAACACTAATAAGGTAAGTTTGTTGTGCAGTTCTGGTTATATTGTAATTTAGAATGAATTCCACTCAACTGAAAAAGGTTATATTGTTTGTTACTATACAAGATCCAGACATCAGAGCTTTCAAGTGCAAACACACAATCAATAAAATACAAATTATTTCATTTTATTTCATTCATTGCATATGACCATGATTTAATATCCAATCTTTAACAGAATCAACCAGAGAATAACAGGTGAGCCACAGAGGACCATATTTAAAAATTGATACCTACCAGTCATAACCCACGGCAAATGAAGTTTCAATTGCTGGAGCAATTAGTTTAGCAGCTGTCATAATATACTTTTCTGCTGTAGCTTTCCTAAAAAAAATACTGTAGTGAAAAGGGGCAAAGCCTATATAGTAGCTAACTGGAAATTTTAGTGAAGGAATTACTAAATAAAAATTAGATTTAAATATTTAATAAATACTAAATAAAACATCAATTAAAATACTTTGAAAGGAAACTGATTTTAGAGTATAATCCTCCATTAAAGGTACTGATTAGGGCACTCATTCCATCTTCACTTTGAACCCTGATTCTTTGAGTATGAAAAAAATAAAGTACTGTAAAATAGCAGTAGGCTTGGGAAGTTTGAAGATTTTGCAAAAGTACAAATATTTAGATTGTCCTACCCATTCAACTCTACAGAGCAAAGAGTTAAATAGGACTGAACCTGCTCCAGGATTGTCCCAAAGGAACTTTTTTCAACAGGCAACTGGACTTTGTTTTTCCTTGAAGACATTTTGCTTCTCATGCAAGTTCTGAAGAAGCTTCTAGGATGAGAAGTGAAACATCTTCAAGGAAAAACAAAGTCCAGTTGCCTTTTGAAAAAGCTCCTTTGGGACTGACCTGGATGACTGAAAATCTCTATAGACATTCTGCTCCAGGATTATGGAATATTACTAATATTACTAAATCATAGGAAGAAAGATGGAATAGAAAATCAGGAGTGGGGGAATGGAATCAAATACCTTAAAGAGGGAAGGACTATTTGGCTGGCACTTTAACTAGGAGCATTCCACCATGTAATCTATTATTAACATGTTACCAGTCCTGTTTTTAAACCTGCCTTCCCACATATTTTCTCCAACTCTTTATGAGATTGCAGAGGTGAGGAAATTTGTAAATAAATTTTAAAAAAATCGACTTCTAACTTAGCATAACCAAAGTAGACAGATGGAAAAGAAAACTGAATTCATTTACCTGTTCACTTGCTTAAACATATCCAGAAAATATGAAAGATAATGAAAGGCCTGTGGAAATAATATGAGAGACTTACCTTTCACGTTCCATTTGTCGTAAGCTATCATTCTTTATAGCTTCTATCAACAGGTTTGTATGTGGATCATCCTAACAATGAAAAGGACAATTTAATCATTGAGGTTGCATAAAAAACAGGAATGGATATATGGACACAGAAATGTATTCATGAAAACCATAACATTTTATATGTCACATTCTGTAAACTATTTTTATTCAGGCAATAAAACTGAATTGCTTAACTTAGCACATCTCATTGCAAGGTTTCAGCAGTCCACTCTAAGCAAAATATTTATTTTTAAATAACTGAGTTATGTTTGTGTGGCAGGTTAGGTGCTTATTTCTGTACCCATCTGAGGATATTTTTTAGTTCCAAAAGTATCAATTTTTATTTACTTTTTGATCTTAAAAAAATCCCTTTATGCATATAGGGACTTTATGAAGTATTTTTGTACTCATTCTGTAATTTATAATCTATAGGATGATGTACACATCCAAATGAGAACTATTTAAATATTGCTAAAATGCAACTATTTCATTTGTGTAATAAACTTTACTTCAAAACTGCATTTAAAATATTTGTCTGCTAGAAAAAAATATAGGCTGGGATGAAATTACCATTGTTTGATATTGATCATAAAGAAATTTTATGCTACCGTTATACGATATGGAACATTGTTTTCCTTTCCACAACCGTTTTTGTCTATAAATGGCAATTTATGAATTTGTGCATACTTACTCCTTGTGAAATATATTTGTCATCATCATCGATTTCCAGTGGAACAGCAAGCAGCTTTTGGAAGGCTTTTTTCATTTGATCTCTGTCTCCAGTAGCAAAGTAGCACAAGATCAAGTTGAAGCCTGCTTTCAGGTTTGGTGATGTGCTCATAATGTGCTCAAAGGAACTAATGGCATCAGTATATTGACCGGTTTTAATAAACGCAACTCCAATGTTCTGCATTATTTTAATCCTAATGAAATACACCATTGTCAGAATCCTATATTAAACTGTATCTTAAAATAGATATCCTATGACTGCTGAACTCTGCTTAGAACACAGTCAAAAGTGCAGTTCTAACACTATATACAAGAAAGTAATAATAACACCAAAACAAATGAAATATGAAAAATTGCCGGCATAAATTCCCTTATTTGCCTGAAAATATCGGAGTAGGGATCCGATATTTTTACTCCACTGATTCAATTTATAAATTCAACTATGAGTACACCTGGGCAATATACAATAAAATATTATAAAAGCATATCATTATAAAAGTAATAACCACAAGTATAAAAGCACGCCATACAAAAACATTTGAAAACAATTATTTATTACAATTAAGAATGAATAAAAATCAATCATCAACCATTAAAAACCAGCAGAACTGTTTTTCTGCCTATCTAAAGCAAAGTAATGAGGGGTGATAATCTCATCTCCCTTAAAAGGGAAATGCACAATAAGGGCCACTACTGAAAAGGTCCGTCTTTAAGTTACACCAAGCTGTAACTAATGACTGATAAGTTTATATGGAGGAAATCAATTCTTGACAAAATTGGCCTAATCATTATAGCATTCATCCAATTCCTACTTAAGCTGTTTCCTGATCAACAAGGTCTTTATTCAATACCTTACTGAGTATCAGGTAATGTTATAGGACATTTGCTATCTTCTCTGAGTCAACTAAGTTGGATCACAGAATAAGTATTATCAAACTAATTGAGAGATAGATGACAGAGGATCAGGAATCAGCTACCTACAACTCTTAAAAGGAAGACTTATCTGTAAAAGATACACAACTGTAAGAACACTAAATTGCTTTCCACCTTATTTCTACATGCTCTTTTGCTAGAGGATGTCACTTCATATGAACAGGGCAGATAACCAAAATGCTTCACTTTGTCATGTCTACTTTGCCCTCAAGATAATAGGAAGATAGCAGTGAAATAATCAAAAGGTCATAAGTAGTCTCAGTAGACAGCATATGGATGAGACCAACAGGTCTCTGTAGGCAGGAAATTACAGTAAACAACAACTGGTCAAATCTTGTTGAAATTCACCTCATCTCCTTGTGGACACTTGCAATCTGATCTAGAGCCATTCGATAGAACTTGATGGCTTTTGAATAGTTTCTTTGTTTCAAATAAATATTTGCCATGTTAACTTTCAGCATACCTATAAAACAATACAGAATAAGATGTTGATCATATCCCACTAATTTTCCAGAATATCATTTAGGCTGTACGTAGATACAAAACATATATAGTTGATATGGAAGAATTTGGAGAAGAGGAAAATAAAAATAATGAGCTATTTTGGACAAAAAAGAAAAGGAATGTTTGGGACCTTTATTTTCCAGTTGCATAATTATATATACAGCCGTCTTTTTTACTTACATTGGGCTGCAAGTTTACTTATTCATTGCAGACCACAACTTCTATGCCACCTTAGTCAAATTGGCTTTGTTTATTTGTATCCTACCTTTATTATTTTTAAAAATAATTCAAGGCAGTGAAGATACATAATATTCCTCCTCATATTCTCCTCATATCAACCCAGATGAGTTGGGGAGAGAAAGTGACTGCCCAAGATCACCCAGCTGGTTTTATGGCTAAGGCAGGATTTGAACTCAGTCTCCTGGTTTCTAGCCTGGTGCCTTAACAACTATACCAAACTAGTTCTCGTTTTACTTAAAACAACATTTAAATAGTAAAATGCTGACTTTATTGGGCCTGCTTAATTTACAGACCTGAAAAGTGGGCCTCAAGAAAAACCTCAATTCTTTTATCACTTGAGGATTATCCTGGAACAAATATCAAAGTTTAATTGGGGGAATAGTATACAGACTTGTCCTGCAGCTTCTAAACTAGCAGGCAAAGTTGTCAGCACACATTCTTTAAGAATACAATCACTAAATGCAGAGAATATCAGAGTTATATAGATGATCAAAAGATAGCTCCAAATTCAACTATTCTTGACTTAGAGGAACTTATTAAAACTCAAAGGTACTACTGAACTAGCTGTCTGTTTTGCTAAATAATTCATAAAAAATTGTTACTTCAGATTTGACAAAAGAAAAATATCTCACTGGTCTTATAAAATGGCATCAATTTCCACATTTAGCCAATATCAACGAACGCCACCCAGAATCATCTATGTATGTGCTGGATGGCTATATAAATTTATTAAATCAATCAATCATTCCCATTTGATATAATTATTCAGTATGGTTTTATTTGATAAAAGTAAAGTACCTCCATTGACAAACATTTTGTTTTTCACGATGACCTGATATGTATTTAGTGCTTCTGCATACATTTCATTAGCAGAGTATTGGCTAGCCAAATTGAAAAGTACCTAAAGGAAAAAAAATAGAATTGTTCTCCACAAGCAGCAGTTTTAAATTTCTTCATCATAAAGTGTAGTGTAGCAACTATGTAGGAAAAAGAGAACTGCTGCCTTTTGGAAGAAAACAGAAAGCAGCTATGCCAGGGGAGAGAACAGAATAGCTATTAGCAGAACATTACTGAAAATTTGGTTCGGTATATCCTATTCCTCAAGGAAAGGGTTGAGAGATGTGGTCTTTTACTTCTAAGCCAAGAGGACTTTGAGCTCATTGGTACATTTGGAATTTCAAGAACTCCTGCATGATGGGTGCTAGGCATGAAGGCTTCCCCATTCACATAATGGCAACCCTGGCTGGACATAATGGATTAAAAGGTAAAGATGATTAAAAAGTCAAGTCAAACTTGACACTGGTAGCTTCAAGACAACAACAGAAAAAGATCTACCATTGCCTTTTCCCAGGATTTTTAAAAAATATGCCAGCCTAGCTTAAATAATTGATTCAAAACAATCTTCCCTACTGCACTATTTAACTTTGCTCCTTTTTAAAGGCAAATGGCCCTATTTTCAAGTGAACTCAGAGGGTGATGCTGGTAAATAGCAGCATGTCAACTTCTTTTGAATTTTAGAATGAATTACTTACAAATATCATCCTCACTATATTACACCGCCACACCTGATCTTTTTATTAATAAGATGCTTCAAAGCAGGTGTGTGTTATCATTTCCTTCATTCAAATACTATTTTCCTGAAATGCACAACTATCAGACAAGCCTATGAAAGGATACAACTGTGTTAAGCAGATGCTGACAGGTATCATGTACATATCCACATCTATTCCTGCCTTAGATATGAAGCACTGCACATCCCTATTGCAAACAGATGCTGTTAACATATAGAGCTACATTTGGTGATACAGACCAGAATTCTTTCATTCCTTTCCTCATATTTGGATATTACTTCCATTATCTTGGGAATCAGGTGGCATACAAATTTAATAAATAAATCCATACCTTATCACAATTTTTATATATCACAATACTTTATAATTTATTTATTTATTATTTATTTATTAATTCGATTATATGCGCCCCCTCTCCAAAAGGACTCGGGGCGGCTTACAAAATAAAAACACACAACAATAAATTAGTTAAAACCAGATTAAACAATCAAGCCGAATTAACACTAAAATTGCAGAGATAAAACTCTAAAAGACCACCCCACCCCAGGGTCACAGCCGGATTGGTCAAACAACCAGGTCTTCAGGTCGCGACGGAAAGGCGGAGGTCAGGGGCCAGGCGAAGCTCCAGGGGAAGTTGATTCCACAGGTCAGGGGCCGCAACAGAGTAGGCCCGTCGTCGGGGGACCGCCAGCTGGCACTGTCCGGCTGACGGGACCCCAAGGAGCCCCTGTCTGTGGGATCGTACAGGGCGGTTGGTGTTCGATGTCGGCAGCAGTCGCTCCCTTAAATAATAGGGACCCATGTCGTGAAGGACTTTGTATGTTAAGGATAGAACCTTGAACCTCACCGGAGCGCAACCGGCAACCAATGCAAGCCACGCAGGAGGGGGGCAACATGGGAGAACCGGGGAACTCCCATCACCACCCGCGCCGCTGCATTCTGCACCAGTTGCAATCTCCGGATGGTGTGCAAGGGCAGTCCTAAATAGAGAGCGTTGCAGTAGTCGAGTCGCGAGGTAACAAGGGCATGAGTGACCGTACGCAGGGCATCGCGGTCCAGAAACGGGCGAAGCTGGCGAACCAGCCGGATCTGGGCAAAAGCCCCCCTGGTGACGGCTCCCACCTGCTCCTCCAACTGGAGCCGTGCATCCAGGAGGACCCCCAGATTCCTAGCCCTATCCACAGGGGGCAGCACCACTCCCCCTATGGTCAACGATGGACATTCCAAACTAGACCGCGATGCCGGTATGTACAGCCACTCAGTCTTGGCCGGGTTGAGTCGAAGCATATTTCCGTCCATCCAGATCCGTACCGCATCCAGACAGCGAGTCATCATGGAGAGGGCATCACTGATCTGGCCAGGGGTGGAGATATATAACTGTGTATCATCAGCATATTGATGATACCTCACCCCAAAACCACGAATGATCTCACCCAGCGGTTTCATGTAGATATTAAATAAAAGGGGAGAGAGGACCGACCCCTGAGGGACCCCACAAGTGAGTGCCCTCGGGGCCGATCTCTGCCCCCTGCTAACACCGATTGCGACCGCCCCGCGAGGTAGGAGGAGAGCCACCGAAAAACAGTGCCCCCAACCCCGCGAGGCGTCGCAAAAGGATACCATGGTCGATGGTATCGAAAGCCGCTGAGAGGTCTAACAGGACCAGGACAGAGGAAGAACCCCTGTCCCGCTCCCTCCAGAGATCATCCATCAGTGCGACCAATGCCGTCTCCGTGCTGAAACCAGACCGGAAGCCCGATTGGCACGGATCTAGGTAGTCCGTTTCATCCAGGAAAAGCGGAAATTGTCTGGCCACCACACTCTCAACAACCTTCGCTAAAAAGCGAAGGTTGGAGACTGGACGAAAGTTATCTAACACAGTCGGATCCAGGGCAGGCTTCTTCAGGAGGGGCCTCACCACCGCCTCTTTCAGGGCGGAGGGGAAAACACCCTCCCTTAGCGAAGCGTTGACCACTGCCGGATCCAACGCAGGTGACCTCCCTGGCGGCATAAGACAGCCAGGAAGGGCACGGGTCCAACAAACATGTGGTGGAACTCAGGCGCCGCATAATCCGTCCACTTCATCCTCGGAAACAGGATCGAACTCATCCCAGAACACACTTGCCAGACTACCTGTATCCGCTCCTCAGACCACTGCAAATCAGTGGACAACCCACTTCGAATTCGAGTGATCTTATCCGACAGATATTGTCCAAATTCCTCAGCCCTTCCCGCAACGGATCCGCCCCTCCCCAGGACAAAGGAGAGAGCGCGTAACCCGGAACAGGGCGGCTGGGGGTATCTGCGGACGCTATGAGGGCGGAGAGATAAGACCTTCTCGCCATCCTCATAGCTCCCAGGTAAGTCTAATATGGGCTCTTAACTGGGTTCGGCGAATTGAGGCGGGTGGCCTCCACCTGCTCTCTAAGCCCCTCGACGGCGCTTCATCTCCCGGAGCTCCTCTGTATACCAGGGAGCCATCCGAGATCCGCGGCGTGTGAGGGGGACGCATGGGGACAACCCTGTCAAGGGCCTCTGAAGCGGCCGCTGCCAAGCGGCCGTCAGATCCTCAACAGAGCTGTGAGTAAGGGAAGAGGGAAAGGCCCCAGTTCGCCTGGAAACGCTCAGGGTCCAAGGCGCCTGGGGCGGAACCATCCAAGAGGCTCCTTGTCCCAGCAGTGGGGGGTGGCCTTTTGGAAAACCAGCCGCAGGAGATAGTGATCAGACCATGGAACGGGCAGAGCCGTATAAACAGGATGCCCTCTGTCACTACGCCACCACTCAGAGACAAAAAACTAGGTCCAGAGTGTTCCCCCCTCGTGAGTGGGGCCATGAATTAATTGGTCAGGCCCATGGCTTCCATAGAAGACATGAATTCCCGGGCCAATCCCGACGCATCCCCCAGGGACGGCAGGGTTAAAGTCCCCCAGGACTATAAGGCCTGGGAGCTCCACCGCCACCCCGAGAGGACGTCAAGAAGTCCCGGTAAGGCGCTGTCACACAGCTGGGAGAAAGGTATGTGAGCAGCAAGCCCACCTGACCGTTAGGCCCCACTTCAGGAGAAGGGTCTCACTTCCGCCTATCTCTGGGATAGTGACCTCCCTTGGAAGCAAGGTCTCCCTAATAACCACAGCCACCCCACCACCCCTTCCCTGGGCCCGTGGCGGTGCACAACCGAAAACCTGGAGGGCATAATTCAACCAGAGGGACACCACCCTCCGGGCCCAACCAGGTCTCGGTGATACAAGCCAGGTCCGCAGCCTCCTCCTCAATAATCTCACGGAGGAGGGTGGCTTATTAGCCACGGACCTGGCATTAAAGTACACCAGCCTAAGCCCAGGGGTCCCTGTTCCCGAACTCCCCAGGGAGGAGGCCATAGGGTCGGAGCGAGCACCGCAGAAGTGGCGGGTGCGCACTCCCAGCATGTAATACGCCTATGCCTCGGCGTCTGCCACCGACTCCAACCACCTAGGGAATCGCGGCCCCACCTGAG
>CM019152.1:41875459-42002673 GCA_009733165.1 Naja naja
CGATTTCCAGTGGAACAGCAAGCAGCTTTTGGAAGGCTTTTTTCATTTGATCTCTGTCTCCAGTAGCAAAGTAGCACAAGATCAAGTTGAAGCCTGCTTTCAGGTTTGGTGATGTGCTCATAATGTGCTCAAAGGAACTAATGGCATCAGTATATTGACCGGTTTTAATAAGCGCAACTCCAATGTTCTGCATTATTTTAATCCTAATGAAATACACCATTGTCAGAATCCTATATTAAACTGTATCTTAAAATAGATATCCTATGACTGCTGAACTCTGCTTAGAACACAGTCAAAAGTGCAGTTCTAACACTATATACAAGAAAGTAATAATAATTATAAAACATAATTACTGAAAAAGTAATATAACACACAAGTATAAAAGCACGCCATACAAAAACATTTGAAAACAATTATTTATTACAATTAAGAATGAATAAAAATCAATCATCAACCATTAAAAACCAGCAGAACTGTTTTTCTGCCTATCTAAAGCAAAGTAATGAGGGGTGATAATCTCATCTCCCTTAAAAGGGAAATGCACAATAAGGGCCACTACTGAAAAGGTCCGTCTTTAAGTTACACCAAGCTGTAACTAATGACTGATAAGTTTATATGGAGGAAATCAATTCTTGACAAAATTGGCCTAATCATTATAGCATTCATCCAATTCCTACTTAAGCTGTTTCCTGATCAACAAGGTCTTTATTCAATACCTTACTGAGTATCAGGTAATGTTATAGGACATTTGCTATCTTCTCTGAGTCAACTAAGTTGGATCACAGAATAAGTATTATCAAACTAATTGAGAGATAGATGACAGAGGATCAGGAATCAGCTACCTACAACTCTTAAAAGGAAGACTTATCTGTAAAAGATACACAACTGTAAGAACACTAAATTGCTTTCCACCTTATTTCTACATGCTCTTTTGCTAGAGGATGTCACTTCATATGAACAGGGCAGATAACCAAAATGCTTCACTTTGTCATGTCTACTTTGCCCTCAAGATAATAGGAAGATAGCAGTGAAATAATCAAAAGGTCATAAGTAGTCTCAGTAGACAGCATATGGATGAGACCAACAGGTCTCTGTAGGCAGGAAATTACAGTAAACAACAACTGGTCAAATCTTGTTGAAATTCACCTCATCTCCTTGTGGACACTTGCAATCTGATCTAGAGCCATTCGATAGAACTTGATGGCTTTTGAATAGTTTCTTTGTTTCAAATAAATATTTGCCATGTTAACTTTCAGCATACCTATAAAACAATACAGAATAAGATGTTGATCATATCCCACTAATTTTCCAGAATATCATTTAGGCTGTACGTAGATACAAAACATATATAGTTGATATGGAAGAATTTGGAGAAGAGGAAAATAAAAATAATGAGCTATTTTGGACAAAAAGAAAAGGAATGTTTGGGACCTTTATTTTCCAGTTGCATAATTATATATACAGCCGTCTTTTTACTTACATTGGGCTGCAAGTTTACTTATTCATTGCAGACCACAACTTCTATGCCACCTTAGTCAAATTGGCTTTGTTTATTTGTATCCTACCTTTATTATTTTTAAAAATAATTCAAGGCAGTGAAGATACATAATATTCCTCCTCATATTCTCCTCATATCAACCCAGATGAGTTGGGGAGAGAAAGTGACTGCCCAAGATCACCCAGCTGGTTTTTATGGCTAAGGCAGGATTTGAACTCAGTCTCCTGGTTTCTAGCCTGGTGCCTTAACAACTATACCAAACTAGTTCTCGTTTTACTTAAAAACAACATTTAAATAGTAAAATGCTGACTTTATTGGGCCTGCTTAATTTACAGACCTGAAAAAGTGGGCCTCAAGAAAAACCTCAATTCTTTTATCACTTGAGGATTATCCTGGAACAAATATCAAAGTTTAATTGGGGGAATAGTATACAGACTTGTCCTGCAGCTTCTAAACTAGCAGGCAAAGTTGTCAGCACACATTCTTTAAGAATACAATCACTAAATGCAGAGAATATCAGAGTTATATAGATGATCAATAAGATAGCTCCAAATTCAACTATTCTTGACTTAGAGGAACTTATTAAAACTCAAAGGTACTACTGAACTAGCTGTCTGTTTTGCTAAATAATTCATAAAAAATTGTTACTTCAGATTTGACAAAAGAAAAATATCTCACTGGTCTTATAAAATGGCATCAATTTCCACATTTAGCCAATATCAACGAAGCACCCAGAATCATCTATGTATGTGCTGGATGGCTATATAAATTTATTAAATCAATCAATCATTCCCATTTGATATAATTATTCAGTATGGTTTTATTTGATAAAAGTAAAGTACCTCCATTGACAAACATTTTGTTTTCACGATGACCTGATATGTATTTAGTGCTTCTGCATACATTTCATTAGCAGAGTATTGGCTAGCCAAATTGAAAAGTACCTAAAGGAAAAAAAATAGAATTGTTCTCCACAAGCAGCAGTTTTAAATTTCTTCATCATAAAGTGTAGTGTAGCAACTATGTAGGAAAAAGAGAACTGCTGCCTTTTGGAAGAAAACAGAAAGCAGCTATGCCAGGGGAGAGAACAGAATAGCTATTAGCAGAACATTACTGAAAATTTGGTTCGGTATATCCTATTCCTCAAGGAAAGGGTTGAGAGATGTGGTCTTTTACTTCTAAGCCAAGAGGACTTTGAGCTCATTGGTACATTTGGAATTTCAAGAACTCCTGCATGATGGGTGCTAGGCATGAAGGCTTCCCCATTCACATAATGGCAACCCTGGCTGGACATAATGGATTAAAAGGTAAAGATGATTAAAAGTCAAGTCAAACTTGACACTGGTAGCTTCAAGACAACAACAGAAAAAGATCTACCATTGCCTTTTCCCAGGATTTTTAAAAAATATGCCAGCCTAGCTTAAATAATTGATTCAAAACAATCTTCCCTACTGCACTATTTAACTTTGCTCCTTTTTAAAGGCAAATGGCCCTATTTTCAAGTGAACTCAGAGGGTGATGCTGGTAAATAGCAGCATGTCAACTTCTTTTGAATTTTAGAATGAATTACTTACAAATATCATCCTCACTATATTACACGCCCGCCACACCTGATCTTTTTATTAATAAGATGCTTCAAAGCAGGTGTGTGTTATCATTTCCTTCATTCAAATACTATTTTCCTGAAATGCACAACTATCAGACAAGCCTATGAAAGGATACAACTGTGTTAAGCAGATGCTGACAGGTATCATGTACATATCCACATCTATTCCTGCCTTAGATATGAAGCACTGCACATCCCTATTGCAAACAGATGCTGTTAACATATAGAGCTACATTTGGTGATACAGACCAGAATTCTTTCATTCCTTTCCTCATATTTGGATATTACTTCCATTATCTTGGGAATCAGGTGGCATACAAATTTAATAAATAAATCCATACCTTATCACAATATTTTTATATATCACAATACTTTTATAATTTATTTATTTATTATTTATTAATTCGACTTATATGCCGCCCCCTCTCCAAAAGGACTCGGGGCGGCTTACAAAATAAAAACACACAACAATAAATTAGTTAAAACCAGATTAAACAATCAAGCCGAATTAACACTAAAATTGCAGAGATAAAACTCTAAAAAGACCACCCCACCCCAGGGTCACAGCCCGGATTGGTTAAACAACCAGGTCTTCAGGTCGCGACGGAAAGTGCGGAGGTCAGGGGCCAGGCGAAGCTCCAGGGGAAGTTGATTCCACAGGTCAGGGGCCGCAACAGAGTAGGCCCGTCGTCGGGGGACCGCCAGCCGGCACTGTCCGGCTGACGGGACCCCAAGGAGCCCCTGTCTGTGGGATCGTACAGGGCGGTTGGTGTTCGATGTCGGCAGCAGTCGCTCCCTTAAATAATAGGGACCCATGTCGTGAAGGACTTTGTATGTTAAGGATAGAACCTTGAACCTCACCCGGAGCGCAACCGGCAACCAATGCAAGCCACGCAGGAGGGGGGCAACATGGGAGAACCGGGGAACTCCCATCACCACCCGCGCCGCTGCATTCTGCACCAGTTGCAATCTCCGGATGGTGTGCAAGGGCAGTCCTAAATAGAGAGCGTTGCAGTAGTCGAGTCGCGAGGTAACAAGGGCATGAGTGACCGTACGCAGGGCATCGCGGTCCAGAAACGGGCGAAGCTGGCGAACCAGCCGGATCTGGGCAAAAGCCCCCCTGGTGACGGCTCCCACCTGCTCCTCCAACCGGAGCCGTGCATCCAGGAGGACCCCCAGATTCCTAGCCCTATCCACAGGGGGCAGCACCACTCCCCCTATGGTCAACGATGGACATTCCAAACTGGACCGCGATGCCGGTATGTACAGCCACTCAGTCTTGGCCGGGTTGAGTCGAAGCATATTTCCGTCCATCCAGATCCGTACCGCATCCAGACAGCGAGTCATCACGGAGAGGGCATCACTGATCTGGCCAGGGGTGGAGATATATAACTGTGTATCATCAGCATATTGATGATACCTCACCCCAAAACCACGAATGATCTCACCCAGCGGTTTCATGTAGATATTAAATAAAAGGGGAGAGAGGACCGACCCCTGAGGGACCCCACAAGTGAGTGCCCTCGGGGCCGATCTCTGCCCCCCTGCTAACACCGATTGCGACCGCCCCGCGAGGTAGGAGGAGAGCCACCGAAAAACAGTGCCCCCCACCCCCAACCCCGCGAGGCGTCGCAAAAGGATACCATGGTCGATGGTATCGAAAGCCGCTGAGAGGTCTAACAGGACCAGGACAGAGGAAGAACCCCTGTCCCGCTCCCTCCAGAGATCATCCATCAGTGCGACCAATGCCGTCTCCGTGCTGAAACCAGACCGGAAGCCCGATTGGCACGGATCTAGGTAGTCCGTTTCATCCAGGAAAAGCGGAAATTGTCTGGCCACCACACTCTCAACAAAAAAAAAAAAAAAGCGAAGGTTGGAGACTGGACGAAAGTTATCTAACACAGTCGGATCCAGGGCAGGCTTCTTCAGGAGGGGCCTCACCACCGCCTCTTTCAGGGCGGAGGGGAAAACACCCTCCCTTAGCGAAGCGTTGACCACTGCCCGGATCCAACCGCAGGTGACCTCCCTGGCGGCATAAGACAGCCAGGAAGGGCACGGGTCCAACAAACATGTGGTGGAACTCAGGCGCCGCATAATCCCGTCCACTTCATCCTCGGAAACAGGATCGAACTCATCCCAGAACACACTTGCCAGACTACCTGTATCCCGCTCAGACCACTGCAAATCAGTGGACAACCCACTTCGAATTCGAGTGATCTTATCCGACAGATATTGTCCAAATTCCTCAGCCCTTCCCGCGGATCCGCCCCTCCCAGGACAAAGGAAGCGTAACCCGGAACAGGCGGCTGGGGGATTATCTGCGGACGCTATGAGGGCGGAGAGATAAGACCTTCTCGCCATCCTCATAGCTCCCAGGTAAGTCCTAATATGGGCTCTTAACTGGGTTGGTCGAATTGAGAGCGGGTGGCCCTCCACCTGCTCTCTAAGCCCCTCCGCGGCGCTTCATCTCCCGGAGCTCCTCTGTATACCAGGGAGCCATCCGAGATCCGCGGCGTGTGAGGGGCGCATGGGGACAACCCTGTCAAGGGCCTCTGAAGCGGCCGCTGCCAGCGCCGTCAGATCCTCAACAGAGCTGTGAGTAAGGGAAGAGGGAAAAGGCCCCAGTTCCGCCTGGAACCGCTCAGGGTCCATAAAGCCTGGGGCGGAACCATCCAAGAGGCTCCTTGTCCCAGCAGTGGGGGTGGCCTTTTGGAAAACCAGCCGCAGGAGATAGTGATCAGACCATGGAGCGGGCAGAGCCGTATAAACAGGATGCCCTCTGTCACTACGCCACCACTCAGAGACAAAACTAGGTCAGAGTGTTCCCCCCCTCGTGAGTGGGGCCATGAATTAATTGGGTCAGGCCCATGGCTTCCATAGAAGACATGAATTCCCGGCCAATCCCGGCATCCCCAGGGACGGCAGGTTAAAGTCCCCAGGACTATAAGGCCTGGGAGCTCCACCGCCACCCCGAGGGGCGTCAAGAAGTCCCGGTAAGGCCGCTGTCACACAGCTGGGAGAAAGGTATGTGAGCAGCAAGCCCACCTGACCGTTAGGCCCCACTTCAGGAGAAGGGTCTCACTTCCGCCTATCTCTGGGATAGTGACCTCCCTTGGAAGCAAGGTCTCCCTAATAACCACAGCCACCCCACCACCCCTTCCCTGGGCCCGTGGCGGTGCACAACCCGAAAACCTGGAGGGCATAATTCAACCAGAGGGACACCACCCTCCGGGCCCAACCAGGTCTCGGTGATACAAGCCAGGTCCGCAGCCTCCTCCTCAATAATCTCACGGAGGGGGTGGCTTTATTAGCCACGGACCTGGCATTAAAGTACACCAGCCTAAGCCCAGGGGTCCCTGTTCCCGAACTCCCCAGGGAGGAGGCCATAGGGTCGGAGCGAGCAACCGCCGAAGCTGGCGGGTGCGCACTCCCAGCATGTACTGCCCTATGCCTCGCGTCTGCCACCGACTCCAACCACCCTAGGAATGCGGCCCCACCTGAGTCCCGAGGCCTCGCCGACCCCCAACCCCGCCCTTCCCTGCCACGAACCGGGCTGCAAACAGACCCATTTCCCCCTCCCTAACCCCTTAAGACAACAAATTAAAAATTTAAGAAGTTTCCCCTTCCTTCTAAATTTGGAATTTAGCCCATTAGTCGCAACATGCCATAATGAAGAACAGCTGCAGGATTTGGGTTTGGCTAGTCTAAAGAAAAGAAGAATTAGGGGCGACATGATAGCAGTATTCCAGTATTTGAGGGGCTGCTACAAAGAAGACGGGTTCAAATTATTCCACAAAGCACCAGAAGGCAGGACAATAAACAATGGTTGGAAACTAACCAAAGAGAGAAGCAACCGGGAACTAAGGAGAAACTTCCTCACACTGAGGACAATTAACCAGTGGAACAGCTTGCCTTCAGAAGTTGTGGGTGCTTCATCACTGGAGGTGTTTAAGAAGAAACTAGAAAGCCACTTATCTGAAATACTCTATGTTCCCCTGCTTGAGCAGGGGGCTGAACTAGAAGACCTCCAAGATCCCAAAATACATTTTGCAGATGCCAAATATGGGGAAAATACGCTACATACAGTTTATCTAAAGTAAATTAACTAATCAGAAATCATTAATTTGCTTCAAATTTATATGATGGTGAAACAGGCTTTGATTCTAGTTAATATAGAACGACTGGTCTAAACTAGAGTTGTTGTCATAGCTTGTATGATTCACCCCATTCTTAAGAGTCTGAATGTGCATTGAGTGTTTTTATGGTTACTTACAGTATAAGTAAGATCAAGGTTAATATTAGCAGGAGACATTGTCTGTTCACGTTGCCTTACTAAGGCTCTTTCTTTTCTTCCAGCATCTTTAGCCTTTTCTAGAGCCTTAAAGAAAATAATTTATGTTTCATTGGTGCCTTATGCCCTTCCTTAGACAATGCTGAATAAAACAATTTTCACGTATATTTACACAAATCTATTTCTATAATTGCTTATAAAATCACTAATAGGATGCAACAGCAACAAGTAGGGAACGCATCACTCACCAGCATATTTTAATGGTGCTCTTTAGTGGAAAGTGAGCTTACAAATTCTATTTTTGAATACTACCATGTTTCCCCAAAAATAAGACACTGTCTTATATTTTTTTTGGCTCCCAAAAACACACTAGGTCTTATTTTCGGGGTAGGTCTGATATATTTATGGTGCCAAATAGTGGGTGTGAGTGTGTAGGGGGGGTGTTTCACGGGTGCACGGTTGCTCCCTGAAAAGTCTTCCTGGAACTGGAGATTTACACTAGGTCTTACTTTCGGGGTAGGTCTTATTTTCGGGGAAACACGGTAATATGAAATCTTTAAAAAAAACTACATATACCAAGAACATTTAATTTGGAAGAAGAAAGCAAAAACTAGTTACTATATCCTTCTTGGTAAGAACAGCTGTAGCAAATTTCTTCTCAACAAAAATTGGTGTTTCCCAAAGCACAGTTTTACAGTGTCTTTTGAGTTTTTGAAAGATGAAATCTTTCCACTTGAAATCCTCAATGCTCTCATCATGCATTATAGATAGATGGACTTTTTTTCAGATAAACACAGAGGAAACTGAATTCCAGCCCAAACTTAATTCTAAAACCCAAAGACTTACAAAATTGCAAAATATACATACTCTAGATTATGCACTCTTTCAACAATCCTTAGAAACAAATATTTTTTATCATTTTCCATAAAAGGGCTTAAAGAAATACAATGGTGTCAAAGCACAAATATGAGCAGGCCACTAATGGTCATTTTATATCAGCATATTTGCCATATGAATCAATCGGTTAATCAAAGGAGTTGCACTAGTTTTTTTAACTTTATACATAATGGATGAATTCATATAGCAGCTATATTTAAATGTGATGAGATTTGTGCTGAATTTTTATCCAGCTAAGTTTTTTATGATGGTTCTTCATCTTTTATTACTATAAACAAATTGGCAATCTGAAAACTATAAAAGCAAGAATATAGCTTTTTATTTTAGGATGAAGTAACAATTTATGTCTTACCAATTTTAAATCTCCACAGCTGTGAGCAATGCAGCTTTCTTCAACCAACTCATTCACTTTTTTTTCTAACAGTTTAATCTTTCCTTCTGGACTGAAATAAGGAAAGAGCAGAATCAACAGGCATCAGAAACAGCAAGGCAAAAAATCTACACTTTGATATTAGGTGTACTACATTATGTTCTGCTTGGGCTCCCCTTATTTTTATACATATTCATTTTATACAGATAATTCTATGCTGATTTTTCTAATGAAATACTCAGGCTGGACTATTTCTGAAGAAGAAATTCAAAAATACATGGCCTCTTGAAAGACCTCCCAAGAACGTTTTGCAGCAAAAACTGTTGAGATGATATGGTTTTTAGCTAATGAAAGATTCCAATGCTACTGTGTATGGTGGCCAATCTGATTTATAAAGAAATTATTTCCTGCCCACTTCCCAAACATGTTCCAACTATCCAGGGCAAATTTGAGAAGCATAAACAACAGCATGAAGTGGAAACAATCTGACTTACAACAATGACTGCTTAATCTGCAGACAAACACTAGATGCAAAAAAGGCTAGGTAATTTATTTATTGGATTTATATTCTGCCTTTCTTTCAACAGCTCAACACAACTTCCATGGCAATCTCTCTTCATTATATGAAGCCAGCCTGGGCTGAAAAGAAATGAGCAGCCCAAAGTTATGCAGTTAATTTCCACAGTTAAAAGTGAACAACCTGCCCCCAATCCCCACCCTGTAGTCCAACCTCATACCTATTGCAACACAAATGATTGTAAGGTCGATTGGAATGGATATATGTTAGTATATGTGACTAAACACAATTGATATATCCATTAGTATACTTTTAAAAACTGAAACACTGAAATTAATAATGAATCACATCTATCCCAGTCACATGAAAGTATTTGAAGATGGCATTGTGGGGCATCAAGACATTATCCCACAGTAATTAATCTATAATATCGTACCAACATCACTCTTTGTACTTTGACATTCGATTTAAAACAAACAAGCACTGTTTTTTTAATAATAAGTCATATTAGACCAGTAGTAGACTTCCAACACTGGAAGTTTTTAAGAAGAGATTGGATAACCATTTGTTTATTTATTATTTATTAATTGGATTTCTAGGCCACCCCATCTCCCTAACGACTCGGGGCGGCGTACAATAAAAATGATACAAATATACAATTAAAAAGAAATTAAATCTAATAGAAATCCAAAATGTAGTTAAAACACTAAAAACAATCCTTAAAACTCCCCATATAGCCCACCCTCAGTCCAGGTCAGCAAGTTGGAATAACCATGTTTTTAGGCCCCGGCAGAAGGAGCGGAGGTCAGGGGCCACCCGGAGCACCACTTTGTCTGAAGTGGTGTAGGGTTTCCTGCCTAAATATGTACATGCCAAGGCCTAACCCTAACCCTTCCAACTTCTCTCCTCTCCTCTCCT
The DNA here is from genome assembly GCA_009733165.1 of Naja naja. Classification (NCBI taxonomy): domain Eukaryota; kingdom Metazoa; phylum Chordata; class Lepidosauria; order Squamata; family Elapidae; genus Naja; species Naja naja. The sequence goes on from CM019152.1 coordinate 41,885,557, forward strand.
CTCCTCACCTCTCCTCTCCTCTCCTATTAAAATGAAGATCCTGCGTTTTCCAATCAAATTCTCAAATTTTATTTCCTTACAATGAATGATGTATATGCTACTGATTTCCCCCCAAAAAGACATAATGATGTAACCGTAACAATACTAACTACATACCTATCTTCATTCTTTGTTTCTAGAGGAGGAGCTGGGCCTCTTGCCTGGCCAAGAGGATCAAATGCAGAACCTTGAAATTAATAAATGTAACTGAGAACTCTAGCAATGCTCTATTGAAGCCTCATTTTTAATAATTTTTAAAATTTATCTTTATTTGACATATAACCTCTCATTCTACTCAAATGAGCCCATAAGGCACTCCCAAAATTAAAAATAAATACAATCCTAGAAGATAAAACTTAAATTAAAATTAAAACGATTTACCAGTTTAAAGCCTGATAAATGAAATGTGCGTCTACAGATTTTTCTAAACACCATGAATGTTGCACCAAGCACAACTCCTAAAGGAAGGATATTTCGTAATCTGGAAGCAATGCAAGAAAAAGCCCTCTCTGACATGACGTGAAAGTGGACCTATCTTCAGCCCAGATAGGTGAATAACAGGATAAATGGCCCCTTAGATAGTGAAATCCTAAGCAAGTTGTTTTAAAGCTCTAAACTCTAAGGATGACACTTTAAACCGTGCCCAGTACATGCAAGCAGTGCATGTCTTTAAGTACAAACAGCACGTAATCTCTGTATCTTGCAGAGTTAACAGTCTATTGCTGGATTTTGTACAAGTTGCAGGTGGTGTGCATAAATACAGTCTTTGTCATTGTTGCCCCCTTAGAATCTAGTGTCAGCTAAGATCGAGGAACCTCCTCCCCACAAACTGCAAGTCTACTTTTTTAGGTGAAATGCAATCCCATCATAAACTTCAGTACCCAAGTCCATTTTCTTATTGACTCTACCTTGACGCATCTCTACCTTGTTTGGTTTCAATTTCAGCTTATTCTCCATATAGCCCATAACTGAATTGACGCAACACTTGAAGATACTAATTGCTTCCACAGAACTGAATAACAGGGAGCAGCATAGCTGGATGCTATTAGCATAATAATCTCACCCCATTCCCAATTTTTGAATTATTTCTGCCAGCAGTTTTGTGTAGATATTAACACAACAAGGGGACTATGTGGGGCACTAACTTAGTTGTTCTTTAGCATCACAGGAAGGACTAGAACTGCTTTTAAATCATATCCTCAACAGACAACCTTGTCAGGTGCTCTGGAAGGACACCATAGTTGATGACATAAAAAATATACCTCTTGAAGCTGCTTTGGTATAACCTGCTGCCTGCACTGCTGTCATAGGTCGAGTAACACCATCCTTAAAAAACAAATGATGAAAACCATGAGGGAAACAGGTTCTTGCATCATTACTATATAGTGCTCATATTGCCCAGAAGATCATTGGATGCCCTCTTTCCTCTTTGGAAGAGCTTTATAGCTCCCGCTGCCTTAAGAAAGTTCAAAACATTCTCAAAGATCCATCTCATCCTGGGCACCCTTTTTTTGAACTATTACCATCTGGCAGAGGGTACAGAATATTAAAAACCAAGCACAAATAGGCTGAAAAACAGCTTCTATCCCAGGATAGTAGCTCTTTTGAATTCTACTGTATAGTGCAGTGTTGATGCGGTGTTGTGGGTTTTCGGTTCAATGTGTGGAGTGTGAAGGATGTGTGTGTTTATTTTCATAGTCATGATGTGCACTGAAGATGGTGTTTGATTTTGTTGTACGAGGTGCAATGACAATAAACTAAACTAAACTAAGTGTCAGAATATGACAAATACATGAAACTGAACTGTATTAATATTTCAACACAGTAATTTCAGTTTGAGAATTTCAATAATAACTTGTAGTATGTAGGATTTTTTAAGTTAATTGTAATACAGGTAGTTACCAACTTTCAACCATTTGCTTAGTGACAGTCTGAAGTTACAACAGCACTGGAAAAAGTGACTTATGACCGTTTTCACATTTACAACCATTGTAGCATCCATGTGGTGACATGATCTAAATTCAGATGATTGGTAACTGGCATGTATTTATAACATTTGCGGTATCCCACGGTCATGTGATCACTCATTGTGACCTTCTGCCCAGCAAAGTTAATGAAGAAGTCAGATTCAATTAACAACCATGTTACTAACAACTATGGCAAGAAAAGTCATAAAATGGGGCAAAATGCACTTAACTGCCTTGCAATGAAATCATTAGTTTGATTCAAAGGAGCTATCCGCATATATTTCATTTATCCCATTATTGTGAATTTACAGAAGTATTACAAAGTTTACTACTGTAGGTTCATAACTCATATTTTAAGGAAAAATTATTTTTCAAATTTGCTGCTATAAATGGAAATATACCTTTTAGGTAAGAAATTTTTATTAAGTACTAAAATTGAATACCCAATAATATATTCTCATTTTCACTTTCATTCCTTACATTTAAAACCAGCTGTTTCCCATCATGACATGAATAGTCTTAGATTCACTAACTGCTGTCTATTAATTAATTTTAGCAAAAATTATAACATTATTACCTGTACAGCTGCTGTCATTGGTCTGCCCATTGATGAAGACAATGTTGTCTTTGACTATCATGATGCAAGAAAATATTTTGATCAATCATTACTGCAAGTTCTATTTCTAGGGGAATAAGCAGGTCTGGAGCACAACAATCACTATTCTAGCAGTGCAGAAGGTAACACTGCTCAAATACTAATGCAAGAGCCAGAAATTTTTAATATGTCTATGATATGGAATTCTCACTTTAAACCTCAGATTTATAAAGTATGGTGTTAGGAGACACCAGGCTAATCTCCTAATTATTTATTTTTAAATATATTGAAATATTTATATAAATTAAAACTGGTGCCAGAGAGCAAAATAGCATCTGGCTTTATATAAGAGCTTCTGCTCTATTCATTTCAAATATCCACAAGTCACTGCCATAGAAAACTGCTTAAATTAGTGTCTTTCATTTCTTGCAACAAATTTAGCAGTTCTGTTCTTGGTCTTTTGTCTTTCTCAATTGTGGTTCCATTTTCTAGCTCTCTTCATTCATAGGATACAACTTGGTGACATAGATTTATAGAGTTGCAACTCCCAGAATCCCCAGGCAGGATGTTCATAACTACTACTGGTTGAGTATTCTGGGATCTACTCCCAACAAATATGGCGAATAAAGATTGGAAGGATGTCTTATATTCTGATTGTTCCTGATTTTAACAACCTAACAATAAATTGCATTTTTCCCTTTTGCCTTTCCACTATCAATACTTGATATGACTTAATGCATTCTAAAATGGGACATGTTCTTTCAAATAATTAAATAAGTATCTATTTGTAACAGTTTTTGGCTTTCTCTCTAGCTTTCAAGAGACATCACCCCTCAACTGTGGAACTTGGCTTTTCCCTTTCAGGTTTTTAGTCTTTCTTATGGGCATTCAAAATATGAGAGCTATATTATTTCACAGGCTGACTGGGATCAGGAACTTTGCACTTAGTATGTCTTGTTGGTGAAAAAGCAGAAGCAAAGAAAGAAGAGCAGGATAAAAATATGTGGAGAATAACAACTTACCACATATCCTGTAGCTAAAGTCCGTGCACTTGATGTACCTGGAACTTTGGCCGTAAGCTTGTAAAAAGGAATTAAGTGTTAATTAAGCATTAAGCATTATTTTACAAGAACTAGAGCACAGTAGTTTTTAAAAATATAATTACTATGTGTAATTACAATGAAATTATATAATTATCTCTATAAAATTGTATCAACTCTGTCAATACTATTTTGGTATCATCTTTGAAAAACATAGAGTAAACTTATAAGTTGAAAAACATCCCATAAGCAACCCACTGCCATTCCCTTGCCAAGGAAAATGCATGAAAACATCCAAGAAGTTACCAGGACTTGAGCTTGATTCAAAGAAATCTTGACTTTGCTGTTTTGAACTTTGGCACAAACCCTTGAAGAGTATTTGTTATCTCTGAAGAGCTGTCAAGAATAAAATCTCCATTTGTGTTCATCACTGAATAGGTAGCCAACTGAGAAGAGACTGTATGTAGTCATACATAAGGTCATGAAGACTTAGTTGTTTTTTTGGCATGGGAATCAAGAAGTGAGCCCCATAATGTGTTGATTGGATGGCTTCCTTTTTATACTGGGTCATTATTGTTATTTATACTTTCAATTTTTTGTATGTGTTCTGTTAGCCACCAGAATCACACTAGGAATATAAATCTATTAAAAATGAATATATCAATATTTGATCAATTATCAGCATTAATGAGCAACGTGATGTATGTCCTCTGTAGGTAGGCAATTATTCTGAAGATCCGGTCTCCAAAATCTCCAACTAAGTGGACAGCTAGTAATATTTTTTTATATTTTTAAAAATTCTGTTCCAGAACCAGATATGAGATCTATTGTTAACTAATATTGTTATTGCCTGGCTATGTGAAATGGACTAGTGGTTTTTTATTTATTTCTCACTGTCAAGGTAAATTTGTATGCTCTTGTATGATTTCCTCCACTGACTTCATTTATTGCATGCATTTTGTAATTCATGAAAATGTGCTGCCTTTACATCTAGTCTGAAATACCAGAATGATTATCAGAACATGATATTATTGTAAGTTACAGTATTGACATACATGTTTATCCATGTTTGTACAGGCATGTGTTCATTTACATGTTTTAGAAAAGTAAAAAAACTTTGGCAGAGGAACTTTTTAAAAAGTAGAAGCAAACAGCTATATAACGACATCATATATATTATTCCATTAAGTGTAAAGCAAAAAAGGACTACTATTTACCTTAAACAAGTACTGTAAACAAAGATATGGAACTGGATAAATATTTATAAAAGAACTGTGGCTCTCAAGAAGTTTTGTAAATGCTTACACAGATGCTTTGTAATTTTTAACTTACTGGAGGCCTTCTACCATGGCTAGTTTTCACAGCCTGTTGAAAAGCTGGATCATTCTCTAAATCCTAGAAAAGCACACAAAACTATAACTTTACAATAGTTAAATAGTCAGGATTTTTATTTTAAAATTGTATTTTTATATAAACGTATTTATCATGCATTTGTACAGTTATATTAAAATGCATTATGTGGACTGAATTTATTGTACACATTTATGTTTCTATACAAATGACAGATACACGTCAGCTACTAATCCTTCTTCTTTACTTCCTCTTTATTACTTAGTGTTGAGGAAGACTATTATAATAGACTATTATTATATTACTACTACTATTCTTTAGCATAATAAAGATCATCTACGGTATTCAAATAAATTTTAAAATATATGTTTTACCAAATTTACTATAATTTGCATTTGTGCAAATCTGATTTACTCAAATTTTGTTTCCTTTCATCTGTTCTCTTATCTTTATTCTTTTTTATTCTTTTTCTGTACTTTGATATTACAATGCAAAAAAAATAATTGGTAAATATGTGGTATATATTACCTCTGTATCAAAAGTAGGGTTATAATCATTATAGCCAGAATAAAGATCATCTTCATCTGCTTCGGGTGCCAGGTGGACATTTTTCATCATTTTAATCTATGAAACATTACAGGTGTCAAAATACTGGTTTTCAGTTTTAGCAGTCAGTAAAGATCTATCAGACCCTGCAATGTTTCTATAAATCTGCTTGTAATTATAATAAATGACTTCATCATAAACTTAATTTTAAAAAAAACAAGGTGAAAATGGCAACATGTCAACAATGTTCCCAAATCCATATCTTGTCACTATCCAACTCCCAGGATGTACCACATCCTAGATGTAATTCTTTAACCATTAGAAGAAAAATGGGTTTTAGGAAGAAAGTCTTGATTGTAATTCTTTGGTGTTGATCGTTGTGAGCTGTCCAGAGTCATTGGAAGTTGGACAGCATACATACATAAAATAAAATAAAATAAAAAATAGAAAGTCCTTCCCTGACTTAAGCAGGGGGTTGGACTAGATGACCTCCAAGGTTCTTTCCAGCTCTATTTTGATTGCTTGACTGAACGCACAAGCCTAGCTGCCTCTGGCGGTTCTCCAATCGTTTACTTCTCTCAAGCAACAGACGGAGAGTTTTGATCTGATGCTCACCTGGCTGAGCCGTTCCAAGGTCGAGAGCTCCAGCAGTGATGGAAACGATCAGAATCTGTAAAAATGCAGGGGGGGAAAGGAAGGATATTAATTGGCTCAAATCCTTTCTTTCTAAACAACCCTGAACAGTCACCGCCAGCATACTTGGAATTTTTCCGCGTCCTGCTATCTCCCAGATAACCTTAGCCTCCCTCCCATTAACGCGGCTTTTTCCTTTGGCTCTTCCCAAAAAAAGCGGCTTCGCAGGACAAAAGCGACCCTCGTTGTTTTGAAGTATAGGGCCTGGACTCTCCAGCCCACAATGCATCACTTCAGGTTGCTAAGGAACAAGAACGCTCTTTTAGGAGGAAGAAAATATTTGAGCATGCGCAGTAGCCCCTAACGAAGCTCCCGCTAGACAAGCGTCCTGTTTGCCAACGATGAGTCATAGCTAAAAATGTGGCAGCAGAGGTTAAAAAAAAGAAAGTAAGCAGCATTTCAAAGAATAGCTAGTAAATATTGTTTTACAGTACTTTTCCCCCCAATTTTTCGTGCTTCAGATTCCACCAAGCATCGTGTTGGCTGGGATTACTATTATCCTTCTATATCTTGTAGTACAATATATATTTGTGGAGGGAAGAAGGGATTATGTTTTGGCTGATTAAAAAAAATTAAGCAGTGTCAGACCTGGTTAGAAATCAAATAGGGGACAACCAGAAAATTCCAGGGCTGTGAATTAGTAAAAAATAATCAGAAAAGGCAATGGCAAATCATTTTCACAATGTTGTTAAGGAACCTATATGCTGGTATGGTCATCAGAAGTCAAGTTCAACTTGAGAAAATCATTTTTAGCCTTTTCATTTGTGCATCTTTCTATTGGCTTACTGAAAATGGGCAGTGTTTATAATGAATAAAATTCTGCTAAAAGGGTGGTTTAATTCCACAAGTATTATGTAAGATTAATAACTGAAGACACACCTCTTAAACTACTAGAGGCATTTATAATTATTTAACTAAAAAGCAATTGTGCAACTAACATGGCACAACTTGATGCTATTTAGTGGAATTTATTCTTTAAAGGCAGCTGTGTGGGGTGGAATCAGATCCAAATCTATCTCCTTATGAATCATTTGCTGAGTGAAATGTTGCATGCCTGCTATATAAAGGGACAACTAGCCAAAATGGTGCATTAAACCACCATGATTGTTAAATGACAAACAAATATAATTAGCTTTTACAAAATAAATAATTATTACTAATTATTATTACTACTACTTAGCCTTCCTCTCATTAACGTGGGTGTTCCATATTATCATAACCCACATATTATTACTAATATGTTGAAAAGTTTATTCCTGAAATAAACATAAAGGTTTATTAAGAATAGGAACAAATTTAAATGGAACACCCACATTTCTATCAGTTATTTTAAGTGAACTTTCCTATTATTATTCCTGATACAATTCTTAGTGAATCTACCAATTTAGTAAGAGGCTACCAGACTCCACTTTAGGTAAATTTTGTATGCATCTACATTATGGATAATAAATTTACTGCTTCTATAATCTTATCTTATTTAATTCAATGTATTTCATGTGACATACTAGCACTCAGATATGGTTTAAAAATTACTGGTGTATAAAAATAAAACAATTTAAGTGTTTTTAAAAAGCTAGGGGAATGATATTCAAACAATTGCTGCTTTTTATTCAAGCACATTATCAAAATCACTTTTGAAAAAAAAAAGTTCACGAACAAGCAATAGTCCATTTCTTAAAATAATTCTTAATGGCTCATTTTGCAATTATTTAGGCACATGAAAATGAAAAAAAAGGAAAGCAGTATCACCTTGCATTGTACAGCATACAGAGCTGGTTTATAAAGCTTTGTTGATGAAGGCCTATCAGTAGACAATCAGTGTAAATATTTGCTCAAGATACTCTTTAGTGTCACTTTCTCTTCCTGTCTCATTAATGGATTAAACATACTTGTCTGCATGATAAAGCTTTCTCTAAATCAAGAAGAATCTGCCTACAAAGAGGTGATTGCCCCACAAATCCCTTCCCTTCCTTCCTTTGGAAGATGATTATCTTTTATTTGCAGGATCTTCTAAGGCTCTTTCATTTTTCTAGACTTCTTTCCTACCTGGATAATGATCCTAATTTTTTTCTAGGATAATTAGAATAGGAATAGACTTGCTGCAATATTTTCAAGCTTAGTTTTAATACTATCTACAATCTTATGCACAAAAAAGTATGCAATTAAATATATTTCTGCCAGGAGTAAATTGCAGTGAATTCAATGTGACTTTTGTTACAATAGGCATATATAACAATAACTTTTACTTGGACTGGTTTTATTAACAGGGCTACTTAGTACTTACTTAAACTTTGACAGAAGAAGATCAAAAGTGGAGGGCAGGCTATGCTTTTTTAAAATCCAAATAAAATTTACATAATCATATGGTTATAGATTGGTATTTTTTAATTTAACAAATTAAAACTTCATCTAAGATTTTAAAATAAAATGGTAAGTTTCTAATACTTTGACAATCTGAAAATGAAAATTGCAGCTCACATTCTAATCAAGATCAAATTAAATGTATTGAAATTCATATATTGCTAATAAACCAATGTTTTAATTGTTCAGCATTAGTATTTTGTTATTTTTACCCTTGATGTACCTCAAACTTTGTTTTTTTTTCAAATTATACCATCCACGCATCTAATCTTAAAATCTTGCTAATTATGTCAGCATAATCTTTAACACCTTTGCTTTTCCCATGGCTCATCTTTCTTTCAACATAATTTTGCCTGAAGTGGTCTTGAATTTGTAATTCCAGAAGAACATAAAGCAAACTTTAAATAATGGCAATTAAATTCTTATTGTTCCCAAATAAAAATTGGCAATCTCTTTCCGCAAAGCAGGCAAACATGAAATACAACAATATTTCAAAACTATATTGATTTGCCTGGCAGGAAATATCAAATAGGCAGGATGATGTTGGAAGCCCTGTCATATCCTGTTCTTATGACTTGTTGGCACCTCCATCATTGACCTTCAGAGCAAGATTAATGGCTTCCTTTTTGGAAACTCACACCAGCCACTGAAGTTTTAAAATGAGGATCGGACTCACAAGGTCTGATTCCGTCCCCAGTAAGTCCCAAAGAAAAGGGAAGCAAGTGGCAACGGGTGAACATTGACTCTGTTGGGTCCACGACTTCCATGGCAGAGAGACCTAGAAAGGGAAAGTGAGCGAGTGAACTTTTGTCTCGAGGCACGCGCTGGATCCCGATCCTCCCCTGGCCCACCCAGAAAAGAAGAGCGAAGCAAATTTCTCCACCTTGATACCTTCAGCTCTGGGGACTTCAACTCCCTTCATTCCCCAAACACTAGTGGGTCGGGGATTATGGGATCTGGTCCTAGCACATGTGGAGAGGACATGGGCTGGGGGCAAGTGCTTAAACCCTAAAGCAAAGAACAAAGTTCGGGTCCCCGGTTTTTTTCTGAAGGAGGGAAGCGGATGAAGGGGGAAGAAGATGGAGGGAGAAGAAACACAGTGGGAAATGGGGTGGCTTCTAAGAGACGGCCGCTCTCCGCACATTTACACCCGGAGCCGGTCAGAAGGAAAGAAAATCGTAATAAGCGACACGGCTCCGTGATCCCGAGGCGTCTCCCCCGTAATAATTATGGGAACGTGTTGGGTAACCCCTCGGAGTCGCGGGTTCGAGCGTTGTTTGGGGCACTCAGGCAGCCAATAGGAACCATCCTTTTCTGTCAACCAATGGAAGTGGCCGTAACATCCCAGAAGTTGGGGGTGGGGAGGACGAGTTCCCTTTTAAACGGGAGGTGGCCCAGGTGGCCCAGAGGGTGTCCCCTTTGCCAAGCCCGCTTCCTGTGCCGAAGGGTCTGCATTTCTCCACCACCATGAATCCTACCCAGGAGGGACGAGTTGTGATTGTTGGCAGGTAAATCCTTCGATGCACTTGAGTTGCTCCTGCTTCCTGTGCCCAGAGAAGAGGAGGTAGGGCAGTTAAAAACAGAAGGGACTCCGAAGGGGCTTTGACGCTTCCCAGTCCCCCCACCCCCAAGGTGGGCAGGTTGATGCAATTTTAGGTACAGAATTTAGCAGCCATGAAAAAGCCCCAGTAGCAGCAACCTCCATCAGCACTTGTTGCCCAGAGCCTTGGAACAAGCAAATGACTACTCTATCCCATGTTTGAACCCTTTACTATTACTTGGCAGCTTATCTTGGATCAAAGAGATGGTTCCAGGAAAAGGAACAATTATTTTCCTCCTGTTCCCTCTATCATTTGGAATGGGTATGCAAAGTAACTTATCAGCCGTATCATTTCAGAAGTTCTATAAATGAGAAATACAACTTGTAAGAAGCTAATTTGCGATGCGAGTGTCAGTTCTTAGCTTTTGGAAGTCAATGTACAAATAAGTCCGTCTTTGGCCTTCTTGTAGCTTGTAAAATGAAGGGGGTATAATATTCTTTTTTTCTTTTTCTGAATTGCATCAAGTTGGAAAAGTGACAACAATTTTGTAGCTGAAATTACCTCTAGGTAAACAACTATGGGATAAAATTAATTTAAATTGTGCTTCTACAGTACCTTTCCATTGAGTGAAATCTTATGATATAGTTGTATTTCATTTTATTGCTGATTTTCCTACCCTATTTATGATTCAACCTCAGCCCTTCAAATAAAAGGGTATGATCAGCGGTTTCCACAATGGCTTCCCAGACTGCAGAATTTAGAGGTATTCGGAGCATGTTTATTTTAGATTGTCACATGGTCTTTGGTTCAAATAGCAGTTAAGGTCTACCACTTGAAGTCATGCCTCATTCACCAATGGTATGTAGAGTCAAGTCAGGTTTTGCCTGGTTTGCCACAAGTTTTGTGGCAGCAACTAGGAAAGAATTTAAATGTCAGCATTTGAAATGATTCAGTGATCAGGGAGCAAAGCTCAGTCATCAGCTTTTCTGCATTTAAAATCTTGATTAGCCACCTTGTAGTACCTGCAGCATTTGCTTATGATATATGATTAGAAATATGTGATTGCAAATTTAGGGAGGAGGTAGGGCTTAATTTTGAACATTGTAGAATAAAACAGTGAAGAGCATGCCTCTGTTTTTATTAAGCTGCAGATAGAATTGTCTGTCCTTTGAACCTGAAGTTTGGGACATAAAAACATTATTAACATCATAGAAAAGTTTAGGCTACCAAAGTAGAACTGGAAAAGATGCTAGCAAAGAGATGCAGAACATTTTCTTTGCTCTTATTTAGTGAACAAGTAGAGTCTGATTCATTCTGCAGGCCAAATATGATCAACCTAATAAAACATGTAATGATTATTTTGTGTAACACCTATAACTGAATATTTAATTGGAACTTCAGTACATTGGATTATAAACCAGCATTGAATGGAATTACACCATAATGTGTTATGATTGTCAATTCCATTTGTTTCAGTTACCCTTAAACTTTTTTCTGCTTTACAGTCTATGCATTGCAACATCTTATTTTCCAGCTTATTTAGCAATGATTATATTTACTTCTGCATTTTTGTTCTCTTTATATCTGTAGCTATCCCATGTAGGATAGAATAACCGAATAACAGTGTTGGAAGGGACCTTAGTATTCTTCTAGTCCAATTTACTACTCAAGTAAGAGACCCTTATACCAGGGGTCTCCAATTTTGGCAACTTTAAGCCTGGCAGACTTTAAGCCTGAAGTCTGCCAGGCTTAAAGTTGCTAAGGTTGGAGACTCCTGTCCTATACCACTTCAGGCAAATGGTTGTTCAATCTCTTCTCCAGTGATGGAGTACCCACAACTTCTGAAGGCAAGCCGTTTCACTGATAAATTGTTCTGTCAGAAAAATTTTTCCTTACTTCTAAGTTGGTTCTCCTTAGTTAGACTTGAATAACAGAGTTGAAAGAATCTTGTAGTCATCTAGTCCAACCCCCTGCTGAAACAGGAGACCCTATACTATTTCTGACAAGTGGCTGTCCAGTCTCTTCTTGAAAGCCTCCAGTGTTAAAGCACCAACAACTTCTGAAGGCAAGCTATTCCATTGGTTGATTGTTCTCACTGTCAGAACATTTCTCCTTAATCCTAGTTTAAATCTCCTTGATTAGTTTCCATCCATTGTTCCTTGTTTGGCCTTCAGGTGCTTTGGAAAATAGGTTGTTCCCCTCTTCTCTGTGACAGCCCCTCAAATATTGGAACACTGATAACATGTCACCCCTGATCCTTCTCTTCACTAGACTAGCCATGCCCAGTTCTTGTTACCATTCTACATATAGTTTAGCTTCCAGACCCCTATTCATCTTTGTGGCTCTTTTCTGCCCTCTTTCTGGAGTCTCAATATCTTTTTAATAGTGTAGTGACCAAAATTGGATTCAGTATTCTAGGTGCGACATTACTAAGGCTTTATAGAGCGGTACTAGTACATTCATGTGATCTTGATTCAGTCCCTCTGTTAATGCAGTTTAGGATTGTATTGACTTTTTTGGCTGCTGCCACACATTGCTGGCTCATATTCAATAGATTGTCCACTAGGACTCCAAGTTCCCTCTCCAGTTAACTGCTATCAAGCCAGGTTTCATCTAATCTATATGTGTACTTTTGGTTTTTCTTGCCTAAGTGTAATACTTTATTTTTCTCAAGAATTTCATTTTGTTAGATAGGACCCAATGTTCAAGTCTGTTGAGATCCATCTGGATCCTGAGCCTATCATCTAGGGTGTTGGCTATTTCTGCCAGTTTACTGTCATCTGCAAATTTGATGAGTTCCCCTTCTGGTACCTTATCTAAATTATTTATGAAAATGTTGAAGAATACTGGGCCTAAGACAGAACCTTGCTTCCTTCCTTCCATGTAGATCTAGTACCATTAAGTACTACTGGTTGAGTATGGTTTGTCAGCCTGTTACAAATCTGTATGGTAATTATGCTATGTATTCCACTTTTTTTCTAGCTTACCAAGAAGTAGGTTGGAGTCTACTTTGTCAAATGCCTTATTGAAATCTAAATATACTATATTCACAGCCTTTTGCTGGTCTGTTAATGAAATAAGATCATTTTGGCATGATTGGTTTCCATCCATTGCTTCTTGTTCTGCCTTCAGGTGCTTTGGAGAATAAGTTGACCCCTTCTTCGTTGTGAAAGCTCCTTAGATACTGGAACACTGCTATCATGTCATCCCTAGTCCTTCTCATTAAAGTAGACATACTCAATTCCTGCAACTGTTCTTTATTTTTAGTAACATTGTTTAGTAACATTGACTATATGAGTTTGTTCGACTTTATGTTTTAATCTATTTGATTGAAAGGTAGTAGCTTCAGACTTGAGGATTCTAGGGTAACAAACCTTGCCCTTCTCATCCCCTGATAGAGAACATCTGAAGACTAACTGAAACCATAAATATAATATTTACAGAATCAGAAAGAGTTTCTAATACGGTACATAAAATTCTGAAACATTGCTAGTACAATGCAAATACATTTGCTCTTCAAATATTCTTCATTTGTATGTGGAATTCAATAGAGGTGGCAGTCAGATTACATGTCACAGTTATCCTCTGCCTACAGATTTTGGATACCCAGAGAAGATTTAAGGACAATTCTGGGTGGGATCCCAGCTTCAGAAACTGAAAACAGAGAAACTAGAACACAGAATAAAATAGTACTAGCAAAAAAAAATTACTGTGGCTTGTTAGCTCAAAACTCTGCTATCCACTCAACTGTTCATAACAAACACCACCAATCTTCTCATCTTCACCTTCTATAATCTGTCATGCTGCTTATTTGAAATGGCTGATAAAGAACAAAGAGGGGTTTTCTGTTTTTGTTTTAAATGATTCATATGCTGTACTCAGTTCTTTTGTATTTATTCATATGGCAATTGTTGCATCCATTTAATGACAGTGTTTTATTTATGAAATAATTAACAGAAATCTGATGGAGCTTGTTAGTCCTGACATCACCTGAGATTCGTGAAAGAGTTTTCATGATAACAGGAAATTTTGTGGCAATGAGTGACACACTGTGGTTGAAAATACAGTGAACATCTGGTATTCCAGGTCTATTCCAGTAATCGCAGTGAAACTAAGAGCACTAGCCCTGGAGATATTCATGGAAAGCAAGATTTTAGCAACGTTCAGATGTTGTCATGTCTTTTCATTTTGAATTGTTCATTGCTCTGTGCCATGGATCATAAAAAGTATTCAATTGAAAAAGAGAATGAAAAATATTCATGCCATGATAATGTGAGGTTTGAAATGCTTCTAGATTCCAATAACTTTATAATGTGGGAAATAAAAGATTAAAAATTGACGGAAAACATCTAAATAACAAAAAATCGGTGATTCATTGTCAGCAAAGGAACCTGTAAATAACCAAAGTGTTTCAGATTTTTGAAGAGGCCTAATAGATTCAGGCTATTATGGTATAAAATCTCTCTCTAATATCCATGACCAATACACATTCCCCTTCACCTTCTTTAAACCAGAAAATTTGGGGGTGATGATTCATTGTAAATTAATATCCCCTATGGGGCACTGAATTACGGGCTCACAGGCGGGGTCTCCTCGGGGTGCCGTCTGCGACACAATGTCGCTTGGTGGCGACCCGGGAGAGGGCCTATTCTGTGGCGGCTCCCACTTTGTGGAATCTTCTTCCGCTGGAGCTCTGTTTGGCCCCCGATCTTCGCACCTTCTGCCACGACTTGAAAACTTGGCTCTTTTTACAATCTGGGTTGGGGTTATTTTAACCAGGGGTTTTTAAATCTTAATTCGGCTTAATTTGTTTAATATTTTTTAATTAATTTATTTATTGTTGTATTTTAGTTGTAAGCCGCCCCGAGTCCTTTTGGAGAGGGGGCAGCATATAAGTCAAATAAATAAATAAATAAATAAATAAATAAATAAATAAATAAATAAATAATCCAAGAAGCTAACTGACGAACTAGATAAAATATTCAAAAAAGATAAAACCATCCACATTATAAAAACTCTATAAAAGATTGTGTGACTAAACAATTCCTTCTAACTGCTGGAACAATGACAGTTACCTTTGAATAGATGGCAATAGTAGGTAGCTGGGTTGAAAGATCTATTTGGCTAGTTCTAAGCCACATCATGAAGATCTTAACTTACCTGTTAAGGCTGATTACTAACAAACAAGCATTTAACCCTCCGAATTTTTAGCAGGTCTTATAAAGGGACAGGAGAAATTCCTCTATACCAACAAAATAAAACCTTTGTATTTTCTTTGATTGAAAATGAAATCATATTAAACTTTGTTTGTAAAAGGGTAAACAGAGGGAGGTGGTAATTTACTCTGAAAACCAACTTTTTCATTGCACAATTTATTTGATTGATCTTAAAAAGTAGGGTAGCTGTCAGATTGGCAGGTGAGAGAAGAGATTTTGCTAATGTGGAACATGTCACAATCCCAGTTATATTGCAGAGGTTTCCATGGGTATGCAAGGAGATCAAAACAAATTGCTATTCCAAGCAAAAGAAAAAGGCCATAATCTAAGCTCCAATTGTTCAACATTGGCTGGAATGTTTGGCACACATGGTTACTCAATTAACACCCCCCCCAATTAAGAGTAATCTTTTTGAACTGAGTCTAGATAGGAGTGTCAAACTCCCGGACCACGGGCCAGATGCATCATGCGTTGGCCATGCCCATGTCTGGTTTAGCAAAAGGGAAAAAAGTCATGATGCTGTCACGTGATGACACTGTGACGATGCGAGCTTGACACCCCTGGTTTAGATAGAGCAATCACAAGAGAGTCTGTCCAGGCTCTTCTGAACACAACTTGCTTAATTTCTGTTTCCCCTATTCATCCTCCAATCAGGAAAGCTAGGGGTGGGATTTGCTGGTTCACCGAACCGGCCATAAAACGGCCATAAATTTAGCCACGGGTTCGCCTGAACTGGGGTGAACTGATAGCACTCACCCCTGCATGCATGCATGTATAATATGCTTAAATGCTAAAATGAATTATAGTTTCATCATTATGTAAGCATGGCCTTGAGCCTTGAACTTGAGTATTTATCATTCTCTGTTATAGTAGGGAAGAAATTGGAAAACTTTGACCAATGTTTAACCACAATTTAAAATTCAATATTAATAATTATAATAATTTAAATAATTATAGTTTAATAATTTAAATGTTTAATCCAATACAACAACTATGTATTCTCTGTCCCCCAGCATGAGATACATGACTCCAGATGTCTGCAGAATGCATGGGACCAAACATTTCAGACTTTTTTTCCCCCATTTTTGCAAACATAACTGAAAGCATAATTTCTCCTGTTGGGTTCATTAAGGGATAATGAAAAAGAATCCTCATATTTTGGCATGATCAGTCCAATGATATCACAACACTGTCCATGGCACCTTTTACGATATGTCAAATAGAACAGAATATCCACATACAGTACTTCGAAAGAACAGTGACATCTGACTCATGAACAACATGAAACAATAAAATATATGTCTGATTATATTATGAAAGTTTTCAAATTAAGTTTCAGTTGTGACCCAAGCAGTTATCTTAAGCAGTTATATCATCTAACTCATTTGTACTAAAGATTGAATTTCATAGAATATATATTATGCTTTTTAAATATTCAATAAAGGGCTGTCAAAAAAGAATCTAAATGTAGTATTGTATTCCAGTAGTATTCTAGTAGCAAAAAATAATGACTAGTGTAGAAGCTCCTATGCCAGTAGCAGTGGAATACATGTTTTCTTGCACCTTGTTTTATGTTCAGATATGGCATTCTTTGTTTGAATATTTATTAATGCAGGATTGGGAAAAAGCCTAGGAAAGTGAATTGTTACTGCTAGATTAAATAGATAGTTGTCCTGACTTGATAAAAGGCAATTCATATTTTCAATAATTATTTAAAATATCCAAATTATACGCATGCCATATATGTAGTCGTGATATCACTAATAATATTTGTGCAGGATTTCTCTTCAGTAATGGTTTTGGGTTATAATTTGCAGAATTAACCTTTCACAGAATGTCAAAACATAAAATGATATTTAAATATGTTTGAATATTAGTAGCTTGGCTTGGTAGTTAGGCTGTTGGTTTGAGGTCCGAGCTTAGCAATTTGGTTGCAAATGTTTCATCACCATTCGAGGAGACATTGTCAGTGCATTTTGAATTGTGCTCATCTGTCAGAACACAGGTCTTTAAGATGATATTCATGTGTCTCTGGTACAAGACTGCCTAGTGGTGTTTTTTATGTCTATTTCCACGTTACTAGTTCAGTGTGTCTCTAGAATCAGCTAACCATTCTTGAACTGATATAAAATCAGTACTGTTGTATCAGTACATTTATATTCCAATAGTGGAATATAATAGTTGAATATAATTTTATATATTACATTTATATCTTGTTATCCAGTTATTGAAGTATGGTTTGGCCTAGTGGTTAAGGCATCAGTCTAGAAACCAGGAGACCATGAGTTCTAATCTCTCACTCTCTCAGCCCAATCTACCTCACAAGGTTGTCATTGTGGAGAAAATAGAAAAAGGAAGGAATTTTAGATATGTTTGCCTCTTCAGTTATTTATAAAAATAATAAAGGCAGGATACAAATAAAGAAGTAATTCTAGAAGTTGCTACAAGTGACAAATGGCCATCTCAGAGCTTGAGTGTGAGTTGATTTCTTTGTTATATGTCTGTCCTGGTTTTTTTTCTTCTTTTTCAAGACAGATTTTGAACTTTCACTACTGGATCTTAACAATCAGTTAATCAGGAATGTGTGTGAGAAATGTGCGTTTCATACTTAAATTGCTGATACCTCCAGGGAAATACTCAAATTGAAAATCTAGAACCAATTTATATCAATTCTGTTTAACTGTTCTTGCTAACAAACATAAAAATGCACACTGACCTTTTGATTTCTTCCTTAGTGGACTCATTGGGAGCAGCTGGGCCATGGTTTTTGCATCTGGTGGTTTTCAAGTAAAGCTTTATGATGCTGTGGAAGCACAGGTTACAAAAAGCTTGAAAAAAATTGGGTAAGTTGTCTAACTTCCTCTAAGTCCAGATAAGGTATTGTAAACATTAACATTTTGATCCTAATTTTCCCCCCAAATCATATAAAGAATAATGTGAATATTAGACCAAAATTAGAAAATCATAAAGCAGGCCCATATGATAAAATACCTGTGTAATAGTTTACATCTTTAATATAAAAGATTGAGATCCCTCCCTTAATCCTCTGTTGAACTATAGATACTGAGATACTGAGTATCTCAGAGATACTGAAAATAATTTGGGAGTTTAAAAAGTTGTTGGCACAAGGTACTAGTAACAACTTACAAAGTCCTAAATGGCTTGGGGCCAGGGTACTTGCAGGAGCGCCTCCTGCCAGCATCACATTCCAATCGCCCTGTACGCTCCTATAGGAGGGGCCTCCTTGGGATACCGTCGGTTAGGCATTGTTGACTGGCGGTCCCCAGGGCTAGGGCTTTTTCTGTGGGAGCACCCGCCCTATGGAACCAGCTTCCCGTGGATCTCTGTTTGGCCCCCGATCTCCGCTCCTTCCGCCGGGACCTGAAGACCTGGCTGTTTCAACAGGCCGGTCTGGACTGACCTGGGGGTGTGGGTTGTTTTATTCGTTTTAATTATTTTAATTGATTGATTAGGCTTGTATTTATTTAATTATTTTTTATTGTAATTGTATGGGTTTTTAATGTTTGCCGCCCTGAGTCCTTAGGGAGAAGGGCAGCATACAAGTCTAATAAATTATTATTATTATTATTATTATTATTATTATTATTATTGACAAACTAAGAAATCGAAAGGATTCAATTTAAAATATAACTATAATTCAGTTCTAGAAGTCCACATTTATCTTCCAGTTCCTCAAATGTTTTGTTGTCAAAGCATTAACAGTAAGATAAATACTATTTTTGCCCAAGTAATAAAAAATTCACCAGAGATTTTTAGATAGGGTGTGTTCCAGCGTATCTCTTTTTTACATAAAGAATTGAACTCAAACTTCCACCCCCAAATCTTCCAAATGAACAACCTTTAATATTTCCCAGCCTTTAATTGGGAAAACAACTAAATTTTTACAAAAAGTAAAAGCAAGAAAACATGCCATGTCAAGATACCAAATTATAACATACTAATTGTCTCCAGTGGTTTTTGAAGTAAATAATTTGAATTCATAAAATGTGAATGTTAAAATGACTTTAACTTAATGAATATGCAACAGTGGACTGTGTTGCAAAAGTGTATACTTTTTTCTTCCCAATTTCTTTTCAAACCTCATTTAGATAGACATCATTGTTTTTAAAATTTTGCTCTTTGGTTGATCAGCTAATAAACTGCAATGTACATTCTATATCTCATTACATTATTGTTTTCAGAAATTTCTAAAGCATAAATTTAAATTCCTAAAGCAGAAAGAGATTAAGTTTCAGTTTAACACAGATTTTGTAGTTGTTAAATTTGAAATTGATCCTTGTATATTTAAGATATTGAATTATTGCAGAATTCTTAAATTCTTAATTCTTAAATTCTATAAAACAACCCACTCCTAAACAGAATTCTTAAATTCTATAAAACAGAATGATTTAGAATATAGCAAAATTATTGATAACATGACAAATAATTGATTTCTAAAATGAAAGAACAGCAACATTATTCCTACAGTTTATTTATTTATTATTTGAACTTATATGCCGCCCCATCTCCGAAGACTCGGGGCAGTTAAAGATTCTCAAAGGTTATAATTAGATAGATAGATAGATAGATATCAGCTTTCATCTGTTCAGTTATTCCAGATGAACATGTTAAAACTTTGTAAGTCTCCTATAAAATTTCTCAAAGATTTTTAAATCTTCCAAAGAACAGACATTTTCTCAAACAGGAATCTTAGCGTGATCCCTGATTTGCATTAAGATTAACAAGGATCAATTTCAACATTACCTGAGAATCTCAACCAAGAATGAAATGTAAAAGACTGATTTATAGTCCTTGTGGGCATGGAGATAAGCTACTTGCACATGATGTCTCTTTTGTATTTACCCTAGTATGTATTGTTTGGCATATCATATTCTGAAACAAAATACTTTAGAGAAGTCTCATTTTTCGGAGCAGAGGATTACTAGATGAAAAGGAATGATCTCATTAGCTTCATTGCTGGTGTTTTTGTTGTACCATGTTTCCATGAAAATAAGACCCACCCTGAAAATAAATCCTAGTCTTATTTTTGGGGGATGGGTCTAATATAAGTCCTACTCCAAAAACAAGTCCAGGGGATGGGCATGGCCAGCAAAAGAGGTGGCAAGTGTGCAGGGGCCGACAGTGTCCGGTAGCAGCTGCAGCCCACCAGCCCCTTAGCACAGTGCAGAGCGCGGAGGCAGAGGGGGAAAGACAGATGATCCAGACATATTGCGTGGCTGCCTGGCTCATGGGAGGTGCATGGGAGGCTTGCGCAGTGGGACTGGCAGCAGGTGGAAGCAGAGGCACGAGGGAGAGGGGAGGCAGCTTGCATGGGCAAGCTGAAAGACAGTGGGATGAAGTGGGTGAAGTGTTGGGATCACCTGCCTCCCCCTCTGTGGCTGTGCCTCCACCTAGCTCTGTCATGCACTTTTCACCCAGAGGGAGATGAAGCTTTGTCAGCTTGCGAAAGGGATGCTTTGAAAGGGAGCGATTTTCAAACCAGTTATGTTTCCATCAAGTTGTTGTACATTTAGCCCACACAACTACCTTGGGAATTAATCTTATGGGCTACTTCATCAGATTATTTGCTGAAGTGAAATTATATTCACAGCATTCTCACAGTCTACCAAGAAAGCCATTCAACTAAAAAATGAGATAAGTTTAATCTCCCAAGTATCACTGTTATATTGATTTGATTGTCCTTTCCCCCCTTTTGAAAATAGGGGAATATTTGCTCTCCTCAAGATGCCTGACATTTTTGGTTTTCCAAAATTTGTCAACAATTGATACATAAATACTCAGTTCCTTCAGTATCCTGGCATATAGATTTAACCTTATTCAAATTCAGTTAATGCTTGACTATGTTTTATTAGTCTTAAACATTAACCCTACCTCTTTATATAGTTCTTCACAACTGCCTGGTGAAACGGATATTCTCTTTTCACAGAAAAACATATCTAAATAAGAATTGAATAATTCCATTTGATTTTACTGTTAATAATCTGTTGTCTTGACTGATCCACTAGAGAGCCAGTTAAACTCAGTGTAGTGATTAAGGTGCTAACCTAAGGAGACTGTGATTTCTACTTCTACTTTACGCATGAAAGCTAGCTGGGTAAATTTAGGCCCTTCACTCACTCATAGTGCATCCCACCCCATCCTTATAGGGTTGTTGTATGGAAAATAGGACGAGAAAGGGTACTGGATATGTTCCCCATCTTGAGTTATTTGTAAAAATAATAAAGGATACAACAAACAAATAAAACTATTTTTCAAACAAGTATGCTTCTTATAATTTTTCATAGGATAGTGCAGTGATTGTTAATTCCGCAAATTGAAGAAAAATATGCCTTGAACTTGCTCTGTTTAATCATGCAGGATTATTTGAAGCAATAAAAACTTTAAATGCAATACTATCTCAACTGGGTTTAGATCAATGACTGGGAAGCTATGGAACAGTTCATTTCCTTAAAGCTCCCCCCCTCCCTCACTTTCCTAAGACTTACTAACCCACTAAAGCCTACATACTGTAGTATTAATCTCATAAATTTTGAGAAATTGGAGGCTGGAAAGATTTGCTGTTCTGTTTATAGCTGGAGACAATATCTTGGAAGTTGTACTTGAAACTGAGTAAAGTTGTGCTTGAGGTTGTGTACTGTTTGTTCCTTGAATAAGTGATTAATGCATTTTTTTCATTTTATGAGGAGAAAAAATGCTGCAGTCAAAATGAAAAGAAAATACTTTGTGAACAGATCTTGAAAAACTTGAAAGTTTCCAAAAGGAAGTGGAAAACAACCTTGAAATATAGTTTTAATATTTTTTAAATAAATAAGGGATAATGTTGATTATGCTATTAATCACCCCTTCCAGTTACAAACGTTGCTGAAATTTATAAGCCTTCATTTATTGCAAGTATATTTGAGGGCCATCTGCTGGTTAATTGTTGCAAATGCAACAAATATTTTGCACAAAACAGGAAAACAATTCCCCATTTTAAGGGAAATAGCAACAGATTTTACTTAGAAAATTTATGCAGAAATAAAAAGGTTCAGATATATGCTGCCCATGTGTCTACAAACCTCAATGACCATCCTCTTCATTCCCCCCGCCCCCCATCATCAAACATTTGACCAACTCAGCAATTTACTAGTTGGCAATCTGGTATTATACTTCACTTTCAGCAGGCATTCCAGTGGATCCCATTGGTTGATAATAGAGGATTCATGAAGATCTACTGGAAAAAAAGTGAATTTCTTTTAATAAAGCTTATTTGTTGTTTCCAGGCTTCCAAGGGATTTTTGAAACTGGCTATCATCAGTTATCTCACACTTTCCTCTAGTTTTAAACTTATTTCCATGGTAACTGGGAATGCTGGAAGTTGTATCCTATACAATTGAATGATGCTATGTTGAGAAAGGCTGCAGTACAAATTGCCTTATACCTTGTTACATGGAGGTAGCCATAGTCATCTGCAAAAGTTGGAATTTGAGGACTGTAACATGTGCTTAACCCAATATATCCCTGGAAGTGCTTTTAAGGAATAATACCAGTGTTCTCTTTATGTTCCAAATAGCGAACAAATGAAAGAACTGGAAACAGCTGAAATGCTGAAAGGCTCCCTCACAGCTGACCAGCAGATCACTCTCATTACTGGCTGCACAGATTTAAAAGAAGCTGTCAAAGGCGCCATTTATGTTCAGGTGAGTCCATGACGATCCAATGGAATTCCCATGAAAGAGATTTTGTGAGTTAATCTACCTTTCATATATGCTGCAAAACATCAATAACTGTTCTGTTCATTTGAACTGTTTCAGTTAAAGATAGTCCTTGGCTTAATGGAGTCTGCCCAGCATGGTGGTAAATTGTGATGGTCGTAAAATATAGAACCTTTCACTCAAAATACAGAAAAGAAAAGTTTAAGCTATTAAACCAAATCAAAGCAAAATTCAAAGCACAGTCCTAAAGTAGAGATATACGGGAACTTGGTTGAATAGGTGTTTGGCAAATTCATTCATTCATACATAAAAAGGTAAAGGTTCCCCTCGCGCACATGTGCTAGTCATTTCCAGCTGTAGGGGGTGGTGCTCATCTCTGTTACATGCCGAAGAGCCAGCGCTGTCCGAAGACGTCTCCATGGTCATGTGGCCAGCATGACTAAATGCCAAAGGGTGCACGGAATGCTGTTACCTTCCCACCAAAGTGGTCTCTATTTTTCTACTTGCATTTTTACATGCTTTCGAACTGCTAGGTTGGCAGAAGCTGGGGCAAGTAACGGGAGCTCACTCCATTACGCGGTGCTAGGGATTTAAACGGCCGAACTGCCAACCGTTCTGATCAGCAAGCTCAGCATCTTAGCCATTGAGCCATCGCGTCCATTCATTCATACATGCATACGTTCAAATTGTACATCTGCCCATCTCAACCAGTATTTCTGTGTGATGAATAAAATAAAGTTTAAAAAAAATCTACAGAAATACAAACATTAAAATAGATACCGTAGCAGCCAAGAAAATATAATTCCCATAATCACTAACACAACCCAAAACAAGTCTGTTCACATAGTCGGGGGACCCAGAGCCAGGCCTTCAGGACCTTCACAAAAGAGCAGCAAGGTCGGGTCCATCTAAAATTTCTATCTAAAAGTCAACATCTTCCTTCCAGAAATCAGATTGCCTCCAACCCTGCTGGCTCTTTGTAATGCTTTGAAGACCTGATTTTGTGCCAGAGTCAGTTTTTGTGTGATAGAACTGTCTCCTGGCTGTATTCATGGCTGTATTTTATGATTTTTCATTAAAAAAATCACAAATCATTCATGGTGGCTGCATGTTTTAATTTTTTATATATGTATATCTTTTGTATATTGTAAACCACCCAGTATGATGTATTTGAGACAGGCAAGCTATTTATTCTTGACAGCTGTATTGATGACATGTGCCACTAGAGGGGGCAATGTGCTAAAAGTTAAAGCTAAAGAAAATGATTGTAAGTGACAATTTTCACTTGCTTTTGGCATATTTCTTGGGGATAGAGCCCTGGCTTAATTTTAAGACTTGTTCAATATAACTTATTTTACATGTGTGTGTGTGAGAGAGAGACAGAGACAGACAGAGAGAGAGAGAGAGAGAGAGAGATTTGTATATCATAACAAAATATCGGTGATATCAGTCTTCTCTTTCCTTCTCCATTGTTTTCACAAAGACGCCATGGATATATGTCCAAGTTGCTTATTTTGCAACAGTCTAGAAATGTTTGCTGCCTTTCCATCTTCCAGGATTTTTTTTTTCTGTTTCCCAGTCAGGTATCTAGTTCTGGGATTCTCTAGAGATTTCTCATTTAAATCCTAAGCAGACCCAATGCTGGTTATGGTCTCAGTTCAGACAAAGTTGACCAGTACTGCCACCTGCTAAAACTACTTTTGATTGACTTGGCTTTTTAATCATTTGATTGATGGGAGTAGTTAACTTCAGATACAATCCAGTTAAACCTACTCAGTTTTTACTATCAATGTGACATAAGAAGTTGGCTTTAATATCTTTGGTTGAAATGAATAGAATTTCATGGGGGGAAATGACAATATCATTTGGTGATCCAGCCAATGGTCTACTGCAATAATCCAACATGAACCTGCTATTTGTGTTTCTGTAATAAGAAACCAATGGATACTATGAACGGTCATTAAATGAGGTACATTTCTGAAGTTCTGATATACTTTAGGTCAACTTCTCCTCTCTGGTCCCTTCCTACAGCTACCCTCATCCCCAGTTAATTCTGGCCAAGCTGCCTAGCTAGGATGGGGATTGTAATCTCAGGACATCTTAGTTGAGGAGGTCTACCATAGGTATTCTTTCTGGTGGTTCGCTGAAGAAGAATCAAACTCCCAATTTTCTCCTTAGTCTTATAAAACCATTATATGTACATTGTACTCAGCTATGTTGGCTATGTTGCATATTGGTATGTTTACTGAAGTTTTATTAGAAGGATTCCTTCTTTCTTAATGAATGATTTCTTCTACATTTCTTTCACCTGTACTTTTAAGCTCTCTCAAGCATTCACTACACATGGATGCAGCAAATGAATCCTCCCTCTTGCACATTTGACACTAGGCTTACATTCCTATATCAGCATGCTGTATGCAGCATTGCCAAGCTCCTGTGACATCGAGGAAAGACATTACAATAGTGCAAATATCTCTTTAAAGATTGAGAATCACTATTTGGTAATAATTTGTGCTGAAGATCTTGAATATAAATATCTTGCTTCCTTCTCTCCCTTTCAGTGAGAACCTAGATTCACAAACCACATGAAGCTGACATTGGATTGTGATTTGCTAAACAAGCCAATTGGCGGGATTTATTGATAGATTTATAGAACCCACTAACCCCAAACCAGACCCCCTAATGGCAGGTAGAATCAAGGTCCTCCCTTAACTATTTGAATGCTGTTTGAGAATTGTACACTAGGAAATAGATCAACTCATTTAATGTAACAGTGAAATAAAAGCAAATGCATATTTCTATTTCCAAACTCTATTATCCTACCTTTACTTTCGAAAACCAAAGAATAGAATATTTCAAGTTTAAAAAAGGAATATTGAATTATTACACACAAAAGAGAAAAAACTGTCTTCAGAGTATCAACAAGGTTAAACAACATGTATTAAAAAGTTATTTGAGAATTCCATGGAAAAATTTTCACTTTAGGGTGTGACCTTTCCCTCATTGCCCCTTAAAGATTAAGCCATAAAATCAAGGTGATTGTGTGCCAGAGAGAACCAGAGTAAACATCTTGCATGCTGTATTTGTCTCCGGCTTCTGCAGAGCAGACAATTGGAGCCAATAAAGCAAATCATGTGCTCCTCGGAAGACAAAGAATGAAATAATCCATAAGATCACCAGCCAGTTTGAATAAGATAAAATTTCTTTATGACTTCAGACGGATGAAAAGTAATATCACATGCCAAAAGTAGTGTACTTCAGCACAGTAATACTCTAGTAGCTTTTATAAGATAACACATACATCCTCGTTATTTTAAAGGAAATATTGATGATTTGGCAGGTGCTGTTGGCTTCATTGCATTTGGCCAATATATTTTCTTTATAAATCAGGGTTCTTCAAACTCATGACTTCCAAAAAAATTGAAAATACTTTTTCCAAATGCATTGTTGGGGGCAATAAGCTGACTTCGTAAAAATGCCACTTACTAATAAGCAGGCAGACAATGGAAGGAAGGCTATTGCTGAGCGCATTGGGTTGTATCCCAAAAATTGTAAGCTGCCCTGAGTCTCTGGAGAAGGACAGGATATAAATATAAATATGCATTCTAGTTGTCTAAAAAATGTTATCCATTGGAACTGTAATTTTTATTTAGCAGATGCTATATTTATGGAGAGGAAAACTACAACAATATGTTAAAAGTATCATTTAATCTTAAACAAATTTCTTTCTTATCCTTGCCTCAAACAGTTTTAGGAATACAATTCCTAGTATGTCACTCTGGCCAAATTTTTGCCACTAAACTTTAATTTTTCTGTAGTTTTATAAAAATAAATTTGGCAATTATGACCATCACCACTAACAACAAAGATTAAATCTCAAGTGTAACCATGTTTCATGTTTATTGTCTGTGGGACAATGCATTTTTTAAAATCTTAATTATTTCTACTAGAATATATTACATACTTCTCCAATGTCCTCCAAAATATTCAACTGAGATAAGTGATTAAATTATTCCCTAGTTTAGAAATCCTGATTAATTCATTTTAAACAATTGTTTTATCTGTAGGTTATTTTTGCATTCAGTTCTTGGTTAATGGCTGAAATGGACTTAAGGGGAATGCTATAAAAGAATTCTCAACAAGCTTATCAGATGTAAATCTTTTCCATACTTTTTGTTAAAAGAGCTTGTTGTATTAATGTAACCATTTTGTGTAATATTTAATTATTATTTTTAATTATGTGGATATACACTATATAGATTGTACTTTTATTTGAAATACTTAGTTGATATCAAGTTGTAACAACTCTTACACAGAATATATTAAGAAGAAACATGTTTCCAATCAACAATCTATAGTTTTCTATTCTCTTATCGTTTACATTATTTTTGACCCAGTTTGGAATTGAATTAAGTGTAACTAAAATAAATTTTAGCCTTTGGTTAAAATTAGTTAAAACCTTTTCCTTTACTAAGACATTTTGAACAACTACTCATATGAGATCTAGTATATATCTAAAAACTACAACCGGTAAAATTACTTTGATAGGTACATCACAAAAAATATATGTGAAGACCCAAACAAATCCATTTAGGTTAGACTCATCTGGGCGGGTGCATGTATGAAAAATAACTCAGAGCCATGTAGCTTTCATTGTGGTGTTTAGAGTCATGGTATACTTATGGCTTTGGTATATGATTTGTTTTAAATTGCATACTTTTTCATAGAAAAGTGGCTGTATATAGAGTTTTAATACAGAAGCGAAAGGCAATAATTTCAACAGTGAGTTGCCATTGTTACAAGAAATCAATATGTCCTAATTAGGGATGTTGCAAGGAAAGTTTTAGAGATTCTGTTAAAATCTAAAGGTGCATTACAGGGTCCTTACTGACATTTTAGAGGTCAGTTAGAGCTCTGAAATGAAGGGTTTCTGTACAAATGAGAAATGTAATCCTTGTCACTAAAGAAATGGCCAAGCCTATATTAGAATCCTTTAAAAAGCACTCAGGCTTACCCTTGTAAAGATCCAGCTGTTAAAACTGTGCCTTTTCCATTTGTGAATAGGTTCTACAGTTTAGTAGCTTTTAATGCATTATACAACCCATGATTAACAGCAGATTAGAACTTAATTTAGTTCTTCAAGGAGTCAGTCTCACAAAAGAACATTAATCCATCCCTGAGGACAATGACTTTTATTCCATTCAGTCCAACAAATTGAATACAATTATCTCTCCATCAGAGAAATTCTTTGCAAATGCTGTTATTCAGTGACTTTGCATAATTTTTGCAGGCTTGAGTTACTGAAGTATTCAGCTTCCCCTGGGTGATTATCACCAGATCTTGTGGGGGGGGATGGCTTTGGGTTTCAGGTGGAGAATTTCATAAAACACTACTCAATGCTACTCATTTATTTGTGTGTACAAGTATCCTCACAGCCTTCCAATCCTGTGACTTTGTTACAGAAGTATTTGAAAGCAATCTTCCCTTTTGCCACATGATCCAGCAATTAGGAGAAAAGTAAAGGTTTTTGTTTCAAAAGTAAAAGGATGTATTACAATTTGTCAACAATACTAGGTGAAATAAATTATAGGACAAGGGCCTTGGTGGTGCAGGCTGTTAATATAGCCTAGCACTTAGCTCCAGCTGCCTGTAATTATTGCAGGCTCGAATCCCACCAGGCTCAAGGTTGACTCAGCCTTCCATCCTCTCGGGGTAGGTAAATTGAGGACCCAAGATTGTTGGGGGCAATAAGCTGACTTTGTAAAAATGCCACTTAGTAATAAGCAGGCATATACAATGGAATGAAGGCTATTGCTGAGCGCATTGGGTTGTATCCCAAAACTGTAAGCCCTGAGTCTCCAGAGAAGGGCGGGATATAAATATGAATAAAATAAAATAAAATAAAATAAAATAAATAAAATTACAGGGCAAACTAATAAACATTTCTAAGCACTGCATAGCTTGTGTTCCAAAAGCATCTAATTGTATTGAAATATTTGTCAAAGGCTCCTGTTATATATTTTGATATACCTATTTTGTATTCTAGGAATGTATACCGGAGAATGTAGAACTGAAAAAGAAGATTTTTACTCAGTTAGATCTAATAGTCAATAATGATACCATCCTAGCTAGTTCAACTTCGACTCTGTTGCCTACAAAATTATTCACTGGACTGAAGCATGTGAAGCAGTGTATAGTTGCACATCCTGTAAGTATCTCAAGGTATTTTGGAGATATGGTTTTTTCAAGCCTAAACGGGAAGTCAAAGGAAAGAGATTGATATGACTTTCATGAAATTTTTGCATGTGAAATTCCTTGGTGGCAATAGTTTTACAAACTGCCCTGAATATATGATCAAAGAATGGCATACAATTGATTTATAATAAATATATAGAGCAGCAGCATTGTAACGAGGAATGTTTAACAACATTTGGTTAAAGTTTGTTACAATAATTGTCAGAATGTATCATGGAGATCTACTCTGTAGTTTGCTTCATTGTCCTTTATATTCATCTTAAGATACTACTAGGCTTCAGGCAGCTTGATTCTGATGAGAATCAGATCATGTTGCTCCTTATTAATATGCTTTCTCTCTCTCTTTAAATGGTGATGTCAAGGTAAATCCACCATATTATGTGCCGCTTGTTGAATTAGTTCCTCATCCAGAAACAGATCCCTCTACAATGGAGAAAACCTATGCTTTGATGAAGAATATAGGACAATCACCAGTTAAATTAACAAGAGAGATAGATGGATTTGTTCTGAATCGACTTCAGTATGCTCTTATTGGTGAAACATGGAGACTCGTTGGGGTATGTATGATCTTTATTCTGCTTCTGACTTCTTCAATCTACAATTTATGACTTAAAATTTGGCATACATATTGCACTATGTTTCGGTTTGTTTAACTGGATTTGTTGCATAAGCCACAATTAGCATTGTATGTAAAACACTAAGCCATAAATAGTAGTTTACAAAGATTGACTGAGTCTATAGTTTATACCAAATCACTATTAAATAAAACCACATCATGGCTTAGTATGATATGCAGACCTAGTCTTATAGTATATTCTTATACATAGCTACTTAAAAATATATGGGACTTACTACAAGCTAAGTATAACATTGCAGTTAAAAGGAAGTCTTAAGGAACTCAG
This sequence comes from Naja naja, assembly GCA_009733165.1. Classification (NCBI taxonomy): domain Eukaryota; kingdom Metazoa; phylum Chordata; class Lepidosauria; order Squamata; family Elapidae; genus Naja; species Naja naja. The sequence continues at coordinate 41,915,777 of CM019152.1, forward strand.
TAAGACATCCAACAGAGGTTTCATTGATCTAATGGCTTATCAATAAGATTGATTAATAAACAGACAGATAGGATTGCACTATATATTTTAATTGTTTTCTATATGTTGCCTTTGAGCTTTGTCAGGTAGAAATGTTGGAGAGTCCAGACTCATAGCTGAGGGAAATACATAGTTATTCTTTGCTAATCTGGAACAGGCTAGCTAGTGTGAGATCAGGCTGATGCCTGGATAAGGGAGCACCATATGCTGTGAACGTTGGGTCTAATATTACTTTTCCTGTATAACTAAGTTTGTGGAGTAGAGGGAAGAATTGATCGAGAGAGAACTGGTGGCAAAAATATATTACTCATTAAACCTAAATTATTTAATAATCACAATATAATTCTGCATTAAGTATAATAAAATTAAAGTAGATAACATGACTAACAAGTCAAAGTAATATTCATTTCATAATATAGCAGCTTTAACATTTGTTTTTCATATTCATCTTCTGTTGACATAATGACGAGAAGTTTGATTCTGTAGTTAACATGCTAAAGCTCAAATATGGAAAGAAACAAATACATTTTAAACATGAAAATGAAAACATTAGAAAAAAATCCAAAGTTCTTAATCTGTTAAATTGTTACTCAACTGAAGTTTCTTCTTTTATGTGAATTTCAAAGGGCATTTTCAAATATTTGTGCAGGAGCTAATTTTATTCCATGTTGCTTGAGTACTCTATTTGGTTACCTGTTTATACAGGTGAAACTCAAAAAATTAGAATATCATGCAAAAGTTCATTTATTTCAGTAATGCAACTTGAAAGGTGAAACTAATATATGAGATAGACTCATTACATGCAAAGCAAGATAGTTCAAGCCATGATTTGTCATAATTGTGATGATTATGGCTTACAGCTCATGAATTATCATTACATACAGTTCATGAGAAAACACTAGTAGAAATAAACTGCAGTTTATAGAGTGTGTGAGTGTATGTTTCTGTTCTTAGTTTGGGTCCACAAAGTTACTCCTGTGTCCTCTGGGCCTCAAAATTATTAAGCATGACCAATGGCTCCTGAAATGTGGATAAACAACACATAGATTTTATATCAAGATGATGCTATAAATTATTAGCATGGAAATCTTCTGATTTGTGTCAATTTCTTAACTGTCTTAAATGGAGTCTGTCTTAAATGTTTATTATAAACTATTTTCTTGGGATTTTTTTTTGTTCTTGACCAATGGGAAATAAAGGAAGATATAAGGCACTTAGAGCCTCATTTTTATTATTATTAGAATGTTGGAATAATTTCTCTGGTATTTTACAGAAATAAACTTTTGTGGGTGTGGATGAGGTATGTTATGTGTTGTGTTCAGCAGAGCTGGGTGGGAAACCAAGGCTCACTCCCATTGGCTGAGCCGTCTGATAGCGTGCAATATAAAAGTGAGCTGTCAGACCGCGCCGGCTGCTTCTCGTTCCTGTCAGCTGACTTGCAGAAACAGCGGCTACTCATTTACAATGTAAAAAGTCAAGTAATAAAAAGGTTGAACTTTTAAGATCGCGAAGTCGTCTGAGCCTCTATAAAATTACGTGTTAATTCCACAGATTTTTCAGGAGTCGAAAGGCAAGCAATGGATTTAATTATGGTATTAATTATGGTTTGCCAGAATGATCCATCTTCTTACTCTGGCTAATGACCTAGGGTTTCTTGGGGTTTGGTCATAGAGCAGTTTATGAATTCAAGAAATAAGCCATTATTATTCCATTCATTATAGCATAATACTGCATAAGTCATACCAGGATGCCTTGCATAAGAAACTATGGTTTAAAATTTTGCATCATAGGTGATTGCAGCCAACTGTAAGTAAATGAAGAATGTTTATAGTTTATGTATTAACCGTGTAATTTCAACTTTTGAAAAAAACATCTTTTGAAAAAGCCATGTAATTTCATCTTTTGAAAAAACAACTGTATAAACGGTTTAAATAATGGGGAAAGGCTGTATATAGGTTATGCATTTCCTCTGGGTGTTTTGAAGCAATCAGGCTGGGTCTGTAAGTTTATCACTTAACTCTCTAATTCATATTAGATATGATTGTGGTTCTCCAATTATTTCTGAGCTGTAACTCTACCACAGGCCATGCTGACTAGTGCTGGAAATTCAGCAATGAATCCATCGCTATTGCAAAGACACAATAGAGGTATTCAACTAATGCACTGTATGACCTGGGTTTTTCCATTCGTAAAAAATGTGTTGTTCAGAACACTGCCAGAAGAAAGAATATAGCAGAATTTCTCCACTATAGCAATACAGCACCTATACTTACATACTGCTCCATGGTGTTTCACAGCACTCTGTGTGGTTTTCAAATGTCAGCACATTGCCCCCAACAATCTGGGGCCTCATTTTACCAACCTCAGAAAGATGGAAGGCTGAGTCAACCTGGACTCTGTCAGGATCAAACTGCTGGCAGTCGGCAGAGTTAGCCTGCAATATTGCATTCTAACCACTGTGCCACCACGGCTCCTATATTACTAAGGACTACATGTGTTCATACATTTTGCTACTTAAATCCTAGTTTAATGAAAAGATTTTCACAAAAAGATGGGTATGATGGGTTATTTATGCCATTGTTTCTGGAATGAATCTGTGATCAAGTTCCTATAATGTTTAGCTCTATGAAAAATATGGACTACAAGTCTTCCGTTGCTGCTTATATTGATGTATATATGATGTTCTTCCTTTTGATTGTTGTTCATCTTACTTTTTTTGTTTAATGCGATCTCCCTGTGTAATCTGGTCTTCGCTCGGAAGACATTAAAATATTTGATTTTCTTGCCAAGAACATATATTCTAAATTGAGATTATTGTAAAAACAATACATTTAAAAGTACATTGTTGGGAACAGCTTTCAAGAAACAGGCAGATGAATCTGAACAGGGAGACTTGTCCTATCTTGCTTTTTGGGTGTGCTGGTTTGCTGGGAAATGTATCCCCTGGATGTTAACTGAGCTTCAAACAGCACCTCATGGCATGCTATGTTGGAAACTGGGAGTTGTCTCTTAATAAACCTAAGAAGCTGGGCATGTTTAGGCCATGCTGATTGCTTTCCAACCAATGTGTAATAACGTATATGGCAGTTGCATGTTCTGTATTTAATTATCATGTTTGTCCATTCCCACCTCTGCATAATGCACATAACACATCCCACACCCCAGTTGAAAAGGTTAATGAAGTCCTACTGCAGTGGAAACTGCTATTTTATATGATGAAAAGTAAAGCTGCAAAATATCAATGATATTGCATCATTTTTCCAAGGGCTAGTGTGGCAGGCAGACAATATTGTAGCATTACGGTGCAAGCCCCCCTTTTTGCATCATAGCCTCACACTCATGACCACAAAGGGCAATAGCAATAGCACTTAGACTTATATACTGCTTTACAGTGCTTTACAGCCCCTTTCTAAGCAATTTACAGAGTCAGCATATTGCCCCCAATAATTTGGGTCATTTTACCCACCTCGGAAGGATGGAAGGCTGAGTCAACTTTGAGCCTGGTGACATTCGAACTGCCAAATTGCAGGCAGCTGGCAGTCAGCAGAAATAGCCTGCAGTACTGCACTCTGACCACTGTGCCACCATGGCTCTTGAATGCAAGGCTGCTTTTGTCCTTTGGATCATAAGAGCAAGATCTTACAACATCACTGAATATGAACACAGGTAGTTCTTGACTTATGACCACAATTGAGCCCGATTTTTTTGTTGCTAAGTTGTCACTTGAGTTTTGCCTCATTTTATGTTCCTTTCTTGCCACACCTATTAAGTGAATCATTGCAGTTGTTAATAACACGGCTGTTAAGTAAAATCTGCTTCCCCACTGACTTTGTCAGAAGATTGCAAAATGTGATCCTGGGACACTGCAACTGTCATAAATATGAGGCAGTTTGCCAAGCATCCGAATTTTGATCACATGACCATGGGGAATGCTACAACGGTTTTAAGCATGAAAAACGGCCACAAGTCCCTTTTTTAATGCCATTGTAACTTCAAACGGTCACTAAGCAAACTGATGTAAGTTGAGGACTACCTGTAATATAAAGGGCCTGTGTTTCTAATTATGTCCAGGACTTCTATCATTTAGAAAGCAATTTTGTACCATGTTCAGGAAGGCTGCATAATTTATGGTTATTAAGTCATTTTGAGAGAAGCACTCACTGTCCTGCCAGAAATAAACTCTCCTTCAAATTGGAATTCAGGTCATCTAATCTTTTAGATTATGCCATTGATCCCTCCGCTCGCCAGGCACAAATCACTCAAAATCAGAGGTATAATTTTGTATGGTTTTCCCATTGGCAGCTAAACAAGTAAGGCACTCTATGCTTTCAGATAAGCTTGCTACGTCTAAAATAGCAACAAAATCCCTGCAGTTCTGAATTGTTTTTTTTAATGTGGTTTTTTAAAAATAAAAATGGACATCTTTGGACCTCGCGGCTCGACTACTGCAACGCTCTCTATCTAGGACTGCCCTTGCATACCATCCAGAGGCTTCAACTGGTGCAAAATGCTGCCGCACGGGTTGTGATGGGAGTTTCCCGGTTCTCCCATGTTACGCCCCTCCTGCGTGGTTTGCATTGGTTGCCAGTTGCCCTCCAAATGAGATTCAAGGTTTTGGTATTGACATTCAAAGTCCTACAAGACATGGGTCCAGGCTATCTACAGGAACGTCTACTGCCAGCATTGAATACCAACCGCCCTGTACAAGTGCACAGGCAGGGGCTCCTCGGCGTGCCGTCTGCGACTCAATGTCGCTTGGCGGTGATGTGGGGGAGGGCCTATTCTGTGGCAGCTCCCGCCCTATGGAATCAACTACCTCTGGGGCTCCGCCTGGCCCCTGACCTCCGCACCTTCCGCCGTGACTTGAAAACTTGGCTATTTGAGCAGGCTGCGCTATGCTGACTCCTCTTGGGGGGGGGTTGTTTTATAATTTGTTTTAGTAATTTGGCTTGTGCGTTTAATTCTATTTTAGGTAATTATTTATTGTACTGGTTTTAACTGTGAGCCACCCCGAGTCCGTTTGGGAGAGGGGCGGCATACAAGTCAAATTAATAAATAAATAAAATAAATCTTTGCACCATCCTTCCCAGCCATCAGAAATAATCTGAGAGACCATATTACTCTGTAAAGCACTATGCAGATTTGTTCTACAATTAATTTTACCCTTTTGTTTTCCAGTATTTCCTATCCATAAAGCAGAGTGGGATTCAAAAAAATTTACTGCCGGTTCTGTGGGTGTGGCTTGGTGGGTGTGGCATAGCTTGGTGGGTGTGGCTTGGTGAGTATGGCAGGGGAAGGATACTGCAAAATCTCCATTCCCTCCCCACTTCAGGGGGAAGGTTACCACCGGTTCTCTGAACTACTCAAAATTTCTGCTACCGGTTCTCCAGAACTGGTCAGAACCTGTTGAATACCACCTGTGCCATAAAGAGATTATAGAGTAAATTTGAATTCTACCATTCTTCAACATTCATAATTAATTTTTTTTTCTATGCAGGATGGAGTAATATCACCAGATGATTTAGACCGTGTGATGTCTGATGGATTGGGAATGCGTTATGCCTTTATGGGACCTCTGGAAACAATGCACCTAAACGCCGAAGGTTTGTAACTGTTGCAATATTTAAATGCAGACATTTCTGAACTCAATACAGTAGGTCTTGATCAACAATTTCTGTTACTGTCATGATGACATCAAAACGGTGACACATGTGCGGTAATATGCAAATGTTGGGATTATTAACTGGCATTGTGACACCTGATGCAAGTGCATAAATCATAGCATTTCCATGTCATTTTGTCCACTCCCCAAAGTCATTACACCCAGAATATTCTCGTTCTCTTTCTCTCTCTCTGTATATGTGTATATACACACACAGATACGTATATACCACACGGTGTCAAACTCACGTCACATCGTCGTCACGTGACGTATTGTGACTTTTTCCCCTTTGCTAAACCGGGTATGGGCATGGTCAGTGTGTGATGCATCCGGCCCATTGGCCACGAGTTTGACAGCCCTGATATATACACATACATACATATATGTAGTCCTTGACTTTCAACAGTTCATTTAGTGCCCATTCGAAGTTACAGTGGCATTGAAAAAGCGACTTATGGCTGTTTTTTGCACTTATAACCACTGCAGCATCCCCATTGTCAGGTGATCAAAATTTGGATGCTTGGCAGTTGGTTCATATTTATGACAGTTGTAGTGTCCTGGGAATGGAATCCCCTTTTGCGACTTTCTGACGAGAAAAATTAGTGTGGAAGCCAAATTCCCTTAACAGCCGTATTACTAAGTTGAAAACTGCAGTGATTCACTTAACAACTGGGGCAAAAAAGGTTGTAAAATGGGGCAAAGTTCACTTTGCAACAGACGTTTTAGGCTCACTCGTCGTGTTGGTTGGAGCTGTTTCATGAAAAAATGTATCTGTTACACCATGTTTAAACATACTATTGTTCTCCTGGCATGACTATAGCTTTTACATTAACTAAAAATGATGGCAATTGCTCACTATCATGTGGTTTGGGAATGGCTGCCTTTCCACTTCAAAGAACCACCATCTTTTTAAGGTTATTAATTTAAAACATTTTTCCATGACTTAAACTTAGTGACTGTGTTTTAGTTATATTTTAGTTCTATAGCTTTTATTATTTATTTATTAAATTTGTTTGCTGCACATCTCACTACGAAGTTCATTATTTATTATTTGTAAAATTGAAGTCTCCCTTGTATACAGAAAGATCAAATATAAATTAAACAAATAAAAATAATAAACTTCCAACTGTTTTTTAGGGCCTAGAAGGAAACTTTGCTGTCTCACTCCCCTTTTCTAACAGGCAAACTCATTGTTCCTATTTAAATTTGACGAGCTGTTTCTGGTTTTGTGGATTTTGAAAATTTGTGAAATCTATTCCATATCATTTCTAAATGCAGATATTTATTTATTTATTTATTTATTTATTTATTTATTTATTTATTTATTTAGATTTATGTGCCATCCCATGTCCGGGGGACTCGGAGCGGCTCACATAAAAGTTGAAATAAAAACATAAATACAAGAAATTAAAATATAAACTTCCAAATAAATCTCTAAAATGTAATAAAATCAATTAATTAAAAGAAAAACCCCAAACCAACTTCAATCCAGGCTGGCCTGTTCAAACAGACAAGTTTTAAGATCGTGGCAGAAGGAGCGAAGGTCGGGAGCCAACCGCAACCCCAGGGACAGTTGGTTCCATAGGGCGGGTGCCCCAACAGAGAAGGCCCTCCCCTGGGGAACCGCAAGTTGACATTGTCTGGTCGACGGCACCCCGAGGAGGTTCTGTCGGCTGGAGCGCACTGGGCGATTGGAACTCGATGGCGGTAGGAGGCGCTCCTGCAAATATCCTGGACCCTGGCCATGGAGGGCTTTATAGGTTAACACCAGCACCTTGAAACTTATCCGGAGGGCAACCGGTAACCAATGTAGATCGCGCAGGAGGGGTGTCACATGGGAGTATTGGGTCATAGGAGGGGGGCCTTTGCCCAGCTCCGCCTTGTTCGACAACTTCGCCCTTTTCTGGACGGGGCGCCCTGTACGGTCACTCATGCCCTTGTTACCTCTAGGCTCGACTACTGCAACGCTCTCTATTTGGGACTGCCCTTGCATACCATCCGGAGATTGCAGCTGGTGCAGAATGCGGCGGTGCGGGTGGTGATGGGGAGTTACCCGGTTCTCCCATGTGACCCCCTCCTGCGGCCTGCATTGGTTGCCGGTTGCGCTCGGGTGAGATTCAAGGTTTTAGTGTTAACATACAAAGTCCTTCACGACATGGGTCCTCAGTATTTAAGGGAGCGTCTTCTTCCAATGTCGAATACCGATCACCCTGTCGAGCTCATAGGCAAGGACTCCTCGGGGTCCGTCGGCGAGCCAATGCCGTCTGGCGGTTCCCCGACGACGAGCCTTTTCCGTCGCGGCCCCTCACCTTTGGAATCAACTGCCTTTGGAGCTCCGCCTGGCCTGACCTCCGCACCTTTCGCCACGAGTTGAAGACCTGGTTATTTGACCAACCTGGGCTGTGACCCTTGGGGAGGGTTGTTTTAATTATTTTATAAATGTTTGAACTTATAATTTAATCTAATTGTTTTTTAATGTATTTATTGTCTCTTGTTTTAGTTGTAAGCAGAGTCTTCGGAGATGGGGACATATAATTCAAATAATAAATAAATAAATAAATAAATTCCCATCACTACCCATGCAGCCACATTTTGCACCAGTTGAAGCCTCCGTATAGTCCTCAAGGGCAGCCCTTGGTAGAGAGCATTGCAGTAGTCAAGACGGGAAGTGATGAGTGCGTGGGTGACTGTGCATAGGGCATCCCGGTCCAAATAGGGGCGCAACTGATGCACCAGGCGAACCTGGGCAAATGCCCTCCTGGCGACGGCTCCCACCTGCTCCTCCATACTTAGCCGTGTATCCAGGAGGACACCCAAGTTGCGCACTCTATTTATGGGGGGCAACACCTCCCCCCCCCCATGGTCAATGATGGAATTTCTTGGACAACCCGAGATGCCGGTAGGCACAGCCACTCAGTCTTGTCTAGGTTGAGCTGGAGCCTGTTTCTCCCCATCCAGATCCGTACCGCCTCCAGGCAACGGGACATCACGGGGAGGGCATCACTGAGATGGTCTGGGGTGGAGATGAAGAGCTGGGTATCATCAGCATATTGATGATACTTCACCCTGAAACCATGGATGATCTCACCCAGCGGCTTCATGTAGATGTTGAACAGGAGGGGAGAAAGAACCGACCCCTGGCGCATCCCACAAGTGAGGGGCCCTGGGGTCGACCTCTGTCCCCCTGCCAACACCGATTGCGTGTGTCCTGAGAGGTAGAACCACCGTAGAATGGTGCCTCCCACTCCCAACCCCCGAAGACGTCATAGTAGGATACCATGGTCAATGGTATCAAAAGCCGCTGAGAGGTCTAATAGGACTTTTCTAAGTTAATTTAACAAAAAATGAATCATTTGAGTCTACTGGATCACTGAAGCTTTCTCAAGCCTCCTAACTTGTTCCATCCTCAACCAGCAAAAAATGTATTTTCTAAGTTGCATCATTATTTTGGAAGAAATAATGTAATATCTCTAATTAATAATGTAATTAAAACAGAGGAGGGTGGTTTGATATCTTCCAGAACTTTTTGCCACAGCTCCTACAATGTTCTGCTTTGGAACAGGTTGCTTGGGAATTATGAGAATTATAAACTAAAGCATACTGTTGAAAACCACGTGCTTGGATTTATGCAGACATGGATGCCTAGAAGAGGCATTGCTACATGTTTGCCTAACCATCTGCAGACAAATAATACCGTAGCCCTATTCAAAAACCTCAGGTCTCTTCACCTAGAGCAGGGGTGTCAAACTCGCGGCATCACATTGTCGTCACATGATGTATCACGACTTTTTTCCCCTTCGCTAAACTGGGGGTGGGAGTGCCCCCCCACATAGGTGTGACGCATCTGGCCCACAGCCCGCGAGTTTGACACTCCTGACCTAGAGCTTCCCCAATCTATTTTTGTACAGAATGTTTACTTGAATTTAATCTAATAAAAGATTTAAGCATTAGAATGTGTGCACTCCCATACTCTATCCAAGAACATTGCTTAAAGCTATCATTCTCCCTCCCTCCCTCCCTCCCTCCATCTCTCTCTCTGCATGTGTATGTGTATAGATAGATAGATAGTTATGTACCATGTCCTTATTAGAGCTGTAAAGAATCCTCTAGTGTCTCTCAGCCATTGGTGAGTTCTGTCTGCTCAAGGATGTTTAAATAACTGTAGAAGACGCTATTAGTCCATACTTCTCAGTTTCAGAAACTTTAAGATGCATGCTGGTTGGGGGGATTCTGGGAGTTGAAGTCCATACATTTGAAAATTGCTGAGATTGAGAACCTCCGAAATGAGCAATTGATGAGGATCCTGCTTGGATGGGAATAAATCCCACGGATACCTGTGAGACTTACCTCAAAGTAAACAGGTACAGGAGCAGAGTTTCAGCTTTCATTTCATCTCTGTATCCAACAGTAGAATACTGTATGCCAGAAGCTTTGCCAACAGCAAGTCATTGTAAACAGAAAGAGAAAAAGAAACATGAGAACAAAAAGAAACAGAACAAGGACAAAGGAAACGCACAATGTTTTTCATAGGAAAAGGTAGTTTAAGGACACCCAACTGAATTAATACAAATAGTGGTGAGTACTGATTTTGTGTCCTGGAACTGGGCATTTTAACATTTTAGCAGAGTGGCACTAAAACACTTTTAGTAAATTAAAAAAAAACAAACCCAGCAGTGCAGTGCTACTAAAACAATTTTCTCAGATACCCTATTACAGTATCATCATGAAACAATGAGCCTCCTGTGTGTGGATCTAATCTTTTCACATTCCGCAGAAGTGGTAGGATTACCTGCCTGTTTTCAACCTTCCCAAAAACATTTTAGGACAGGCTATTTGGCTTTTAACAACCAAACTCTTAAATAGCTTCACCTGAATTTGCTTTTCTAAATCTCAATACAGTTCATGCCAACAGGAAATACATATAATTAAAAATGCATAACCTAAGGTTTTAATTTTTTTTTTAGGAAAAGTACTTTTTTCTACCTGGTTTTTAAAAAAAAACAGATTACAATTGTGATCTTTATAATGTAAAAAAGTAACAGCTTTAAAAGGCTTGTCTAAAAAGGCCTGTCACTTAGCTATAGCCATTTACAAATGCTCTGAAGCTCATAATGTTGGAGCCAGAGTCTGCAGAGGAGGATGAGCGGGAGCTGGAGCCGATGGAGGAAGAGGGTGTGGCCTCATTGGCTCCGGAGCAATGACCGGAGGAGCAGGATGAGGCAGCCTCCAACCAGGAAAGGATTGCCAGCAAGGAAGAACAGGTGCAGAACGACTGAGAGAGGGGAGAAGAGAGGGAAGGCAGGGGAGCAGAGGAGTGATGGAATTCCGGTAACAAGCAAGGACTGCCCCCTCCTGATCCCTGAGCATGGAGAGGAGGCAGGAGCAGTGCAGGCCGATCCAACAACTCAGGAGGAGAGCACCCCACCCCTCTTCACAAGGCTCACCTGGGGAAAGTTGGAGCAATAAAGGGGAGTTAGAACTGTTCTCCGGCTCTGTTTCTGCCATGCCTTGCCCCGGGTCATCACATAACGGCTAAAGTATGTTGGGGAATTCTCATTAAACATCATTGCGTGTGTAAGTGGAAGCAACTAATATTTATATTAGTTCTGCTATTAATGCTTTAGAAAAACTTGGGAACTCTCTGTGTTCCATTTTGTTTCTGCAAAAATTGCAGAACATAAAAAGAGGCAGAATTACAATTGAAAATCAAATGCTTTTCTGACCACTCTCTTAGAGATATTTTGAAATAGTATATCAATTGGCTTAATATATAAACAATAGATATTTGTAATCTATCCATGTTTATTCAGAGTGAACTCTTTACACTTCCATAAGTTTTAGTAAGTAAATATGCCAAAGATTGCAGACTTCTGGGCATATTTCTTGACATTAGGAGTAGGAATTTTCTCATATTCATGCAGTTTGCTTTTGGGCATCTGTAGAGTCTTGATTTTACAGCCAGCCACTTACACAAATATCATGACTAAATATTGTTATAAATTAAATAACAAATACGCATACGTACATTAGTCACAAGTAACATTTGAAATAATTCAAACTTCCTGGAAGTAGCTGAAAAATGGGAAGTCCTTTTTTAAAATATTGATATGAATCTTTTCTAACATTTAATTAACCCTCTTCCAATATTGGTCCTTTTATTTCCTGAAATACTGCAGCTCAATGTTTTTGGAACTGGATGCTACACAATCTTTGTTTTGGCTCTCCCCCAAGAGTCAACTTTGGTTTTACGCCATAGCAGCTGGGTTCCAAGTGGAACCCATTTTCCAGACTTGGCTTATCCCCCAACATTCCCAGTCACCTAACAAATCTAAACTGCTTTGGCTTACACCATGGTCTAGCAGCTGATTTGTATGGTTCATTATGTCTACAGCCTTTGGAGCAGGCAAACAAGTCGCCATGTGATCCACAAGCCTATATGTTTATGTTTTGTTTGTAAAGGTCAAATTACAATAAAAATCCCCCCCCCAAATTTCCTGGAGGTATGTTTTCAATATGAGAAGATTTCATCATCCGCAGGCTGGCTCCCTCATTTAGGAATACATGTTTCATTCACAATGTCCTCCTTCCTCTTTCTCCTTAAAAATAAGAAATTCATCACCTTGGAAGTAGGAAAAAGTTACCATAACTTGAAGGGTCTCATCCAGCTATCTTTCTGGTTGCCTAAGTGTCCTTAGTTCAGCCACTCTGATTTCAGGGGAATGGACCTGCCCTCAAGGAAATATGGCCAACCAGCAGAGAGCCATACCAGTTGGGGGACAAGCCAAGTGTATGTATATGTAATAAACCAGAAAATTAACTCCCTTCTCCTGCTGGCTTTCTATTTTCATGTAGTTATTCTTGGTGACTGTCTATTCTTTTTAAAGAATTGTTTGAAGTAGAAGGTGAATATTTGCTGTCTGCAAAATGGCCAGCACCTGGTCCTGCTGGTACTCTGACCCTTTAAGATCGCTCCGTAGTCAGCCCAGAAATGTGTCACTATAGAAGTTGAGCAGAGGAGCAGTTGTGTTTGGTGTGGGTTTGAGAAGGAAGGTGGTTTGTGTTCATTTGGGAAACTAAAAAACAGCCTAACACAAATATAAGAATTACTGTTTTGCAGAAATAGGTTCACAAAGAGAAGTAGTGGAGGAATAGAAGTTGTAGTTGAAGAAAAAGAGAAGGGAGAAGTGATATACTAAACTATGAGTACTAGTCGTTGAGTACTTATAGTGTGTTGCCAAGAGGCCAGGAGTTGTGTTGGCTGCCTTGGAGTTTTGGAGTCCACTAACCTTGGTATACATAAAAGAACCTGTGACACTTATATTTTCAGAACCTTGAACTCTGGATTCTTCATCCAAACTCTGAATTTATCTTGATGTTTTGTCTCTGAAAGTGGGAGATTAGTAAATTCTTTCTTCTATTCACCTAATCCCCTCTTCCTGTTTGCCCTCCTGTTCGCAATCTCACAAATGTATTCAGTAAGTATTCACTCGATCAATCAGTTACCTGCAGCTTAAGTTCCTGCTTTTAATAGTATGTAGGAATGACTTTGGATGACTGGGCCCAAAAATGCTGCCTAGAAAATGGTCAGATAAAAGATAGCATCATCTTCAGTGGCATAGTGGGATAAGATGCTCAAAAGAGATCCTCCTAATTAGTTGGTAAAGGAGAGAAAGGTAGAATTGTTCTTCCAGATTTGCAAAATTCTATAATATAGCTTTACAACAAGTAGAATTAACTCACCTGACTGTGTTTCCTGTCTGGTCTACCTAATGGAGCTCTAAACTGTATATTCTTTAAATAAGCAAATGCAGTAGTTCCTTAATAATAAGAAAAAAAGCAATTATCCAAACAACCCTCAAAAACAAAACTCCCTTGTATCTATTGACTGTTGTGTTTGCTTGTTCTGCTCATAAGCTCCCAGCTGCTTCTCTTCCCTCCAAAATAATGCTGGCTGAAACTATGAGTGTTATTAAACAGTCTGAACTTTCGAATCGCTGGGATCAATCTCAAGAAAGAAGATTTTTGTTAAATGTAAAATACATTCTACTTGGAAACAAAGAAGTTCTCAAAGGAAGGTATGGAATTGTTTTTCTTGGAGTTTCATTCTTTGAAAAGAATTACCAGACAGCTGTTTGGAACCCCTAGACAGGAAAGAAAATTAATTCTAGGCAGTCAATAATTCCTCTCAAATTCAGTGGTAGACTTACTTTGTTTGGAAAACATTAAACAGTTTCCAATTCTCTTTCAGGAATGCTGAACTATTGCGATAGATACCGTAAAGGTATTATCCATGTCTTGAAAACCTTTGGACCAGTGCCAGATTTTGCTGGGGAAACAGAAAAGAAAATCAATGAGGTACGTATGCAAACTGAATATCAGGCTGAATTGGCAAAATGTATCGGCTGCATTAGCATATTAGGTGTTCTACAAATTTATTAATTTTGGGTTACCTTAGCAATAGCACTTAGACTTATATACCACTTCACAGTGCTTTACAGCCCACTCTAAGTGGTTTACAGAGTCAGCCTATTGCCCCCAACAATCTGGGTCCTGATTTTACCCACCTCGGAAGGAAGGAAGTACGAGTCAACCTTGAGCCTGGTGAGATTTGAACTGCCAAAGTGCAGGCAGCTGGCAGTCAGCAGAAGTAGCCTGCAGTACTCTAACCATTGTGCCGCTGTGGCACTGCGCCTCTTTTTGGGTTAATTAATTTTTTTATCATTTTGTTATTTATTAGCAGTCTTGTGCTTTGCTGTGTGGTTGACACACATAAACTTCAGCATATAGAATGCATTACAGCCGAATGTGCTTCTTTATATGCATTACATTGTTCCTATTGTCAAATGGAGGTTAAGAGCAAAACAGAAATATGACTGATTTTTAAGAAACAAAACCAATTTTTACTGTGCAGGCCCCCAAAATACGATATTTTGTTTTAGATAGAGATTATATATATGGTCCGAAGTGGGATAAAACACTCAGGTTTGGTATGTTTTGATTACATCATTCATTCAACACACATGACTGTTATTAAACAAAATGAATTATCTTCTGCATTTAGCAAACATACAGGTAGTCATCGACTTATAACCGCAATTGGGAACAGAATTTTTGTTGCTAAGAAAGAAGGTTGTTAAGTGAGTTTCACCCAGTTATATAATTTATTGCCATGGGTGTTACGCAAATAACTGTAGCTATTAAGTGAATCACACAGTTGTTAAGTAAATTTACCTTCTCCTATTGCTTTTGCAATTGGAATGTCATAAACACAATCACATATTCTGGGGACACTGCAACCATTTTAAATACATGCCAATTACCAAACACACTGATTTTGACCATATTGCTGTGGGGATGTTACGACAGTCGTGTGAGGACCAGCTGTAAGTTACTTTTTTGAGTGCCGCTATAAGTTCGAATAGTTGTTCAATAAATGATTGTAAGTCAAGGACTATCTATTATGAATATGAATTCATTGACTGTTCTTTTTTTTAAGCCACTTCATTCTTTCCACTCCAAGACAATTTTCTGTTCAGATTCACATTCCTTAATATAGTAATTCCCTGTCCAATCATTTTTATGCTGGAGTCCCCAGTATTTATTTAACCTCTAAGATCTGGTTTCTAAGGACTGTAGTACCTTTTAAAATTATGTAAAAATAGGAAATTATTCATCTGTATGTCATTCTGTAATTTGCTTCCTAAAGATACATGCATAAAAACATCTTTAAATCCAGTGTGTTTTATAATATATATGAGGAGAAAAAGTATTCAGATCAGTTGGTGGGATTCCATTTTTTTTTACTACCGGTTCTGTGGCCATGGGTTGGTGGGCGTGGCAGGGGGAAGGATACTGTAAAATCTCCAGTCAGAGGTGGTATTTTCTGGTTCTCTGAACCACTCAAAATGTCTGCTGCTGGTTCTCCAGAACTGGTCAGAACCTGCTGAAAAGTACCTCTAAGTCAGATGATTAAAGTATAATCTGAAAATCAGTATGTCAGCCTTATTTTTTTAGCTTCAGAAGGCAAGTTAGGAATGGGGCTAAGTAATTCAGGGCCAAGTTAAGAACGGGGCAAGATAATTGTAATTGGGCCACCATCTTTTATTGTTCAGAGGTTTAGTAAAGCAAAAAAGTGAGTTCTCTTTCCTTGGCTTGAGGTTTTTATTAAATAGGCCATCATCACATCATATTTATTTCTCTAGGATTTCACTGTCAAAAAAGATGGCAAAATCCTAAACCCATTTGTTCTGGATAATCTCTCAAGCCTTCATCCAGTGCCAACATTCAATATCTGGTTTCCATGTAATAGAGATAGGATGGCTCTGATGGAAAGGGACAGGCATGTTATTGTTAACAACCTCACAATGTGGAGCATAGTTTGGTGACATGGTGAGCAGGGAAAAATGAGAAGGTGAATGAGAAGATCTTTTCAAAAGCAGTAGTGTTTTCATCACAGTCTGATGGTCTCCTGATGTGTCAGACTGCAATTCCTGGAACTGTCAATCATTATAACCAATGGCCCACTAGTTTGGAATTTGGGGTGATGTGCCCTGAGATATTTGACAATAGCAGGTTTTGCCAAACATTGCAGTAGCACATAGAGTAAGAACATTGGAAAAAGACATCTTAAATGTTTTAGAAGTCTGCAAGGATTAGAGGAGCCCTTTTATTATCATTAACACCAGTATACTCATGCACATAAGAACAAGTTGTACAGATTGGAAAAGAAAGGCATTTTTTCTACCAGTAAAATGTTGCTGTTCCAGTGTGATGGAGATGTGATGTCTTTTCATAAATGAAATTATGGGGTAGGGGGAACCTAGGGCAGGCGTTCATTTGTGAGCTGAACTTCTGTATTGGAGCCAAGTTGGAGCTACTGTGCAACAAGAAAGAAGTATCAACAAGTTACTCTATGATGTCAAAAAGAACAAAGCTACCATCACTTTAGAAGTCCTAAAATAGCAGTCCCCAACTTTTCCAGCTCCGCGGATTGGCAGCAGTGCTGGGTGAGGGGATGGTTTCACGCACATGCCTGCCACTTGCACAAAAGTAGCTTTGTGTGCTTCGCCCGTTGCTTGTGCAGCCCAGTTCCCAAGGGGCCATGTTCTGGTACCGGGTTTTAGAGTTAGGGTCCCCTGCCCTAAAGGACAAAATAATCCCTCCCTCATAAAAAGAGCAAAGTATGCTATGGCCACTTGAAGATGTGTGGACATCAACTCCCAGAATTCCCCAACCAATTCTCCCAGCTAGCTGTGGGATTATGGGAGTTGAAGTCCACACATGTTCAGTTTGCTAAGGTTGTAGAAACACTGTTCTAGGGGGGATGCTGTTGGGCTGACTGATTGGTTTCCTACTTAAGCAGTCTCAGCTAGATGGCAGCACCTAACTGACCTTAACTGGTTTAAAAGCTAAGCAGGCAAGGACTGTTGAACAATCCTTGCCTAGTGTCAATGGAGATTCTCAGTCATCCAGTTCCTGGTTGTCCCAAAGGTGTTTTTTTAAAGAGGCAGCTGGACTTTCTGGTTTTTCTTCAAAGACGTTTCACTTCTCATCCAAGAAGTTTCTTCAGCTTTGACTGGATGATGGGGAATTTATACTCCTTGCAGACAGCTGGACATTTGCATTCTTTTAGCCAGTCATTAATGTCACCTGGAGGTTTATCTGTGTCATAAGGGTCACCTGAGTGGTGCAAATTGGTGTAGAGCCTTCTTGGAACTATTGAAAGGACTGTGTTATAGATTCAGTAGTCCATCTGCATTTAAAAGACGCAGGCCACTCTTTTGAAGACAACAAAGTCCATGTTTTGGAAAGAGAGGATCACTGGTTTGAAAGAGGTCAAAGAGGCCGTCTATGTCAAAATTGAACAGCCTTTTCTCAACAGAGCGGGCGGGATACAACGACATCTATCTCCAATCTACAACACAGTCCAGTAATGGGATTCAACTTTTTTTACTACCGGTTCTGTGGGCGTGGCTTGGAGGGTGTGGCAGAGGAAGGATACTGTAAAATCTCCAGTCAGAGGTGGTATTTGCCAGTTCTCTGAACTACTCAAAATTTCACTACTGGTTCTCCAGAACTGGTCAGAACCTGCTGAATACCACCTCTGACACAACCCTTTCAACAGTTCCAAGAGGACTCCACACCAGTTTGCACAACTCAGGTGACCCTGATGACACAGATAAACCTCCAGGTGGCCTCAACAAGTCTCTAAAAGAATGCAAATGACCACCTACCTGCAAGGAGTATAAATCCTTCCATTCCCCACCATCCAGTCAGAGCTGAAGAAGTTTCTTGGATGAGAAGTGAAACATCTTCAAAGAAAAAAACCAGAAAGTCCAGTTGCCAATTCAAAAAAACATCTTTGGGACAATCCTTGCCCAGGAAACCACCCCAAATCCAGACTAAACTGGAAAGTAAAAAAAAGGAAAAAAGAGAGTGGCAGATCATTTCCACACCATTGCAAAGAAAA
The DNA here is from genome assembly GCA_009733165.1 of Naja naja. Lineage (NCBI taxonomy): Eukaryota > Metazoa > Chordata > Lepidosauria > Squamata > Elapidae > Naja > Naja naja. The sequence goes on from CM019152.1 coordinate 41,933,947, forward strand.
CTGTATGGGCACGATCATAGGTCGTGCCAAGTCAAGCTGTCCTAAAGCGAACCTTTATCTTAATGTATAGCTTATTTTGTCTTTGTTTCAGGCCATGGTTAAAAAAACTCCAAGTGATCCAGAGCACCTAAATGCCAGGAGAGAGTGGAGGGATGAATGCCTCATGCGCCTGGCCAAACTGAAAAAGGATATTAAATCGGATGACGTGAACCACTTTTAAATCACAGAAACGGGCATCATCAAGTTGGCATTCAAGAGGACACCTCCCTTCCATGGCCAAACATTACACATGCAAAAGCCAGTTGAACCACTTAAGTCAATTATTTAAGTCAATTATTTAAGGAACATTTTTATCTGAAAACGTTTCTAAATGATATTTTAAAGCTACAGTCTTAAACCGCTTGGTTGAGAGTCTGCGGAGATTGTTGGTTCTCCAGTTCATAGTTGTCTCAAAGGTGCTTTTTTTTTCTCAAGGAAAAAAAACCCACCCAGTCCGGTTGCTTTTTGAGGGGGGGTGGGAAAAGTACCTTTGAGACTCTTGGTTGAGGTGCTTGCATTTTGTGGGAGGGCTGCATAGAAATGTATTTGTTGAGAGTAGCTTGTGATTTTCATCGTTGAAACAAATGGGAGGCAAAGCAAAATCAATTTTAAACAGGATGCTGAACTTCAAAAACCGCATTGCTCTTAGGCCTCCATGATGAAAAATATTTTTATACAGAGGTAGTTTCTTAACTTGCAATTGAGTGATAACTGAGCCCAGAATTAAGGTGGTAAATAATGTTTACCTGATTTTATGGCTTTTTTTGTGGCAGTCATTAAATGCTGTCGTTATTAAAACATTGCATTTTCTGCAATGGGCACCTTTTGCCAGAAACTGGAAGTAAATGCTGGACCCCAGAAAACCCATAAACCACAGTCACATGACCGTGGGATCCTACAAATGGCTGTAAATGTGGCCTGGTTGCTGAGTGCCCAAAACACAGCAGGAGGGAATGGCCATCAAAACTTGAAATCCAAGTTGCAAATTTTTTGGGTGGTGGTGTTCCATCATAACTATGAATAGTTGCTAAGTGACCATTCATAAGTCAAGAACTACCTATATCAGTTCTTGGTTCATATTACTCTTAAGCTACAATGTAACAGAACGGTAATATTTATTTTAAACTAACTTTTAAAAGTCTTGCTTGTGATCAGTTTAGCCCAAGCATTGTTTCACATTATAGGCTTTGTGCTGTATTGATGTATTATGCAAATTGGCAATAATACCAGTATGGGAACAAAGGACTGGAAGATATGATAATGTAGACCATAATTTGTTCCCCTGGCAGTTCTTCCAGCTGCAAGGGGACATTAGCTACTAAGACTGGAGTTGTGTCCTTAACAATTCCTTCATTTTATGTCATGGATGCTTTAGGATCCTTTGCCAAGTAGCAAATGCACTAGATTAGAGTTCACTGTTAAAGTATTATATTAGATGTAGAAAATTCTTAGTATTATACAACATTACCAGTTGGCTGCAAAAATAGACACAATAATTTCAAAGCAAGATTTCCTTGCAATATTTCATCATTGCCCCAACATCTGATTGAAACAATTGTTGTGGAAAAATAGGTGACTTGGGTTTTAGCGTTGCTGACTAACAAACTACCTTTTTGTAAGGTCAATATTCCTGAAAGCCTGCTAGTGAGAGCTCTTTAAAAATTACACTCAGAAGAATAAACTCCATAAACCCTGAACTAAAGGCGAGTCCATGGACTATAAACTGAAATACCTGTACATCTCTGTCTTCATCACATGTATTATACTTACACCTATTATCTTGTAAGCAATTGACTAATATGGGGAATTCTTTCGGGTTTCCTGTATGTCTTAACCAACTGCAGGGATTCCAAAGACTAAGCAGCCTCCTCAAGAAAGCTTTGCTAACGTAGTTATCACCCGTACTTTACCAAGAAGACAAGGATATGCTTCCTCAGTTGAACAATCTATTTTATTTATTTTTATTTATTTGATTAGTCAATTGCTTACAAGATAATAGGTATAAGTATAAACATAGTTATTATAACTATTATAACTATTATTATAACTATGTTTATACTTATACCTATTATCTTGTAAGCAATTGACTAATCAAATAAACAAAAATAAATAAAATAGATTGTTCAACTGAGGAAGCATATCCTTGTCTTCTTTGTAAAGTACGGGTGATAACTACGTTAGCAAAGCTTTCTTGAGGAGGTTGCTTAGTCTTTGGAATTCCTGCAGTTAGGAGATGAACCTAGTCTCTTGTGACATTTTATAGCTTGTCCTGACAAGATTGACTTTCAGTGAATTAATGATCATAATCATGTAGGATTTCATACTTGGCTGATGGGGCCGTCTATTTTTTTTTAACTGAGCATGATTGCATTATGAATGTTTATTAATATTGTCATGGAGGACTTCTGTTCCAAAATCAATAACTTGCCATAATGTTTAATGTATTTTATTGCCAGTCATATGTTTCATTAACTATTACAGTAGATTTCATTAGTACAAAGCTCAGGAAATTAATACATTAGTACAAGCTCAAGACATTTAATTAGAAGAAATATTTAAAGGTATCATTGAAGACTCTGCAATCATTACATGATGTTAAATTGCAAAGTTCAAAAACTCTAAATTTTATGTTCCTTTTTATTTTGCAAGCTGATGAAATATCTGTACATCTGTGATCTGCTTACTAATAAATATCTTTACTGAAATCAGCCTTGTATATTTATATGCAATTATTGTATCATTTTTCATTTTAGCTTTTTATATTCAAGGATCGGTTCATCGGAATCATTACACAAGTAACATGAATTGCCACAAATGGATAAGAATTAATGCATACTAAACTGCCTCGTCTGGATTTCTTTGGGTATAATGGACTTGTCTATTGTTTGGGCAGATGGGAATATTTAAATCAAAATTAGATTTGTTGAATCTGAAATAGGGGGTCATTAAATGGATGTTTCCACTTGTATTGCTAAACTGCAATACAAATTACCATTAAGTGCATTAAAAGGAAATGAAATTGATCAGGCAGGCTTTATCAACAGAAATTCCCTAAGTCAAGAAGGGACTCTTGACTTGGTGTCAATATGATTGCAAGATCAGATTTGGCAACATTTCTGTTGAGAGTTTTAATGCTAGAACATCATTTGGAGAAGTGTCTTTCAAGTGGACATAATAAAGAAAAGGATTTCTTTAGCTATTTGGGTCTGTAGTTATACAGGCTTAATTTGAATGTACTTTAGAAACCAATAAGTTAATATGAAATTTGTTTTAGAATTATCCCAGTATGATCCCATTTGGCCTCATCTTTCTAACACTCTAGCCAAATTCTTTTGAAACTGAACTTTCAGAGTTTTTTTCAAGGGCAGCCCAACATCGCCATATGTACTAATAGCACATTGCCATAGGTAGTTCAACCATGAGGTTCCAGGTCATGGAGTGCTGAGCCAATTATTTCCATGTTGGATTTATGGCAGTTGATTCTGAGCAATCAAAGAAATCTGAGTCATCAAAGCGTTCATATATTATTGTATTTGCAAATAGATACAATACCTGCTTAAAGATTTGATGTAACGTATCTACCGTATATAACACCAAAAGTCCTCAAACCACTGACACTGGAACATAAAATGAACATTTCCTATTAATTTTTTTTTGCAAAATTACCTGTTTGTTTAGTATACATTCATAATCTCAGTGGTACAACCTATTGAGTTTACAAAACATGAAGTACAATTTATTAAAAGAATTTCCTGGCAAGGATTCTGAGCAACAGTTTTATTTTGCTTTAAAAAAATCATACAAATAATTATTCGCTATTTAGTTCATCAAGAATGCTGTCCTAAACTTAAGTGAGACATTTGTATAAACAGATATACCTCTTTACATTAATTTCACTAATTGGCACAGGGAACTAGATCAAATAAGTAAAAAAATAGTTGAAATCAATCCATTCATTATTGGGACATTAAGTCCTCCCTTTAAGCACAATACAAGTGAATTAGCTGTAAAGGCTCCTGTCATATGTCTCTAAATCAACTTGAAACCTATTAAAAAGGCATTGCATTCTTCCAGTAGACCAAGGCAGTTTCTGATGGATTTTCACATAATCCCTTGTGGGTGCAGCAACAGATAATGGATCAGTGGTACATTCCTAGAGGATTATTATGACTGCATCCCCCACTTGCGTGAGACAATGTCTTAGGAGATGCATGAATACCACCACACCATTCTTTTGAGAAGACAAAGTTGTATCTTCTGAAATCTATCCTTGAAGCTAGAAAACCTGAAAGGAGACCATCTATGAGGTAGGGTTTCATTGAATATGTGTCTACAGCTTTTCTTCAAGAGGTTATCAACCAAGGTACTAATGCATTGGATAGAGTTATGGTGATGTGGTTCAAATTTTAATAGTTGCAATTCAAAATCTATTGGTCTGGTTTTATGCAAGGGAATGCAGCAGGTTTATATGCATTTGTATACGTATCTAGGAATACAATAAGGCAAACAGTTCAAGAAGGAAGTTGAATCCATGAGGAATAATTTGATTTCTGCTTCATGCTTGCCTGGCATTTAGAAGTTTGCTGCACACGGAACATACTGATCTTTTCATGCTTGCAAGATAAATATTTTAATCATATTTACTAGTAGTTTCCTGCGAGTACAAATTATAAGTACAAATCATTGACTAGGGTTTTTGGTGAGTGGCAAAATAATGTTGGGAGGAGATGCTGTGTTCATTAGAAAATTAGTTCAAATTAAGATCACCCTTCTCCTTTTATTATAGTTGTTTTATCACCACAAAATTGTGGTGGTAGAGACAGGAAATGCAATATTGTCTGTATTATTCACACCATGTTAGTAGAAGATGTAGTGTTAAGTCTGATTAGGATTAATTTTGCTTTGTTCTTTTGTTTCCTGACTGGAGAATATGGCATTATCTGTTAAATTTCCTTCTGCTATTTCCATTTTAAAACCACTCAAAATATATAGATATACTTTATATATAGTTTCTGTCAATACTTAAACAAGCTAGTAATGCACGATGATTTTAATCAGTACTCCCCCAGACTTTTTCAGACCCACCGTCATTCACAAGGCAAATCATATTCCTCTCAAAAGCTCAGATAAACAAGAACCTAAAACTATGACACTGTAGACTTAAGACAAAGCCTTTGTCTAAGATATTAATGTTTTGAACTGAAAGTTAATTTTTGATAATTAAGAATCTTTACAATAAAAAAATAATTTTTTTTCTGACAGATTTTAGTAATATAATTTTAAATTTTGAAATATTCTATGAACCATTTGTAAATTTTCTCTTAATATAATAATGTCACTAGTGAATTAATTCCTTTATGTGTTGTTATGTTGAATCAATTTATTTCATGTTTTTAATATAATTTCTAGAACAACCCATCTATAAGGGAACAGATAAAATAGAGGAACAATAAATTGAAACATTTAGAGGATTTTTTTTAATGATGATAATGACTTATAACACGGGGCCAATGAAGTTTTCTCTTTGAAGGAAACCTTAAAATGATCTAAGATTGGCTCTTTCAAATGTTGTGTATCCCTGACTTTGGAAAACAACACTAGAATATTTGTTCATAATACACTGGAAGCTTCACAACACAGATCATACTGAACACAATTTTATTTATCAATTAACTCAGTATTATAATCAGTACACAAACAAGTAGCGAAGTATCAGGGTATGACAAAATTCATGAGAAGAAAACCTGTTGCAGCAAGTATATATTTGACTGGAGATTGGCCTAATAGATTGTTCAAGTTCAGATGAAACATTCAGATTCAGACAAAACAGAAGAAAAATGTCCCTTATTCTTCAAGCTGAAGGCATGCAAGGTATAAGCCTGAAATTCATATTGGCTGGTGTAACAAGCTCAGTTCAACCAACCACAAAAACAAAGCCAGACGCTCCCGATCACATGGAGACAATCATGGTATAGTTACTTCCAGGAAAGCTCATAACAGAATAACAGAGTTGGAAGGGATCTTGGAAGTCTTTTAGTCTAACCCCCTGCCCAGGCAAAAAAACCAATACCATTTCAGAGAAATGATTGTCCAACCTCTTTTTAAAAACCTCCAGTGTTGGAGCACCCACAGCTTCTGGAAGCAAGTCATTCCACTAATCAATTGTTCTAACTGTCAAGCAATTTCTCCTTAGTTCTAGGTTGCTTCTTTCCTTGATTAGTTTTCATTCATTGCTTCTTCTCCTGCCTTCAGGTGCTTTGGAGAATAAGTTGTCCTCGACGTCTCTATGGCAGCTCCTAAGATATTGGGATACTGCTATCATGTCACCCCAGTCCTTCTTTTCACCAGAATAGACATATCCAATTCCTGCAACCGTTATTCATACGTTTTATTCTCCAGATCCCTGATCATCCTAGTTCTGCTTCTCTACTTCTCTACTGCACATACGTGCCCCAAAGTGTTAACACCTGAATGTTTAGATGTATAGATTTATCATTAACTCCAAATTGAATTATTTCTCTGTTAGCAGAATTGGTAAAAAGCTTGCAAAAACAGGTTTCTGCCATAATTGCAAGTTTATCATTATTTCTTTTATGTAGCTCCTGAAGCATCAATGCTGATGCATTAAAAGGATTGCTCTGGTTTTTTTTCCCAAACACCCTCCTCCCAAATGAAGAAACATTTGTTTGCCTTCATAAGTCATGACTTGCAGGACATGTTATGAAGATGTCATCAATATACTTTTCACACATCATTATTCCTTTCTTGTTTGTTTTATACTCATAGCTCTCAGTGACTTGTCATGATGTGAGCCACTAGAAACATAATCCTTACAAACCTGAAATATTGCAAGTTAGAATAGCTACAATAGATGTTTTTCAGGCACTATTTAGTCTCAGAGCATTCCTGAATTAATTCCTGCACCTCAGATCTTAGGCTTGAGGTGCTAGAAGATGGCTATCTACCAGTGAGACAGTGCTGAACAAGGTTTTCTCTCTATTATTTTTAATTTATATCACAATAGTGGTCTCCCTACTACTGTGATTCCAATGAGTGTATATGAAGGTATGAAATGGTAACTGTATAAAGACCGTTCCAATTGAAATTTTGGTGAGATGAAATGATAAAACGTATTCTGGTTTTATTCTGTAGTATTGACTCATCTCAGTTCATCTGCTGTACCATCCCACTGACTCTTGGCAGGGACTGGTAGGTGTCAAGTGAAGTCAAGATGGTGGCTATGACCACAGAACTGAAGCCATTTTTTTTCATTTGTCACATGCACAATACACATACACCGAGAGGCACCGTTTGTGTGGTTGCAACTGGCATCTTGACTTTTTTTATATGCTCTTCCCATGGACCTCTTGCCTTGATGTTGACTATATAAGATTTTTTTAAAATCATAACATCCACTTTGACAGAGCACAGCACTGAATAAAATTATTTTGATTGTTTAAGCTCAGTTTGCCTACAGTTCCCTCCTACTTCATTTCAAATAAAAGCCAGAATTTCACTTTTCTATAATGAGTTTAATGGATTATCCAATGAATTAGTTATTTTTCCTTAGCTTACATTGCTGTTAAAATTTCTGTTTGATCATGCCCCACCCAATGGAAAGACTTTGCTTTTATGATTCATGCTCCATTTAAGAAACTTTGCTATTCAGAGAACTCTTCGTAAACAAGGCATCAAGCATAGGCAATATCTTTTTTACTACAGTTTATTCCAAATTGAGTATGGAATTATTTATTTTCCAGTGATTATGTTGATTTAAAAAAAAACCAGCTTTCTCCCACCTCAACTTGGAATCCTCTTTACCTAACATTTCTCAGCTGGCATGGTAAAAAGTACTGTTGGATGAGAATTAGGGAGCTGAACTGTAATCTTAAAAGGAAAATATCATCTAAATACAGGTAGTCCTTGACCTTTCAATGGCGCTGAAGAATGTGACTTATGATCATTTTTCACATTTTTATGACCTTTCCAGCATCCCCATGATCATGTGATCAAAATTCAGATGCTTGGCAACTGGGTCGTATTTATATCCATTGATGTGTCTCAAGGTCATGTGGTCAACTTTTGTGATCTTCTGACAAGCTAAGTCAATAGGGAAGCCAGATTCACCGAACAACTGGGTTACAAACTTATCAGCTGCAGTGATTCACTTAACAACTGTGAAAACGAAGATAATAAAATTGGGCAAACTCACTTTTAAAATGTTTCACTTAGCAACAGAAACTTTGGACTCAATTGTGGTTGTAAGTTGAGGACTTCCTGTATTACTCCTACCCACTGTGCACAGAGGTATCAAAACAGTTCACTATTTGTTGGTCATAATTTGTAGCAATGCTATTCAGCTGAAGGATATATGAATGAACTCATATATCTATTTTTAATAGCAATCACATTCTCTTACATACCTGTTGGCTAACTTGAAAAATACATGTAAAAAAACATTTTCTAAAATGGGGATTAAGTTACAATAAGAAAATCATTCATGACAAAGGAGTCACCGGAGTGAAACATAAGGAAACAGAAATATAGTCTTGTTTACTTGTTTTAAAAAAATGGTAATGCAACCTCCATGTTGACTACGCCATGGGAAATCAGTCCCACTTGACAGATATATAAAAATCAGCGTACACTGAGAATGGTCTCAATGCTGAACTTGATTTATACCTTTTTCTTAGTTGTTCAAGTTTATTTTCATGAAGCAGGTCATAAATGGTCCTAAATCTGAGAGAACAGAGAGTACCTGCATGTAAAACTTTGAGAAAATGCTGATGAATTGAAAGGAAACCCATATTGTGCTTATAAAAGATGATTGTTTACAGTCTGGGTCAAATGGAAAATACAGGTATTATTTCCTGAATCCTTTGGGCTATGTTTTTTCTGGAAATCTGTCCAACCAAGTACAAAAGACTGGTATGAACAAACAGCTTATGGTTGTATTCAAGATTTAGTTGGAATTTCTTGGTCAATGATGATTGTTTCATAACTTTTTAAAATATATATATTGTAGTTGCACAACCTTTTATCACCAAATATTTGCAGTTACCTTAAGGATGCACCTGGTTTGTTTATTCCAACTACAATTCATTGTTTTTATGAATCCATTTCTCTTTTCCACACTAGCTGTTGAACAACATCCCCCAAATTTGGAAGAGTTTTCCAGCTATTTAGCAAAAATTATACTCTTTTTTTTTTTAATTACATTTATATGCCGCCCTTCTCCGAAGACTCAGGCTGCTTACAATTTGGAGCACAACCCAATGCGCTCAGCAATAGCCTTCATTCCATTGTATATGCCTGCTTATTACTAAGCGGCATTTTTACAAGGTCAGCTAATTGCCCCCAACAATCTTGGGTCCTCAATTTACCTACCCCGAGAGGATGGAAGGCTGAGTCAATCTTGAGCCTGGTGGGATTCGAGCCTACAGTAATTGTAGACAGCTGGATCTTAAGAGCAGGCATTTACAGCCTGAGCCACCAAGTCTCTCATAATCCGTCAAGTTATCAAAATTGTAGCTGTTTTCCCTATCGTTAATCATCAATACATACAACATACTTATATCAATATATATATAATCAGCTGGTAGATTGAGAAGGAACATTAGTGCAAAGTAGTTTTTGTAGGAAAATATATTCTGAATGTAAAAAATAAAATATCAATCTGACCCTTTGGTTCTACCATGAAGAAAGATGCATCAGAATGTAAATTCACGACTTTGAGTATTCCTCCTTTTGTATCTTTTCATTTCAATTTTCATGTTATGAAGTGTAATATTTAAAGATTGAAAGCTTTTTTTTTAAAGAAAGTAGTGTGATCATTACTGAAAGGTAATATGTCGATGTTCTATGAGTAGTGAAGAGCACTCAGATGTATGTTGTAGTATCATAAAAAGAGATGTTAGGCAACATATTGTATATACCATTTGTTAAGGAATATTGAGAGGAAATTATTCCATCCTCTCTTATGATTTTCCTCAATGCATCTGTTCAGCTAATGTGAGACAGAACATTGAGTTAGATGGAAGGCTCCTCTTACATTATTATGTATCTTTTAAAAAACTTTTGCAGTTAGATTTATTGTGTTGAAGGATCCCGAAAAATAATGTGATTTCTTTAGTTTTAGCTTAGTATGTTTTACTAAGCATGGTGTGTTCCGTTTATAAAGTATGATGGATAGTTTACTGTGATGTAATGTGAATCCATCCCATTGTGACCGAATTAGTAAATCATAGTTTAAAAATGCTTAGTGCAACCTATGGATCAAGATAATAAATTGTTGGGGATTGATTTTTCTGGAATCTGTTGCTGTGGTTGAAATGGCGACAATGGTTCTACCTGGACATTTTTAGAAAATAAACTAGTATGTGTGACTTCTGCTTTTAAAGATTATTGTTACAGAGTTTTTAGTGTAGACAAGTATTTATATTAATTTTAGTATAGATCCCAGTAAAGCTGACTCCTCACCTCTAAAACTTGGAACAGTGGAAAACTACCATGATGCAATGAAATAACCTAATGGAAAAAATGTATGTGCAACCCTTGGAGTGCATTTCAATGGCCTGTGTCGACACAATTATATTATTAAGCTTTATCTCTTTATAGTCTTTTTCCTTTGAATTATTTCTGCTTTTAAAATGTTATTAAATGGAAAAATTGGTTACTTTTATCCCTTCTAATGCAGCACTCTAAATGATGCACCTTTGGAAGAATCCTAAAATATTCAGCAATCTAAATCAGGTTTTTAAAAGACTTGAGCAGAGCATTATTACAAGTTCAGCACATTAGCAATGATTTGCAACATGATACACCATCATCACCGTTCTTTATTATTCCATGTGAGGTTGTTAATTCATAAAAGCTGTTATATACCAAGTCAAATCATTGCCCCTTCTAATAGTTTTGAGTGTTTTGAATTAATTTCAGTGCTGCTGTAGAGATTCAAAAGAGAAATGCTTTAATCCTATTAGAAGATGCCAAGAGGAAGAACAAAAAAATATCTTTGTATTTAAAGCATTTGTGTTACCACCTAGGATGATTGGCAACAGCAGAAAAAGAAATTTTAGTCTCAAACCAACTTTGGAAAGACACATGCCGTATATGTGTGAGAGCTAGTTTGGGGTAGTGGTTAAAGTATCAGGCTAGAAACTGGGAAACTATGAGTTCAAATCCTGTCAGCCATGAAACTAGCTGGATGATCTTAAACTAGCTGGATGATCTTGAGCTAGTCACTCTCTCTCAGCCATCTTCTCACCTCACAAGGTTGTTGTTCTGGGGAAAATAAGAGGAAGGAGTATTAGGTATGTAAAAACAATAAAGGTGGAATGCAAGTAAGTAAGTAAGTAAATAAAAATATATCTGGTGTATATATATATACACACACACACAGTAATGCTATCTGAAAAGATTGATATTTTATCACATAATTATTTATTTAGAAATTATCTATTTCTAAAAAATAGAATGTTCTCTGACTTTTTTCCTGATATGCCAGTAACATTAGTGCTGTAAGTCAGTGGTCTCCAACCTTTCCAGCTCTGCGGACCGGCAATGGTAGTGGCAGGGGTGGAGAATGGGATGTTTTTTGTACGCATGCATGCCGCTTAGGCAATTGGAGCTTTCCATTTGCACGGACTGGTTGGCAACAGGCTGCGAACCTGTAGCTGTTGCAATACTGGGGGTTGGGGACTCCTGCTATAAGGGAAGATAAAAAGAGCCTTGGTGGTGCAGGCTGTTAAATGCCTAGCACTTAATTCCAGCTGCCTGCAATTAGTGCAGGCTCGAATCCCACCAGGCTCAAGGTTGACTCAGCCTTCCATCCTCTCGGGGTAGGTAAAGTGAGGACCCAAGATTGTTGGCGGCAATAAGCTGACTTTGTAAAAATGCTACTTAGTGATAAGCAGGCATATACAATGGAATGAAGGCTATTGCTGAGCACATTGGGTTCCAAAATTGTAAGCCGCCCTGAGTCTCTGGAGAAGGGCGGCATATAAATATGAATTAAAAAAAAGATACTCCAGGATATTTAGATTCTGAAGAACACATGCACACTGACTCCCAATGCATAGTTTGAACTGGGAAAACAAACCAAATGATGCCTCCCCTTCTTCATAAAGGAGAATCCAAACTTTACAAGCAAAATAAAATTTTGACTAATGAAAAGCCAATGAAATGAATGCATTATTTACATTTATTTACTTCCTTCAGAATCCTTTTTTAAATAAATTTTAAGTTTCATTACAAAATAAGAAGACAGAGAAAAAACAAAAGTTAGAAAACTAAGAGACAGAGAAATGCGCAGAGAAAGACAAAAACATTGCTGACTTCTGACTTTTTTCGTCACAGTCAAGCACACACAAACACAAAAATGCAACCTCAACTTTTTGCTTTACATTTTGCAACATTTCAAGCTATTTCTATAATAACAAAACCATTCTAATAATAAACACCTACAATCAAAGTTTCATTCTCCCTCCCCTCCCCCAGTTTTGAGCAAAAAGTCCAGGAGCAATTTCCAAGTAGAAATAAAATTAGATAAATTCCTTTCCAGTTTCACCTCTCCGCCAACCATCATCTTTACCACTCATTTTTAATGATAATTATTGTGCCTTTCCATTTTTGTGCATATAAGATTCTCGCACTATCAACATAAATAATAACAAATTTTTCTTTCAAGTTCCTTATCCATCAAACCTACAAAGATACTTTTTGGTTTCCATTTTATATTTATTTTAAGAATCTTTTGAATTAAAGTAAAAATTTGATCACAATATTTCTTCGTTTTGTCACAAGTCTACCAGAGATAATATATGCACACACACACACACAAAACCCAACCCCAACTTCTTTGCATTTGCAATTCCAAGTCAGAATTCAAAATCTGAACAATAAGTATTCATTCACTTTGATGAATGGTGGACTACAATATTAATTTTCAATTTATAGTGGAATTATCATCTACATATAAAGAACCAAAATAAAAGTTGTGTACAGGAAATTTTGTGAAAATGTTCTTACTGATATTAATTTATATTTGAAAATATGTCTAGATTATAAACTTTCAAATGACTGATGCGGGATTAAATGTCTTTTACTTCTTAAAATACTGGAGTAATGAAACAGCTAGAATTCTGCTGCCTTATGAATCAAAACTGAGAATTGCACTAACATGCACTTAAAATGACAAATCTGTCTCCTCCCAAACGATCCAAGAGAGCTTAATTATCAGGGAAGTGCTGTAATATTAGTCAGGCTTTAGTATACATTTGCAAATTGTTGGAATGAGTCACTCATACTGGGCACTAGCATTTTAAAGTTTGCAACTTGTTTGCAAACTTCCTATACCTACAGTTGTTTTACCTAAAAATCCCGTCCTTTTGTTTTGTTTTTGTTATTTAACTGCCCGTCTCCAGGTCTTGTTTTAGATGAATTTGTAAAAAAACAAAAAATGTTTACTGTCCCATCAGTGAACTTCTAAAAAATAGTGCAAATTAGAAAGCACTGCTGTGTGCAGGTTGAAATTTTTCATGTTTTCTACTCTTGGGAAATGGTCAGAAATTGCCCCTATTGAGGCAAACTCATTATGAGCATCCCTTCATAAGATATGACTTGCAGGACATGTTATGAAGATGTCATCAATTTTTACTTTTCACACATCACTATTCTTTTCTTGTTAAAGAGTCATCCTTTAATATTTAACATATTTATTCTGAGTGTCAATTATTGTGATGATGCAGTGTATGGAGAACTGTGCTAAGAATAACCATGTTAAGTTTTACACAATTTTAATTAATTTTTTAAATTAAATTAAATTTTATTTTTTTATTTTTTTGTTTCTATAAATTATCAGTCCATCTAGAAATGGCTTCTGTAAGCTTTGATTCTCTTGAAACTAGAATTCCCAAAAAAGAAAAAAAAGAGATCTTTTAAAAAGAGATAATAGTAAATGAAACTTGTTTGCTTGTTTCATATTCTGCTCAGTATGAATTCTTTGCAAAGATTATCACACCATTAGCTTTCAGGACAATCAAAGAGATGTTGCAGTGCCTGTTTTTAGGATACCATGAGCAAAAAAATCATTAGTGTCTTCCAATGACTATTATCCTGTATCCTGAAGCAGCTGCCTAAAGCAGTTACAAAAAAGCACTGATTCAGTGTTATACTCACTCTTTGCATTTTGCTCTCCTAAAATTGCAAAGTCCCAATGGTGAGCTGTTAATCCATAATTCCTATGACGTTTATGCTAAACTTTGATACTATTTGTTAGGAAACTTTCCAAAAATACCAGGGTGCTCCTTGTGTGTCACATGTTTGTCAAATGAATAAGTGTTATGAAAAGAGGATGGATGTCTTGCATCACCAGTTATGGTTCTAGAGGTTGGCTATGAAATATGTAGATTATAATCTAAGCGAAAACTATATCCCATGAATAAGCCATTTTAATTATTTAGAATCTTGTGAGTTTTTAAAGACACGCATATTTATAATGTCATAACACTTGGGTTTTCAACATGATCCTTAGGCCCAAAATATCTTTGTGCCTCCTGCAGCTTCCATCAATATTTCTGCCCCAGGAGATTTTATTTTGTTTTATATTCTTTTGAAGAAGGAGGAGTGGGCTCTTGGTATATTTATGGAGAGAAGGAAAGGTATCAGATAGCTTGTGCTTGTCTTTTTTGCTGGGCTGCAGATGTTGCTATACTCCATTGGTCAAATCTATGAGGAAGACTACATCAATAAATTAATTCCACCAGAAGATTGTAGCTATAACTTATTGAGATAAAATTTTGTATGAAATCTTACAAGGCTATTTGTGTTCTGTCTTCCTTCCCTTTTATACCCCTTTGTACATCGTTGTATCCTTTCAATTTAATCCAATGGACCGTTTGAGATCTTACCAGTTTGCACGTAATCTTTGCTTTGCAAGTAATCTTTGCACTGTGACATACTGAATACAGATAGTCTCTTCAACTGACAATCATTTGTTTAGTGACTGTTCAAAGTTACAATTGCACTGAAAGAAATGATTCATGGCCGTTTTTCACAGGACCATCCCAGCATCCTTGCGGTCATGTGATCAAAATTCAAATGCTGGCAATTGACATGTATTTATGATGGTTGCAGTGTCCCAAGGTCATGTGATCACCTTTTGTGACCACCTGACAAGCAAAGTCAATGGGAAGGCCAGATTCAATTAATAACCATGTTACTAACTTACCAATTGCAGTGATTCACTTAACAATTGTGGCAAGAAAGGTTGGAAAATGGAACAAAACTCACTTAACAAATCTCTTGCTTAGCTATGAAAATGTTGGGCTTAATTGTGGTCGCAAGTCAAGGATTACCTGTAGATGTTTTGAGGACCAAAGATAGATAGATAACTGACTTCTATTGCTTTTCCATACTGTACAAAATGTCCTCCACCAAGAAGTGAGAGGGAAAGAGCTAGATTTGCTCTGAGGTGATTGAATCATTCTTCATGATGAGGGTAAATTGTTGCTATTTCAATTTACCCTCTTAATATTAGGATCAGTCGTAGACATGTACTCTTGGTAAATGCATGTTCTATATCCCAAAGGTGCTTTTTCAAAAGGCAACTGGATTTTGTTTTTCCTTGTTTGCCTTGGATGGATGAGAATCTCCATTGATATTTGCTTGTTGTATAGTTTTGAATTCTTTCTGACTTATAGATCCTAAGGATATAGGCTAATAGTATAGGAAGATGAGTGCTTACACAATCCTTGTCTGTCCGCTGAGCAAATTGGCTAGGATTAGATATTAGCCTCATGGCTACAAGAGAATGATCATTGCCTGTTTGCAGTGCAGCACGTGTTACACTCTATTGTAATAATAATACCTCTCCATCTATGAGATCTGTTCAACTATTCCGTTTTAGAAAAAATAATGAAGAAGTGAACACCTTCCTCAATGATGTATCTAATTCTCTAGACAGAGACTGATTAAGGTTGTTTTTGGACAGGGTAGGATATTGGAACTCCTTTGATCATGTTACTGCATAAACAAAAGCTAGAAACTGATTGGGAGCGCTGCAGTTTTTTTTAATTTATTTATTTATTATTTATTTTGTCAATCGCTTACAAGGATAAACATAGTTGTGAATACATGAAATGAATACATATAAGAAAAATAAAAGAAACAATAGGACAGGGACGGTAGGCACATTGGTGCACTTATGCATGCTAGTTTCCCTTATGCTAGTTTCTCTTATGCCGGCTTTTAACACCATCAACCATACTATCCTTCTGAACTTCATGACACAAATGAACCTGGAGAGGATGATTTTACAACAACTTCAGTTCTTCCTAGTTGGGCTCACTAGTAAAAGGAAATATGATGCTTGCACTGAATCTGCACTGGTTGCCAGCTCCTTTTTTCCCTTCTTCTTCTGTTCAATTCTGGTTCTCAGAGACTTCCTGGACAAGTCCGTGCGGTTTTCTTGGCAAGAATTTTCATAAGTGGGTTTGCCATTGCGTCCTTTCTGGGGCTGAGAAAAAGTGACTAGCTCAAGGTCACCCAGTTGACTTTGTGTTCAAGGTGTCACAAGAACTCACAATTTCCTGGTTTCTAGCCTGATGCCGCAGCCACTATACCCAGCTGGCTCTTCCAGTTGCTTACCAGGAACAATTTAAGGTACTGGTATTAATTTTTAATGTTCTAGTGTAAGGATCCATTTTGCTCCTTTAAAATGGTGTTAAGTCATTTGACTACAAGATTTTCTTGGCACACAAGGAAGGTCTTTTCTTAGGTTGCTCCTGGCTATGATCCCTTCCTGAAGAATTCTATTTCATTCTCATTCTCCTAGTGTTTAGAAAATATCCCTTTCATAATTGGTGCATGCCTTTAGTATTTATTTTATCTTAGTTTTAGTCTATGATTTTACTTAATATAATCTATCTTTTTGTTTACCAAAATTTCTATACTGTTAAATTTCAATAGCCTCTTTAACTGGTTAAAAACAACTCCAAACACATATGCAATACCACACCAAACTGGTGTTTGCCAGCTTTATCAACTATAAGAGGGGTGGAAGTCCATAAGTCCACCCATCTTAAGGATAAGAGGGGCTAAGGTTTCTGATCCCCAATGCCTCCCTTAAACACAGAGGTCTTCATAGCTCCTTGGAAGTCCAACAAGGCACTTGAATATGGGGTGTTTGCTCTCCAAATAAGTGAGGCCATTGCCAGGAAGGTTCACTTCTAGGGTACCCATAGATAGCCTTTCCTCAAAGAAATGCACCTTAGAAAATCTTGTTAGCCTCCTTGAGCAGTTTCTAAAGCAGAAAGATGGGGTATAAATCAGGTAAATACAATAATTAATTACCATGTTTAATAAGGATTAAAATTTATTTGAAGCAGCAGAAATTTACCATAGGTAAGAGTCAAATGTATTTATGCCAATTTTCTTCATTCCAGCACATTTTTAAAATCAGGGTGTGACATTTAACAGAATAACAGAGTTGGAAGGGACCTTGGAGGTCTTCTAGTCCAACCCCCTGCTCAAGCAAGAAACCTATACTATTGCAGACAAATGGTTGTCCAATCTGTTCTTTAAAACCTCCAGTGTTGGGGCACCCACAACTTCTGGAGGAAAGTCATTCCAAAGATTAATTATTCTGACAGGAAATTTCCCCTTAGTTCTAAGTTGGTTTTCTCCTTGATTAGTTTCCATCCATTGCTTCTTGTCCTGCCTTCAGATGCTTTGGAGAATAGGTTGACCCCCCTCTTCTTTGTAGCTGCCCCTTATTATTTATTGTGGTTTTTTAATTGTAGTTTCCGCCAAATAGTTAATTCTAGTTTCTGCCAAATCCCTGACTCCTTTAATAATTATCTTGCAACTAGGAGTAAATCAGAATAATTCAAATACAAATAATTCCAGGTTCTATTTTACATGAAAATATTGTTGCAGTCTATGGAGATTCTCAGTCATCCAGGTCATGGTTAACCTAAAGGTGCTTTTCCAAGAGGAAATTGGACTTTCTTGTTTTTCCTTTGAAGACAGTTCACTTCTCATTCAGAGCTGAAGAAGCTTCTTGGATGAGAAGCGATATATATGTCTTCAAAAAAAAAACAAGAAAGTTCAGTTGCCGCTTAAAAAAACATCTTTGGGACTATTGTTGCAGTCATTATAATATTAGTGTTGAAATTTTATGCATCGTTTAATCTGTGTGGTTGCATTTGCACATGTTCAGTATTGTGTGGCATTCTGCATTTTGAGGGGAACTTAAAGAGCATCTCAGATGGAGAATTCTTTCACATCTTGTCAGTTTATATATGCTATGTCTTAGGGCTGATCTGCACAATCTTTCTGAGAAGAATTACTATTACTCTAATTGACTGACAGAAAATGACTTGAGAAATAAAAATAATCTAAGACTTAACAATTAAAACATAATCCTGAAGGATACTGTGATCAGAAGCAACTTAAATGGAGAAAGTACAGATGATTGTTTATTATGATGATGGTTAGATTAGATTAGATTTTAACCCACTTTTATTACTTTATAAGGAACTCAAGGTAGCAAACATACATAAAACTCCCTATTTTCTTCAGAACAGCAATCCTAGCCATTTTTCATGCCTAACGTGGGGTGGTCTCCCAGTTCTAGGCCAGCACTTAACCACTACACCAAACTGGTTCCCATTCTTTGAAATTATTAATACAAAAACTAGAATATCTAGTATAGATATTTTTCCATAATGAAATTGCCACAATCTGCATTTAACTGGAGCACAAAATAGATAGCAATAGCAATAGCAGCAATAGCATTTAGACTTATATACTGCTTCACAGTGCTTTACAGCCCTCTCTAAGCAGTTTACAGAGTCAGCATATTGCCTCCAACAATCTGGCTCCTCATTTTATCGACCTTGGAAGGCTGAGTCAACCTTGAGCTTGGTGAGATTCGAACTGCCAAACTTCTGGCAGCCAGCAGCCAGCAGAAATAGCCTGCACTACTGCATTCTAACCACTGCACCACCAGGGCTCTTTTAATGATTAAGATTAGGAGCATTAAGATACTTTTAATGCTCTAATTGCCCAGTTCTTCACACAGCTATGCACTTTGGACATTTATATTCTGTTAATTGGCTAACAGCACCTTGAATTCAAAGATATTTAAGCTACAACGACAAATATTAGGAGTCTTTTTCTGACAGCTAATACTTAATCCCATAATGACTTATTATGGACAAAATATAAAGCAACATTTAAATACTATTACATCACATGTAATAGCATCAAATTCTGCCAATATACCTCACAATAGAACAATAATAAAAAACACACCTGCATAAGATAATGATGCCAATGTAAGCAAATTATTTTAAATAGCACCAATAATCATATGTTACAACAAAGAACAGGAAAGTAACAATTTATTTGTTTAGTCTATTTTAAGTGACCTCAATTGCAAAAATAAGTCTAGGTGATGTACAAGTAATTAATAAATGCATTTAAAATCAAAACAAAAGAAAGACAATTAAGAATTGTCTGAAGAACCAGTCTCACTCCAATTGGATTGATTTGCCCCACCATGCTGGCAGAAGAGGCATGCTGTCGACCTTACAGGTCAGAAATTTTTGTTGGCAGGGTCCAAGGGAAGAGCCTTTTCTGCTCTTTGAAACATTATACCCCTTGAGGTAAGCTTTGGCCCCATGCTGACCTTCCATAAGGGCCTGCCAATTCACCTGGGACCCCATTGGGGTGCACCAGTCCAAAGCTGGCTATTGAATTAAGAAAGGCCCCCACCTTTCCATGTACTCTATGTTCCCCTTTTCCCCCATCTTTTAACTTTCACTGTTGTTATTTATCATCTTATCATTTTAATGTTCACAAGTTTTAATGTTTGTAAGCATCCCAGAGTAGCCTCCAGATGAGATGAGTAGTACATAAATCTAATAAATAAATAAAAGCAGTAATAATAACAATAAAATGCAGAAAATGCCATTGTTTAAAAAGTATTAAAATATCTAGTATTAAATGCAGCTCATAAATCATTCTGCAAGGGGGGGAAATGGCGCTGGAACAAGACCATTTGATCACCTTTGTGAAATCAGATGAATATTTAAGATTATAGTTAATCCACTCTCTTGTCTAATCTGAATTTTAGCTGAAGGTTTTATCTGGCATCTAAACTAAGAAACAGAGACCTAAGACTCTTTGAGACATAAATACATTTAGACAAGAAGACTAATGGTCCACAAGAAGAAATAATATTGCTCTGATTTCTCGAGCAGGCAGCTGCGAAGCTAAACAGCTGAAAATGGGCAATTTATAGGTGGTAGGAAAGGAACGGTGAAAACCTATTAGAAGTTCAAGGAGAAAAGAGAAAGATTGTTCTTTGACAAGGGCAGTCTGAGGTAGCTACCAAACATCTTTGAAAGGCTGGGGCAAAATCCTTTATTAAAAGTACTATAATAGTGTGTGAGCATTTCAAAGATTTAGTCAACATGTTTGACTAAAGTATTATGGATAACATAATTTTGTAAAGCCTGCCTTGCAGTTGTGGAAAATGGAATGGAACAATAATTCAAAGGAATAATATGATTTATATTAAAGATTACATCTGAATAAAATATGCTTATTTGTAAGGTCCACACATACCTAGTATCTCTTAAATCCATTAAAAATCTGTCCCTTTAGTATAGGACCTGGACTAATTTTGTTGTCTTAATTTTACTTCTTTTACTTGTATGTAAGCCATCCAAAATCCATGCACTATATAAATACCTTATAAGTCCAAGGATCAGGGAACACTCAGATCAAAGTAATTCGTAATTCCGTATACATTCTTTATTGTGCAATAAACCTGTTGCATTTACAAGATGATCCACTTCATCTTCCATTTGTAACAACACCTGTTTTTCTCATTGCATCTTTATTTTTTCTAACATCTGAAAAGGGAAATCTGAAATAACTGCTACAAACCTTAGTCCTCAAAACCCTATTTCTTAAACAGGAAACTGTTTAGCAGTTTTTATTTAAACTTCACTGCTTATCAGCATATAATCAAGAGGAATCTCAGTTTATAACAAATAATGGCAACACATTTGCATTCAGGAAGGGGAGTTTAAAATCTGCTAGATGGCAGGTTTACGGTTTTCCTCCAAGCCCTGCCCTTTTTATGCATATAATGCACAGACAAAACGGATGCCGGTTGATACACAATGTCACAGCAGTCATCTTGAAGATTTTGACCTCCCCTGAAATTGCCATTGTCTGCATTCTCAACACTGGATTTTTTTAGAGTAAGAAAAGAAAAAGAAAAGCCTTTTAAGAAAAGATATCTAACAGATGTAACAAAGGATCCTAAAAACTAAATGGAAAGAATACAGAATACAATTTATTTGTTTATCTAAAACATTTATATAGCCACCCATCTTCTAACCATCTCTGGGTTAGAAGATATTCTAACATTCTAGCCAATGTCCACTATTATATTCCAACCAATGATTTTCCAAATTTGTGCCACAGTGAAAGTTGTTTTTGATTTGTTCAGTTATTTGCCTGTGTATTATAAAAAATAAGTTATGTTAACTATGCTTCAGGGTTTGGCATTCTGAGATCTTTATCTTTAGAAGAAGAAGGCTGTTGAAATCATTAAAGACCAACGTTCACACATCATAAAGTCATGTCTGCACCGGCCCATAAGAGAAGCTTTCCTTGCAGCTGACTTCACATCATACTACCTAACTGCAATGAATTTGTGCATTAATTTCCTGCTAAATTTATGAGTTGGAATATAGACACAGACCATAATAAACAGTTGAAAAATACAAGGGAATTTACAAAAATTCATTCCTGAATCTCTCTTTAGCAATTAAAAAAAAACCATCAGGGAAGGATATTGCCCTATTTGATCAACATTAGAATAAGAATGTAATTCATAAACTTAGAGTAAATTAAGACTTTATTCCAAGTATGTCTTGCTAAAAAACAAGGAGCTGCTTAAGAGCTTTTTTCCAAAAATCAACCTTTTATGTTGAATAAATTATTCAAAAATATATAACTTAGGCTACAATCGTAAGCAAGTTAGTTTGGAGGAGGAGCTGCAAGTAGGAACTGCTTTGAAATAAACATTATTAACATTTTATAAAACTGAGCTACAAAATTAGAACATCTTTTGTACTAAAAACTTGCTCACAACATACAAATAATATTCTTCCACATCAGCGATACATTGTCACTGAAACTAAATATTCAAACAAAATATTGGATATATTAGTTTAAAACCCGAATACACGTATTTCTTTATTATTTGCACAGTGTACAGTATAGATGCTCATCTTATGCAGTGACTGCTGAATGATTGCAATTTGTAGTAATGATCATGAGAAAGGGTATGCCACTATGAATTAGCATGCTAACAAAAATCCAATGTCCTGTTTACTTTCCAACCTGTGTAAAAGATCTTTTTCTGTAGCATCTGACCTGGTCTACCCAGCCAGTATAGCCTTGGATGATGTAGCAACTATTGCTTTCACTGATATTATGTGCCACCACTTTCTTTCCCTTCTCTAAACCAAAACAAGCTACCAGATTACAAGTCTCCCAGACACAAATGGCATCAAAGTATCTATTAAATTAGTACACAGAGTGAATAAGAACTCAGATTTTCAAAGAAAAGCAAGGGTATGTGTTAGACTTTTAAAAGAGGTTTCAGAAATGTGATCAAATGTGACCAAAGAAAAAATGGATCTTAGATGGTGATCAGGAAAGTTCTCTTGGGAAAAAAATCAGGCAAGGCTTAAGCATGTGCCAAATAAAACTAAATGCTAGCATCATTCTATCAAGTTATTCTGCCTCTAGAAGTACATGTAGGTTTAGATTCATTTCTATCTTTTGTTCCCAAGAGTCAGCAGGTATTGAGAAATTGAAGTCCCTACAAATTTAACTTCAAGAGGCATGAAATTGTTCTTGTGCAGGATTTAGCTGGCATGCTATCCTAGACTCACCATACTACATACATACTTCAGTTGTGGGTGTATTGTGGGTGTAATTATAACAGTTTGCATTGCTACAGGCAGTTGTGACATTACCAATTGGCAAATAAGAACCCAATGACAAATATTTAATTATGTTGAAGATGATGATTGGTTTTCAGGACTAACGTATTTTGAGTTTATTTCAATTGGATTGGATAATTGCCTTTTCAAATTAAACAATGTTATCTTCAGTTACAATAATCTAGAAACAGTCATCAATATTACGGTAACATTTTCATTATATTCTTAAGTGGCTCTTATACTCATGCTTCCTTCTCGAAAATGGCTTATGGAAATCCTGTAGAGACTCAGACACTGCAAGTTATTCAATTAGCTAGTAGGCTACTATTTTCTTTAATTGGACAATAATACTGATGCTGTACTACTTAGTGCTTTTTTGGAGTGGGGAACTAAAATACTTTGCTATTCTAGGAAAATAATAGCCAATCGCTTTTTTCTGTAGAAGACATAGGGAATGCCCTTGAAGGACAAGAGGAAGAACAGCTATCAAGGCAACAGTATACAGGGCTTGGGCTAGTTCCAAGAAATTAGTTTGAGTAAACATCTCAGGTCCCTCCCTACATCACACAAAAATAAAGTAGGTGGGGGGAGAAGCACATTCAGACTTGCAAGCTTCTTTTCCTATAGCTATTACAATAAAGTTAGCCTTGGTTTTTAATTGGCCTGTCTTATATAGCTGACATGTTCCTATAGGTTGACCTTTCTAAACATAAAATGTACCCACCTCGTGACTGGAAAAATGATGGCATGGTATATTGCTGGTCTTATTAGAATGCCAAAATTCCAAGGGAAAACAGGTAGCTCAGAGAAAGAAAAATAGTTTAAAATATCTGGCTGGGTTCCAAGCTAACAACCTTCTACAGATAGTCCTCAACTTACAACCACAATTGAGCCCAAAATTTCTATTGTTCAGTTTGTTAAGTGAGTTTTGTCCCATTGTACGGCCTTTCTTGCCCCAGTTGCTAAGTGAATCACTGCAGTTGATAAGTTAGTAACCCAGTTGTTAAGTGAATCTGGCTTTCCCATTGACTTTGCTTGCCAAAAGGTCACAAAAGGTGATCACATGACCCCAGGAACACTGCAATGCATATAAATATGAACCTGTTTTCAAGCATCTGAATCTTGTTCAAATGATTATGGGGATGCTGCAGAGGTCGTAATTGTGAAAAATCATCATGTTATATTTTTCAGTCCTGTTGTAACTGAACGGTTACTAAATGAACTGTTGTAAATCGAGGACTACCTGTATTTACAAGTGTTATGCCCATTGCGCTATTACAGCATTCCTAATAAAGAAAACACTAGGAGACATTAGAGACTGGGGTAATCATTGACTCAGTTGAGGAGTGTAGCCTGCTGGGTTAGCCTGTAACCAAGTAAAAGTTCACGAGTCAAAACAAGCTGATATAAAAGGAGGGAAATTGTTTTAAAACTTCAGCCTAATGATATACCTGGAAATTGCATGTGCATTGGAGGGGGGAGAATGGGGGTGAGCATGGAGAAATAGATGTTTGTAATGCTCAATCCTTTTAGGTATGGAGAGAAATAAAAGATGGCTCATTATAAACTTGAATTATGCATAACTGATTTATTTCCAGTTTATGCTAGAAAGAGCAAGATTAGATTGTGATTTGGCAAACAGACAACCTAAATCTATCCTTATGCAGGTAATAAAATTAGTAAGGATAATAGTGTGGAAATCTGAACTGTTTTATATTTTTAATCACAAGATGGCACTCTATAGAATATTCTTTGCAGGTGATTTCTGTGGAAAAACAACAGATGTTTAGTAGCCTCAACTTTCCATCTTCTTGTGGAAATCCTTATATATTTTCCCCACCAGAAAAAAGCAATGACTGACATATGTATGGATTGTGGGTTAAGTGCATGGTACATTGTCTATGGAGATTCTCAGTCATCCAGGTCATGGTTGTCCCAAAGATGATTTTTCAAACCATACATTTTTCCAAAGGCAAATGGACTTTGTTTCTCCTTGAAGATGTTTCGCTTTTCATCCAAGAATTTTCCTTTGAGTCAGAACTGAAGAAGTTTCTTGGATGAGCCAGGGAAAATTCTTCAAGGAAAAATGAAGTCCAGTTGCCTTTGGAAAAATGTATGGTTTATTATAGATAAACCATTTTATGTTTATATTTATGTTTTTATGTTTATAAATTATATAACTTCATAAAGATTCTTTATGACCCATGAAGATTCTCCAGTCATGTTCCTGGTTTTCATATACTTTATTTATGTGGAAAGACACCAATGGTGGGGAGATGGAGGGCAATTCTCTTTGAGCAAAAGGTAGAATAATATGCTAGTGCCTGTCACACTTGAAGGAACAGCTCTAGCTCTTTTTCAGGTCTTCCTTGCTGTCACTTTGTTATACCCAGTGGTGGGATTCAAATAATTTAACAACCGGTTCTCTGCCCTAATGATTTCTTCCAACAACCAGTTCACCAAACTGCTCAGAGAGTTAACAACTAGTTCTCCCAAACTGGTGCGAGTTGGCTGAATCCTACCACTGGTAATACCCCTCTTTTTTTGCCTTCACAAATATTTTCCAGTTTTCTGATGTTGATTCTGTGAACCAGCTTGCACTTATTTTGGCTATGTCGTCTGAGGGAATTCACTGGAGAAAGCAATAATGTTGGGAAGAGTTAGCAGTAAAAGGAAACCAGGCCGTCAAAGGACACGGTGACTGGACACCATCGAAGCTGACATCAGCCAGAACATAGAAAAATCTCAAAAAAGACAGTGTAAAAAGATGTGGAGACACCTGGCCTATGGAATCGGACATGACTGAATAGATAACACCATCAAACTGATAGTTTGATATTGGCAAACTTCTGATAGGTTTTGATAAATAAGCTCAGTATTCTTGCTACCTGCAATGGGCTGTGAGAAAGCACTTCAAAAGGGACTCTCCACACTTTTCTGGAAAGTAAAGGCAAGGGAGAGGGAAAGTGCTTCCTGACTTACAACAAAGGTATTGTTAATATTCATGGATTTGGGTTTTTTTGTCTGGGCTACCTTGAAATGCTGACACATCATACACTAAATTAAGAAATGTGTGTGTGTGTGGGGGTTCTTTCAGAAACTTGATAGTATCTACTTGACAAAGAATGAATAGATTGAGACCTTAATTTATGTGACATAATAACTACATTTTATAACTATGGGCACTTGAAAATGGAGCTATTAAAATGATCCTAGAAAATCCTCAACTTGCCAAATGCATTTAAATCTGCTCAAAATGACCCCACACACTATCATTCATCCCTGGCGGGGGGAAGTATTCATGATAGGAAAATACAAATTAATCATAAATTAACACTGTTTGGTATTGTGTTTTGTAAACAACTTTTTTTTGGTAAAATCATCCCAGTTTGCACTAATAGGAACCAAGCAAAATCAAATAGTCTGAGTGTACAGGCAGAGAATTCCTTTCCTAGAATTGAAGTTACAATTTGGTGTGATCTAATTTCACAATTTCTCAAGTATTAATCTTTTGTATTTTCTATTAAAAAACATGAAAGAGATACTCTTTTCTTTGCACATATACTCTGAAGGCATACTGTCTCATATAAGGAACAGAATCTGCATAGAATGCACACTGTACCTCATGGAAAATCATAAACACCAGCCGCTTTTCACTGCATGTACGTGTAATTAAAAATGCCAGCATAAATAAAATGTTGCAATCTGTATCTGACTTTTGTACACTGATCCTGTCATAACGATTTGATAGAAGTGATAAGTAGATTTAATCATCTATGCATAGTGAAATTAAAATGGACATTTCTGTGACATGTTATTTAGGTATTTAACTTTATCTAAATAGTGCCTATTCTGTAAGGATTACAGTATATCATTTTCACCTAACTGAACCATATACCTCTGGATATACTATTTACGCAAATATTACTTTCATCCTAAATACTTGATTCTTGCCTTGGGGTTATTTGTTATCAAGATGGCATCTGCAATCATGAAATTGGAGCCCTGCTCTTTTTGCAGGTGCATTGCATGTAAAAAAAACATAGAAGTCATGGGTACTATCTTGATCTTTTTTTTTGACAGCCCATTGGAAAGCTATAGTAGGTTGAGGAGTAAGAGAAGAGAAGGATCCGGGGAAAATTATGAATTTTGTCAAGCTTTTGAGGTCTGCAGACTGACCATCCTTAAGTTACCATCTGCAGTGGGATTCCAGAAGCAAATCCAATTGTTTTGCTTTCAAAAAAGAGATTACTTGCAAATAATTATGTACAGAAATACAGATGAAAAGTCACACTGACAATTTGAATTCATTTCATTTGTAAAATATTTGAAAATCGCACATAGTTCAATTAATAAATAATTTTATTTATTTTCCAGCACTAATCTTCTTTCCTGTTCCATGCAACTGATAGTATTCAATACTTTAAAATATAGTTTATATTTTCCAATGCTATTGTTTTTATTTTATTATTATAAAATATGATAACTTTAAATAGCTTCTATTTAAATGTTAGCTTTAAGTTCTCTTTAATATTTCACTGACATTTGAGTTTCAGATAGATTTCTTCCTCGGCTCCTGCTAGGTTCATTGCTCCAATAAAAATTATATTGAAAAAAAAACATTTCACTTTAAAAATAAGAAGAGAACATTAGTTTCATTTCCAAGGATGCATGTACCCCAATCTTCCTTCAAAAATATAGGTGATTGGTAGCTGGCTGTATCCCTAATCTTGCTTTGGGAAGAAAAGATCTAATTGTGGTTTAATGGTTAAGACATTGGACCTAGACTAAGTTCAAAACCACTCCCAACCTTGGAAATTATCTAAGTCACTTTGGACTAGTTATTCTCTTTCAACCTATTCTAACAGGGTTGCAGCTGTGGAGGTAAAAGATTATTCTCACAGAAGATATCATGAACTGTTGGACGAAAGGCTGGATACAAATCTAATAAACAATTAAATGAACGTGCCCACCTGCCTATAAAAATAACGAAGATGAGCAAAACATTATACAGAGTTTCTCCAAGCGTATCAGCTCTGTAGTGCTTTGTGACTTTTTAGAGTTTTCATTAAAGCCTGTCATGTGAATATAGGGAAACCACCACACCATGCAAATATTTTGAGAGAGCACACACAGCATACAGTCAAAATTACAGCGTATCCATTAGTCCAGGGCTTTTTAAAACTTGGCAACTTTAAATTGTGCCGACTTCAACTCCCAGAATTACTGGCTCATATCTTAAAGTTGCCAATATTGTTTTGCCTGAAATTTTAAAAAAACCTTAATGTTGCCAACTTTGAAAAACTTGAAAGACTCTGCATTAGCTCAAAATGAGGATCAATGTTGTACTTTACATTGAATTTGTGATCTTATTGACCAGCATTAAAAATATATACTTCTTCAAGTGTTGCTATAAAAATGAGGCAGAACCTATTTTTATTTGAAAAAGTGTAGAAACTGAATTTGACAACACTGGAAGATTAAGCAGGAAAAAGGTTAACTGTTAGAAAGAAAGAAGAGACAAAGGTCATTCACATGCCTCAAGATAGTAACATACTGTTCCAAGTCTTCATCCTTTCTTTTTCACCAGGTGACAAGAGATAAGTGACTCTGTTTTCTTATTACTTTCACATATATTATTGAAAATAAAAGACAACTAGCCTGAAAAATTTCAACTGTTTTGAAATCTTAATATTAAAACCTACCAGATTTGAAATGTGATTGGAATGGAATTATACATTGTTGATATTTAAGATAATTCTATAAAATGCAAGCCAGAATATGCTGCAGTTTTCCAATATTGTGAAGGCTGAGATACATTACACAAAAATCAATGAAATTCACTGATTTAGTGCACCTTAAATTCCTCTAATGATTTACCTATTGTATGTCCTTCCTTTTATTTGCTGTATAAACGTTTGTTCAGACTAGTCTGTCCAAGTAAAGTTGCACTCTATTGTATTTTATTTGGGGCCCAAATGTCCTGTGATCCTTAAGTACACTGATTCTGGGTATATACGTATACCTTGAGACAAATCTGAAAAAGAACCATTTACTTATCTTTTAATATTTAACCAAGGAGACATAAATTGCCAAAAAATAAGTCCTCTCAATGTGAAAAATAATGAATAAGCTTTTCAATCTAGGATCTTCATCCAATTAAAATGTTTATAACACAATGGTACATGTAAAATTATAGTTATATATCAGAGCATCTTGCTGGATCAGATAATTCCAGGAGATAGATTATTAATATAAAATCCTTCGCCTTCCCCATAGAATGTGATGTGTAGTCATTTAGAATATGAAAGGAACTGATATATCACTGCCTCTTCCATTGATTGATTGATTAGATTTATTTATTTTTATTTATTTTATTGGACTTATATGCCGCCCCATCTCCGAAGACTCGGGGCAGCTCACAGTTAAAACATACAAATACAATAAATAATTAAAAAGAAATTAAATCACTATAAGGTCCAATAAAACCGAATTAAAATTAAAACTATCCCATACCCCGTAAGGTAATCACAGCCCGACTTGGTCAAATAGCCAGGTCTTCAAATCGGCGGAAGGTGCAGAGGTCAGGGGCCAGGCAGAGGTCCAGAGGCAGTTGATTCCATAAGTCGGGGCCACCACAGAGTAGGCTCGGGGGACCGCCAGCGACATTGGCTTGCTGACGGGACCCAGGAGCCCCTGCCTGTGTGCCCATACAGGGCGGTTGGTCCCCGATATCGGTAGGAGGCTCCCTTAAATATTGTGGACCCATGTCGTGTAGGACTTTGAATGTTAAAGCCAAAACCTTGAACCTCACCCGAGCACAACCGCAACCAATGCAAGCGCACAGGAGGGGGTAATATGGGAGAATCGGGTAACTCCCATCACAACCGCGGCAGCATTCTGCACCAGCTGTAACCTCTGGATGGTGTGCAAGGGCAGTCCTAAATAGAGAGCGTTGCAGTAGTCGAAGTCGCGAGGTAACAAGGGCATGAG
The DNA here is from genome assembly GCA_009733165.1 of Naja naja. NCBI lineage: Eukaryota > Metazoa > Chordata > Lepidosauria > Squamata > Elapidae > Naja > Naja naja. The sequence goes on from CM019152.1 coordinate 41,964,015, forward strand.
TGACTGCACGCAGGGCATCTCGGTCCAGAACGGGTGAAGCTGGTGAACCAGCGGACCTGGGCAAAGGCCCCTGGCGGCCCCCACCTGCTCCTCCAACTGGAGGCAGGCGTCCAGGAGGACCCCCAGGTTCCGTGCCCTCTCCACAGGGGGCAACACCACTCCCCCTATGGTCAACGATGGACACTCTTGACTGGACCGAGATGCGGTATGTACAGCCACTCAGTCTTGGCGGGTTGAGCGAAGCATGTTTCCGTCCATCCAGATCCGTACCGCATCCAGACAGCGAGTCATCACGGAGAGGGCATCACTGATTTGGTTTGGGGTGGAGATGTATAACTGGGTATCATCAGCATACTGGTGATACCTCACCCCAAAACCACGAATGATCTCACCCAGCGGTTTCATGTAGATATTAAATAAAAGGGGAGAGGACCGACCCCTGAGGGACCCCACAAGTGAGCACCCTGGGGCCGACCTCTGTCCCCTGTCAACACCGATTGCACCCCGAGAGGTAGGAGGAGAGCCACCAAGAACAGTGCCCCCACTCCCAGCCCCTCGGCGTGCAAAAGGATACCATGGTCGATGGTAAAAGCCGCTGAGAGGTCTAATAGGACCAGGACAGAGGAAAAACCCCTGTCCCGGCCCTCCAGAGATCATCCATCAGTGCGACCAATGCCGTCTCCGTGCTGAAACCAGGCGGAAGCCCGATTGGTATGGATCTAGGTAGTCCGCTTCATCCAGGAAAAGTGGAAACTGCTGAGCCACCACACTCTCAACAACCTTCGCCAAAAATGAAGGTTGGAGACTGGACGGAAGTTGTCTAACACGGTCGGGTCCAGGGCAGGCTTCTTCAGGAGGGGCCTCACCACCGCCTCTTTCAAGGCGGAGGGAAAACACCCTCCTTTAATGAAGCATTGACCACTGCCCGAGCCAACTGCAGGTGACCTCCCTGGCGGCATAAGCCAGCCAGGAAGGGCACGGGTCCAACAAACATGTGGTGGAACTCAGACGCTGCATAATCCTGTCCACTTCATCCTCGAAACAGGGTCAACTCAGCCCAGATCACATCAGCCAGACTACTTGCACCACGATCCTCAGACCACTGCAAGGTGGAGCACAACCCGCCCGAATCCGCGATCTTATCCGACAGATATTGACCAAATTCCTCAGCCCTTCCCGAGAGGGTCCACCACCTCCCGGATGTAAGAGGGAGCGGGTGGCCTAAACAGGGCGGCTGGGCAGTTATCTCTGGACGCTATGAGGGTGGAGAGATAAGACCTTCTCGCCACCCCCATAGCTACCAGGTAAGTCCTTATATGGGCTCTTAACTGGGCTCGATTGGCTTGGGAGCGGGTGGCCCTCCACCTGCTCTCTAAACCCCTCGACGGCGCTTCATCTCCTGGAGCTCCTCAGTATACCAAGGAGCTACCCGGGGACGCATGGGGACAACCCTGTCGAGGGCAGCCTCAGCAGCCTGCTGCCAAGCAGCCGCCAGGTCCTCGGCAGAGTTGTGGGCAAGGAAATGGGGAAAAACCCCAGTTCGCCTGGAACCTTTCAGGGTCCATTAGACGTCTGGGGCGGAACCATCTAGGTGGCTCCTCATCCCAGCAGTGGGGAGCAGCCTGTTGGAAGACCAGCCGCAGGAGATAGTGATCAGACCATGGGGCGGGCAGTGTTGTACAACTCGCCTGCCCTATATCACTACGCCACTGTTCGAGACAAAAACCAGGTCGAGAGTGTTTCCCCTCGTGAGTCGGGCCTTGAATTAACTGGGTCAGGCCCATGGTCCCCATGGAGTCCATGAATTCCTGGGCCAAACCCGACCCCCAAGGGAAGGCAGATTAAAATCACCCAGGACCATAAGCCCGGAGATCCACCGCCACCCCGAGAGAACACGAGAAACCCAGGCAGGGTTGCTGCCACACAGCTGGGGAAAGGTATGTCAGCAGCAAACCCACCGACCACCAGGCCCCCACCTCAGGAGGAGGTCTCACTTCCTATCTCAGGAACAGTGACCTCCCTTGGAATCAGGGTCTCCCGAATAACCACAGCCACTCCACCACCCCTCCCTGAGCCCGTGCCGGTGCAAAATCCAGAAACCTGGGGGCATAAATCAACCAGAGGGACTCCTCCCTCTGGGCCCAACCAGGTCTCGGTGATGCAAGCCAGGTCAGCCTCCTCCTCAATCACCTCACGGAGGAGGGAAGACTTATTAGCCATGGACCTGGCATTAAAATACACCAGCTTGAGCCCAGGGGTCCCCATTCCCCTGCCCCCAGGGAGGAGGTCATAGGGTCGGAGCGGCACCGCCGAAGATAGCGAGGCGCGCTCCCAACACATGATCTGGCCCTATGCCTTGTCGTCTCCCACCGATCCCAACCACCCTAGGAATCGCGTCCCGGCCTGCACTCTGGGCCCCCACCGCCCCCAACCCCCACCCCCGCCACGAGCGGGCTGCAATCCACCCCTGACATCATTTCCCACCCTCCTCCCTAGCCTACTTAAAAATTTATTTAAAAATTTAATTAAAGGGGCCCTAGTGACCCTCTTTTTTACCTTCTTAGAGCCCCAACCCCAACCCAACTCTCCGCCATGCCATCTCTCCGGGTTCCATAACCCATCCTCGAGGTAGGCCGGTGATAGTGTAGCAGGCCATGTCCTGGAGGGAGGGAGCCTCCTGAAGGCCTGAAGCTCTGCTGCTGTAAAAGTTCAAATATTACAGATCCAAGGATGTCAAGGAACCGGCAGAAGGGTCTGTAGGTGGAAACAATAAAGTCTGGAATATAGGAACTTGGTAAAGTCCTAGGTACTGCCCGTCGGGGGGTCCAGGAACCAGGCTGCCCTCTCACAACAGACCTGTGGTCGATGTTTAAGACCCTCCTCCGGATCAAGTCCCGCACTCTCACCGCAGGTATCCCCCATGGGCACCAATTGGACAGTTGGTAAACAGATGTTAAATGGCTATCTAGAGAGAAAGTGAGTCCCCACTGCCGTTCTCTCACCACGGCAAGGGAAACAACAAAATCTGGTAGCCGTAAACCAAGTTCAAGGGTGTACAGTCGGCACTGGGAATCCGGGCCCAGGTCACTAGGGTGTCCAAGCTCACTCCTCTGTGGCCTATGGCACGGTATAGATGGTTCAGTCCCAGTAATTAGAGTACCTTGTAATTGGCGAAGATGGAGCAGATAGTATAAGTGGAAGCAGTAACACAAGTGAGGCAAAATGACCAAACACAATGGTCGATGGAAAAGTCCAGAGTCAGGCCATAAGAAACAGCAGGAAAAGGGCGTCACCACCATCGCCTCCAACGCCATAGATGGAAACATCGCAGCCCTTAACAGCCCCACCTTCCTCCAGAGCCTCTAAATAATACAATATATTAACAAAAAATGAAACTGAGCCTTTACAAAATGGAGTGGGAAATTACCAATAGGTCTGGGATAAGAACAAAGTTTTGTGGAGGTACAACAGATAAGAGGGTTAAAAAAAGGTCCAAGGCTGAATAGTTTCCACAGAAAGAGACTCATAAAGGTCAAAATGACATCACAACCATGCAATTAAAGTCCTGCCTCTTTTTCCCATGCACCAAAGGGGTAAAGCTTTGATCATATGATTATGGCTGCCATTTTGACTTTTTTCACACCTCCTTCCTCTGAAATATGCATGTTTTTGAGTGTCTTTTGTGAAGAAGTTCATGAATTTGTCTAATCTCTTTTAAAAATTACATACTTATATCTTTCACAGAAAATTCTATAGTATTATAGAATAATCTTGAGTTAAAAGAATTCTAATTTAGGGCTTTAGAATGTAAGGAGCTAAACTTGGTAAGGAATTAATTTGATAAGCAAATTCAGGATTACAGGGATATACTGCATTTCTGTAAGATTAACAACTCTGTCTCTGAGTCATTTAAGAATTTTTCACATATATTATTTAAATTCAAAATGTGGTTAAGTTTTTATTAGAAATAACTTTATTTCAATCTCTTTCATCTTATTTAAAGTATTCCTGAAGATAGTTTTTTGCAAATTGATAATTTAAGCATGCCATAAAACAGGTGTCCCCAACCACTGTGACATGGCTAGTACTGGTCCATGGTTTGTTAAGAGCCAGGCTGCACAGCTGGAGGTCAGCAGCAGAGAAGCGGTGAAACAGAAACAATGCCCCCATCAATCCATGGAAAAATTGTATTCCACAAAATTGTCCCTGGTGCCAAAAAGCTGCTATAAAATATAAGGAAATTATGCTTCTAAAGATCAATGTTTTCTGCCAAAGGAAAGGGAACACAGAATTCAAATAAAATATAGTAATATATTTCTATTCATAAATTAGATTATTTTTAAGTCTTCCACTGTATATAGATTCAGTTGTAATCTTCTTTATACATGAATCCCCACCCCCCAAGTGTGTAGACTCAAGGCAATTTCCTTGAAAGCACTGTAATATATCTTTGTTCCACTAAAATAATAATAATAGTAATTTCTGCCTTATTGAAGTTAAAATAAAAGAGATGGTTTATCTAGAGGGAAGGACATTTCAAGTGTTTTTTAAATGCAGTTAACAAAACGTGACGTTAAATATTAGCACTGAAATAAGAAACTAAAAATGAAACAGTGAAACTCTGCTGTGAAACTTATGAAATACAGATGAATAAACATAATAATGATTTACATACAGTATGAGTAGTTCACACTTTATGAAATAGGAAGTGTTTCCTCATTTATGGCTTTAGAAGAAGGCAATGATTGATTACATCAACAAATAAAATTGCTACACCTCTTTAGTCAGCACTGGACAGTTCTGAATAGGACATTTTAAATCGTTCATAGAGAAAACAGGAAATACAATACAGCAATTAGGCTAATTTGTTAGCAAAGGAAAATAAATATTTGAGGCAAAACAAAATGTACACTAAAGCTGTTCATAAGATTTTTAATTCAAAGGCTTCTCTGTTCTATCATGTTGTCAGTTAAAGCTTTATAGAGGTGGTATTCAGCAGGTTCTGACCAGTTCTGGAGAACCAGTAGCAGAAATTTTAAGTAGTTTGGAGAACCAGGAAGTACCACCTTTGACTGGCCCCACCCCCATCTATTCTCTATCTTCCGAAGCCCAGCTGATCAGCTGGGTTTTCTTTTGTTGCCCTCGAGAACGGAGCTGGAAAGCAAGTTAGTGGGGTGGGGAGGGAATGCGATTTTGCAGTAACCTTCCCCTGGAGTGGAGTGGGAATGGAGATTTTACAGTATTCTTCCCCTGCCACGCCCACCAAGACATGCCACGCCCACCAAGACATGCCATGCCCCACCAAGACACGCCCACAGAACCAGTAGTAAAAAATTTTGAATCCCACCACTGAAGCTTTACCAATTGTACTGTACAAAGTAAATATCACTCTGGAAACCCAACTAAGATTTAACCACGGAAGAGTCAATGGTCACAGACTAGTTCAATGATATCAGATAGGTATATAAATGTGTTTGATAGAAGAGCATATTTATAGTTCAGTGCTGACCTTGGGGTCCTTGGTGCTCTCTGAGCTTGGTTGTTTTCTTGCAGACATTTCCTTACCAAACTAGGTGACATCATCAGTGCTAGAAGGGAGTAGGGCTTGCTGTCATTTTGTATACTACTGGCTTACCCTGTCAGTATTGGTGGGGATGGTCTTGGTGGTTCTTTCCTTGATTAGGCTGCTGCTTACTATTACCTTGTTTGTCTGAGTTGGTGGTTCCTTGATTGCAGTACTGTTTACTTCTTGTTATTGGTCATGTATTAATCTTGGTGTTAATCTCTGTTCTTCTGGCTGTTAATTGTTGGTGAGGTCTTTTTGTTTCCTTTTTGACTTTTTGATTATCTCTTTTGAATGGTATGTAGATGCTGTTTATTCAGTTGCTTTTATTGTAAAAAGGCAAGAAACAGTAATAACAAAATCAACTACTGAAAATCAAGCAAAAGAGCTATGATTTCATAATAGCCACAGGATTCAAATCTTAGGTCTTTTCAGGAGTGTCCAGAAGGTGTGGACAAACGGAGTTTTGGTTGCACTGTCACAGCTGCTTAAAATACTTTTTTTTAAACCATATTCTGCAACACCCTGTGTCTTTCGCTCACCCTTATATAGTAACAGACTTCAAACCATTCATTATTTGCCTTGGATGTGATTTGACTATTGAGTTAAAGAGCTGCCTTTCTGTCCTTGGGCAGCAGAAAAGTATATGCTTTTTTGCATACATTATAGGCTTAATTAATGCTCTTGCTAGATCTTATATTTGAGGCTGATTTTAACTAGGTTATTGTAATGTAGATACTGATGAGTCAATATGAAATATTTGCATCTACCTCTATTCGTCTTTTGACTGTATTGTTTAAGTTATACATTTTTCTTTAATATATGTAAGTGTTCAATAAACAGTGTATTTCTGGGTCTTTTTACATATATATATATATATATATATATATATATATATATATATATATATATATATATATATATATGTAGGTCTTGGTGTATTCGGTCTTGTCCGTAAGATTGAGAATACCTTGGCAACGCTTCGACGAAATCTCATCCGTCATCTTCAGGCTGGTGTCTTCAGCTTCTCTCCTGGGAGAAGTGTGATTGTGGCTGTTTTCCCTTTTAAACTCTAGAGTTGGCTGTGTTGTTACTTCTTGATTGGTTTGTGGAGTTGATGTATGCAGATTGGATGGCTTTTTCCTGAGACCCTGTGTGGCTGAGGTGCTGGCTGTGTGTCTCTCAGCCTTTGTGTTGTAACGACCTGGGTAATGGGCTGTGTGATGACCTTCTGAGTTCTATTGTTGTGATGTCCTGGGTGTGGTGCTGTAATCTCCTGGGTCGTTGTCTGTGCTGCAACCTCCTGATGTTTTGTGTTGTGATCTCCTGAGTTCTGTGATGTAGTATCCTGGGTGGAAGGCTGTGATGTGGCATTCTGGGCCTTGGTTTGGCTCGAGTTTGAGGTCTGGCTATGTGTTTATAGTGTGTCAGTTTGCTTAGTTTGGGGGTTGGAGGGGGTGTAGCAGCTGGTGTTGCAGCCATGGTCTGGTTTCTGGATGGTGGTTGCCTTTCATCTGTGGCGGGCTTGGGTTTGAGTCTGGTGAAGGAGATTGGTGGTGGCATCATGTGTTATTTTGGGTCCGTGTTGGTTTTGTGGCTGGGACTTTGTTGATTAGGGCTAGTTTCCAGATGTCTGGTAGGCGGAAATATCATCCCGCTTATTCATGTTATGGGGTGTTTCTCTATTTCGATGGCTTCCTAATTATTCTCTTGTTGAAGTGTTCAGTATTGAGATAAGTTTGGATCCCTCAAAATCAATTTCATGTCCTGTGGCTTTAAGGTGCTGGAAAAGGAGGAAGTTTTTTCTTCTTTTCTGACTGCGTTCTTGTGTTCTATGCATGCATTTATTCTCCTGTTGGTTTGTCCAATGTATGTGGCTGGGCAAATTTTGCATGGTATTTTATAAACTCCTTGGTTTTCTAGCTGGATCTTGTCTTTGGGGTTTCTTAAGATGTTGGCTATTTTTGATCAGTGCCAAAGGCTGTCCTGATATTGTGTTTGTGGAGAATTTTGCTGATTTTATCTGTGGTGCCTTTGATGTAAGGGAGGAGGCGATGCCATTGTCCTGTTCTGTGTCTTGGTTTTTGGGGAGTCTCCCTTGGATTAGGTTGGTGATTGTGCTTTGGAATCCATTGGACATTAATACGTTAGTGAGGGTGTGTAATTCTGTTCTCAAGTGGTCTTTGTCAGCTAGGCGTTTGGTTCTGGAGATGAGGGTCTTGGCTACGGAGTTGATCTGTGCAGGTGGTGATGGGATTGTGCATTTAAGTAGCGGTTAGTGTGTGTCTTTTTCTGGTAGATGGTGTGTCCTAGGGAGCCGTTTTTTGTAAATTAGGACGTCCAGGAACGAAGTTGATTGTTGGTTTCTGTTTCCATGGTAAATTGTATTTTGGGGTGTAGGCTGTTGAGATGTGTGAGGAAGTTGTCCAGTTTTTCTTTCCGGTGGCCAAATTACGAAAGTGTCATCTACATATCTAAGCCAGAGTTTGGGTTTGTATTCGGATTTGTCTAGAGCATTGGTTTCAAAATGTTCCATGTATAGGTTAGCTATGACGGGTGAGAGGGTGATCCCATAGGTGCTCCTTCTATCTGTTTATATCTTTGTCCATTGTGGATGAAGCACGTGTTGGAAAGGCAATGGTTGGTCAGATCTAGGATGTGCTTAGGGGGTTGTATTTGTTTTGGATAGCTGTCAAGGCTTCTTTAATAGGTACTTGAGTGAAGAGGGATATGACATCAAGCTCACAAGTAGGTCACTGGGTTGTAGGTTTTGTTTCTTTATTGTTTCTATGAAGTGGAAAGAATTTTATGCTATAACACAAAAGGCTGAGACACACAGCCAGCACCTCAGCCACACAGGGTCTCAGGAAAAGCCATCCAATCTGCATACATCAACTCCACAAACCAATCAAGAAGTAACAACACAGCCAACTCTAGAGTTTAAAAGGGGAAAACAGCCACCACACTCGAGCCAAGATACATACCTTTACCCGTGAAAACTATATATATATATATATATGTATATATATATATATATATATATATATAGTAATATAGTCATAATAATCTTTACTTATATATAGTAATATTCTTCCCACTTCTAATTTCTACTTTTATTATCTAATCATTGGTAAAACAATATCTTTGAAAGTATCTATGTACTTTATTTTTGTTGTATCACAGAAAGGCATGCCATCTCAATTGGAGACCGTGTCCCTCAACAGTAACAATCTATTTCTCAGGTTTATCCATTTTTTTACCCAGGTTAAAAAAATTTGACCCTCAATTTCCTTCTTTATTAATCTTGGGAGAATGTAGGTTGAGAATTCTTTCAAACTCTGCACCTCTTCAAGTTGTAAATTGATTAGTTGACCCATCTTCTCTATTGCTGCACAGTAAATCAAGAAAGAACAATTTGATGTATCCATCCATTCAGTAGCTTAAGTGTAAAGTTCTGAAAAAGCATCAAACTGAGATCTTTTGAGAATAAGGCAAAGCAATTGTTGCAGATCTAACTATCTGTGAAAGCTCAACATCTCGGCAAGTCTACTGAATCCAGTCATGGCCCTGGAAATCTGTTGAATTCTTTCTGTGGGTAAAGAAACTCCAAATAAACTAGTGGTGCACATAATGCTTGGCTGCAGGGTGGGAAGAGGATGTCTACACCAGCTTGAAGGAGCCAATAGGCATCAGGCTGATTTCACATTCTATAGGCCACCCACCAATAGAGCAGTTGGTAAAGTGCGTAAGATTTTATGTACCTTGGAACTGGCCACGGCTTGTTATTAGCTCAGTAGGGAAATCCTACTATAACACTGGAACAGCTAAGAACAATCTTACGCTTGTTTCATGCATGGTTCAGGATGATAATATCATGGATACATGCCATAAAATGTACTAACTTGGATACATGTCATAAAAATGGGGTTATCATAGCACATTAGTCCTGTGGTTAGATGAACTGGAAAAACATTATTGTCCTGCAGTACCTGATGATCGGTTGCATTAAGAAATTCACAAGCAGACCCTGAGTGTAATAATCATCTTCCAGTGCTGTGCTTAAATGATTCTGGAGATGATACTGTATAAAGTATCATAAAGTACAGTTATTAAGCATTGAAAATTATATCTGAAATCAGTAACCTCTAAATTGCTTGGTCAGCAAATGAACAGTTTCATTTCAATTTGTATAAATAAACTAATTATTCCTGAATATCTCACACTTAGCTTTAACAGAGGACTCCACATTCTAATACTGCAAGATTAGAATTTAGTTGCAAAATTCTATATACTTCTATCATCGTGTTGAAATCATAGCATATTGCTGTAATCTTTATTTATAGATGAACTTTTAGCCCTGAATTATTTTGTTTGCAATTTCTGTATCTTTGCCACAATATTTCTGTAGACATATAGTGGCCACTGCTGAGCACAGTCATTGTAAATATACATTAGGGCATTACTATGTCAGCAGTTTGATTTCAGCCCGTGCCCTAATGACTTCCAGATGCTTTTACAGTGGTTGTATATTGTATTAATATTTTTCATGTAGTTATTCACCATGGGTTCAAAATCCATTTCACCATCAATATATTAAAAAATGGGCAAGGTTGACAGAAAATTAAAATAAAGAAATAGTATAAATGCATGGGTAGTCTGTAGTTAGTAGTTGGAATGATCGATCAGTTTGCTGAGTTTGTGGGAGTGTGTGTGGAATTTGCATGAAGAATGAAAGAACTCATTTATGACGTCTGGTCAGATAATGCTACCATAAAGCACCAAGCCATAAACAGACTTCAAAGAAAGATAGATTTTTAAATCTGTAGTTGTCTTACTATTTGACAATTACCCCAAACTATCTGCGTAGTTTGGCAATGCAAATCTTGGATACAAGAATTGTTCAAGCAATAAAAATACTTAGAAGAAATATTGTATGAAGGCAAAAGAGAATAATAAGATGTAGGCAAAAGAGAATAATATAAATGAAAAAAACCCAGAAAAGTAATCCAAAAGCTTTATTGGTTATATAACAAGTCATAACAAGTGTTTACAAGGAAATATTGTACTGAAATGTAATTGATACATACAGCAAAAAGCAAGGCAGAGACAAATTAAATTCAGGCTGAAATTAAGATAAAGTGGAATAATTAAATTAAAATAAATCACAAGAATAACATTTAATTCAAGCATTATTTTGTTTGTTTGTTTAAATATATTGGCTGCCCAGCTCCAGTGGACTCTGAGGAGCATTCAAACCTAAGGAAAATATAAAAACAACTAAAAACCCTGAATCAGACAACTCAGACTAAAAATCTTCAAACAGAGAGTAAAACCAACAAAACTGAACAGAGGCCATTGAACAAAGAATAAACATCAGTTCTAGGTCTGAGACTAAAGGAAGGTTTTCAAAATTTTCCAGTACCTCAGAAGAGAGAATGCCATCCTTGTCTTTGGGGGGGTGCTATTCCAGAGGTGGAGGCCACAAACAGAGAAGGCATGCTTTCTAGGTCCCACAAAATGACAGCATTCAATGGAGGGGACCTGCAGCACACCCACTCTTCTAGAATATATTGGGTAGGCTGAAACTGTTGAGCACAAGTGGTGTCTCAGATATCCATCCCATAGGTCAGGGATGTCAAACTCACATCGTCACGGCGGTGTCACGTGACATATCGGGACTTTCCCCCCCACCTTTGCTAAACTGCGCGCCCACAGACAGGGCCTCCTTGGGGTGCCATCGGCTAGACAATGTCAGCTGGCGGTCCCTAGGGGGAGGGCCTTCTCTGTGGGGGCACCCACTTTGTGGAACCAGCTTCCCCTGGAGCTACGACTGGCCCCCGACCGTCGCTCCTTTCGTCGTGGCCTAAAGACTTGGTTATTCAAACAGGCCGGTCTGGACTAAGGGGGTGTGTTTTAATATTTTTAAACGTTTCTAAATGGGTTTTAATGATTATTTGGTCAAATTTGATTTAATCCTATTTTAACTTTTGTATTTATATGGTTGCTTTTTATGTGAGCTGCCCTGGGTCCTTCAGGAGAGAGGCCGGCATATAAGACCAAATAATAAATAAATAAATAAATAAACAAACAAACAAACAAACAAACAAACTGGGTGTGGGTGTGACGCATCCAGCCTGTGGGCCGGAAGTTTGACAGCCCTGCCCTATGCCATACAGGTCTTTATAGGTAATAATCTTGAATTGCACATAGAAGCCATCTGATATCCAATGCAGCATGCACAACAGAGGAGGTGCCTAGGCACACCGAGAGATGCCCATTATTGCTTGTGTTGCTCCATTTTCAACCAGTCATAGTTCTGAATGGTTTCCAAGGGCAGGCTAACTCATTAAGATTTGTCCAGTGGAAGTCCAACTCTGAGTAAATCCAAACAACTTTATCTGCCAGATAGCATCAATATGCCTCACCACAAACCTGGAAATGATCCTGTGGCCCAAGCCCCCTGATAGTGAGTGGGCCAGCCTAAACAGTGCCACTGGATGGCTATCAGAGTTCCAAAAGGGATGGAGAAATAGCAATGTTTTATCACTCTTTTTGCCAAATGTAGGACTGAAAATGAATTCTTACCTGTATTTGGTCAGATTCACTCTTTGTCTTTCTCCTATGATGCTCTAGAGATGTCACATCTGGCATACCATCTCTGACTTAGAGCATTTCAGAAAACCAAACTGCAAGATCAGTGTACAGAGGAAGGCTGGATAGAAGCAATCAGGATTTAAGACAAAATTTTTACAGGTGGCATACAACTCCATCAATAATTGCCAAGATAAATAAATTATACAATAAGAAACACTGGAGATGCCATGAGACAGAACGTACAATCTTACCACATGTGGTAAACCTCTTAAATAAACCAAAACTATTGCAAAGACATAGACAGCACCATTTAGAGAATCTTAGAAATCAAAGACAAAATGAAACCAACATTCTTTTTACTAAGTATAATCCTAGAATATATCAATAAAAAACACCATGGTTTATTAAGATAAATGCTTTGCCCAACATTGGAAAAAGGATACAGCACCAATAATATTTAACTGGAACTTGAACTTGGAGAATGTGCAACAATGGCAGAATTAACAGTATATATACATACTAGCTGGATACCTGTGCTTCGCTATGAAACTATGTGATTGGGCTTAGCTTTTGGGGAGTAAAATAAGGAGAAAAAAATTCTGCCTCTGCCTATTAGCATCCTTCAGTATTCATCTGGCTAGCATCCTGTCAGTGTGTGAGAGAGTTGAGGGCTGTTTGGAAACTGAAACAGTATTTGCTGTGTGAGCAAGGAGAAAGCAAGGAGCCTGGGCGTGGCTTAGCTCAACTGTTCTGTACTAAAGCTGCTTGCTGCTGTGAAACTAAAACTGAAACTGAAACTCCTCTCCTCTGCTTGTGTTTTGCATTTGGAACAGATTTCTTTTCAGGTGGGGAGGGGGAGTAGAACTCCTTAGTATCAGAGCATGTTAATAATAATATAGGAAATACTAATGCTCTGATGGTCATTTCGAAAAATCCTTTCTTAGTAAGCACCTAGAAGCCAAGAGGAACATACATGCCAAATTTCAAGTTTGTAGGCTTTATGGTTCTGGAGATTTTGTGACGATGCGTGAGTGGTATTTTGCTCTTATATATGTAGATATATTTAAAAAAACAATTTAATCAAGAATGACTCTCAGACATATTATATATCAAGCAACAACACGATTTCTAAAGTTTGTGTTTATAAATGCTGTAAATCACTTGGTGTACAAAAAAAGAGGGAAATCAGAAACCAAATATTTATCTATACTATTTTTGTAGAGTTTTTTTCTTTCTCCTTAATTCTCCTCTTCTTTCAGCTGAGTCAGTGTTTACTATTGTCACTGATACGTTTTATGGCCAGCTTTATCATTAATTATGTACATAATAGTATTATGATTATATCATTTACTTGGCAAACAGAACGTTGCTGATTTAAAGTCCACAGAGACAATTTAATTACTATTTTTCTTTTCCTAAATTTCCTAAATTTCCGTTTTTTTTTAATGTTCAGAGATGCATTATTTTGTAATTTTTCCAATTACCTAAAAGGATTATATCCTGAGCTTCCATAGAACTTGAATGTGATAAAAACATGAATGTTAAATATTTGAATTTAGAACCAAAATTTGTATCACATCTTTTTAAAAAATAGCTTTATATGTTAAGGAAGATTTTGTCCTTATAAAATATTTCAGTTGTCTATGGAGAATTTCAATTATTCAAGTTATGGTCATCCCTATTTCACTTACAGTTGCTAGAATCTTTTAGAATTAAAATAATTCAGCGTCTTTGGTGCAGTGGTGGGATGCTGCCAGTGTAACAACGGATTCGGTGATCGCGCATGCATGAACAGCTTTACTAATGGGGTGTAACACAGCTGAGGAGCAGCAATCTGCTCTGCAGTGCAAGTCAGCTGAGAGGATATAGGTAAGTACAGCACAGGGGTGGACGGAGGGGCCACATGATCATTGGAGAGAACCGGTTCGCTGCCAGCTGATCATCGGAGCTAGGCGTTTGCCCCAATCGGTCCAAACTGATAGAATCTCACCCCTGCTTTGGTGCTCACTGAGCTTGGTTGCTTTCTTGCAGATGTTTCGCTCCTCAAACTAAGTAACATCATCAGTGCTAGCAATATTAAAATAATTTATACATACAAGGATTCCCTGAAATACCTCATTTAGTTTAAATATTTTGAAAAAGTTTTAGAAAAATTCAATTGTTAAAACTTGTTTTACACATTGAATGCATAAGGTACCATATTTTCCACAATAAATAGTAATTTTCAACTATAGTCAATACTTCCACAAATAACTTGTCACACTTTTTAAAATGAAAATTGTTAAACTTAGTTAATGAACAGATCAGTGATTTTTAGCTTTATCTCTTAAGCTGAAGAACTATGAACCTACATAGCTACTTCAACTGATTCAGCTGGACTCAGATAGAAAGAAAACACTTGGAGATGATCCCATAACCTAATAGTGACTATGTGAAGGGAAAGAGTATTCAAGCTATTCTTAGTCATCTCATAGAAAATGACAACCTTGTTTGGATTTTCTTTTAGAAGTTATATGGGTTACATGGGGATTGCAAATAAAGATAGCAAACAAATTCAAGATTTTTTTTCTATATTGAACTAAAGCTAGTAAACAAACAAACAAACAAACAAAAAAGGCTATTCCCTGTATGTTAGTGTGCTTTTATTCTTTTTGACATCTCAGATTATCCTTTATGATAGCCCACTCTAAGATAAGGTATTTAGATAAATTTTCTGTGGTTCCCATGATATAATTTCCTTAATACATTTATTTATCAAAGAGTCTCATCAAAGACTTTTGGTGGCTTATATTTAAGTAGTTTTAAAAATAGCCATTAAAACCAACTATAATTAAATATAAAATCTTATAGACATCACTAGTTGCATTCAAAGCTAGTCACTGAGTCAACATGCCACAATTACAGGGAACCGTCTACCCCAATATCTCTATAGAAAAGATTCATTTTAAGAGCCTTCCTGAATATTAATAGAGAGATAGTAGAGTGAGATGCCAGGAGACCAAATCTTAAGCTCCAACTCCCTTAATATTCTGAAAGGGAAATACCCATGATATGAATCTTTGGCAGCAATTATTGAGCAGACAGGTCTCACACCATAAAGAGCCTTATCTAATTATCACCTTGAATTTGATCTGGAACCTGTCAATCAACGTGGCTAAAGCACATGGTTGTACATAGCTGGCAAGGTCCAGGAGAAGGGACTTTGCACCTGCTCTCTAGAATATCTTGCCCGCCTGAGTGAGGTTGCCTCCAACCTTTGAGACCTTCCATAAGAGCCTAAAGACCTAGCTCTCCAGTTAGCTCGGGGCTCCAATGGGTGAACATCACTGTGGAGGTGGTTGATAGTTTAATAGCAGATTCCACCCCATCAGTGGGGTCCTTGGTGCTTCCTGAGGCTTGCTTGTTTTCTTGCAGATGTTTCAATACCCAAACTAGGTAACATCATCAGTGTTAGTGACATCTCCAAAAAAGAAATCACCAGCACTGATGTTGTCACCTAGTTTGGGTAATGAAACATCTGCAAAAATCAAGCTAGCTCAGAGAGCACTAAGGACCCCTCATTTCAATCCTGAGCTGCAAATATTCTCCTTTATCACTCCTAGTCTGTCTCAGATATCCCCTGAGAAGCCACTCCTAAAGTAAGGGAGGGATGGAGCACATTCAGATTTGCAAGATTCTGTTATTATAGCTGTTCCAATAAAATAGTTTAGATCTACATAGCATGATTTGGTCTCCTGTATAAGGCTGGTACATGGCATCTTTCCGATGCTTAGACCTGAACTCAGACATGAAGAGATTTAAGTGATCCACTTCGTGCAGGCTCTCTCTAGTTGTCTCCCACAATCTTCCTGGGGAAGTTGCATTACCTCTTTAAGGGTCCTTAGCATCCTTCCCTCTGCCAAAAACATCAGCTTGAACCAATCAGAAAGATCCAGATCCAGACAATCTGTAGCACAACTTATTGTGTCATGATCACTACCCCAGAGTCCACAAGTTCAAATGACTTCTGGAAATGTCATTTCCCTGGAGTCCATAGCCGAGTACAATGGTCATGGCCATAGATAGAGAAGATAGGGAATTGTAGCTGTTCTTGGCTCATGAGTCTGAATGCAGTTGCTCAGACCCATAGTTAATGCTTAAGTTAATGCTTAGTGTTGGTCAGATTGAAGTGTCTTAAAGTCTCCATAAATGAATAACTAAATATCTCATAAGACTCTGCCCAGCCAATTCCTCCCTCTGAGTGAAATGTGAGCAATTTTGTCTGTAAGGCTTTACAGAATTGTCACAGCAGACCGAAATAAGTTTGCCAATATAAAACAGATAATTTTAAAGAAGGCCACCAGAGGACAACCAATGGATCCTATAAATGCAGATAAGTAATAGACACTACACCACCCTTATCATCATGGGGTAGGTCTGTTTGGTGTTCTTTTGGGGGGGTTTTTTGGTCTTTCGCCAACATGGCAACAATATTTTTTTCTGATCATATTTTCTTTTTAAGAAGAACCTCCTGCACAAATACTGATCACATAATTTCATCACTCCTGATGAACATTCAACCAATCAATCAGAATAAAGCTGGAAGGGACCTTGGAGGTCTTCTAGTCCAACCCCTTGGTCAGACAGGAGACCCTATACCATTTAGATAAGTGGCTGTTCAGTCTTTTCATAAAAACCTCTAGTGATGGAGCACCTACAACTTAGGGCCTTGGTGGTGCAGGTTGTTAAATGCCTAGCACTTAGTTCCAGCTGCCTGCAATTACTGCAGGCTGGAATCCCACCAGGCTCAAGGCTGACTCAGCCTTCCATCCTCTCGGGGTAGGTAAATTGAGGACCCAAGATTGTTGGGGGCAATAAGCTGACCTTGCAAAAATGCCGCTTAGTAATAAGCAGGCATTTACAATGGAATGAAGGCTATTGCTGAGCACACTGGGTTGTATCCCAAAAATTGTAAGCTGCCCTGAGTCTCCAGAGAAGGGCGGCATATAAATATGAATAAAAATAAAATAAAAATAAAAATAAAACTTCTGAAGGCAAGCTGTTCCACCGATTAATTGTTCTCACTGTTAGGAAGTTTCTCCTGAATTCCGTGTTGCTTCTCTCCTTGATTAGTTTCCATCCTTTGTTTCTTGTCTTGCCTTCTGGTGCTCTGGAAAATAAGTTGACTTCCTCTTCTTTGTGGCAGCTCCTCAAATACCAGAATACTACTATCATGACACCCCTAATCCTTCTTTTCTCTAGACTGGCCATACCCAATTCCTGCAACTGTTCTTTATATGTTTTCCCCTCCCTGCCCTTAATCATCTTAATTGCTCTTTTTGAACTTTTCCAAAGTCTCAACATCTTCTTTGTAATGTCGTGATCAAAACTGGATGTGTTCAGATCAGCACATTGCTTCAAATGAAATCCCCCTTCAAGGGCAGCTCTGGTCTTTTTTTAGCAGTCTCCAATTAAGAAATTATTTTAAGCCAAGTACATATATTTGGAACTAAAAATTAAGGAGTATATTATGGGAGCTAGATTGCCAATAGGAGAACCCATGTGGCACTAATTGTTTGTCATTAGTGAATTGTGCAGAATTGTGCAAAAGGAAATGACGGTTTGAGCTAATTTCTGGGTTCAAAAGATTTTTTTTCTTTGTAAAGTATGTGCACTAAATATTTACCATAGCTCAGGGGTAAGCAATTGGGTACACACCAGATGTTTTGCACTAGATTTCTCACAATCTTTGCATTAACTGTTGGGCTACTGGGAGTTGGTCGAAAATATCTGGAAGGCAAATAGGGTGTTGTAATCTCCTGCCAGAATTGTAGCCAGAATAGGCCCAGTTTGAAAAGAGAGAAATGCATCAGCATGTGTGGGCATAGCTAGTTAAAGTTTGTGCAGGCACACATTAAAAAATCACATACATCCAGGCTCATTATCAAATAGGCAATTCCTATGTGCTGTTGCAATGTGACTAAGTGCTCTTAATTACTTTCAAAGCCTTATCTGGAAGCACCTGGGAAAGTGAAAATCCAGTAAATACATATATTTTTTCCAGAGTTGGGTGATGCGGTTCTTCTCTTTATCAAATGACAATCTGGACTGGACCGAACGGTGCACTTTTAAGAGTAATGGAAATGTGTAGAGAAAAATACATGCTAATTACTTTACAAGTCAACTAAAGAGTTTAAAAGGCAGGAGTTTCAACGTGTTTTCTAAAATTAAGCAAATCTGTCTAGAAGTTCTGAATATTGGGTACACTAATTTTTTTTCTCTGGAGCTTAACAAAAGCAGTTAATGTTTGTAATATAAAAAGCTAACACACTTTGAATATATTTCTGCTGTTTCAGCCCTCTGGAAAACTGGAGCTCAAGTCACATTAACTATGTTTCAGCTTACCTTTAGTATTTTCTTTGGCGTATAAAGAAAAGGCAATTTTCATGTTTGATTTTGCTATGTTTCAAATTTAAACATTTTCTCTACAATATCTGCTATAGGACATGTACTTTATCTTGGCATTCCTATATTGATGTACACAAGGACCCTGTTATTTGGAATTGAACATCATATCCTGACACGGAAATAACATCATAAAGTATCACTTTTACTATGCGTTTTGTGAATGACCTTGTCCCATCAGAATGAAGAAATATGAACTTGGAGACAGAACTTAATTTCCTAAGGTCTCGCCCAGACACATTTCCTTTCCCAATCTCTATTAACACCCTGTAAAGTGAAATTATGAGGATTATCTCTACAGGATTTTGTTGAATGCTTTAGATCAGTGGTCGCCAACCAGTGGGCTGGAGACCACTGATGGTCCACAAGAAAATTTTGGTGGTCCACAGAGAAATGTCACCCCCAAAGAACCCCCCCAAAGTAATTAATCCAGGCTGTGTGGGAACACAAGGCTGCGCCACCCACAAGGCTTGCATCGCTTGCATTACGAACAACACGGGGTAATGAGGGGAGGGGGGAAAGGGCGGACGGGGGGATTTGCCCCACTCGCCCCACGCATCTGGCCTGGCCACCGGGCTGCTTCTTTCTGCTTCTTTCTTCTTCTGCTTTTGGCTGCACACAAGCAAAGCAGCAGAAGTCTTTCTTTCTCTCCCCCAAACTTCACCCAAAATGAGTCTTAGGGACCTGCAAGGCATCCTGCTCCAAGAGGCTGCACCGGCAAAGACTCAATTCTGGCGGAGTTTGGGGAAGAGAAAGAAAGACTTCTGCTGCTTCTGCTGCTTTCCTTGCATGAAGCCAAAAGTCTCTCTCTCTCTCTCTCTCCCCCTGAGAACAGAGCTGGAGACAGTATCCTGCGATCCCAAATAAAGAATGATCGATCAATAGGAAAACAGGGTGGGGAATTTTCCTGCAGACATTTTTTGGGATTTTCTCAGGATGTCTGGTCTGCAGGATTTAAAATTATGAGTTTGGTGGTCCCTCAGGTCCAAAAGGTTGGCAACCCCTGCTTTAGATCAGGGGTGTCAAACTCCTGGCTCGCAGGCCAGATGCATCAAGTGCTGGCCATGCCCACACCCGGTTTAGTGAAGGGGGGGAAAGTCCCATTATGTCATGTGATGCTGCCATGACAAGGTGAGTTTGACACCTCTGCTTTAGATCATGGGTATCAAACTGATGGCCCACTGCCAGATGCATCATGTGCAGATCACATCCACCCCAGCTCTACAAAGGAAAAAAACGTGATACGTCACACGATGGCATTGTGACGCCGTTAGTTTGACACCCGTGCTTTAGATCAAGATAGATTTGTATCAACTGATTGATCTCTGGATGCTATATCACCACAAATTTCTATGTACTAATGCTTTTTTTCCCCTCAATCCCATTTGATCCTCAGTCTGCAGTGAAACAGAATGTGAGGACTGTGATTTTCATGCATATTGTTTGTGATATAGAATTAGTCCTCGGCTTACAATTGTTTGTTTAGTGACCATTCAGTTAGAATACCAGTGGGGAAAAAAAGAAGATTTATGACCGGTCCTCACACTTTCAAGCACCACAACATGCCCATGTTCGTGTGATTGAAATTTAGGCACTTGGCCACCAACGTTATAAATGATGGTTGCAGCATCCCAGGGTCATGTGAACACCATTTGAGATCTTCTCAGCCAGCTTCTGTCAAGCAAAGTCAATAGGGAGAGACAGATTTACTTAATGACTCTGTGATTCACTTAACAACTGCAGTGATTTGCTTAACAAACTGTGGAAAAAAAATAGGTAAAATCAGGGGTGACTCACTTAACAATTGCCTTGCTTAGCAACAGAAATGCTGATACCAATTGTAGTTGTAAGTCAAGGAATATTGGTAACTTCTAGACTTTGAATCCTCCAATCTCAATTCCTTCTCTTGCTCAAGATCTGAAGCCTTTCGTTCTGCTGAGAAGTTAAGAAACTGCAGTCCTCAACTTAAAACAGTTCATTTAGTGACCGTTCAAAGTTACAACGGCCCTGAAAAAAGTGACCTATAACCATTTTTCACACTTACAATCGTTGCAGCATCCCCACAGTCATATGATCAAAATTCAGATGCTTGGTAACCGACTCGTGAATCCTTTTTGTGACCTGACAAGCAAAATCAATGGGGGAGCCAGATTCACCTAAGAAACTGTGTTACTAACTTCACTCCTACAATGACTTGCTTAACAACGGTGGCAAGAAAGGTTGTAACATGGGGGCAAAACTCACTTAAGCAATGTTAGGCAACAGAAACGTTGGGCTCCGTTGTGGTTGTACGTCAAGGACTACCTGTAGGGCAGGGGTCCCCAAACTTGGCAACTTTAAGACTTGTGGACTTCGGGAGTTGAAGTCCACAAGTCTTAAAGTTGCCAAGTTTGGAGACCTCTGATGTAGGGCAATCTTTCTTCCATATTCTTTTTCATTTGTGTGGCCCTCAGCTGTTCCAGTGTGTGTGTGTGTGGGGGGCTAACCACAGCATTCCCAACCTAGAAGGCAAGGCAAGGTGAACATTGGGGCAGCTCCATCCGCCCCACACCTGCGACTGAATTCCGGAAGAAGAGGGGAGGGGGCAGTGGTGGGATTCAAAATTTTTTACTACTGGTTCTGTGGGCATGGCTTGGTGGGCGTGGCAGGGGAAAGGACACTGTAAAATCTCCAGTCAGAGGTGGGATTTGCTGGTTCTCCAAACTACTCACAATTTCTGCTACAGGTTCTCCAGAACTGGTCAGAACCTGATGAATAACACCTCTGGGAGGGGCACGGTCCCTTAAAGCATCTGGAAGTGGCTGGGCTGGACCATTTCTGGCCAAAGAGGAGAACTTCTTCTCTTCCTTCTTGAGCCTGCAGGTATCCTGGCCGAGAGGGGCGTCAGGTTAACGCAGGCGGCTCCTTCTTCTCGTCTGCCTCTTTCTCTCCTCTCTGCCCTTCTTGACACTTCCCGCCTTTCCTCCCCGCTTTCTATAGACCGGGCTTTCCCTCCGCCACCCACGGCGCGTCAAGAGAAGGCGGGCAGGTAAGGGGCGCGGTTAAAAAGCCGCCGCGCTCCAACAGGGAAGATCTCAGAAGATCGCGGCGGAGAAGAGGCTGCTTGCTGAGGATCCCGGCGCGCCGAAGCGCAGAGGGGGCGGCCCGCGGTTGCCAACTAGCTGGGAAGCCTCTCCCCGCCGATAGCCTGGATCCCCAAGCCACCCCTACGTGGTGTGCGCTCGGCTCGGCGGGGCGCTCGGGGCTTTCGGTTTACCTGGGACGCGAACAGGTGAGCTTCCCTCGGAGCTCGACGCCTTCGAGCGAGGATAAGGGGTGTGTGGGTGGGTGTGAGTATGTATGTATAGAGCGAATGGGTAATTCTAAGGGGCAGGATGGCTTTGCGCGGCTGCCGATGCACTGCGCGATCCTAAAGTGCCGGGTTCAAATTTCGCCCGCCTTCCACCTTCTCGAGCGGAGTTGCGAAGCGCCCTCTACAACCCATTCCTGAACAGCCGTCCTCCGGCTCGGCGGCGTCCTTCCCTTTTTAGCGACCGGAGTGTAGCGAAGTCAGATTTGTTAGGCGTAGCTGTGGAAGAGGAGCTGGACAAGAACGAGCGTTGAATGAATTCCTGGCGAGGAATCGTCATTGCTGACTGGAGAGATGCCGCCGACTGTGGCGGCTGGCATGTAAATGTAATGAATAAACACAGAGGCTTCCCGATTGTCCTCCATATGGGCTTTCCCCAGGTGATATGAGGAGATACTGAATTGGTCCAGTCCAGCACAGGGTTCTTCCTCATTTCTGAAGAATTAAATCCCAGATGCTGATGGAAAAACAACAGAAGAAATTGTATCTTTCATCCCTTGCCTATGGGAGGATTCATTTTGGTGACCATAAAACAGTTTTGAGGTCCCTGTCCCATGTGCTATTGGAAAGAATGTCAAGAGACATTTTCTTGTCCAACTGGACTATTCTCAGGGAGGTCTTTTTTCTTCCTTACAAACAATCAAAAACAGAGTCCACTGTGACAGCAATATTAAAAATAGTTTATCAAAAGGGGACCTATTCATGAAGGTACCATTAAATCTTGTTTCATTTTTCATTTTTACAATTTTGTAATAATAGTCCATTCAGTTCTAGCAGAATTTCCTTACTTGGCTTTTTTTGGTGTCTATTATCAAAAGGCAGGGTTAAAGAAGGTAAGGTGTCTGCTCTCTTTACTAAAAGTAGTAGACTAGTTTGTCATTGACTTGCAGTACAGCAGGTTAAGTAAATGTATTGTTAAAGAAGATCCCACAATGTGGAATCTATTTCTCCAATTGATCTCTTGCATTTTCCCCCTTATCTCTCCCATAATGACAATCCAGGGATAGAAGCTAATTTCTTTGAAAAGAAATCAGATTTTCCTTTCATGCTTTCATCATAATTAAGACTTCAGAGTATTTTACTTTGTTCTCTTCTGCCACATACAAAGATAATAAATTGCACAGATCACTTAACCTAGCTGATAGAGTCAATTCTTCTTTCAGATGTTCTTTGAGAAGATTCAAATAATTACTATTTGGCTAATCCTCAAAATGGTTCTTTTGTTGACCTTTCCAAGAATGCACTTACAAATTTAATAGCACCCTAAATTTTTTTCATCACTTGGAAAAGCAAGCAAACAAGTTCTAACCATGAGTGGTTTATGTTACTTTTTTTTGTTATTGTCCCCTACCCAGTAATTATATATGATTTTTCTGTCTATGCTGTAATCAGTGTCTCCCATTTTTCATCATTTTGTCTTTGTCACCCATCTGTATGGTGTGGAAATGCCTTGTATGTACTTCATGTACATGTGGTTGATCTATGTAGTCTATCTTGAGTCTTGATGACTTTGTAGGTAAGCAGGCAACAGTACATAGGTTGTTTACCACTGACTTCTTCTGGGGTTGTCTTCCCAGTTTATCTTACAGCCTTGGAATTTGCTGGCAGTCTCCCATTCAAGTATTAATCAAGACTGACCCAGCTTAGCCTTTCAAGGTCTGTTTACAGATGACACTGGAACAATATCTGTCCATGGAAGTCCATTCTTACACACAAGCTATTTCATCAAGTTGGGAAGTATCCACAATATTGAAATATTTAGGGAATTTACATCATCCTGTGAATTTACAAATTCCTTTGAAACTGTATGTGATAAAGGCTAAAAAAATGTGACAATAGATGTGATTGAAAATGAATGTTGGGATCAAAATGTAGTTTTGGAATGACATTTCCACTTTGGAAAATATATGTGGAAGTACTTAATGCTCCAGTGGTAAAGATTTACTAGTGAAATGTAATTGCAGTATAAATGTCTTCACACAACTGTTTTCCTCTTTAGAAAGTTGATTAAAATATAAATAAAATAAAAGGGGTTTTGTAAATATTGCATGCATATAAGAGATAATTTCCCTTTCTTTTACCTTATGATCTTATTTTCATGCAATTTGGAAATAAGCTCTTGCTTTGAAGAGTTCTATATAATTCAATATATATATAAGTATTAAAAGTGATACAAAGAAGTTATGACAACATCCTCATATATATGCTCACATATTCGGGAAAATGTGTATTGGATATTTTATGACTTAATAAAACAACGATAGGCATTTAATCTAAATTTGAAACACATATCAGCCAATTTTTTTTAAAAAGTAAGTCTTGCCTGTAGTTTAAACACTCTTGTATTTACAATGTAAAGTCATAGATTCTTCCTTAGTAGCTATCTGTTTTCCTACTGATTAAGAAAGAAAAGTGATAACTGTTTCTCAGAAACTCTGATTTAACTGAAGTGATATTTTAATGTGGTTTTTGATTGATGACCAAACATTTCTTTTATTTATTGGAGTTTTTCTTCGGTAAAGTATTTCAAATAAACGTTTTACTTTTCCCATTGTCATTGATCTCTGATACCCTAATTATACTTCAGGAGAATAGCATGGCAAAATGCTAACAGGGGAACTTTTGCAGACACATCTGTGGGAAGAAAATGATGATTTAAGCCTTTTACTCATAAGTTGTTTAGAGTTATTTATTTATGAGATGGGCAACATACCAATTTGATTGATCAATAAAGTAATTATTTATTTCCCTGTCTACCCAATCTCTCCTAAGTATCTTCATCTATTTTGTTCCCCAAGCTCAGCCAATGCTGAATGGGAAGAGAGACACCTGTAGCCTCTTTAGATATGCAGAGGAATGCTGCCTGCTAATTCTCCTATACAATTTGTCCCACAATTAATTTGGAGAAACAGGTTTGCTATGAATCAGAAGAAGCTCAGAGCATCTCTTTTAGTAGCTAGTTATTGTTGAATTTCACTTTTCATCACCAATACTATATGATACAGTAAAAAATTGTGTAATTCACTTTTTAAAAAATCCAGTACTTAATATATCTGTTACTCTACACCTACAGATGTTTTCCCCTACAATAATTTTCCCGTTAATGTTGATCTCCATCTACTTCATTAATTGTAACAGTTTGGGATCATAGTTGAGGATGCACTTTCCTTCTGTGTTAAAAGACACCAGTAAGGACTGTTTGGTATCAAGCTTCACTCTTGTCAATTTAAGGGACATGACTAGATCTCATGACAGTAATGTGGGACTGGTTTGTTTGGCCTGCCTTTTGGAGTTTTTCTCAACTACCCCGGCAAATGACAGGTTTGAGGATTTCCTGGGATTGTCCTTGTTCACTTGCGCAAGATCAGTTGAAGTTAGTTAACACCATGTCAGCCAATCATCCAATATGAAAATTGATCAGTTATATAAAATAGCTGACCAGAGTGCATGTCCTGTTTGACACCATAGGTTGTAGCTTTAAAAAAACAGCAGCAAGTGTAATAAACTATTATCAATGCAATATATTGAATTCTTTCCAATTTAGACACCATGATTCAGAAAGAAAGAAGAAAAAGGATGATGTGCACATTGAA
The DNA here is from genome assembly GCA_009733165.1 of Naja naja. Classification (NCBI taxonomy): domain Eukaryota; kingdom Metazoa; phylum Chordata; class Lepidosauria; order Squamata; family Elapidae; genus Naja; species Naja naja. The sequence goes on from CM019152.1 coordinate 41,989,558, forward strand.
GAGATGTAGTTCTCTACTTTTTCCCGCCAAAATCTTGTAGTCCACCCAAGAGCTGAAGTACAGGAGTGGCTCATTGCTCATTTTCCAGTCTGGCTGCTTCTAAAAACAACTGTTTATACAGATGATTATATATGGTATTTTTCAAGTTTTTCTTATTGTGAACAACAGAAGGGATTTGCTCCAGGCTAATATAGCTAAAAGGCTTCATTAAGGATCCTCTTAGCAGATGCATAAGACTGTAGAAAGAGCTCACCTTCTTCAAAAACCCATTCACTATGTGAATGCAGGACCCTCCTTCCAGCTACCCTCACAAGAATAATCTTTTATCTGCAGAGTTTTCTTCTGACAAAACAAGCATTCCAAAACTGGGATTTTGTCCAATTCTAAGCTTAGATCAGAGATCTCAAAACTTGGCAACTGTAAGACTTGTGGACTTCAACAACAGTTGAAGTCCATAAGTCTTAAAGTTGCCAAGTTTGGGGACCCCTGGCTTAGATTGTTATTATTTTATTGCTAAAAAGCAGGGCAGAAATATTATGAGAAGATAAAATTGTTGATTGCTGGTTTTTTAGTCTCTTAGTATATTGCTTTAGTCAGGATCAGTAGCACTTGTTTGTTAAGATAATGTTCATTTAATGAGCTGCAAAATATGTTTGTGTTGATTTTTGTAAAATGTTACCTGTAACAGAGTAAATAGTATACTTTCACATACAGAACAGTATTGACTGTCTTACTGGGTTTTCTCTTCTTTCTCCTTTTCTGCATACTCAGTAAAGAGAAGAAAAGAAAATGTTTATCACTCAGGGTATGGGGTGAGGGGCAGACACATGGGTGAAAATTCTAAAATTATTTCATTAAAAATGTTGCATTTGTGGGGGTGGTTGTTTGCTCCAGTCCTTTCACCAGCAAATTTACCATAGTCATGAGCTGGATCTTTACGTCAAGTTTACTTTGGACTTCCATAACAAGAAAGTGCCAGGTAGTATTGCTTTCCCCTGGCAGGCAATCAAAATAAGGTTGCAAGTTTGCAAATCAGAAATTAACTTCATAGTTCAATGTCTGGGAAGTAGTCCAAAGTCCAGCATTGCTTCATAGCCAGCAGCCAAGTCCATGTGTTAATTAACACATGTAAATTAAATCTATACACAGTTCAGTAGAACAGTTATTATATACAGTGGCAGACATTTAGAAACAATAATGTTAATTTATAGTGAAAATGAAAATAAAATGGGATTTTGTTTTATTAAATTATATAGTCATAGAAATGACTTGCATGTCCCATCATGTATCTTGTGACATATGATTTTGGACTCGTTTATGCTACTCAGACATACAGCATCTTGGAAAGTTTTGGGAACCTTCCTTCTGTGCTGAAACATCAGTATATAATCAGATATGTAGATCACATTTATATCATTAGTCCTTTATATGATTTCTTCTTAACCTATAGTAAAGAGTGACAAAGATTATCTATTTTACACTTTGTTGCAATATAATCAGAAAAATGAAATACTAATTTTCTCCTGCTCAGTTAATAATTATTTCAAGAATCTAATGTTTCTTAAGGACTATTGGGAAACAAAGAGAGACAGAGAAAATTGTTCATGTTTTAAAGTACTTCTACTAGTTAAATCAAAATCTGTCCCAAACTGACACTCAGTGAATATTTTTTGTTAGATTCATATGGCCTTTATTTAATCCTCAGTGAGCATATAGACTGTAACACTGATTGGTCTCTTACAATGTAGTTGTGCTGATTTCTGTTATCTATATTTGATAGATCAAAATATAACAAGAAAGAGATGAGTTTTATCTTGTAGTAAAGTCCAAAGATATCTATTTATTAAGATGATAGAGTTTTCTTAAATTAAAAAAGTCATTATCTATCTTAGAATCATAGACACGTCAATTTTTGACTCTAAGAATAATTCGTAAGTACTAATTTCCAAATGTCTTTTGGCATACTAAGAATCAATATTCCTGTTTGATTATTTTTAAGGATGTTACATATTCTTTGGGAAATTCTTTTCTTTTGGAAAAATATCCCAAGAAATTCAGAAATTTGGCACATGCAGTAGATGTACACCAAGTAATTTTGTAGCTACCTAGCATATTTCTTCTCCTCACATTCGCATTTACAGGTAGTTTTCAGCTAATAACTATAATTGGGACTGGGAACACGATTGCTAAGTGTTATCATAAAACAAAAAAACCATGTGATTGCACCAAGTTACAACAGTAGTTCCAGTTGTTGTCATTAAACAAATCATACATGGTCATTAAGTGCAATGCCATGTGATCAGTGTTCCCTGACAACTTCTCCACTGAGTTTGGTTGTTGGAATCTGGTAGGGTTTTCCCCCCACCCTTTTTTTTACAGCCCTGAAATTCCTTAATTTGGGGTAGAGTCAGGGCAGTTGAATGGAGCTAAGCTTTTACTGGTCAGGTACACTTCCAGATGCCTATATGAAGTTAGCAGTAGATATTTTCTCTTTGCACCCTGAAAAAAATATCTGTCGCTACCTAGGATTGAACAGTTTCTGAATGGGAGTTGAGCATCTTTACCACTAGGCCACCATGCTGCTGTTGGAAGCTGGAAGTGAAGGTTACAAATGGCAATCACATGACCCAGGGATGCTATAACAATTGCAACTTGAAGAGCCAGATATAGCTCTCCTCGTTCAGTGGCATTGTAACTTTGAAGAGTCACTGAATAAATGGTTGCTAAGTGAGGATTATCTGCACTGAGAAAAACCACCCTGCAGTCCTTAAAACAATGTAAACCTTAAAACAATATGTGAAAAATAAAGTGGCCTGAAGAACTCTAAATTGAACTTTCACGGTTTGTTAAAAAAAGTTCCACTGTTACCAATACATGAGATCATGCATTTTTAATGTTGTGTTAAAGAATTAATTCAGGCTTATTTTGTACATTTACCACAGATACATTCTTTTTAAGGGGGAAAAACCCCTCATTCTTGATGACTCCAGAAACAGCCCTGGATTCTTTTCAAAACTTTCAATTTCATCCATCCTTTAAGTAACAGCAGTTGGGTAGCCAAATATAAATAATAGATATCTCTCTATAACTCTATAAGCTACAATGCCACATTATCTGCGGTCAGCATAGAATACTTTGGTGCTTGGGTAATCAATGGGTGTGATGCACAGATTCACTTGCAAGTGGCTAAGCTTGTTTCCTGCAACATTCAACATGAATAAACTGAGTCAGGATTATGAAAATTCTATGAAGGACATCTTACAAGGATCAAAGTTAAATGCACCCCGAATATGGCATTGCAATATTTACAACGATATTGTAACTTTATCAAATATAAAACAAAAATCTATTTATTAAATTTATATGCTGTTCACCTCATTCTGCATCTCTATTTGACTCCACACCATCCGAGATTGCAGCTGGTGCAGAATGCGGCGGCGGGTGGTGATGGGAGTTACCTGGTTCTCCCATATTACCCCCCTCCTGCGCGGCTTGCATTGGTTGCCGGTTGCGCTCCGGGTGAGGTTCAAGGTTTTAGTGTTAACATATAAAGTCCTTCATGGCATGGGTCCTCAATACTTAAGGGAGCGTCTTCTTCCAATATCGAATGCCGGCTGCCCTGTGCGAGCTCATAGGCAAGGACTCCTCGGGATTCCATTGGCAGGTCAGTGCCGATTGGTAATTCCCCGACGATGAGCCTTTTCTGTTGCGGCCCCTGACCTCTGGAACCAACTGCCTTTGGAGCTCCACCTGGCCCCTGACCTCCGCACCTTTAGCCGTGAGCTAAAAACTTGGTTGTTTGATCAACCCGGGCTGTGACCCCCCCCTGGGTTGGGATAGTTTTAACGGTTTTAGTTTATTATATTTGGACTTGTAATTTAAATTTAATAGTTTTTTAAGTATTTATTGTTCATATTTTAACTGTGAGCCGCTCCGAGTCTTCGGAGATGGGGCAGCATACAAGTGCAAATAATAAATAAATAAATAAATAAATAAATAAAATGGTTGTGTACAAATTAAATACAAGCAAAAATGTGAGATGAGTGCTTACTGACATTCATGCCTTAGTCACCCTCTATTTGCATTACAGCAATGTCCTCCTTATGCGCTCTCTTAAAGACCATCCGTAAGCTGCAAACTGAATGGGAATGCAGCAGCACCACAGTTTTGGGGTCCCCTGGTTCACCTGGGTTGTTTTTAACCTTCCAGAGGCTAAATGCTTCCCCCTGAGCATTGGCCTAAGATGGTGGTTGAGATTTATTTATTAAATTTATATGCTGTTCACCTCATTCTGCAAAGTGACTTTGGGCCACGGCGATGGATCAGTGTTTGATTTGGGGAGGGGGAGTAGTTTACTTCTGTTTTAACCATTTTTATGGACTGTTGTGAGCCACCTAGAATCATTTTATGAGATAGGTGGCTGTATATGTTTTATAAATAAATATATAAATCTAAATCTTTTACTTCGGTCACTATTTGTAGAATTAGTCTAAGCGCTGTTGGGTTTATTTTGGTATCATTAAATCAGAAAAGGATAATTGCATTTTAGCTTCCTACAATATTTTTGCTGCCCCTGTTGAAATGACATCCAAAACAATCTGTTTAAGATATGGGCTGTTGTTAAAAAAACATTTTAATTGCTTATATATGAGCCATGGAGGTGCAGTGGTTAGAATGCAGTACTGTAGGCTACTTCTGCTGACTGCTGGCTGCAGCAATTTGGCTGCTGAATTCTCACCGGTTCAAGGTTGACTCAACCTTCCATCCTTCTGAAGTTGGTAACATGAGGACCCAGATTGTTGGGGGCAATATACTGACTCTGTAAACCGCTTAGAGAGAGCTGTAAAGCAATGTGAAGCGGTATATAAGTCTAAGTGCTATTCCGATTGCTATATCATTTATTTGAATGAACTATGCATGTGAATCCAGAAGAAACTTTCAAAACTATTAAATAATTTTTAAAAACATCTTTTTGTCTTAACAGGACCCAAAACTCAGACAATAACATGGACTGGGGAACCCTGCAGTCTGTTTTAGGAGGAGTGAACAAACATTCCACCAGCATCGGGAAGATCTGGCTGACTGTTCTTTTCATCTTCCGTATTATGATCCTCGTAGTTGCTGCAGAGGAAGTTTGGGGCGATGAGCAAGATGACTTCGTCTGCAATACTTTGCAACCAGGATGCAAAAACGTCTGCTACGATTATTTTTTCCCAGTTTCTCACATCAGACTCTGGGCCCTGCAGCTCATTTTTGTTTCTACTCCTGCACTTTTGGTGGCCATGCATGTGGCATATAGGAAACATGAAAAGAAAAAAAAGTTCCAAAAAGGAGATAAAAACTGTGAATTCAAGGACATAGAAGAAATAAAGAGACAGAGGTTCCACATTGAGGGTCCTCTGTGGTGGACATACACTGCCAGCATCTTATTCAGGCTGATATTTGAAGCTGCTTTCATGTATGTGTTTTACTATATGTACGAGGGGTATCACATGCCTCGCCTACTGAAATGTAGTGTTTGGCCATGTCCCAATATAGTGGATTGTTTTGTTTCTCGACCCACTGAAAAGACAATATTTACCATTTTTATGATTTCAGTGTCTGGCATTTGCATTCTACTAAATGTAGCAGAATTCTCATATTTGTTGCTGAAGTTCTGTGTTAGAAGGTCTCAAAGAGGAAAAATACCCAAAAATCATGCCATCCAGGGGAACAAAGAAGAAAGTAAGCAAAATGAAATGAATGAGCTTATATCAGATAGCTGCCAGAATACAGTAACACCATTTACAAACAACTAGAGTGACCATAAGTCTTAATATGTATTTGATGTAGAGTAAACTGCTGTGAAAGTGGTTAGAAATGATTAAGCAATAAAGTAACAGAGTCAACAGGAGTATTACTACATGTCTACACGCTGGACATGATTTCTAAGGTCAATAGCGACATAAGAATGTCAAAGATTTTAAGATGATGTGATTTACTTTATGTATAACTTTACCAAATCTATTTTGATTTGTTAAAGAAATAATCCTAATTCATGCCTTCATATTGAAATTAATCTTTAAACTAAAGAGATGGAATTAACTGCCTTACTGATTAAATACTGTTAGTATTACAAGACTCTTTACAACTGTGGTAGTTGTTCTACTTTTTCAACTAAATTAAATTAACATATTTTTCTAAGGACTGATATTCCATATTTCTTGATGTTAAGACATATGATTAACTAATGTCTCTTTTTTATTTTTATTTTCATAAATGAACAAAGTGCTAATGTCTCCACTGTAATATGATTGGAAAGTAAACATTTTAAACCATGAACAATAAATAATTTTATGAATATTCTGTCTACTACCAGTTATGAAATTGTATTGTAATGCATTATTTACAATTTTAAAGAAGATACCAATATAGTGTTTCATCAACTACAGAGCATATCCATTATTTTTATTATTTCTTTAATATTATTATTAAACCATAAATGGAAATGATAAAAGTAGGAAAGGCAGTGGTAGTTGGTTGAAAATATTGTGAAGAATATGACTGTCAGCAACATTTATATCAACTTGTTCTAAATAAAAGAAAAATGTTTTTGACTTCCTGGAAATATGTTTACTTTTTTTATTTTCAAAAAAGGTTGAGACCTAAAAAAAACCACACTGTGTTTCATCCAAAGGGAAGAAAATTGAAGTAAGATTTAGTCAAGTTTTAGCGGGCTAGATTCTGACATTTAATTGCATGACCTTTACGATAGAATTTCTTCTCAACTTTTCACATTGTTTAATACTTAAGTCTGGAGTTACATTGAGAGTTAAATTCTACACAAGATTTAAGTTTCAGTTTCCATTAGTTTATGCAACACTCAAATTGCCAGAATGAACTGTTTCAGTTCATAGGCTTTGGAAGGTATTTATTTTACTACAAAAGAATTGGAAGGTAGTAACTATTGAGATACTGGAAGGACTACAGCTATTATTTGGAGCACTAATGGTCAGAGTAGACAGGAAGAAGAGGAAGATGCAAATTGAGTAGAGTTCCATCACATCAATTGGTGGGGCTTGGATTTTAATTAATATAGGAAGGTAGGAAAATATAAATTTAATTTTATATTAGCCATGGTCAGAGAGATTATTGCTTTCCACACAACTCATGCTATTCTAATTATAAAGCATCAAGGAACAGATAAAAGAGTCAGATTATACTTACTGTCCATTCTACTATAAACACCAAAAGATAGTGATTTTCTTTTTCTTCCTTATCAGTTAGCTTGATAAGCAACATTAAATAGAGCAAATACAAACAGCACATTTGACCAAAATTCTAAAACGGGTGTTCAAACTCATGTCGTCATGGTGGCATCACGTGACGTATTGGGACTTTTTTCCTCTTCACTTAACTGGGCGTGGGCATGGCCAGTGCGTGACGTATCTGGCCCGCGGGCTAGGAGTTTGACAGTCCTGTTCTAAAACAATCTGTCTCCCAATGATAGTGAAAAAAACTGAGCTAACTGGCTATTATATAGAAGATGGCTGATTAATGCAATGAGTTTCTAGCTCTTAGGAAAGAAATTTCATTGAAACAAGAACAGGGTGCTTTAAGTTGAGATTTATGTAAGTAAGCCTGCTAGAAAATTTCAGGCTTCAATAATTTTATTTGTTCTCTTAATTCTGATATCCATTTACTGGTAACACTAAGTTGGTAATAACAGCTGGGAGAAAGTGACAGACACAAACCTATGGATATTTGTTTAAAAGTAATACCACACATACTTGGTATCAGATTTAGGTGTCTCTTGACCACATGCTTAACTAGGAATTTGTTCTTGGTATCAAAAGGTGAATTTGATACTGTTTTCTCACATTTGCAGCTTTCTCATAAAACTTTGGTTTCATAGCCTAATTTTTAGTATGTATTGAAAGCAGGGCACTTTCTTACTTGCTGCTATTGTTAAAGAATTTAAATTTAAAAACTCTTGGTCATCTGCAAATAATCAAGGGCGCTACCTATACATTTAGCCTGATTTCTGATTACCCTTAGATTTCATTTTTGGAAAGTTGCCTATGCCGGTAGCCCATCTATTACTGAAGCAAAAATAACATCCTGAAGCAGAAGGAGATTATTCCTGAGTTTTGCAATTATAGATTCAAAACATGTTGGTGGACTTCATTTGTTGGCTTGTTTGTTTAGCCTGCCCCATCAGACTAAAAAGGTCTTGTTAGACTTCTCAAAAATGTTTAATCCTTAGGCTATTTAATATGTACATGAAATTGCTGGGGAAGAAAGAGTCAGGGCTCCTGGTCTGGAGATGCAGTAAAAATCCTGTCTACTTCATGCCTGATTATTTGCATGGTCTAAGAATTTCAGATTCAGTTCCAGAAAGATGAGGTTTCTGTCACCAGCAATATATCTATTTATATCTTATCTCCAATTGTGGCTATTTATGAGATCATATTTTTACTTAATGGTCAGGTTTGTAATTTGGAGGCCCTTTTTGCCATCACAACTCTTACTGGAAAAGCAAGCAGAAACTGTGGCTGAGAGAGTTTTTGCCCAATATCAACTGGTGCATCAATTGTAGACGTATTGGGTTAGGAAACTTTGATTACAGTGACTGATGTTTTTGTCACTGCATAGCAATGAGACTGCCTTTGAAGACAATTAGGATACTTCAATTGATCCAAACTGCAGAGGCCCATCTGCTACCTGGGGTAACAGGTTTAACCTCATAACATCCACGCCTCAGTCATTGCATTGTCTATCAATTGACTTCTAGGTAAACTTGTTGTCTCACATTAAAAATGGGAAAGCACAGCAGTGAGCATTGGTGGTGGTAACATACCTGGAAATCAAGCTGAAATGCAGGTGGAACTTCTCAGCTGTAATTTCTGAGAATAAATACACTCCCGACAGCTGGATGAAGTCATGTGAGAGGAGTAAATCACCCAAAAATATAAAAACAGGGGAGCAGAATACCCATTCCAGGTTTGGATGGTTCAGGCAGGTTTTTGTTTTCCTTGAGAGCTTTGTTAAGAAAAAAAGTGGCTATTTAAACACAGATTTTAAGCATCCGTTGCATATATGTACAAAAGGGTGAGGCTTAGATCAGTTATGACTAGCAATTACAACTAGCATCTTGCTGTTTTGGCTTTTGGGGATATATTTTGCTGAACACAGCTGAAAGTAAGATGCTAGTGTAGGGGCTTGAGCCAATCGAACAGGGTACTGAAGTTTTTCAGTCCTATTTACTGTTTCCTCTCCACAACTGAAATATATCAGGCAATACAAGCTATTCATTTTTCTTATCTGTTGTATTATATGGATGCCCAGCCTCAATAAGATAGCTCCCTATTTTAATCTACCACTAAAATACTGGCCTCTAAAGCAGGGGTGCCAAACTCAGGGCCCGCGGGCCGGATGCATCATGCACTGGCCACACATAGGCCCATTTTAGTGAAAGGGGAAAAAGTTGTGGTACATCACGTGATGCCCACATGATGACACGAATTTGACACCCCTGCTCTAAAGCATTCTTTTCTACAAAAGGACTATAGCTATGCGAGCAGAAATCCCAGTGTCAAATGCTCTGTCTAGCAACTCTCAGTAGGATGTAGAAAGTCTTAAAATTTGAACAGCAACTGCCAGTCCATGTACATAATAATGAGGTATGCATTGGCCAGAGGCATCTCCTGGCAGGGCAGAGATTAAGTGATGAAAGATGCATCATGACATCACAACACAAGCTCCATGACCAGGGGTGGGATTCAAAATATTTAACAACCAGTTCTGTGGGTGTTCTTAGTTGGTGGTGTGGCTTGGTGGTCATGTGACTGGGTGGGCATAGCCAACTCGACGTCACTCACGTTAAGGGGCACTTCTCATTGCCTGGCCTCTCATGACAGTGGGGATGCTGCAATGGTCGTAAGTGTGAAAAACGGTCATAAGTCACTTTTTTCAGTGCCATTGTAACTTTGAATGGTCACTAAATGAACTGTTGTAAATCAAGGATTACCTGTACAAAAATACAAAAAGCTTCTTTTCTTGCAAAAAGCTGCCCTAAATACCAATCACTAGATTAAAAATACCTGCAAGCCAGAGTTACAAATCAGGCAGGGTGCCAGAGCACCTTGAGGAATTAAAATAATTAAAATGCAATGATAACTATCAGCAGCCAACTCTTGCTCATAAAGTGAAACCCTTTAGCAGAGAGGTCATTTAAGCTCTCCAGAAAGAGCACACCCAGGAAAAGCAATCCTTAGATCCATTTATATTGCTTAAAGATACCAGCTGGTCTCACAAGGTATCCTAAGGAAATCATCCAGATTTAAGGAAAGGTCACATGCCCCCCCAGAAAGGCAGTAAAAAAATCAGTGCCAAGCTTGCATCCTGTCTCTTGGAAGTACACCCCAAAAGGACAGTGCCAGATACCACTAAAGCAGTGAAGGAAGATCCCCTCCCCAGATAGAAAAAGAAACCATTAGGCAGGAAAAAATTCAAATAAAACACAAATAATTAAATCACAACAGTAGCTGCTGCTTGTTAAACCAATTACCAGAACAAATAGACACAGGAACTAGCCAGACTTCTCAAACCAGTTTCTTTTCAGGAACAGAGATTAATCTTTTTCCTTCCAAACAAAGCTGAATAGAGAAAATTATCCCATCAATAAGCACAGAATTAAACTTCACCAAAAACCAGTTTTACACCAAAACTCAGAAAGGGTATGTAAAACTCATGTTTGAATGTCAATCTTTCTAGCTAGACAAGAAGAAGTATTTCCAGGGGAGTATTTCCTCCCAGTAGCAGTGTAAAAAGCTTAAAACAACCCTTTCCCTTTAAGAAAGTATCTTCGGAGACAGTAAGTCTAGGCATACTGCCAGGAATGTAATAAGGGTGGAAAAAAACAAAAGGAGATTTCTTCTAACTACCAGTGCTCCGAACTGCTTAGAAAGTTAACAAGGGGTTCTATAGAACCAAGTCAGAATTGGTAGAATCCCACCCCTGCCCATGACTAACATACTTGTGTCCAACATTGCAATGCGGGTTTTGTCATTTTTTTTCTCCTTGTGGTTTATAACTGATGCCCATGTAATGAATTGTTTTAATCAACTGTTTATGGAAATTCTTAAATTAGTATGCAAACTTATTTTTTTAAATAAATGTAACCTTTCCCTCTTCATTATGAAATAAATATAGTCAGAAACTGAAGGAGCAAATTTAGAACATTTTCCAGCCCTCAATTACTGTGTTACTTGAAATTAAATGGTAGTAATAAGGTAAAAAGCAATGTCAAGATTATTTAAAAACACGTCCCAACAAAGTCAGCAGTATTTGTAAGTGCAAAGAGTTACCATGTGTCATGTGGTAACAGATATTCCCTTATTACTTTTCTGCACATCCCTAAATTAGAAAATAGGATTTGAGATAAACATGAAAATGCCTCTTGTACATCATTTAACACCCTGTAGTACATGACATGAGTTGACAGTTAATTCAAAAACACCCTTGTTCAAACATGTAGTATAATAACCAAGTTGAAACAAAGCTACCCAACATCTTATAACTAAAAAGCCTCTGAGATTTCTCAGTAGAATTTAAATATAGTTTCTTCTACCATTGGATATCAAAATGGGTTTCCCATTGTGTCTTACTGTAGCAGGAAGGAAATTAAGTTTTCTCAAACTTGAACAATATTCCTTATGACTAAATATTCAAATGCCAATGTGAAACTGTTGCATTTGAAATTGACATCTAAAGTTCAGCAAAGATGTTGGAAGTGAATGAGTTCTATAGGTGGTGTCTGGTGGCATAGTTATGCTATTTGACACTTGGAGCCTCTTTAGACAACACACTCACTGCATCCAGGGATGACTGTTCCCACTGCCTTCACCCTTGATATGCCACTGGGAGAATCCATCTTGGTCCAAACCAAGATTATACTGATTTTAGTTGTCTATATCTGCTGTAAATCATCAACAAATAGTTCCTTTTGAGGTAGTCCACATCAGGAAACTGACTTCATAAAAACACTGGAATGCTATATGATTGATGCAAGGCATAAAGTAGAATCTTAGCCTGATAGAGTTTCTGTCTCTCTTCTCTTACGCCAAACAGAATCAAGGTGGGGCAACCTTGAGTTTCCTTCTTGCCCCTCCTATTTTTCCAGTCTAAGCTGATGTTTATATAACTGCTCTTGTAAAGTTAACTCTGTTTTCCACTACATAAAGTAAGCAGTTGTATTTGTGATCATGCTACATCCCATCCTTAGTTACTGTAGAGCAGGTGTATACGACTGCTATGGGCTACGTGCAGCTCTTGACAGCTAGTAATGTGACATCACTAGATTGTAAACTTTTTAACGTTATTATGTGATTTTCAGTTATATTGATATACATTAACTATATTATATGCTTTATATGAGGCTCAAGACAATTCCTCTTCACTTAATATGGCCCAGGCAAGCCAAATGGTTTCACATGCATGATGTATTGGATACCTCAATCTGTTATTATGCTGAACAGCTTACAAAATACAAGCACACACACACACACAAAATGCAAAAAAAAAAAATCAACCAAGTCCAGAAAATAAATATTAAAAAGTGGAACATATATTTTCAGCCTAGCAAGATAGTCCAGACAAGAAGCACACTCAGGAGTATTAGTTTTGGCTTTATTATAAGGTTAAATGAAGAGAATCTTGAAGGTCTGAAAGTATCTCTCCCCTTCTCTCCTGAAAACTTGAGAGGATCCCTTCTGAATCATAAATGAAGTCAGTGTTTTGTTTATCATATTGATATCTACCCTCTTGTTTTTCCTTCTACTTCCCAAAATCACTCCAACATACCACTACAAACATACACGGTGTCTGTTATACACCCTAATCCAGAGCCTGGGGACACTGAAAACTGGGTCTCATTTAATTAGACCAAGGTAAGGAGCATACAGGTCTTAGGCACCATGACAGAGAAAGCCAACCTCCTGGTTCCACCAAATGACATTGTTTCATTGCTGGGACCCAGACATGTCAATTCTGTCAGACTAAGAAAAACACTACATTAAATAAGCAGTACTTCACTTAACCAGGACCTGTATCATGAATGGCTTTATAGATGATAAC
>CM019152.1:42003673-42384100 GCA_009733165.1 Naja naja
TTTGAGTCACAGGCTTCCAAATGGAGGAAGCCCCAATTGCATTTACTCTATACGCTGTCCAAAGCAGAGAGAATCATAACCAATTGGACAAGGAGGCACAGCAGTTGTTGCAGCTGTTAAGAAATTTCATGAATAATATCTGTATGGCAGGTCATTCACCATTATTTACAGATCACAAACCTTTACTAGGCATTGTGGCAGGGAACAAACCACACCCTAATATCCTGTCACAAGAATGCTGAGGTGGACTGAATTTCTTGCAGCCTATTCCTACAAACTGATTCAGGCCTGTAGCAGGACATTGGACATGCTGATGCACTGAGTGGGTGCCCCACTACCTTGCCACCACAAGGAGGACTTTGAACTTGAAACTCACACCTTTTCCTGGAGACCGTTGCTAAGCTTCCAGTCCATGCTGCTGAAGTTGCCAAAAAACTTTACCAAAGATGCTGTGTTGGCACCTGTTATGGGCTGGATTAAAAAGGTTACTCTTCAAAGATCTACCTCACTTGCCCAACCTTTTAAGTCCAGGCAAACTGAATTATCTGTATTAAGAGGATGTATTTTGTGGGGTAACAGGGTGGTTATTCACTGCAAAACTGCAAGGGAGGTTTGGAAATGTTACATGAGGGGTCATCCTGGGATTGTAAGGATGAAAGGTTTGGCCAGGAGTTATGTATGGTGGCCAGGTATTGACAATGGTTGAAAACTGGGTAGCATCTTGTCCCCAATGCCAGGTAGTCAGACCTGCCCACCTCAGCCCCACACAGGAATGGGAATGTCTAGGGGCCATGGTCTAGAATCCACATTGATTTGCAGGCCCCTACAAGGGCACACTTTTCTAGTGATAGTAGATGCATACTCCAAATGGCTAGGGTAATTCCAATGACATCCACTACTACTGAGGCTGTTATCAAGCAGCTCAGAAAATTGTTTGTAACCCATGGGTTACCAGATGTCCTGTCTCTGACAATGGCCCTCAATTCACATCTAACATTTCTGAATCCTTTCTAGCCCAACAGGGCATCAGACATGCCCTCACTGCCCCTGGGCACCCTTGACCAGCGGCGGGCCTGAGCAACATGGTATGCTTGCCAAGAGAAGCTTCAGCAACTGGGTCCTGGGGACATCACTGAGAAGCTGAAAAGCTTCTTGGTGTTCAACACATCTCTCTAGCCCATCAACTAACTTGTCCCCAGCAGAGTTGTTGATGGGCAGAAACCGGTCTTCCCTTGACAGCCTTCATCCCACTTCACGCTGCAACGCACCACTGGATTCCACTTCCAAAGTTCGTTCTTTTAGTGTGGGAGATTCTGTCTATGCTAGGAACCTTCTAGGTGACCCTTTGTGGATTTCTGCTGAAATAACTCACATCACAGGCGCTCGTTCTTACAGGGTACAAACAGAGGATGGCCTCCTCTGGAGCAGGCACATTGACCAACTTAGATCCAGGGTCCCTCAAGAACATCGCCCTGTCTCCCTCTAGGTCCCTCACCTGATGTTTCTTCTAGGGGGAAGGGGGGAACAGGAGGAAAATCAGCAAACAGGAATCAACCCCATGTGTAACGAGCCATGCGACAGGAACCATCCCAAACCCTGTCACAAAGCCAAGATCCATCCTTAGAAGTGGAAGATTGCACATCACTACCTGACTTGGGTGCTGACATTGGAATGGAGATGGGTTGGGAGAGAGACCAGATTCTAACAATCCAACAGGGTCTCCTTTCATAGGAAGTCCCAACAGGGAAATGTCAGCAGACACATTTCCTCTCTCACTGGGTGAGAACGTTAAAGCTTCTGAACCACGAAGGTCTCAACTACCGTAAGAGCCCCACCTATTTAAAGGAATACATTAGATAGGTTGGGGTTTGGTATGGACTGAACCTAGTGGGGAGGGGTTATGTATGTAGGTTTGAATGTTATTGGTTTATTTGAACTGTTCTTGTAAAATGTCAAATGGTATTGGTTTAAATAGTCGGGAAGAATCCTGCCATTGGCTGGCAGCTACGGCTGCAGGCTATAAGAAGCAGCCGTAGCCAAGCCAGGACGGGTCCATTCGAGCTGTAGTCACTAATAAAGTCTTTGTTGGAACTCCTCGCGTCTGACTCTTCATGCAAACTTAACACAACTCATGAATGTCATGGTCTGCCATCACTGCCTATGCTGCTGCATTCTGAGCAATCTACAGTTTCCAAATTGTCTTCAAAGACAACCCCACATAAAGTAAATTGCAAGAATCCAATCACAAGATGACCAAAGCATGAGCATTTCTTAAAACACTTAAGTCTTAAGTGTTTCTCAGCAGGTACTGAGCACAAACTGGCACACAAGGTGAATTTGTGTAAAGGTCTTGGCTGGCTGAGACTGTTGAGCACTGATCTACAGGAAGAGCGTCTGTTTTGATATCCTCCCCCCACTCCCCTCTCTCTCACACACACCATGCTTACATTTTCATTTACTACAGATATTCAGAATATAATATGGTTGAGGATTTTGAAAGCTGTCATCAGATCAAGTAGCAGAAGGATGTTTGCACTGCCCCCATCTCGGCTTTGCCAGAAATCAATTACATGATCAATGTTGTCTCATTACTATGTCCCAATCTGAAACCATATTGAAAAAGATCTAAATAATCCGTATCTTCCAGGGCTCTCTGAAGCTGCAATCTGAGCACCTTCCCAATTACTTTCCCAGAAAGGAAAATTTGAGGACTGAATGAAAATTATCCAAAACAATCAGTCAAGTAAAGGATTCTTGAGAGTGCCTCCTTCAAGTCCAGGGCACTACCTCCACTCTGAAAGAAACAAATATTCTTGCAGAAACCCAACTATTTGTCATCTACCAGATGGCCTTCACCATGCAGTGTCATAGAGATCAGAAAACTCAACAATCCAAGCATCCTGTGCACTTCCTCAAGAGTCACAAGTTCATTTTGTAGCTATGCTACTGTTCTCAATTTTCTATAGAGGACCATAAGTGGGTTGTTTGTTTTTTCTTTGAAACACAGCTAACAGATGTTGTGTTCCTCAGCATTACTAAATGCTGCCATTTGAACATGACCTTGACTGTGCATGAATTAGACAACATTTTTGTTCAAAACTTAAGGACATTTCCTCTAATGTAGTTCACAAATCTGAGATTTACTGGAGATTACTGCTTTATGTTCAAGACAAGGCAACTAACTAGCTTCCCCACCCATCAAAATTACATATAAATATCTAGCAGCAGGTCCTGCAAATCAGGTCTCACAGATGAGCTACCAACTTTGTTTCCTCTTCTGTTCAACTCCACCTAAAACAAGAACAAGATGGCTCAAAGGTACTCAGTTATTCTACTCCAATGAAGGAATAATACATGGACAGAATTTGAAGTTTGGTTGCTGATTTGTCCTTTTCAGCACTTAGTCCTCCAAAAATGTTGGACTTCAACTCCCAGAATTCCTGTTAGAATTCTCAAAGGATATTCTCAGAAGAATATCAAGTTAGGAAAGGCTGGCATACATAACAAGGATGTAGTCAGTTGATAGATAATCTTAATGTATGCTTCCAATTTGAATATTTACAAGCATTCTTTATATATAATTTGTATCTGATTCTGGTATCATTAGAAAGCACTTGTAGATCTACTTACTTAATTACCTGGAAAATGAAGTTGACAATAGAATTAGCTTGAAGGCAGATACAACACAGATGTCTAAAGCATCATGCTGAACTTCTGATTACAATCTGGATGGCACCAAATGGAGGAACTGGATGAGATTTTTAAAAATCTGGTTCTTTTATGAATTGAGCTTAATTAGAACACCAGTTTCTGAACTCTATTGACTCAGCAAATTTATATTCTATTAATAGTTGACTATTGCTGAACTATCTCGTTCTGCAAGTTCCTTTTTTTAGGCACATGGAATTTATCATCAGCCCTGTGGGCTGTCCCTGGAGTTTCTCATAGAAATCTTCCTGCTCCTATCTAGTGCTACAGTGTGGAACTACAAGCCCTGTCTGCAGTATGGAGATTCAATTCTATAGTTGGTCTCAAAAAGGTAAGTATGGACCTTCTTAGGATGGAAGATTACCATGAATTCTCAGAATTATGCACAATATTGATTGGTAAGTTGGGAAAAAATGTGCCTGAAGGCATCAAAGGCAAACCACTTCTGTATGCCTTTCTTGCCTCATGCTCCTGAATGCTTTAAGGAGCTCGGGATTAATAGTTAAACACTACAAAGGCTTCCATGCAAATTAGTTTATTGGATTCATTAGGTATCATCCATCATAACTTACAGTCAAGTAGAAGTTCTTCCAATGTCTGACTTTGCCTCAATAGTGTGAAAAGAAGGTGGTCTCTATCCCATGGCTTAGGAAGGAAAAGAAATCTCCCCCCTGATGGTGAGATCCATTCAGGCATGCCAAAACACTCCCCCAGCCCAATCGGAGATTAACCCAGTGGCCAATCAGGATTACAGAAGTGACCACGTGACATGAACTACACTTCCCATGAAGCATTAACTACATTTCCCATGAAGCATTCCCTTAAGGGGGCAGCTCTCATTCCTAAACTAAATATCCACTCCAGCCAGCACAATGCCAAAGAAGCCACATTGGATATATCCATGACACCATCAATTGTCTTTAATCCTGCCTTTGTTGCTTTTAACCATAGGTGATTGACTTTTTTACAAAGGAGTTTTTCAAATATACTCCTAAAGTAGAAAAATGACTTGAGGTTGCAAAAAGTATTTCTTATGTCTGCTGAATCTTTCTCTTATAACATCTCACCCCAGTTTGTTTTTTTCTGAGCCAAACTTCTCCTTTTTCAGTTTTAGCACTTATCTTGGATAAAAGCAGTTGTTCTATTAAGATCCCCTTATCTCTACTTTATAGAAATTCCCTTTGCTGCTGAAATTGTTCGCTGACATCATCCTGCAACTTATTTTATTGCATATAGTCCTTGACTTACAACTATTAGTTTTGTGACGGTTTGAAGTTACAACAGCACTGAAAAACTTATGACTTACAACCATTTTTCACACGACTGTTGCAATATCCCTATAGTCCAAAATTTTGGAAACTTGGCAACTGACTCTTATTTATGATATTGCAATGTCAGGGTCATGTAACCATCTTTTTGTGACCTTCTGACAAACAAAGTCAACGGGGAAGCCAGTTTCATTTAACAACCATGTTACTAACTTAACAACTGCAGTGATTCACCTAAATACCGTGGCAAGACAGGTTGCAAAATGGGGCAAAATTCACTTACCAATTGTCTTGCTTAGTAACAGATATTTTGGGTAATACAAATGTGATTAAATAACTATTAATATTTATTTATTTGCTTGTTTGTCAAACATGTACAAGATAACAAGTATAGGTATGAACATAAACATGAACAAAGGAAGTAAATACAGATAAATGGGGACAATAAGACAGGGATGGTAGGCACGCTGGTGCGCTTATGCATGTCCCTTTTAAGGACCTCTTAAGAATGGGGTGAAGTCCACAGTAGACAGTTTGAGTTTGAACTGTGAGGGGTTGAGGCTGTAACAACTGCGTCGGGTAGGGTGTTCCAGGCGTTGACCACTTGTTGCTGAAGGTGTATTTTCGTATTTTATATTATTAAGCATCTTTTTTTTTCAATTTTAAAGACCTTGTTCTTGGGCATTTTTGATGTACAACATACATGGCAGACTATTTTTAGTACCAAAATATTTGGAGTTCCCTTCATAGCTTTTCTCTCTCCTTCTGGCTCTACAGCCTTTTCCTCCAAATTATAGAGTTCAAGCGGCAGGCTGGCCATTATAAGCAAGCATGTTTCTGGAACTCTGGAAAATCGTTACTACAAGAGTAAAGAGAAGTGAACATAACCAAAACAACAGCAATAGCTGAACGAAAGATAATTAGGGCTGGGTAATCCTTTGAAAGAAGTACTTCACAAAGGAAGTAGTATGTTTGCACAATGAAACAAACAAAATGTTAAAAAAAGTTATATTTATGTGGTTATTTACCAAGCACATCTAATTTATATTAAAGTAGCCAAAATATCTTTACAATGCCCAAGGCATGTCACAACTTTTGAGCACCCCTAATGTTTGGAAATTGAAAGTTGAAAAATTTGACACGCCCTAAAGCATACACAGAGATGGCCAAGAGCAACTCCTAAAGAAGCATGAATGGAAAAAGGAGGGTTGGTTTTAATGGTTCAAAGGTACTTTATTCACATTCCTGCAGCTTTAAAAGCTTCAATAACGATTTTCACTGTTTACACTATTGGCTCCTATAAGTAGATACAGCAAACAGGGATTCCCTGTTTTCCCCTGTTATTCTGTTCTCATCTCTGCTCTGCTTTTTTCTGAATGAAAGACATTTTCTGCTTTATTCTCAAGCCTATTTTCTTGAATATCCATTTCTCTCTTCCACTGCCTAGACCAGGGGTGTCAAACTCAAGGCCCGTGGGCCAGGTCCATCCTCCCAGATGTTTAAATCTGGCCCACAGGGCTGGCCTGGAAAGGACTGGCCAGCGGTGCCTCTGGCAGCCAAAACGGGGCACAGGGAGCTGTGAATGGCCCCCTGTACCCCATTTTCAGGCTGGATGGCCTCCTGCAGCACTTTGCTGGCCAAAATGGGGTGTGGGGGAGCTGCGCGTGGCCCCCTCGTGCCCCGTTTTGGCCAGCAGGGTGCTACAGGAGGTGTCTGTCCTGTCTCCTCCCCCACACCCTCCCTGACCGGCCCATGGAGGAGAACTACAATGCTGATCCGCCCTCAAAGAAATCCAGTTTGACACCCCTGGCCTAGACAATAGAACATTGGACAATTATATTTGGCCTGCAAAAATCCAGATGATGAATTGGCAGCAAAAGTTGCATGTTAAATAAAACTCTTGGTTGCCAAATATTACTATTATTTATATTTATAACTTACTAGAATCCAATTTGGGATGTTGAATGATTCACAAACATATACCTCTACAACAGTGGCGGGATTCAATTTTTTTTACTACCGGTTCTGTGGGTGTGGTTTGGTGGGCATGGCAGGGGGAAGGATACTGTAAAATCTCCAGTCAGAGGTGGTATTTGCCGGTTCTCCAAACTACTAAAAATGTCCGCTACCGGTTCTCCAGAACTGGTCAGAACCTGGTGAATACCACCACTGCTCTACAATTAAAATATCAGTATTGAAAAATTTTAAAATTAAAAATAATAGAAAAGCAGTAAAATAACAATAAATAAAATGCAAAATAACTCTGTTTCTGAAAAGAAGTTAGTGAGTACATCTAATCTGAAGGCTGTTCTAAAATGCTGAATGTTGCCACCAAGAAGCAAACACCTCCTGTTTTGGCACCTCTAACCTTTCAAAGGTGAGGAAAGACAAGCTGCTTCACCCAGAAAGTTCATATTATTTGAACTTGTTTTTGTTTTGACGTTATTGTTTTGGATATTTATTTCTAGGTGTTTTTGGTTTCTGTTATTTTTTTTTTGCATTGTGTGAACTGTCCTGAGTCACAGATATAAGATGGGTGTCACTTAGGGGAGAGGGGGTGTCCAGTTGTCAAGTCACAAAGAACTTTATAGTTTAAAAACAACACTTTAAATTGCATCTGGAAGCTTACTGTAGACATTACAGGACTCATAGCACAGATATGATGTGCTCCAACTCTGGGTATTAGTAAGTATACAGACCACTGTACACTGGATCACTGGCAATTTTAAAGACAGCCTTACATAGAGTGTGCCAGAGTTATTCAAGCACATGGTGATAAGGGCATGTAGCAAACTTTTCCCAGTACTTTTCTGGTTCATCAGTTGAAGCTTGGCAATTCAATGGTGAAAAAAATAAGGTTCTACATTTAGGTAAGAAAAACCAAATGCACAGCTATAGTATAGGTAGTACCTGGCTCAATAGTAGTAACTGTGAGAAGGATCTTGGAGACAATCAAATATGGACAATCAAATATGAACCAGCAGTGTGCTGCAGCTGTCAAAAAAGCCAATGCAGCCCCAGGCTACATTAACAAAGGAATAGAATCAAGATCAGATGAAGCGTTAATACCACTTTATAATGCTTTGATAAGACCACACTTGGAATACTGCATCCATTGGCCGCAATGTAAAAAAGATGTTGAGACTCTAAAAGGAGTGCAGAGAAGACCAACACAGATGATTAGGAGATTGGAGGCTACAACATATACAGAATGGGCTACTGGAATTGGGTATGTCTAGTTTAATTAAAATAAGGATTAGAGGTGACATGATAGTATGTTCCAATATTCCAATATCTCAAGGGTTGCCACAAAAAAGAAGGGGTCAGCTTATTCTCCAAAGCACCTGAAGGCAGGACAAGAAGCAATGGATGGAAACTAATCATGGAGAGAAGCAACCTAGAACTAAGGAGAAATTCCCTGACAGAACAATTAATAAGTGGAACAAGTTGCCTCCAGAAGTTATGAATGCGCCAATATTTCTTTTTTAGAAGAGATGGACAAACATTTGTCTGAAATGGCATAGGGTTTCCTGCCTGAGCAGGACTAGAAGACCTCTGAAGTCCCAACTCTGTTTATTTTGTAAAGCCCCTTAAACCAGAGTCTTCTCCTGTTGTTCAAATCGTAGCCATGGCTCCAGGAGAACAATCCCCATCAAGTCATGGAACTTCTCCTTCAGAGGTGACGTCTTCCTATCAAGAGACATTTGATGAGTCCTTCCAGTCATTTACAGCTTCCAGGCACAGGAACAGGCATTTCACAGAGGGCTAACACTGTAAAGCTGGGTGTCACCAACATAACAATGATATCAAACCCCGAACCATCAGATGATCATTTAGGTGTTAAACAGTATAGGGGAAAGTATTGATCCTATGGCTCTCTGCAACAGAATGACCATCAGGCTAATTGCTCTTCTCCACCACCATCGACTGGACCCATCTGCTGAGCAAAGGAACAGAACTACTGAAGCACAGAGCTCCCAATGCCCAATCCCTGAAGACAGTCCAGAAGGATACCATTTAACAGTTCAAAGACAAATAGGAAACAAAAACAACCCCTGGTCCAGGTGTCCACAAAAATTACCCAATAGAGTGATCAACATTATGTCTATCTTATACCCAGGTCTGAATCCTAACTAAAATGGGCCAGATAATCTGTTCCCTCTATGACAAAGTTTGGTCCTCTACCACTGCCTTGACAATCTTGCCTGAAAGGAGAAGATGGGAGACTGGGTGCGGTTGTCTGATATCTCTGGATCTATGAAGGATTTCCTAAAGAGGGCTTGCATAATTGCCTTCTGTAAGGCCACTGGCAACATCTTTTCCTACAGCCCCCTGGATTCAGGGAACCTGAAGAAGCCAAGAGAAGCAAGAATTTAGCCTGCATGTGGCAGAGGTCACAGCCCCAAAGGTGCCTCAGCCGTTTGGTGGTCAGTAGAAGATTTGCAGCTTAGTTATGGTAGTTATATACTCACAAATGTATCTCCTGCTGAACGAGCTTAAGAGTTCAGACAAGGTGACTTCAATGTTTTCTCATGTTTAAACATCTTTTTTTAATCTCTCTATCATTCTGCATACAGAAGATCCTTGCTCCAGGTCCTGACATTTTCAGTTAAATGAAAATCAAGTAACTCCTAAAACTAAAATCTTATGGTATCTCTGGACACCTGCATAACTGGATAGAAGCATTCCTGTCAAACAGACAACAAATGGTCAAAATTGGGAGTGTCCTATCAAATTCTGTACCTGTCAACAGTGGTGTCCCCCAAGGCAGTGTTCTAGGACCAACTCTCTTCATACTCTACATAAATGACCTCTGTGATCATATTAAGAGCAACTGTGTTCTCTTCGCTGATGATGTAAAGCTATTCAACACCACAGACAATACTGCTACCCTTCAAAAGACCTTGACTATGTATCAGAATGGTCAAACAAATGGCAACTTCAAATCTCAACAAATAAATGCTCTGTCTTACATATCGGCAAAAAAAAATCAGAAAATAAAATACAGGCTAAATAGTCAAGACCTTGTTGATGATCCAAACTCTGTCAAGGATCTTGCAGTACTCATCTCTAATGATCTAAGTGCTAGAGCCCATTGTAACTACATAGCCAAAAAGCATTAAGAGTTGTTAACCTAATCTTACATACCTTTTTCTCTGGTAATATTACACTACTAACTAGAGCATACAAAACATTTGCTAGACCAATTCTCGAATACAGCTCATCAGTCTGGAACCCACATTACGTATCTGATATTAACACAGTTGAGAAAGTCCAGAAATATTTCACAAGAAGAGTTCTCCACTCCTCTACTCATTGCAGAATACCTTATGCCACCAGACTTGAAATGCTAGACCTAGAAAACCTAGAACTACGCTGCCTTCGGTCCTATCTAAGTATAGTATATAAAATCATACACTGTAGTGTCCTACCTGTCAATGAATACTTCAGCTTCAACCATAACAATACAAGAGCACACAATAGATACAAACTCAAGGTTAACCACACCAAACTTGATTGCAGGAAATACAACTTCAGCAACAGAGTGGTCAATGTCTGGAATACTCTACTTAACTCTGTGGTTTCTTCCCCAAACCCCAAAAACTTTAACCTTAGACTGTCTACTATTGACCTCACCCCTTTCCTAAGAGGTCTGTAGGGGGTGTGCATAAGCACACCAACGTGCCTACCGTCCCTGTTCTATTATTTTTATTTTTCTTATATGTATCCATTCCATGTATTCATAACTATGTTTATACTTATACCTATTATCCTGTAAGCGATTGACAAATCAAATCAATAAATAAAACTGCCTGGAAGGAGTCCTACTTATGGGTTTCACAAAAGCACTGAACCACAACATAAAAGAAACTGTTCTGTTATATTTTTTTCTGCCATATCCTCACAATGCTTCCTTCACTTGTGAGATAGGCTGAAGCTATCCGTATCTCTACTGGCATCAGTAGTCTCACTCTGTTTAAGGGAAATGTCAAGGTATCTAAAATCTGTTAGGGTTTGTCACCAATTAGAGGAAAGCTAGTCAATGAATAGAAAGAAAAGAAAGAGAAAGAGAAAGAGAAAGAGAAAGAGAAAGAAAGAAAGAAAGAAAGAAAGAAAGAAAGAAAGAAAGAAAGAAAGAAAGAAGAAAGAAAGAAGAAAACCAGGATGGGGTCTAAGAAAGAAGACAATTAATTCACAATCTAAGTGAATAATGGGGGGACAGAAGATAGGACAATGGAGAAACAAATAATATTTTGCTATTGGAGTACAAAACATTCTTACTCATTTTAAAGCAGGTTGAGTATATAATCTGCAGAAATAAATTTGCACATTAAAAAATACCATAATTCCTTTCAAAACTACAATCTTTCCTTTTTTTTCTAGTGTGACCGGAAATCTAATTCCATTGGAGAAACAGAAAAGGGAGCTGACGGGAAGATAAGTTGAAGGAAAGTTAAGTCACATTCCTTGGTTGCTTTTCTTAAATCTTTCTAGATATGCTTATGTCAGCTATATTTTTAGGGTACCAATGAAGTCAAGTACAATCTAAGCTTGTATGCCAACACTTTTTTGCAACAGTGAAAGGATTTATGGAATTATGGAATTAATAAAATCGATTTTATTAATTCCATAATTCCATAAATCCCTTTCACTGTTTCACTGTCTTCGATTTTATTAATTGTGATGACAATCATGCTTTTGATGACAATCTCGGTAACTTTAAGATGTGTAGACTTCAACTCCAACATGCTGGCTGGGGAATTCTGGAAGTTGAAGTCCACACAGTTGCCGAAATTGAGATCTAGATCAGGGGTGTCAAACTCGCATCATCACAGCAGCATCATGTGACATATCGGGACTTTTTTCCCCTTTGCTAAACCAGGCAGGGGTGGGGCCAGCATGTGATGCATCCAGCCCATGGGCCCTGAGTTTGACACCCCTGATCTAGATGATACAGCTGTGTTGTGGCCTGCAAAAACTGTTTGAAGAATATATCTTTCCTCCCTTTTCTTGCATCATCCTTAAGAACCTTTTCTATAAGATATGAATCAGAGATTTACTGTATTAGTTAGTCATGACGTTTTTCCACATGTGAGGTGGAGTTAGAAGGAAGTTTCTTCCCAGTTCATAAAAGAATTTCACATCAGCTGCCACAACCCATGCCACTGTTTTTTTTATATATATTGGCAATCAGTAAGATTTGAGCTGCCAATTACATCAACAAGACAGGGTGCAAAGTCTGAATGATTTATTGCATCACAGCAATGAAAACTTTTAATTACTGTGCTTTCAACATGTCTGCTTACTTTTTAAATCAGGTATTAACACTAGAAACTATACTGTGACACTTTAAATGCTACCAGGTTTATTGTAGTGCCAAGTTTTTCTGAATCACAGCTGACATCAGGTCACACAGTTAATAAACTGGAATTCGTGACATTGCTCTGAGGGGAATGGGTGGAAAACAAAAAGACAAATTAGGAACAGTAAGAACTGAATGTGTCCTGGAGAACTGAAACCTTCCCTCAGTCTTTTTAATGTTGTTATCTCTGATGTCAAATGTATCTAGGTTTAGATGTATCCAGATTAAGACATGTGAAATATGTCTTAACCTCATGGCCTCAAATTCTGTCCAGCCCTTCTGTCGCAAAAGCCATCATCCTGGGGAAAACACCAATTATGCAACTGAAACAAGATTGATCCAACTCATTGACTTTCTAAGGTAGAAGAGCAAATATCCCTCCTTCCAGGGCATAAGGCACAGAAAGGTGCAGAAAACTCTAATATTTTTTTCCAGCCTGCAGTATGTAGGTTTACCAACAATATATCAAACAGCTAACAATGTTTTGTTCTTTAAATTTATATTTCCTGTTATATTTTATTATCATTTATTATCAAATATTGACATAATTGATCACCCTAGCTGAATATTTTATATAATTCTCTATAGTAAATGATTTCTTCTATTAAATACTTATATTAGTTTTAGTTATATCAACAACAATAGATATTTACATGCCTCACTTTACTTTGAACAATGGCTTAAGTATACATTAAATAAATGGAATCCTTTATTATTCAAAAATTCGATAATGTGCTGCCCGTGACAGGTACTCATTTCTATGATATTCATTCTTCATGATAAATCACAATTCATTTAATAATAGTTTACTGAATGCAGATATCCAAATGGTCAAAAAAATCAAAATGATTGTTATGACTGTACAATTACATGCACAAAAAGGGGCTTCAACTGCATAGTTGTGTCTGCCAACTTGATTTTTTTAACCACTCCTGAAAGCAGCCTTGTTTGAATGTTAGAATTTCCTGTGTTCGTACAAAAATCTAATACAGAGTTTTAAAATTTTCTGAAATAAGAGCAAGTTTGAATTTTGAGTGGCATGCCGAAGGTCATTCTCCCAAAATTATTGGATGAAGCCAAGACAAAAAAAACCCTAAGCATTATTTAATTCCATGTACATTTAACCTTGAAATTAAATAAAGATAACATCAATTTATGTATTTAATAATTTGCACCTTCTGTCATATAAGCATTTACAATTTGGTAACAAGTTGCTAAGTTTTCTAGAAGCCACTATGGCCTTCATGTTGTCTATCAATTCTGTGAACCATAAACTATGATTTCACCTCAGTGGCTAGGTTAATATCATAGGTTAAAGCAAAAGCTAAAAACCCAACCACACTACAAGTTAATACGGTACATGAATGTAGCCAGTATGTGAAGAGTCTTTTCTTTTCTGCAACAACAAAATAAAATCCCCTTCTACATATGGCTAAGAATTTTAATAGAAAAATTAATATCTCCTTGGCCACATCTGATTTTATATTTTTGCCAAAGGTTAATAAGAGATGACACGGTTTTCTTTTCCATTTTTCAAATTGTGGTATGGATTCATCTTCACTGGATATTTATTTAAATTTGTGACATGAATGTACACTATTAATCATGTAACTTGTGATTTAATTCTAATTATACAAAAATATCACAAATGGTAAAGGAAGGTTCCTTTGTAACTATTTTTTAAACACACAGCAAACTCAGATAAAGTTTCTGTTACATTGAGAAGTGAAATATTTTTTAAGGAACTAGGTCAGATCCATGTAATTATAGGCCTGTTATTCCTCTGCCTAAACATGAGTTGGTTCTGTCATCATGTTTAATGTTTGATACTCCCAAGTGTTCTTTCTGATGTGTATGTTTCTGTGAATTTCTTGGTATTCCTAAGTATATTCCATCAGCAGTACTTAAGTCAAACTCCACCTTCAAATCAAAATATGAAAGCCTGGTTTTAGATGAAACTTATTGGATGTAACTCCAAGTTTTCAACCATACCCATTACCAATTCACTCTGTTGCTTGGTAAAATCAAGGTCCATCAAAAAACAGTTTGACAAAAGACAACACAGCTATATATTCTCATTGATAACACAAGCATTGGTGAGAATATCTAGTTATCTCTTGAGCTTATTAGAGCCTGGAGAAGCAGTTATTGACAATCCTGATGAGATAATGGATGATCTCTGGAGGGTGCGGGACAGGGGATTTTCCTCTGTCCTAGCCCTATTAGACCTCTCAGCGGCTTTCCATACCATCAACCATGGTATCCTTTTGCGTCGCCTCGAGGGGTTGGAAGTGGGGGGCACTGTTTTATGGTGGTTCTCCTCCTACCTCACGGGGCGTTCGCAATCGGTGTTGTCAGGGGGGCAGAGGTCGACCTCGAGGGTGCTCACTTGTGGGGTTCCCCAGGGGTCAGTCCTCTCCGCCCTCTTGTTTAATATCTACATGAAACCGCTGGGTGAGATCATTCGTGGTTTTGGGGTGAGGTATCATCAATATGCTGATGATACCCAGTTATACATCTCCACCCCAAACCAGGTCAGTGATGCCCTCTCTGTGATGACCCGTTGCCTGGATGCGGTACGGATTTGGATGGACGGAAACATGCTTCAACTCAACCCAGCCAAGACTGAGTGGCTGTACATACCAGCATCTCGGTCCAGTCATGAATGTCCATCGTTGACCATAGGGGGAGAGGTGTTGCTCCCTGTGGATAGGGCACGGAACCTGGGGGTCCTCCTGGATGCGCGGCTCTGGTTGGAGGAACAGGTGGGGGCCGTGGCCAGGGGAGCCTTTGCTCAGGTCTGGCTGGTTCGCCAGCTCCGCCCGTTTCTGGACCGAGATGCCCTGCGTATAGTCACTCATGCCCTTGTCGCCTCTCGACTCGACTACTGCAACACTTTCTATCTAAGACTGCCCTTGCATACCATCTGGAGACTGCAGCTGGTGCAGAATGCGGCTGCGCAGGTGGTGATGGGAGTTTCCCGATTCTCCCATATTAGCCCCCTCCTGCGACCTGCATTGGTTGCCGGTTGCACTCCGGGTGAGATTCAAGGTCTTAGTTTTAACATTCAAAGTCCTACATGACATGGGTCCAGAATATTTAAGGGAGCGACTCCTGCCGATAT
Source organism: Naja naja (assembly GCA_009733165.1). Taxonomy (NCBI): domain Eukaryota; kingdom Metazoa; phylum Chordata; class Lepidosauria; order Squamata; family Elapidae; genus Naja; species Naja naja. The sequence goes on from CM019152.1 coordinate 42,019,137, forward strand.
CGAGTACCAACCGCCCTGTGCGAGCACACAGGCAGGGGCTTCTCGGGGTTCCGTCGGCAAGCCAGTGTTGGCTGGCGGTCCCCTGGGGACGAGCCTACTCTGTGGCGGCTCCTGCCCTATGGAATCAGCTTCCCCGTGGCACCTTCCGCCATGACCTGAAGACCTGGTTATTTGACCAAGCTGGGCTGTGATAACCTTCTCGGGGGGGTGGTCTTTTTATTTAATTTTAATATTGATATTGGGCTTGTTTCGATTTAATTCTTTTTTAACTATTTATTTATTATGAATGTATGTTTTTAGTTGTGAGCCGCCCCGAGTCTTCGGAGATGGGGCGGCATACAAGTCCAATAAATAATAATAATAATAATAATAATAATAATAATAATGACCATATGAAGAGTTAGAAGACAACAACGACTTATTAATGAAGACTCATCAAATGGTTTGCTACAAAATTATTTTTCCACTCATTATATATATCTTCTATTCTATTCTTTCTGTAGAACACAGTAAGGCAACCTTGAATGGTCTTTACTCACAGCATTATTATGAAATTAGATGAGGCAGAAAGAAGTACTATAGCTGCCTTGAACTCCTTGGAGGAAATGTGGAATAAACTTTTAATGACTATAGTAAAAAAAAGATATAAATCTTATCTAATAACCAAATATGTATGCTAAATATATATTTATATATTTAAATATAAATATAATAAATATATGCTAAGGTGAAATATAAATATAAATGGTAAAGGAGCCCTTGTGGATTTTACTCCGCTAGTTGTTGCCAACTATAAGGGGAGGTTCTTGTCTCCGTTTCAAGACCATTGAACCAGCGCTGTCCGAAGACATTTCGGCAGTCATGTGGCCAGCATGACATCATGGAATACTGTTACCTTCCCACCAAAGTGGTACCTATTTATCTACTTGCATTTCTATACTTTTGAACTCCTAGGTTGCCAGGAGCTGGGGCAAGGAAGGGAACTCATTCCATCATGTGCCATTCAGGTCTTGAACCTGATCTCCTGGCCTTTCCAACTGATAAGCCCAGCATCTTAACCACTGAGCCACTGCATTGCCCTAAATTTTAAATATGCCTACTCCATATTAGCAAACCAGCTCTAAAGCAGGCTACTTTAATTGTCGTACTCTACCTACCTACATTATCTTAAATAAGAGGTTTTAAACTGACTAGATCAGGAGTCGCCAACCTTTTTTTTTTTAATTACATTTATATGCCACCCTTCTCCGGAGACTCCAGAGACTCTGGAGACTTCGGAGACTCAGGGCGGCTTACAATTTTTGGGATACAACCCAGTGTGCTCAGCAATAGCTTTCATTCCATAATTTCCATAATTATAAACTCATAATTTTAAATCCCAGGGACCACTAACCGGTTCTGTGGGCGTAGCCTAATTTGTGGGTGTGGCTTGGTGGTCATGTGACTGGCTGGGCATGGCTTGTATGTAAATATTATAAATATTTATATGAATATTGAATTTTTTATAAAAAAAGAGCAACTTTTACCCAAAATCAGGCAAAGCAGGCAGGCAAATTGAGTTGCTCACAGAATCATTCAGTGATCTATCTATCTGCCATTGGCTAGCTCAGTCTGTTACATAAAATTTGCTTGCCATGAGTCTGCACTGAATAGAAACTTCAGTCCTAAGGGAGGTTCGGCTGTGCTTAAAGCAGAGCTGAAGATTTAAAACTCACTAGAAAGCAAGAAATCCAACCATTTCCTGCTTCCTAGCTAATCTAAATCTCCCAGCACAGCAGAACAGCGGATGGTCAGAAAAAGGAAAAACAGCAATTTAGCAGGCAAGTTTGCCGGGTAGGAGTGAGTGGGTGGGGAGGGTTCCCGCGGGCCATGTGGGCGGCACAGCCTTGTGTTTCTGTGCAGCCTGGATTAATTGTTTTGGGGGGTGCTCTGGGAGTGAGATTTCTCTGCAGCCCACCAAAATTTTATCACGGCCCACCAGTTGGCGACTGCTGGACTAGATGCAATTAGAACAAGACAGCACAATGAGACGCATATATGCCTTCAAAACTGAGAAGTTTTCAGTTTTTAAAAATATGATTAGGGGGAAAATGAAATTGCTAAACTCATTTTTCTAGGTCAGGTCTACCCAACAGATAAAAGTTGGAAAGTATGGGGACATTGCATGTCTGGAAAGCACCAGCTGGGAAAGGCTGGCCTCAAAAGAATATTTTAAGTAATAGGCATAAATTTTTGGTTTATATTATTTTAAACATGCAACAAACCACATCCATATCAACCATGTTTGTCATGCTGATTTATGGTTGCCATTTTAAAAAATTAATTAATTAATTAATTAATTAATAGAATTTATATGGCTGTCCATCCCTTTCAGTGACTCTAAGCAGCTTACAAAAAAAATAAAAAGTCTGTGTTGATTTGGGGAGCCATGTCATCTGCTGGTGTTGGTCCACTGTGCTTCATTAAGTCCAGGGTCAACGCAGCCGTCTACCAGGAGGTTTTGGAGCACTTCATGCTTCCTTCCGCAGACGAGCTTTATGGGGATGCTGACTTCATTTTCCAGCAGGACTTGGCACCTGCCCACACTGCCAAAAGCACCAAAACCTGGTTCAATGACCGTGGGATTACTGTGCTTGATTGGCCAGCAAACTCGCCTGACCTGAACCCCATAGAGAATCTATGGGGCATTGCTAAGAGAAAGATGAGAGACATGAAACCGAACAATGCAAAAGAGCTGAAGGCCGCTATTGAAGCATCCTGGTCTTCCATAACACCTCAGCAGTGCCACAGGCTGATAGCTTCCATGCCACGCCGCACTGAGGCAGTAATTGAGTCCTTGGTGGCTCAGGCTGTTAAATGCCTGCTCTTAAGATCCAGCTGTCTACAATTACTGTAGGCTCGAATCCCACCAGGCTCAAGGTTGACTCAGCCTTCCATCCTCTCGGGGTAGGTAAATTGAGGACCCAAGATTGTTGGGGGCAATTAGCTGACCTTGTAAAAATGCGCTTAGTAATAAGCAGGCATATACAATGGAATGAAGGCTATTGCTGAGTGCATTGGGTTGTGCTCCAAAATTGTAAGCAGCCTGAGTCTTCGGAGAAGGGCGGCATATAAATGTAATTTAAAAAAAAATTGCTGCAAAAGGGGCCCAAACCAAGTACTGAGTACATATGCATGCTTATACTTTTCAGGTCCGATATTGTTCTATGTACAATCCTTGTTTTATTGATTGCATGTAATATTCTAATTTTCTGAGATTGTGGATTTGGGGTTTTCATGAGCTGTAAGCCATAATCATCACAATTATGACAAATCACAGCTTGAACTATCTTGCTTTAAATATAATGAGTCTATCTCATATATTAGTTTCACCTTTTAAGTTGCATTACTGAAATAAATGAACTTTTGCACGATGTTCTAATTTTTTGAGTTTCACCTGTATGTTAGGCGACATTTTCATAATGAAGCAATATCAGAATACTCTGTGCTAACCACAGAGACAATGGACTCAGTGAATCCTTCAACAAAGGTCATGTCATTTAAGAGAATTCACAGTATTAAGCCGTAACTTCTTAAGGATTTTGATGAATCAGAACTATAATCCAGTGCCAAGAATTATGCAAAATGAAATGAAGAAGTCATTGAGTGCAGGAGGAACCAAGATTTGAAAAACATTTGTTGAATTTCACATGCAATTATCTAAGTCACAAAGGGCATGATACAAGGTAGCATCTCTTTAACCAAATAGGCTAAAATAAGGCAGCTGTATACAAATTACAATTTATAATTTCTACACAGAATTTCTATAGAATTTCATAATTTCCATAATTTGTGTTTATTTTATTAAGTGCACTAATCCTGAAGAACTCTAGGCAGCTGCAAAATATAAACCAATAATGTAATACAATCCAATAATTATACAATAGCAGTAAAAAAACAACACAAATCATTCTGGTTCCAAAGACCTTCCAAAGTTGATTTTAGGCATCATAAACTGTCTAATATTCCTGCTTATCTTGCCTCACACCACCAGAATGAGGTCAGCTTCAGTACTCCTGACCTTCCTCAAGAGCTTAAAAATCTGCTGTTTGGGGTTAAGGCTCCATTTTTTTTAAATTACATTTACATGCCGCCCTTCTCCGAAGACTCAGGGCGGCTTACAATTTTTGGGATACAACCCAATGCGCTCAGCAATAGCCTTCATTCCATTGTATATGCCTGCTTATTACTAAGCGGCATTTTTACAAAGTCAGCTTATTGCCCCCAACAATCTTGGGTCCTCAATTTACCTACCCCGAGAGGATGGAAGGCTGAGTCAACCTTGAGCCTGGTGGGATTCCAGCCTGCACTAATTGCAGGCAGCTGGAACTAAGTGCTAGGCATTTAACAGCCTGCACCACCAAGGCTCTTTTTCTCCCCATTGTGCGGAGTTGGTTCACATTGATGGTGGGTGACATATTAATAGCAAATCCCCCCTGATCATCCTACTCTCTCCTTCCCCCTCTTTATTTATTTTATTGAGTATTTATCTTTTCATACTATTTAGTTCATATTGTGTATAAGTTTTATAAATTTTCATCTTTTTAATATTGTACACCACCAAAACTACCTTGTGGTAAGATGGACAGTCAATAAATTTAATAAAATGAAATGAAAATGAGGAATATTCTCAACCTTTTTTCATCCTCAGGCACTGAATCTCCATTTTACTTCAGTTGTTCTGAAACTAATTCAATGTGTTTCACTTTTTAAATCAAATTTTCATATTTTTTATACTGGGGGAAAGGGAGAAAATGAGTAGTATTCTTCCATCAATGAAACTTATTACGCACATTCCTGGAGTCACATATCATTCACAACTCTGTGTAAACCCAGCTCAATTTTCCTGCTCATTGGTCTCATCTGTTGGCGTGTGCAAACTGTTGGCTGAAACTCTCTGGCACAGAATTAGGTAATTTAATTTATAAGCAACCAGCTTTATATTTTCTCCATTTTTCTTTTTCACAGGGGACAATAAATGAAGGATAGGAATAACTTAATAATAATTAACAATTTTTTTGCTAGCGTAGCGTGACTAGAAAACATACATCTTTGTGGAAGGAACAAGATTGGTAGAGTCCAGAATGCCTTTAAGCACACAGCTCCTAGCATTAACATTCAAAAGACACTGTAGAAGTATTCAGTCTTTCCATCTTTAATGGGCTTGGTTTTCTAGATCATTTCTTCAAGCAGGCTGACCTTATTACTGGACAGACTGGGGCATTGTAACTGTCCCAATCAGTTAATTCAAATCCAAACAAGAAATGAACTAATTATTTCTCTTTTTCAGCTCCTGTTAGATGTTGGGCTGGGAAGTGAAGCAGGATATGTCCTGTTTCAGTTTGGTATTTGGTTGGAAGCCCTGTAGGAAGTAACAGGTCTAGGAAGCTGGAAAACATCTCAAAGCAATGATAAATCATGTCATCCCCAAAACCGCACCAAACTCAGTGTCCTAATGTTCCCTTTTATTCGTATCCATTCCATGTATTAAATCATGTTTATACTTATATTTCAGTGGTGGGATTCAAAACTTTTTACTACTGGGTCTGTGAGCATGGCTTGGTGGCATGATGTGGCTTGATGGGCGTGGCAGGGAAAGGATGCTGTAAAATCTCCATTTCCACTCCACTCCTGGGGGAAGGTTACTAAAAAATCCCATTTCCTCCCCACCCTACTAACCTGCTTTCTAGCTCTGTTCTCCTCTGCAGGGCAACAAAGAAGACCCAGCCGATCAGCTGGGACTCGGGAGGCAGAGAATAGATGGGGGCGTGGCCAGTCAGAGGTGGCATTTGCCAGTTCTCCGAACTACTCAAAATTTCTGCAACCGTTCTCCAGAACTGGTCAGAAACTGCTAAATACCACCTCTGAATATATTTGTTACCTAATACATGCTCAACAAACAAATAAATAAATAAAAATAGGAAGTAACACGTCTAGGAAGCTGGAAAACATCTCACGGCAATGATAAACCATGTCATCCCGAAGGTGTTTTTACCAAAAGGTAAGTGGACTTTCTTGATTTTTTTTCTTTGAAAACTGTTTGCTTCTTGAATGAGAAGCGAAGCATTTTCAAAGAAGAAAAAGAAAAGTCCAGTTGCCTTTTGAAAAAAGCACCATACCCTGGATAATTGAGCACAGATGATAAATCACATCTGTTCTGGTATGAAGGAAGCAACCTAAGGAGCCCCAAAAGTCTATGTTTAACTCAAAGGTGTTGTTATTACAGGTAGTCCTCAATTTACAATAGTTCATTTAGTGACCGTTCAAAGTTACAACACCTGGGAAAAGTGACTTATGACCATTTTTCATACTTATGACAATTGCAGCATCTCCATAATCACATGATCAAAATTCAGACACTTGGCAACTGGCTCCTATTTAGGACACTTGCAATGTCCTGAGGTTACGTGGATCACCACCTCTGGAGACAAAGTCAGTGGGGAAGTCAGATTCACTTAACAATCATGTTACTAATTTAATAACTGTAGCGATCCACTTAACAACTGTGGCAAGAAAGGTTGTAAAATGGGACAAAAAAAATCACTTAACAACAGAATTGGGCTCAAATGTGGTCATAAGTTGAGGACTACCTGTATTTCATTTTTACAGCAGCCGAGGGTGCTTTCTGGTTGAGTGAGCTCGATTTTCCACCGCTTGAATTGGGAGATAAAAGTGGACAGGCCTTCAAAAAAAAAGCTCTACCCATGTCCTATTGCTGATCACAAAGGTGTTGGGTAAATGCAAATCCGAGCTGTATAATTCCGGGCGAGGATCCGACTGGGAGAATTTGCTACGTGAACGTATCCTTCTCGGCCGCTTCCGGGCTTTCCCCACCTCGTTTCGCAACAAGCTAAAATTGGAGGCGTAACTGAAAAGCTGCCGCGCACCAACCACGAGGAACATCCCTCGAAATCATCGAGGCGGCCGGGAGCGGTCGGGCGCACCGGCTGTCGGTCGCTCAAGAAGACCAAGAGAAGCGGGCGCCACACGACACCCGAAGCCTTTTGGGATTCCCGCCTGCAGGTTTCTTACAAAAGTGAGCGTGGGGAGACGGTTGCTACCGCCTGAAGGGATATCTGCGCGGGAGCCGCGTTCAGTTTCCCACTCAAAACTGTGAGGAGAGGCGGTGCGGGGGGAGAGTGGGGAGATCTTTTTAATGAAAATTGATGGAGGAGAAGGCGATGGTACCTGGAGAGGGCTGCATAGCGTATGAAGGAAAATGGGAAGTTCTAGTCCGAGGGTGTCCAACCTTGGCAACTTTTAATATTTGTGGCACTTCATTTCCCAGGATTCTGGCTGGCCGGTTGGGAAATTGTGGGAGATGAAATTCACACAGTCTTAAAGTTGTAATCCAAGGCTCTTCAAACTTGGCAAGTTTAAGATTTGTGGACTTCAACTCCCAGAATTCCTGAGCTAACATGACTGGAGGACGAATTCTGGGAATTGAAGTACACAAGTCTTAAAGCTACCAAATTTGAAGACCCCTGTAATGTATAAAAGAGTATGTAATGTGGAGAGTGCCAGAAAAGGGGAGCATCCAACCTGTTGGAGCTAAGTAGATTCCTTTTCCTTTTCTTGAAGGGATGTGGATTTTTTGCGGAGTAGCAGTGGGGTCCTATAGAGTGGAAGTGGGAGAAATCTGTATGAGAGGGAGAAAGAGAGAGGGAGGGAAGAGGGCAAGTATTTGGGGGAATGCTTTTTTTTTTCCCTAGCCACTTTCCAGTTCAGTAAATTAGATTTGCTACCTGGATGTTTAGCTGCGCCTCCAGTTGTAGGAAGAAACAGGGAGTTTATAGCAGTGGGATTCCCTCCTTCTTGGGAACAGGATTGCAGACAGGAGAATGGATGACGGAGGTAGGCGATGTTACCTTCTTTCATTAGTCATCTTGTCTAGAAGAGAGTCATCAAATAATTGGTGAAGGAGAAGACATCGGGGAGCTTCAACGAAGCCCCATAATTGTGTGATGAAAAGGATCTCTTTTTCTCTTTGCCAAAGAACACCCATTTCTCCCCCATTGAAACCGAAAGATCGGATTTGTATTCAACCTTACAATCGTGGTAAGTTTTCAATCAAAGTATTGTATGCTGTGTTACAGATAGGATTAATGTTTGAAGTTTCATTGCAGGTTCCCCCCCCCCAAAAAAAATTACTTTAGATAAGTAGAAGCTGGATCCAGATCAAGGCAGAAGCAAATATAAGGAAGATAATTTTATATGTTTATGCAAATTAACAGCATACTTGAAATTCAAGATGCGGATTTGATCGGTTTACCTGAATAGCCCTGTGGACCTCATGGTAGAAGCAGCATTCTTGTCTCTGCAGTTGCTGTAATAGGCACTTTAAAAGAAAAAATAAAATATCCTGTATTCTGTACTATTATTTACAGATATATTATAAATATATAGATTATTAATAGCTTTACTCTAAATGGAAAGCAATTCTTTCTTTCAAGTTTGTTAATTCCTGGATTGACACAATCTGCTTCAGCCTTAGATTATCTTTCCATTTCTTGCCATAGTTTTTAAGTGAATCGCTGCAGTTGTTAAATTAGTGACATGGTTGTTAAGTGACTCTGCCTTCCCCATTGACTGCTTGTGAGAAGGTCACAGAAGGTGATCACATGACCCCAGAACACTGCAACTGTCATAAATATGAATCAGTTCCAAGCATCTGAATTTTGATCATGTGATCACGGGGATGTGGCAATGGTCATAAGTGTGAAAAATAGTCATGTCACTTTTTTTAGTGTCATAACTTTGAATTGTCATTAAATGAACTGTTGCAAATCAAGGACTATCTGTAATGCTTTGTTCCATAAACATGTTTAGCCAACGTCCATTTTATATAATTAATTAAGGCATTTTAAATGGCTGCATCAACACAAAATCAGAGCACAAGTTCATTCATTCACTAATAATCAACGGCATAATAAATTCTGTTCCTTAATGATAGCTTTTGAAACGTCTCCCAGTTTTTTGTGATGCATAATATTGTTTTTAACTTGTTTTTTTTGTGATGTATAATGTTGTTTTTAACTTCCTTTGCATCTGTTATATTTTTAATAAGGCCTTGGAAGCTGCACTTCTCTCCATATTGGTGGATTTGAGCAACAGATAAGCCCTGCAAATACATTAATTAAAATTTATTTGGTCATGCAAATAACAACCTGGCATCTTTTTTCATTCCATTATGGATACAAACAGAGAAATGGTTTCTCAGTTAATATATTTGTGATAATTAATATCTAAGGTCAAAGGATACTATTTCTATTATAGGTATCCTCGATTTACAAGTTTATTTAGGGACTGTTCGAAATTACGACAGCACTGAAAAAGTGACTTATTACCGTTTTTCACACTGGTCATGTGATCAAAATTCAGATGCTTGGCAATTGACCCCATATTTATGATGGTTGCAGTGTCCTGGGGTTGTGTGATCCTCTTTTGTGAACTTCTGTCAAACAAAGTCAGTGAGGAAGCCAGATTTACTTAACAACCATGTTACTATCTTAACAACTGCAGTAATTCACTTAATTCCTGTGGCAAGAAAGATTATAAAATTGACAAAATTCACTGAACACTGCCTCACTTAGCAACAGAGGTTTTGGACTCAATTGTGGTCTTAAAATGAGGACTACCTATAATCATATCCATCATCATTTTTTAAAATGATGTGCCTGAATCACAATCACATGACTTCAGGGACGCTGCAAGACCACAACTTCAAGGACAGCCATAAATCTCCTTATTCAGAGGTGCCATAACTTTGGTTGTTGAACAAATAGTCATTAACTGAGGATTGCCCTGTATTGTGAAGTTATCCTCTAAGTTTTAAAAGTACTTTTAAGTTGGTCACTGGAAAAGGTCTGAAGAAGAAATAAAGAAGAAGTTGGTAGTTTTACAAATTGATAAACAAACAACAAATTTGTGGGCACATGTGCATGATATTTTAAACAACTAGTAGATTAATGTGAATGTGTTAATGAACCAGAATAGTTAAAGTTGTGTTGTCAAAATGATTCTATTGAAGACACATCAGTAGAATATTTGCAGCTAATACTAGAGCTTCATAATCATACAAATATGTGTTTACAATGTGACATTTACCTAAATATCTTGCAGATATTTTAACAGAGTTCAAATCATCACTTAAACAGTAGCAGTAAATCATGTATACTGATGTAGAATATAGATTCTATGGAGATTCTCAGTCATCCAGGTCATGGGTGTCCCAAAGGTGCTTTTTCCAAAAGTCAATTGGACTTTCTTTGTTTTTCCTTGAAGATGTTTTGCTTCTCATTCAAGAAGCTTCTCCAGTTCAGAAGTCAGAACTGAAGAAGCTTCTTGGATGAAAAGCAAAATGTCTTCAAGGAAAAACAAAGGATGTCCAGTTGACTTTTGGAAAAAGCACCTTTGGGTAGAATACAGATGTTTGTATGGAGGACACCTACACTGTGCAGATATGTACTATTCTGGTGTAGCATCACTATTATAACATTAAGTGTCTAGTGAATCAAACTCTTGACGGTGCTATTGGTATGGTATGCAGAATCCATCTTCCTTTATGCTCTGATAGCAGAGAGGGGTTGCATTATATCATGCTTCCACATATGGGGTTTTACATCACTTTCTCCCCCCCTATGGAAAGTATATGGGGGTTCTCCATCTGCTCATACAATATATCCTGTGTGGTGTTATCAGGTATAGTGATCATCAGGAGGAACCCCATTATGTTAAAAAAAATTGTAAGCCCCTGCATAAATCATTTGAACCAATACAGTGTAACTATTTCTATTGTCCTACCTTCCCTTTTATGGAATATCATGAGCCTCTGTGGTGCAGTGGTTAGAGTGCAGTACTGCAAGCTACTTCTGCAGCCAGCTGCCTACAATTTGGCAGTTCAAATCCCACCAGGCTCAAGGTTGACTCAGCCTTCCATCCTTCCAAGGTGGGTAAAATGAGGACCCAAATTGTTAGGGACAATATGCTGACTCTGTAAACCGCTTAGAGAGGGCTGTAAAGCACTATAAAGCGAGGGGTGGGATCCGACTGGTGTAACTACTGGTTTGGTGATTTATGTTTTGCACGCGCTTCACGTGCACGTGCACCTGACACATGTAAAACATCATCAGCTGTGCTGCCCAGGCAGCTAAGCAGCGCTGCGCGTGGGTCCGCAGCGTTTGAAAAAGCACTATTTTCCTGCTTTTTCAACCTCAGCTGTGCCGCGCAAAGCAGCTGAGGTTGAAAAAGCAGGAAATAAAGGACAGGTAAGAGCCCAGGTGGGCAGGTGGGTCAAAACAGCAGCAGACACAGAACCAGTTCTATGTCTGCTGCTCTTCAGAACTCCCGGTTCTACAGAGCCAGACAGAACTGGTAGAATCCCACCCCTTTATAAAGCGGAATATAAGTTTAGACTTAGGTGCTATTGCTATTATAATAGCACTTAGGTGCTATTGCTATTGCTATTTTGAGAGGAAAAGGAAAAAGAAACCCAAACTGTGATATTTCCTATTAGAGTAGAAAGGTTTAATAATAATGATATAGAAAATTTCAACTCAGGAAACTTTTATTACGGAATGAAACTACTTAAAAATTGGCACTTTATTTTTTGTCTTAATAGACTAAAGGACACACTCGGTTATGGACTGGGGATCTCTACAAGCCATCTTGGGAGGTGTAAACAAGCACTCCACCAGCATTGGGAAAATCTGGCTCACTGTCCTATTTATTTTCCGTGTCATGATTCTGGTAGTTGCAGCAGAAAAGGTCTGGGGGGATGAACAGAAAGATTTCTCTTGTAATACCGAACAACCTGGATGTAAAAATGTCTGCTATGATGAGCATTTCCCAATTTCTCACATTAGACTTTGGGCTCTCCAACTTATCTTTGTCTCTACTCCTGCTCTGTTGGTGGCCATGCACGTGGCATACAGAAAGCACAAGAAAAAACAGGAATGCAGACACAAGAAGATTGACATCGAAGATCTCAAAACACAAAAGTTTCATATTGAGGGTCCCCTGTGGTGGACATACACTAGTAGCATTTTTTTCCGAATTATCTTTGAGGTAGCTTTCATATATATATTTTACTACATATACAGAGGATACCAAATGCCTCGGTTAGTGAAATGTACTGAGCTTCCTTGCCCAAATACAGTTGACTGTTTTATTTCCCGACCCACTGAAAAAACTGTATTTACTGTTTTCATGCTTGCAGTTTCGGGCATATGTATGTTTTTAAATGTGCTTGAATTATCTTATTTAGTGATAAAGTTTTGCACGAAGAAGTCAAGAAATGTAAATTCAGTGCCTAATCATTAGATGTGTAAATTATTGATATTTTATTTTGTATGAATTGTGAACATTAGTCAACAATACCTCCAGTCATCATGAAAACTGTATGGAACCTTATTTTAATAGCCATAATTATATCGTTGGAAGAAAAGAAAAGCCAAATTTTGCTACTGAAATTATAACAAGAATGATACTTATAAACAGCTAATTTGTTTTTAATAACTAGATAACATTCTAAATGCTTTAAAATTAATTGGCTGATATCCATCTTCTAAATTTCATTATTTAGTACATTCCCACATTCCTCAAACACATGTATATGTGTCAGGATCTTCCAATATTAAATTTATACAAAAGGCTTGGATTTGTTATGTTGGCTGATTTATTGGATTGTGAGAATATACTTCAGGACTTTTGATATAATTTATAGTTCTTGTTATACATATTGTTTGTTTAACTGTAAAGAGTATGAATTGCTGTTTCATAACCACTGCTCCAGTTATTTCACTTATAATAATCATATTTTTATTATATTGTTTACTCATAACTAAATTATATTTCTCATACCTGGACATTTGTTGTTGGACATTTGTTGTACTGGAAGAGTTAAATAATATGATGTAACCTATAATACTATGCTTAATAAATAAAAAATGTTCCAATTAAACTGTGAAATAGTACTGGTAGTTGTTTGAAATGTATAAAAGCAGCACTGATTCGGTAAACATTTTAATACCATGCAGAAGTGCTTATTTGCACAATGAGACAAAGGTAACCTAGTGAAATAGCCTGGCTTTAAGACAATAAGTATACACTTTGTATATAAAAACTATAATAGAAATTCCATTTGCATAGTATACAGAGCTAGACTAGTATACCTGGAACAATTTTGGTTCAAAAGTAGAAATAAATTAATGAAAATATCAGACCAGACTCTCAAGTGATCCATTAGAGGTGTCAAAGAACAGGAAAACTAGTAACATTCAGAAGGAATAAAATTTTGAGCTTAATAGTTTTAATGGACCTTAAGTTACAATAACAGTTGCTCCTGGAATTTCCATCACTAAATAATGTGGTCCCCTATCCCGTTTATGCCGGAGGCACATGTTAAAAGTACTTCCAGGTTGAAGAGATTAGCTGGTGGGTATCACCATTGCCCAGGGGACGCCCTTGGGGTCTCTTTTCATATCCTTGTCAAGGAGCTGGAGCAAGTGATGGGAGTTCACCCTGCCACACAGCAGCACTCAGGTCTCAAACATGAACTTGCTAACTTCCAACCCAGTATCCTAACTAAGTGAGCCCCCATGCTCCAAGTAATGTGATTTTAGAGTGCAATGACAAATGACTGCATTGCTTAGCAATGGCATTTCCAGCAGTCCTGTTGCTGTCATTAAGCGAGGAACATGAGTCATTAAGCAAGGATTTCCAACAACTTCTTGCCTGCTTCCATCAAACAAAATCAATGAGGAAGCAAATGCCAGGTGACTCACAAGGAGAAGGGTGGACATGTAAATGGCTGTGTGTCAGGGCCAAGCCCAAAGGCAATGCAGCAAAATCCAATCAAGTCCAATCCTTTATTTGGACAGAATCTTGCCAAACTAAAGCTATCATGGACCTAATGGACTAACTAAACCTAATGGACAGAATCTTCCTAAACTAAAGCTATGACCTTCTAACATAACTGGATATTTATTGAGAGATTCTTAGCATTACCCAGTATCTTAATCTCTCTGGGAAAGCTCTATGTTGCCAAAACTTTTATCTACTGATTCTCCAGGTGCACATTTCATATTGCTGCAGTGCGAGTGTGGTCATGCAAGTAGTGAGTCCTCCAGAGGGCAGGAGGAGACGTGGGAAAGTAGAGGGAATGACTTACTGGAGAGACTTGCAACCTTTTCTTCCCGTTTTCCTGTTGACTTTCCATGCAGGAAGCCAGCAGGGAAGATTGCAAATTGCAATTCCATGACTGGATTATTGCAACCATCATAAATGAGAGGTGATTGCTAAGGACCCAGATCATAACCACATAACTGGGGTGGGTGGGTGCTGGAATGCCCAGATCTTTGAGGAACACTCAGAAGTACCACTTGATTAGCATTATTGTAACTTCACATAATTCCTGAACAATGGTCATTAACTGAGGATTACTTAAATAGCTAATTTAAATAGTTTTTTATTGCTATTTATGCAATATTCTTCCTTTGTTCATTCATCAGTTGATCAGCCAGTCAAATAACTGGGAAACGGGGACATAGTTACTTTTCATTTTTTCCTAGTAAATACGAGAAAAAAGACTATTTTTTAAACCTTTTCCCTCCAATGCTGCTAGGCAAGGGAAGACTTGTTGCTTTCCCTTAATTTCCAGCAGCCCTTCCCAAGATCTTTTGGTGGGTGGAGGCAAAAGAAGAGGAATGAGTATGAATGATATCTAACAGTTTGCTGCACAGTGGTGTTTAAGTTTGTGAATCTTTTGAATAGTCAATATTTTTTGCATAAATATGACCTAAAATGTGATCTGTTCTCATTCACCTAAAATCCTTGGGGTTAACAAAGCTACACATCCACAGTTAATATTTGCATAGTTTTCCTTTGCAATAAGAAATCTGTTAATTGCAAATATTCCACAGGTTTTAATGGGTGTGTGATCACAGCCCTGATATGAAAGTTACTATGGTATTTAACGTGTCCAGACTTAGGGCAGTTGAACATTGTTTTAAAATGATTGCCTTGGGTGAATACAAGTATCTTCATAACTTCTGAAATTAACGTCTCAAACTTGCTTTAATAAATATTCCAGAATCAGTTCAACAGAATAGAATATTATGAGCAAGAAATTACCCAATGAAGATATTTGTAGCTTAGGGTTCAAATGTGGGAACTTTGGTGCTCTGTGAGCTTGCTTGTTTACTTGCAGATGTTTTATCACCCAAACTAGGTAACACCATCAGTACTAGTGAAACTAGCACTAATGATGTTACTAGTTTGGGTAATGAAACACCTGCAAGAAAACAAGCATCAGAAAACACTAAGGACTCCTTATTAGCTGTATGATTGTTGAAAGAGCCTTGGTGGTGCAGGCTGTTAAATGCCTAGCACTTAAGTTCCAGCTGCCTGCAATTAGTGCAGGCTGGAATCCCACCAGGCTCAAGGTTGACTCAGCCTTCCATCCTCTCGGGGTAGGTAAATTGAGGACCCAAGATTGTTGGGGGCAATAAGCTGACTTTGCAAAAATGCCGCTTAGTAATAAGCAGGCATATACAATGGAATGAAGGCTATTGCTGAGTGCATTGGGTTGTATCCCCAAAATTGTAAGCTGCCCTGAGTCTTTGGAGAAGGGCGGCATATAAATGTAATTAAAAAAAAAATCTCTTTTGAAATTTAATATCAAGAATTTCAGGAGAGAATGTTACAGGGGTTGAGATGCCACCACAGATACCCTATTCCCCTTTTGCTATTTTCCTAATCTCCAATTGCAATTTAAGGCAGCTTAATCTAAGGTATTCGGGAAAGTACAATCCTTTCAGGTATTTATTTAAATGCTACATTTCTGCCCTGGCACATGCCCAAATAGTCACACACTACTCCAATCTGCTAATTGTCCTAAATCAGAAGATGGAATCATGTCAGAAAAGAAAATGGAACCCAATAAAGATCAATATTTGCAAGTCATACTGTACACTTGAACACGTCACATCAACTTTATTGGTCACTTCATTGTAAAGTTTAGAAACTGCATGGTTCTTCACAGACCTGCCTATGATATACAAAATAGTGGCTCAAAGAGAGGCAAGTGATCTAGTTGTAACATCATCTCATTGATCTCTAGTGTAGATTTGGCAGATCTGGTTGGCTACATGGGTATCCCCATCCTACCTCACTGCTCCGTGTGTTTCAAAGCTGCACACTCAGTGGAAGAGGACATCCATCCCAGATCTTCCATTAAGGTTATATTATAGCTGCACTCCCTGCTAGAATCTCTAAACAAGCTCAAGGTCCAAGTCACCAAAATATAACCACAATCATTCTTTGACATACAGTATATCATGAGACGTGGTGGCTCAGTGGCAAAGACGCTGAGTTTGTTGATCAGAAAGGTCGGCAGTTCGAATCCCTAGCACTGCGTAATGGAGTGAGCTCCTGTTACTTGTCCCAGCTTCTGCCAACCTAGCAGTTTGAAAAAATGTAAAAATGCAAATAGAAAAGTAGGGACCACTTTGGTGGGAAGGTAACAGCGTTCCTTGCACCTTCGGCATGTAGTCATGCTGGTCACATGATCACGGAAAGTCTTCAGACAGCGCTGGCTCTTCAGCTTTGAAATGGTGATGAGCACCTCCCCCTAGAGCCGGAAACGACTAGCATGTATGTGTGAGGGGAACTTTTACCTATATATATAATAGAGGTGGTTCATAACAACAATTTGTTTAGTGATTGCGTAAACTTACAATGGGACTGAAAAAAAGTGACTCAGTTCTTGCTACTTATGACCATTGCAATGTCCCTACGATCATGTGATCACTATTTGCAGTGCTCCCTTCTGGCTTCCACCAAGCAGTCAATGGGGAACACAACAGAAGGTTGTAAGTTGCAGTGTCACTTAACCACTGGGTGATTCGCTTAATGGACTCAAGTGCAACTGTGCCCTCATAGGTTGACATGGTCACATAATATTTCACTTAAAGACCACTTTGCCTAGTGACTGGATTCCCAGTCCAATTACAGTTGTTAAATGAGGACTACTTATATTTCTATTGGCATCAGTCTAACACAAGGATGGCAATCTTTTGGATCTGATAGCTTTCAAGTTTTGCATGTGAAAGGAAAAAGCTAGAATTCCCGAAACAGAAATAGAAAAAGAATGCTACTTAAGATTTAGCAACATTAAAAAAAAAGATTTATTTTACCTCTTAAGTGTGACCAGTCAGATATTTCTGAGATCCAGAAGATGGAATGAAAATATTAGAAGACTAGGCTATATTTACTTATTGCCATCACTGGTATGCTTGTGTATACTGGTATGCTTGTGTATATCTATGTATACAAATAGATAGTCTTCATTTAGCAACCATAATTGGTCGTTAAGTAAGCTAAGTGAAATAATGACTGTATCTGTGCTTATGATCTTATTTCAGCTTATCTTTTCTTTAGAACCATGGTTAGAATGCATTGTATTCATTGTATATTGTAAGTTAATTCTGCTTCCTGCCAGCAATTTAATTTTGACCAGCTCAGCTTCCATCCTTCCGAGGTCAATAAAATGAGGACCCAGATTGTTGGGAGCAATATGCTGACTCTGTAAACAGAGAGGGCTGTAAAGCACTGTGAAATGTAACTCTTAAGTGCCATTGCTGATATTGCTATTGCTTTACAGAAATGCAAAGGTCATAAATGTGAGGTCACAAAGTTCCTTTTGCATCACTGTTGTAACTGTGGTTGCTAAATGACAACACACCCGAACATACACACCTATAGAAGGCAGTGAGGGGTAATGGTTAAAGTGCTGAATTAGGCACAGGGAGATCAGATACCCTTTAAAATGTTTTTGTCACTTCCTTTTCTCTCATTTTAATGGTGAACATTACAGAATTTAATCTATCAAAATTTAACAATGCAATTTTTGCTACCAAACTTCGGTAGTCAAGAGTACCATGGATAATGAGGGATTTTAATAAAAAGTTCATTTTTTTCTTATTGCACCCTGCACAGTGTAATTTCCTCTCTCTTTTTGTTCCTTGAGGTTAGAAATCAAGTAATCAGGAATACATGGGGGGGAAATCAAAATAGCTTTTTGCATTGCATTTTAACTCACAAAAATGCTGCCTAGTAGTCTTGCAATGATTGAATAAAAATAAAAATAAAATGGTTGAACTTCCCCCACTGTTTGTCCTCTTTAAGAAGTCTCTGTTAATGGCTTTTGATCATAAACAAGGAAGCAATATTTTAAGGACATATGAGGATGAGGGTTTGGGCCCTTGGAAGGTTAAGCATGTGGCTATAAGAAACACCATCTTGCCTTAAACTCTTGACCTGAGAAAAGAGCGTACAAGCAAGAGAGACATTGCAAGATTATTCACCTTAGTTAACAGAAATTTATGATCAATACTCCTGCAAGTAGAAACTTTAAGTACTTGGATACATGCAAATCTTTTTGTCCTTTAGGTTATCATCCTGATTGAGTAATTGAAGAAAGTACCTTCAAAATGCCCAGCTTTATAGCATGTGGATAATCTGCCTTTAATCCTCCAAAATCTTCACCTTAAATATGATCAGCAGGTTATCATATTATACTGTAGCTCTTTGTTTCAGAAGTCTCTACCTCTTTTTAATTTTGCAAGGAAGTTTTTGTAATATTTAACCTACAGGTTAAACCTAATCAGGTTATGATCAGGAAGTGTTTTCTCATGTTGCTTAATTGGTTTGATGCAATTTCCAAAAATTCAAAATGCTATTCTCAGTAATTGTACTTGAAGAGATCTTCATTTAATGGGACTGAACCAATCATTCATCTTTAATAGCTGTTTTTCAACTCTTTTTTAAAAAATCTTTTTTAAAAATGCAGTTTAAAATCTAGATTAAAATAAAAAAATAATATGATTATTAATATCCTAATTCTGGAAACTCATTAGAAAAGCACTCCCTCCCACCAAAAAATGCAATCTGGATGATCAGATAAAAATGCATATTTATCCCTGAAAAAAGATGAATGAGGGCTAATGTGATACAGGTAGTTCTCGATTTACAACCATAACTAGGGCCAGAATTGGATTACTAAGCCAGGCAGTTGTTAAATGAGTCATGCCTGATTTTATGACCTTTGCTATGGTGTTAAGTGAATTGCTGCAATTGTTATGTGGATCAGTAAGCGAACCCAACTTCTTCTATTGACCTTACTTGTTAGAAGCCATTTGGGAAACTCATAAATGGCAATCACATGACCCCAAGATGCTGCAAACATAATAAATATATCCTGGTTGCCAAGCGCCTGAATTTTAATTACGTTCAACAGTTATAAATTGAGGACTCCCTGTAGTACTAATTGATAGTTATATTAGTTATCAACTCATCATACTAATTTTGGATTTGAGTCAAGGTTGACTCACCCTTCAATCTTTCTGAGGTTGATGAAGATCCAGATTGTTGGGGACAATATGCTGACTCTGTAAACTGCTTAGAGAGGGCTGTGAAGAGGTATATAAGTCTAAGTGCTATTGCTATTTCTCTGAATATGATTTTCCCCCCTATGCTATTGCTATTTGGATTTTGGAATTAGGGTGGATAGTAAATACTATAAATGGATGGATGAAATATGAAGCTCTTATCTCTTCTTTATTGTTCTAGAAATGCAGGGCATGGAATTATAGTCTTAAATTAGCAAAAGGCACTTTTTGAGGTAGCCAATTATAGATGGAGTTTCTTACTTTCATACAGTAATGTATTTAGAGAAAGGCTGTGGGGATTATGACTACAGATTTGGACTGCAAAAATCCAGATATCTCTAACATTTTGCTGCCATCTCCTGGTCATAGGGATTTTTGTAAATCAGATCTTTTAAATTATTCTATCATTTAAGTTCAGTCTTCTGTTACCAGAGAGAAGGGAATTTTCCAATTTTTCAAAGCAAAATCTTAATGAATCAAATTACAATACTGCCATCTACTGTTTACCAGCACAATATCCAAATCAATGATTTATGAAAAGCTAGAAAGTAGACATTATTAAACACCTAAGGTTTCTACAAAATCAGAAAGTAAAGGATTGTGCCATATAGCAAAAACTTTCTCATTTGTTATTATACCTGTAGTCTCAATGCCCAAATCCTGAATACACACATGCACACACACAAGCTACTATCTTAACAACCAAGAAGAAATTTTAAAGATCAGGTTTTTGATGTCCTAAAGCTCTAAAAATTTTCAAATTTGTCCTTTGCAAAGAGAAAAGCAGGGGGTGATGATTCTTTTGTAAGCTGTACAACACTCTATAATCAGTGCTTTTCCACTGTCAGCTATCAAAGCAAAAAAAATGAATGCACCCCTGCATTTAAAAATATTAAGTTTTAAGCTTTAAGTTGCATGAGATGCCTTAAAGTGGAGCTTCTACCGAAGTATTTTGTAAATTGTAGGCTCTGAATCTGCCTTTACATCTATCTCAGGGGTGTCAAACTTGAGTTCATTGAGGGTCACATCAAGATTGTGTTTGACAAGAAACAAGAGCAGAAGATAGAGAAATATGGGAACTATATAATGAAGAAAGAAATTCGTTTACATAGAGATAATGGCTAATGTATTAAGAAGGGGGGTTCTGCATGGAGAAGAGGGGTAATAAGAATATATTGCAATTATAAAAACAGAATAATAGAGGGGGGATGGTACTGGCAACTTCTACTAGATGAAGGTACACTTTTACTTTTTACTTACAAAGAAAGGTGAATGTTGATTAGATAAATTGAATTAATTGAAATGATTTTTGAAGATGTTTAAAAATGAGATTTAATGTCAGTAACCAAGGTTAGCTATTTTTTACTATTATTTTGAAATTATAAATAAATTTTAAATTGGGGGAATATGTGTTGCAGAACCCGATTGAAAAGATATATAATGTTATGTAGCTTTTCTTTTCTTCTTTTCTTTTATTCTACCTTTTCTTTCAAAGGGGACGATTATTACTATGTTAACCATGGAGGTGACACTTTCAAAATAGTAAATGGGGGGGTAAGCCTTGGTTTTTTTTTATTCTTCTCTGTATTAAAGCTTGTATTGAGTTAGAACGAATTGAGTTGGAAAGAATATGTGATGAAAGAGCAAATCTGACTGATAAAAGAAATATGTAAATGATAAAAGAGCATTAACAAAGTGAAGATAGATATGGATAAATTTTATTTTTTATATAGTGGGCAAACACATTGTCATTTTTAAAAGAAATATAAATGTTTAAGAATTATTTTTAATAATTTGAAATGAAATGGGGGGTTATACAGATTGAGATTAATATTGGAGACTAGGATTAATTTGTTTGGCCCTTTGTTTGCAAAAAAATGGAACGGAAGTAAAAATGGGATAAAATAGGAAGTTAAATGTTAAAATCGAATATATAACTATCGTCATATTTGCATGTAAAAGTGATAACCCTGCTGTCTACTGAAAAGAGCCTTATTTGAATTGTTAAAAATTGAATAAAACTTGTTTAAAAAAAAGGTTGTGTTTGACCTCGGAGGGTTGAGAGGTGGCATGGGGCATGGCCAGGTGTGTGTGTGGCCATGGCCAGGGTGCACATGACCACGGTGAGCATGACACGGGACTCGTGTCAGGGCACCTGTGGTGGCCAAGTGTTAAGGCAGGACTTCCCTGATACCATCCCTCACTCTCATTATAATTGCCTTCCTTCCTTTTTCTTTCCTCTTCATTCTTTCTTCTTCCTTCCCTTATTTTTCCTTCCTTGCTCTCTTCCCCTCTTTTCCTCTCTCCTTTCCTGTCCCTTCTTGCATGCTCAAATGCAAAAGGGGAAATGTTTCTCCTTTTGTTTTGTTTTGCTAGCCCTCTGCCAGCGAAAAGAGGCTTGTATCCCCACGTCCTGTTTTCACCCCGCTCAAGCTCCGTTTTCGCTGGCAGAGGCACCGTGGGATGGTCCTTTGCTTTTTCCAGGCCGGCCCCATGGGCCAAATCTAAGCACCCTGTGGGCTGAATCCAGACCGCGGGCCTTGACGCCCCGATCTATTTGCATCATGACAGACCATGATTAAAAACTATTAAGGAACTGCAGATGCAGGTAGAAAATGGTGCCTTGTGAATATTTGCATGCCATGCAAAGGCAGCCATAGCATTATTAGTACAACCCTAAGCATCTACAAATGTTTATGAACCTTCTGAGCCACCGTGACGCAGTAATGTAGGCTACTTCTGCTGACTGCCGGTTGACTGCAATTTGGTAGTTCGAATCTCACCAGGCTCAAGGTTGACTCAGCCTTCCATCCTTCTGAGGTGGGTAAAATGAGGACCCAGATTGTTGGGGGCAAGAGGCTGACTCTGTAAAACCACTTAGAGAGGGCTGTAAAGCACTGTGAAGCGGTATATAAGTCTAAGTGCTATTGCTATTCTTGGTCCATTTCATCTAAAAAACCCAGAACAACTAGAAAGAACAGCCAATGTTGATGATGAACGTTTTATGGCTCTTGAAAGTTTTGAAAGTATTAAGTGCTTGGTTTTGTGACCATTATTAAGCTGCTGAGTCTTCTTTTGAGGAGGAGCAAATTAAATTTTATTTTTTAAAAAAAATTAGACAGTAAAACTGGAATAAACAAACAAAATTTTAAGAAACTGAGTGGAAAAAGACAGCATAGCATTAAATAAACAAATACAATTATATACAGAAAGTTAACTACACATCAGCAGCAAATTCTGATCATTTTTACTGCAAAGAACAACTTTCCCATCAAAGAGATGTGCCAGGCAATACTCAGCTTGATGCACACACATTGCATTTTTGATAACCTAAGACACCACTGCCTTTCATGAGACTTATTCATACTGTGCCCATTTATCGCAGTTATCCTAACCATGGAGCACTACTGCAGTGTATACATTGTGCTAAGCCAAAACCAAGAAACCCCCATTATGGATTATCGTGCTATTGTGAATCAATAAATTATTCTGTATCGGGACTAACCATGGCTATTAAAAACTAGATTTTTCTAAGTTTGTAACTAGTCTAAAATTATGAGTTAACAAACTTTCTTTTTCAATCAGATTTACATCATCTGCCATGGTTAAAGCCAAGTGAGGGTGACAGGGAAGATCATGGCTATGAGATCAGAAGCATTACTTTTGTTGCTGATTAAACTTACATGTTTCATTTTAGTGGGATTCACACCTTGTAAACTGACAGTTTTTTTCTCTTAAAAATGTAGTTCATAACTAAAGTACAGTTGTTGTTAAGGGTCTATTAATATAGCTATATTTCATTGGAAGAAATACATTTTGTCTGTAGTTACATAATAAAGTTTTACATCTTGTTTTACATCCACACACAAATGGAGCTCTTTAAACAAGGTTATAGGATTATTGTGCATGTAAACTCAAAACAGCTGCCATTTGGTTATTCTCATAAATACAATAGGATAACTTTAAAGGAGAGCATCTGGTTTATCCTGATTCAAGGCAGTAACATGTGAAGCCTGTAATCTAGATTAAAGAGTCATATGTGGCAGGGATTAAAATGGGATTGTACACATGCTTGGTAGTTATTGGTAACCATGCATGTTGCACTATACAGTGAAAACCTGCAAACATGTTTATTTCTCAAAACATACACCCAGAACCGCAACTAAAGGAGAATTGAACAGAGATTGATTAAAATCCCTCCATTAAAAAATAAATTTAAGACACATCTGAGCCTCTTGTCTAAAAGTAAAAAAAGAAGTCCCTGAGCTCCAAGTTAAGATCATCTGTACATGTTTGAACCTTTTCTTTTTGTTTAGCATCGTATCAAAATAGTTTGAGTTTTGGCCTGAATACCCTTCAAAAGCTTGAGGATTGTTATTGCTATCTAAAGAAAATGAGATCAAAATCTAGATCACTGTTTCTCAACCTTGACAACTTTAAGATGTGTGGTCTTCCAACATGGCTGGATGAGGAATGCTGGGAGTTAAAGTCCACACAAATTAAAGGGTTGAAAAACACTGGTCTAAGATTGATCGTTGCTGATTAAGGAAGCATATTTTGCTTGATTCCAAACCAGTGTTTGGAATCAGTCCACCATCAGGATCCATGGATTTTGGGGGGCATGGAAAGCACTAAAAACATTTGATGCTTGAAGGATAAATCTGTACCTCAGTTTTCTGATGGAGGCAAGGAGAGCATTTTCAAGTAATAAAGTTAAATTGTCAGGCCTTTCCCACCTCCCAGTTGTGTGGGTGGAAGGGTGAATTGCAATATTATACCATTATATTAACTGTTCAGCCTGTAGTTTTTCTTCTTTTAGTAATTAATTTGATGTAATAAAATACTGCAATAGAAAATAATACATGTTAGCTGTTTTTCTATGAGTGCATTGAATTGATACTAAAGAAACATAACTTTTAATGCCTACTGTAAAAATGGAATAATGGTAATAAAAGAACTGCAGGGAAATAAGATAAACAGCACATTTCTAGTATGGATCTTAACAAGCACATTTTTTCAATATATAATCTTGAAGATTATTTTAGCATGCTATTATCAATACAGCTAACATTTAAGTCTCCATGCAGAGTAAAAACATAGGGTTATGTGCTTTTTGACTTAACGTTGTTCAGCTATGATTTTGTGTTGAACGCCCTGACTGATCCTTAAAGTCCCCGCATAGATACTAGATTTTGATTTCCACAATAGCTTCAAAAGACTCCTCTCCATATTTAGCTTATTCTGGTTTGAATTAGGTTGCTTTCTCTCGAACATTGCATGCTTTTGGAATAAAATGGCATTTTGAAATGACAAATGGCTATCAACTTCATTTTTGTTAGCACAGTCTTAAAATTGAAAACACACACATACACACACACAAAAATAAGCATGTGATATGTTGCTTTAAAATCTGTACCACAAATCAATTAATTTTTTAAAGTACTACAATTTTGTGGCAAAAGCATTTGCATTAATAATAAAATGCTCAATTGTGGTGCCCCTCCCCACTTCCAAATGTCACTACTAATTCTGGATGAGCAGTCATTATATGCAGAGTATGCATTCTATCACAATATTCTGGTTGAAATGAATGTTAATTCCTACCTGCCAAATTCACTCCAAGAATCTAGTGTGTTTGAGACTATATAAATCTGCCTCAGATTGGTCCACTGTTTATTAAATGATGGACATCAGCAAGATACTTGTTCAAGAATCATCTTTAATGTGAAACTATTAGCATGCTAAGTATTTCTGCACTGCACTGAAGAAAACATATATCCAATAGTACATAACCTAAAAATGGGGCCAAGCAACAAGCAAATACAATTGTATAATTCGTATATGCAAGTATAGGATTATACCAGAGGCACCAAAGAAGGATATCAGTATCCCAAATCAGGATGGCTCCCCTTCCTCTAATAAAAGGGCAAGACTTTGGTTGCCATCATCATCTGGACTGTTTTGACTCTCATACTCTACTGGTTATGTGCTGGGACCCCAACCCTTCCCTTTCCATTGGTGCCTGAAAAACCAATCCTTCAAACTCCGGGAATTCTCCACAATTGGACTCCACAGAGTCACAGAGAAGTAATGAGAACTGCTGTGCATCTCCCTTTCTCTTTGTGCAAGGCAATTCTGGGTGACTACTTACAAAAGGCAAAAAAATGCAGCTGCATCATTTGTGCTGAACTTGTCAGAATTCGGCAGCAGCCATTCTATAGCTCACATCTGCACAAGAAATATTCCATGAAGGGGAGCAATGATTGTAGACAGTGAAGAGAAATGAATGTATAAGTACAGGCAACAAAATAAGGATTTAATCTACAGAATTGCAGGTATTTTTAATGCTGTAATCTGCTAATGAAGATACAGCAATTTTCAGCAGTGGATGTCAAATTATAGAATTTTGTCCCCCAAAGAGCTTTCTCGACACCTACTTATCTTTTTGATGCTAATCCTGTTTTATTTCTTCCAATTAAAATTATTACGTTATATTGCTGTTAAGGTTTATCTGGCTGCTATACACTATTTATTTTTGTTGCATTTGTTTTATTTATATTTGGATATGCCTTCCTGTGAATATACTGAAGAAAAGCATAAAGAATATTAACAACATAAGATAGATGTATATTTTGAATTTAAGTAAAGTTTCAAACAAAATTTTTCAGTATGCATCCTATCCAAGGGCAAAATCCAAATGGATACATTTTTCCCTCTTGTGCTCTTTATGTAAAATACACTGTATTTGTAAGTTCAAATTCAGAGAGTCACAAGGAAAGATACTAAGATTTTTTTTTTAATAAGAGCAACCCAGAAAAGTAATTTTCACCAGCATTGATTCACATTACAGTACATCAATATTAACAGCATTCTCTTTTTTTTTCACCTATTTTTGGTACATAAGATGGAACCTTTCTAGATAACCTCATAAGGCATCAGTAACTAAGAGTAAAAAACCTATTAGTTTACAATTTATTTAAAAAATTCGGAAATACACAGCAAGTCCTAAACTTTAGTAGTGCTATCCATACACAACTACCTGATTTCAGATCCCAGTTAAAAGCCCCAACTCTTTCAAGGAAGCTCTGCAACAGTGATGTTGTGCAATATGGATGTTGCTTACTATGACACCCTCCCCACCCCACCCCACCCTGAATATTACACATGGCACATTCTCATTCAAATTTTGCAATGTAAAAAGTTACAAACATATCTAACCAAATAAATAATAATTAAAAATGAATGAGTTTGTTAAGAATCCTAAAACCACTATGCAGAATAATGGCCGTTTTCTCTCACAGATTATATACATGGTAATACCCAGCAAAGGGTACACTGCTACAAAACATGTTAAACAAAGAGTAAACTTGAAATGTTTTTTTTCCATAATAAAAATCTAGCAGCTTGACTAGCTAATGCTGTTGTGTTTCCTTGAATTTGGGAATTGTTTAATCTATGTCTTCATCCAGTTCGTAATTGTCTTTATCATAAATATCTTTTACTAAAAGAACCCGTACAAGCATATTTTCCAAAGTATTGCGGTCCACTGAAGTGGAAGTATACCAAATGGGACTCTCTGAAGATACTGGACAAGCTGGCTGCAAATAGAACACGTCCATTCTCTGAGTGAGATTTGATGGGCTGAAAGGAATAAAACGGGAGCAAAATTAATAAGGGGCACATATTATTTTAAATATATGGTCACTGTATTAACCTCAGTTTAAAGCAGGGGTGTCAAACTCAAGGCCTGCGGGCCAAATCCGGCCCGTGGGGTGCTTCAATCTGGCCTGCGGGGCTGGCCTGCAAATAGCAAAGGAACGGCCCATGGTAGCTCTGGCAGCCAAAACGGGACATTGGGGGAGCCGCACATGGCCCCCTGCACCTCATTTTTGGTCTGGATGGCCTCCTGCCAGCCAAAATGGGGCATGAGGGGCCTCATGCCCCCCCTGGCACCCCATTTTGGCTGGTAGGGTGCTGCAGGAGGCATCCATCCTATCTCCTTCTCCACCACCACCCCCTCGCCGGCCCATGGAGAAGAACTGCAATGCTGATCCGGCCCTCAGTCTTGACACCCCTGGTTTAAAGCATAATATAAAGTAGTTTAAAGCAGAGGAATATTTATTTACCAGACAGCAGCTACTGACTTTTAAATATCAATGAAATTTTCACTTCGTACAGTCTGGATTTCTAAAATACTGCTACTATATAGGTAGTCCTTGCTTCTTCTTCTTCTTCTTAACTTCCTCTTTTACTATTTTGGGTGTTGATAGAGATACAAAGTTCTGTAAATCCTTGCTTAACAACCCTAATTAGAACTGGAATTTCCATTGCTAAGTGATAACATCTTTAGATAACATCTAAGCTTTAAGTATAACATGACCTGACTGCACTGTTAGTGATGACAATTTTGGTAGTCCTGGTTGCAGTCGTTAGGTCAGGATTGTGCCATTGTTAGGCTAGGATCTCATATTTCTTCTGCTCTGCTACGCCTTTGCTTCAACTCCTCTATACGCCTATTTTCCCACATCTCTACCTTTGGCCACCCTGTATTCTGTTGCTCTGTATCCCAACTGGCCTACACCACTCCCAGTTGACCTTCATTGTCTTCTTCCTCCCAGTGCTGATAGTGTGCCTAGAACTGGAACTTTACAAGTCAGCTGCTGGGTCAAAGGAAGCTTTGGGAAGACAATGCAAGGCCAACAGTTTCATCACAAAGGCCAGGAGCACCTTGTGAGCAGCAGGAGGAAGAAGAGGATGATGGTTAATTGGGATGGCAGTTGTACAGAGCAACAGAAGTGCAGGGTAACAGGAATTCATGGTGGAGTACAGGTTAGCAGGATAGTGGAGGGCAGGGTGGCAGACCCAGCAAAGTATGAGGCAGCTGAAAGACTAGAGGTGGGGTGGAGATTGTAGGTGAGAGAGTTCAAGGGCACCCCCAAGTTGTAAATGTGGGCAGCCTACTTGATCACGTGACTACAGGAGCATTACAATGTCTATAGCTTCAAAGACCAGGCCTAAATGCCATTCGATTAGCATTGTTGTTTCTTCAAACAGTTGCTGAAAATGGGTATTAAGTAAGGACTATCTGTATAGATAAATGGTATAGGGCTTTCTGTCTGAGCAGGGGGTTGGACTAGAAGACCTCCAAGATCCCTTCCAACTGTTATTCTGTTGTTTTACTTACAATGTTCTATTACTAAAAACTTCCTATTGTGTCCAGTTCTCCCTATATTGGCTTCTTAGAATTAACGCAAAAGTTGCTGTTCCTATAGTAGCTGGTTTCAGGTGGTCTGTGCCTGAACTGAAATATACTTGCTTGCAAGTATTTTGGACTGTGTTATGGGGACTGAGATGCGTACAAAACAAAAGAGGCACATTTGCTCTGGCAAAAGTGATCCAGTTAAGGAGCAAAGGAAAACCAAGGACATCAACGTCTGAGGAGGCTGGAGGGATGCTGGAACCTCAGTAATGGTGGCTGTTGAGATGAGCATACCAGTCGGATGTGCTGTGCATATCACTGATGGCAGAGGCTGAGGTTGGGGAAGGAAGATGGGCCAAAGGGATATGCTACCTTGGAGGGAGAAGATGCTGGGACAATCAGGGCAGAGGAAAGGGAAGTCTTCCCTTGTATGGGGGAGTTTTAATGCTTATTTTTAGGGTTTTAGATTTTAATTGGGTTTCTTATTTGGATTTAATCTCTTTTTAATTGTATATGTGTATTTCTTTTATTGTACGCTGCCCCGAGTCCTTAGGGAGATGGGGTGGCCTAGAAATCCAATAAATAAATAAATAATAAAGATGCTGGGACAATAGGGAGAACTGTGTTGAGAGCTGCTATAGTTGAGGGGATGATGTACTGCACCCTTACCCTTCTTGCCTAGTCTGGATTTTGTTTTCTCTGGAGGAAATTTGGCCTGTTAAGCATGAAACAGTTGCTAAGCATGAAACAGATAACTAGATAGGTGAATATCTAGGACACTTTATTTAATACAGTATATAAGAATGTTGGGAGATAAGATCATTTAGCAGAATTATCGCTGAATATGAGTGATGTTAAAATTAATATGTAATTTTACATTTCTTTCCTTTGGAGTGTTTCTGAGCGCCCACTGATAAAAATCGTAAAACCCAATGAAAAAAAGGTCCACATGTAGACTCAGACACAATTAAAATCTTTTTAAAAAAAGATACCTCCTAGATAAATAGCATTCAAACATTTTCACAGGACATCTAGAAGGATCTGCGATGTTTTCCATTTGTTCAAATACTGGCTCATCGTCTTCATGCTTCCTTTTTCCAGTAGTAATTTTATCTTCTTTTTAAAAAAGGAAAATAGTACAATATGATTTTTGTCATTTATTTTATTTTAAAAATAGACAAATTATACCACAAAGGGCTGAATTAAATACAAAAACAACAGCTATAATGCTGTGATGTTGCAATCACTGTCTTATCTGAAAGGGAGATTCAGGAATATTTTTTCAGTAATATCTTTTTTTTCCAGTTAAGTATATTTTTTCAGCAACGTCCCTGAAGTAATTTTAACTGTGGCTTTATCAAGGAAAAGATGAAAAACCTAAATCCCAGTTCCTGTTATTTTCTTTCCTGAATGAAGACTCTATCCACACAAGTATTTTATCTTACAGAATAACCTGAGAATCTGATTTTCTACATTTCATTTAAATTTGCTATTTAAACCAAATGTGTTATTCTAATTTATTGGTCTCTGTCCCAAGTTGACACACAATTCTGTTATCTCAGTCCTCAAAAGTTAGTAATTAGTTACTTAGCTTACTTGTTTTTAATTCTTAATACTTAAGGATGGCTTGTTGAACTAATTAATCTATAACCCTGAGCTACAACCACACAATATAGTAAATCAAAACCAAACAAATCACATATGACAAAGTATAATGTGTGAACCCAGTTAATATGAGGACAAGTAGAAGTAAAGTGAATGACATTTAAAGAATAAACAATAAGAGAAAAATAAGATTATCTAATGAAATCAATAACCTTAAGTTGCTATGGCCCAGCTACAGAAAAGGACTGATATTCTACATATAATAGGTTCTGAATTTAATCTCTGGGGTAGAGACTTCCAGTCTGAAAACTGTGGAGAAGGGTAGCCAGAAACACTCTCTCTCTTTCTCTCTGTGTGAGAAAGATCAATACTGAATCACTATTTTGTATTATTTTACTTTATTTCCAGAAGCTATGTAAAATTAGCCCTCTGCTTAAGGTAGAGACTAATGAATAATAGGAAAAACCATATCCAAGTATCACAGAGGCCCCAGTCTCTTTCTATAGTGTCTACTGGCTTTGCAAGCAATGTAGCCAATAACTTTGCCAACAGGACAAAAAGTTGCAATACCTTCATTATCTGTTCCGCACAGAGAGGAAACCTGATATCTAAGACAAGCTTTGCTTTCCTTCGTTAGAGGATTCTTCTTCCAATGTCTATAAACAGTGCCAAAGGAAAGTCTTAAGTGCTGTTCCAC
The DNA here is from genome assembly GCA_009733165.1 of Naja naja. Classification (NCBI taxonomy): domain Eukaryota; kingdom Metazoa; phylum Chordata; class Lepidosauria; order Squamata; family Elapidae; genus Naja; species Naja naja. The sequence goes on from CM019152.1 coordinate 42,050,125, forward strand.
TGTTTTCAGACCAAAATACTTGGTGTTGAAGTAGATTAGTGTATTTAAAAGAGCAGCTGGAGAATGGGATCCCAGCTGTTTAATCTTCCAGAGATAGTCCTCCTCAACTCGAGAAAATATCGAACCTAACAGGTGAAAAAGAAAAGACTTATAAAGACTTATAAAGAAACAGACCTAAGCAAATCCAACATTAAAAAACCTAAGAAAATAAAAAAGAGGTTACATTAATCTGAAAAACATGTGAAATATTTAAGACCAAGTATCTTAGCCCAACAAATCAACTAAAGAATAAACTATGCTTATAAACCCAACATTCTTTACATAGCTTATAACAATTAGTCATGAATTATTCTGGCATGAATTGCTTAAGGAACATAGAGCCAAAGACATAAAATATCAAAACAAGATAAATTACCATCTGGAAGTATGCTGGGCTGCCAGCTTCTGAGTATTTTATTTATTTCCTGCATAAATGTATGATAATTAGTATCCAAAAAGATATTATCTTCTCGATTGCTTCCATTCAGGTACTATAGAAAAAGAGGAATATAAAAGTTAGTATACTCAAACATAAGAAGATTGCCAAACTGTTTTTGATCATTTGCATGCATATAAAAAATAATTGCATAAGAAAGCAACCTTAATTTAACTACTAATTGGCTTGATCTTTGTGAGGGATTTGGGATTCATTCAAGGAAGTAGGGAATGATTTTTACACAACCTCTCATTCTATACCAAGGATCCTGCAACAAGTCAATCTCAAAACACATGATTTGAAGGAGCATTGTTTTAAAACTGGTCAGAATTTTTATGATATAAACTTAAGTAGTGTGCAATGAAAAACTGAAATTCAGGGAGTGCATGACAGGGTAAATATGAGTTCTCCACCCTGTAGAAGAACAGGAGGAGAAAAAGTATATAAGCCTGGGACCTGCTTCTGTTCATTCCAATTGATCTACATGACATTAAACCAGGGGTCCCCAAAGTTGGCAACTTTAAGACTTGTGGACTTCAACTCCCAGAATTCCTCAGTCAGCATAGCATTCTGGGAGTTGAAGTCCACAAGTCTTAAAGTTGCCAAGTTTGCAGACCTCTGCATTAAACCATGGCTTTGTAGAAAGTGTAAATGCAGCTAGTATTTCAACTGATAATTCTGTTCTATCAATCATATTTATTTGAAAAAATATATAGCAACCACATGCAGATTATCTAATATTTAAATTACTCACTTCCTGAATCCCAAGACACAAATAATAGATACTGTCAGGTGCATAGTTTTCTCCATTTGGTCTTCGGACTTCATTTACAAAGTGTGCCAGCCCAAAATTTAGCTCAGTAGAAGTATGTGATATAATATCTTCTTTCAATTTTACTGACTTTGCTGTAGTGGGAAATGTAGGGTATCATGTAATGCTGTCTCTTATTGATAAATAAAGCACCCAGCAGATGAGTACAAAATAAACATATTCAAATATTGCAAACATCACCATAAAAACCTCTTTCAAACATAAGACATATAGCAAGGGCTTTTCACTTAAAATATTGATTTCTATGCTATGCTTAATGCTTAGTGACTTTGCAGTAATTGTCCACATACAATGACCTCGTTTGACTGATCAAATTCTGAAGATGAAGACATAATGTGCCCTTCACAACCCCATTACAAAAACAAAATCTGAATACATATCCAAGCTCTACAGTCTTATCTGCTGGGCATACTGTCTGTATGTTTTAAACTAAAGACTTAAAGGTATGTGAGATACTTACTTGATTTTAATTCATCTAGTACCGACAGATCTTCCTCTAAGTTCCTAGCTTTTACCCAGTGTTTCCATGCATTTACACCATATGCATACTTGAAAGGAAAATTGCACTCTGAGTTCTCAGAGGCATCATCTTGAGAATGGTATTCTGACACAGCTTTTCTCTTTAGTCCCTGCCATCGAAATAGACTTTGTTTATTAACAGTGCTTATTAATACTGAACAATCAATGATACTTTTTCTTTTAAAGAGAGGTGAGATACCAGTAAACCATAGGCACCAACTATGAAACACGCATTGGGAGCAAAGCTTGGGATTCTTAAATTAGTTGTGTTCATGAATGTATGCAAAAAGCCAATGTCTATTTCACATTGTAAATTATGAAATTTGGAAAGACACACAGTATATAAAACAATACCAACAAGCACAAGTCACCTGTCTCATTGCCCCTCAAGATACAATTATTAGACTCCCATCACAAGACACAACCAAAGAAGACACTACTTGTGTTTTCCATTCTAATAACAAATATAGATTATACCTTCTTTTTACTTCGAGGTCTTGGCTGTTCCTCGTATTCTTCTCCAAATACAGGTGGTAGCAAAAATTCATTCTCTGTGTCAAGTTCTTCTGTTGCTGCATATATATATATATATATGAGTGTAACCACCAAGTAAACATTTTGTACATATATTTATAAATGATGAATTATTTATTTTACAATATATTTTATTCAGGATTCAAAGGTACTTTTAACAATTGTAGAAAACAATGAAAGCGAATATTCTAGTTATTTTAATTAATTTTATATCAATTATATCTGACATACACTCCATTTTTACTCTCTTTGTATGGCACACGCACAGACAAATTACTTAAATTATTGGGTCTTTCCATATATAAATGCATAAAACTTCTTTGCAAAAATGTTTCAAGTCAGTTTCCCTAAACTGGTTCCTTCCCAGGTGATGCTGTTCTCAGTCCTCCCCATGGACCTCATTTTGCCAAAACTGTCTGATAGTAACTGTCTGAATTCTTGTAAACTCGAGCTTGTGTCAATAATATCCTAGCCAACTTTGTCTTCTGTAAGTATCTTTTATAATTGTCTTCAAGTTTTCCAAGCACCTCCATTGACTTTTGTATTATGTGCTCAATCACTGAAATTTTAGCTTCATTGCTACTTCTTTCATGGGCAGTCTGTTTTTAACTTCATGGAAGTATTGGTTTGTTTTTCTTGTGATTTAAAGCGTTTTCCTGGCAGGCTTGAGGGTGCTCTGAGTGTTTTTCAGTGTCATCTATCATGGTCTTGGAAGTGTACTTTCTCTGTAGCAGCACCTGCCCTCTGGAATAAGATTCCCCTGGAGATTCAGATGGTCCCCATCTTACTGTGTTTTGAAGGCTTGGAAGACCTGGCTCTTCGCCAGACCTTTGGTGAAGGTGAATGAAGGTCCCTTAAGATTATGTGGTTTAAATTTTCTTTGTTCCCGTATTTGTGCCTTGTGCAGAATCACTAGGAGTTGGACAGCATATAAAATGAATAAATAAATAAAACCAATTTCCGCAGCATTGCAATTGAAAACCATCTATTTGCCTTCATTTAGTCTTTTGACAATTTAGCTTTTAGAGTATTATATAACAGCTAGCAGCTAAATGTACTATTGTCCCATATTCCTGTAATGACTCAGCACCAAGATATTTTGTCTATATTTATCTCTGCCTTTCTTATTGACTTTGGATTTCTCATGGACATCTTTGCATGAAAGATTCCCTTAATTTCAACCTTTTGCTTAAATATATTTGTGGTCCCTGTTTTATTATTATCCTTTACTTCTTTAAAGAGGCAATTGGGCTTTCTCAAAACACTATTGATCAAATATAATATATGTTAATCTTCTCTTTAGCTTCACTGCCTAAACATATCAAGTACTATTGACATATACTGTTGGTCTGATGGTTTTATTTTCTTTCTCAAGTTTAAGTTTTCATTTTTAAGAAGAAATTTGTGACCTGAGCCGCAGTCATCACTAAGTCTTATTTTTATTTCTTGATTATCTATGATCATCTATTTTTCCTTCAAAAAGTTATTAGTTTATCCATTTGATGGCGGACTCTGGAATATTGCAGATAATTTTGAGTTAAAAAACTAATGCGGATAGTCCTCAACTTATAACCATTCACTTAGTGATCATTCACAGTTGTAACGGTAATGAAAAAAGTGATTTGACTGTTTTCACACTTATGACCATTGCAGTATCCCCAAGGACACATGATTTCAGAGAAAGCTCCAAGCACGGATTTCAAAGCGCTGGAGCCACCGATAGCCAGAAGGCCACAAAATGACTGATCACTCTCAAAATGGTGGGTCCCACCTGACAGTTGTCAGGTGGCATTGAAAATGGCAGTCCCACCCTGCAGGTACGAGCCCAGGACTGCACACTCTGTAAAGACTGTACTGTCTGACCTTCTTTCCAGCTATCTTCTCAAACGTAACAAAAAACTCCTATATCAAAGGCTTCAATTCTGAAGTGGAAGAGCTGTCAAAAACACGTCTGACTGAGCAGTAGATGGAGTTGAAAACTGGGGACCATTAGTGAGGAGGCTTGTCCTCAGTTTAAACAACTCAGTCTAAACAGCAAGCAGACCAGAGTCATTCCACGTCTGGATCCTATTGACACCACTCTGGAGAATTCGGGCACTTTGCAACTGGTATATATTTATGAGAGTTGCAGTGTCCTGGAGTCATGTGATCACAATTTGTGACCTTCATAGTTGCCTCCTGATAAGAAAAGTCAATGGGGGAAGTCAGATTCACTTACAACCACGTGATTCACTTAACATCTGCCTTAATTCACTTAACAATTGCAGCAAAACTGTTATAAAATGGGACACAACTTGCTTAACAACTGTCTCATTTAGCAACAGAAATTTGAAGTTCAACTCTGATTGTAAGTCAAGGACTACCTGTAATAATAAACCCCCTGATTTTTTTCATGGGGATATAAAAACAATCATTCAAAACACAAAGCAAGTTAACAATCATGCTATACTTTTAAGAAATCAATGTACAAACCTCTAGGAAAATCAACTTCGATATCAAGATCTGGCTCATATGGGACATCAGGCAAGCTTGTCTGTGTTTCTGTCACAGAATTAAGCAATTCCGCCTCAATTATTACATCTATAATTGAATAAAGACAAATATGTCACCATTCTGTTTGGTATAATTCATGCAATATTCAAGAAAGCTGATTTAGAGCCATAAAGCAGCAAAAGCAGGCAAGCGTACAAAAATATCTGATATAAATGGGCCTTTATATGTTAAAGTGATCTGTAATATTTAAGGAAAGAAAAAAGTCTATTAATCCAAGAATCAATCACTGCATTTCAAAAGAATGAAAAAAGCAACAAGGCTGTGGAAAATTAGATGAAGTGATTTACTCATATATATAAGCTCAAAAACCAGAAATTAACACCACAATGCACCTTGATATACATTATCCTCTTCCCAGATAGTGTTGATGAGATACAAAAACCAAATAAAAATGAGTTTTAGAACTTTAAGATTTTGTTCATTAGACTGAATACCTATATCCATTTTTCTTTCTCTGTCAGTATATGTGTGTGCATTTTGGTAACTGTATTACACAGCTCCTTCAATGCCTTCATGAAATACCAAAGTTTTACAGACCAAATATGCTCCCATATAGAAATTCAAGTTTGTACTAGGTATACTTCATATCCAGAAGTATATCCCAAATACAAGAAATTATAATTTCAGGGAGGGAAACATTATAATATCTGAATTTACCTTTGCTAAGAGCGGGAATGTATCCAGCTGCATATCTCTACATACAAGGACAGATCCTTATTGACTTCATCCCTTAGGATGGAGGGGTTGCTATTAGTAATGCTGAGTCATTTCTTCCAGAAAAAAAGTGGAAAGGAACATAATTATCAATACTGTCCTAACTGGGTTTGTTCGGGTTCCAATGGTTGCACAGGTTGTTTTCTGCTAGATTTAAATATGTTGTGCCATGCGTTTGTGAAGGTTGTGTACAGGTCTGCCCGTGTCTCACTGCATTTGCACTGCATATATAACATTGAACAACAAAACAGAGCAACATTATCATTCTATACTTTGCAGGAATATCGGAAAAATCTCAGGATATTCAATAAACTCAACATATACACACACATTTAAACCCAGGAATACATTAAGACAGAAGCTTGCCCACCCCAAGGATAAAACACCCAGACACAAACAGGGCATTGTTGTATATGCAGTGCAATGCAATGAGATATGTGCAGCAGACCTGTACATTGGGGACACTAAACAACCACTTCACAAATGCATGGCACAACACAGGTGAACAAACTCATCAGGACAGGATTCAGCAGTAAATCTGCATCTGAAAGACAAGGGTCACTGTGATGACCCGGAGTGTAACACAAACATAACAAAATCCAAAACATAAATCAATGTCCTTTAATGCCTCCAGCTTGGCCCCACTGTTCAAGAATTCTCAGTTGGAGATAAAACTTATTCAAGAATAGTCTTCAAAAGAAAGCAATACAGTCCGAACTTAATGTGCAGATAAAGGTGAAATAAAAAACCAAAACAAACTACAATGAAGGAAATTCCACAACAGACTAGGATAAGTAATTACCAACTTCCAGGAGATAACAAGGCACAGTCTGTTGGAAGGATGCCAACCAAGATAACTTTAGCCCAAAATAAAACACGCTTTGCTTCTGGCAACGCTGTGTTTTAACCGTCTCTCTTATATACTATTCTCCCCAGCTGCAATCAATGAGGGGGATCATGGCCACTTCCTTTCTCATAAGCCAAGTTGTTTCCTTCTCTGTTCCTCCCTGCATGTCCTAGGATGAAGAGAGGATGGGCCTGGTTCTTCCTCTGACTGCCCAGCCGGCCTCTGCCCTTCCCCAGCCTCCTCCACAACCTCTGGAGCCATACCTCCACTTCCTATCAGCTGTTCCTCCTCTCCCTCAGAGTCCGACTCTAACAAGGGCATGACAGTCACTCTTTTGAAGACAGCAAGCAGAGGTGGTATTCAGCAGGTTCTGACCAGTTCTGGAGAACCAGTAGTAAATTTTGGATAGTTCAGAGAACTGGCAAATACCACCTCTGACTGGAGATTTTACAGTATCCTTCCCCTGCCACGCTCACCAAGCCACACAAACCAGTAGTAAAAATTTTTGAATCCCACCACTGTCAGCAAGGTTCATATTCTTGACAGAGAATGACCACTGGTTTGAAAAGTGAATCAAGGAGGGTATATATGTTAAAACTGAACATCCCTCCCACAACAGGGGAGTGATACAACACCATCTCCCTTCTGTTTACAACACAGTTCTTTCAGAAAGAAGGATTTGGAACTTTCCCAAGAAGGCTCAACACCCATTTGCACTCTGATTCAGGTGACCTCAAGTGGCCTCAATGACTGCAAAAAATACAAATCCTTCCATTCCGCTCCAGGTAGTCAATCAGAACTAGAGTAACTTCTTGGATTAGAAGCAAAATTTTGTTGGGAGGGGACATTCATTTTGAGGGAAGGAAGCACTTTTGGAATAATCCACATTCATATAACACCCATTCCATCTATTGATTTACCACACATATTTCTTAAATATCCATTTCCGCATTGTTCAACTAATTTGTATGTTTTCATGACATATTCAGTTCTCATTTCTGTATAACAATGAGGGCAGAGGCACACTCCTGTACCTAACAGTTTGGCTTCTTCTGAGGAACATAAACTCCTTAGAAGAAACCACATACTACTCACCACTTTTCTCTTATCCATCTTCCTATCTTTAATAAACATTTTAGTAGGTACTCCAGTTTTTCATTACTGTGTATAACATTTTCCTAGTTTTATGTTCTTAAACACACTACATTCACTTTCAGACCCATAATCCATTATGCAATTTATCTAACATTTGCTATAAGTCAATCAATCTCAGTCTGGCGGTAATACAAAAAAGTATGCACAAATTCCCAACAAACACATTTCTAATGTTAACACAAGTATTCCTTATTCCTTATGTCTTTATATACTATACATCTTTGTCTTATATTCTGCACATTGTTGAGTAATTTACTAAGCATTCAATTTATTCTCACCCATGCATTACTTCTATCCTGTACCACTCTTACTTCATTTAGCAACTTGCTTACAACTCTGTATTCATGCTAAACTTTCTATAATTTCAGCCTCTGTAACACATCCGTTCTCTAAATCAAACAGAACAATAGTTTCTATTTCTTTTTATACCTAGTTCATATTTTCAACTTGAGTCACTCAAGTTTTATTTTATTCTACTTTCTTTCATGTATTTCCTTTTCCTGGTATTGCAATTGCAGAAATTGCTGTATACTGTGCTAATTGACTGATGCAAATATTATACTGTTTTATGTAAGTAAATCAAAGATGGACAAAGTATGACAGAAAAACTAATGACATAACCTATAGACCACCGATATAGGCAAAACAAAAATTAAAGACATACTTTGGAGCTCTGCAGGTTCTACGTGCTCTTTTTTTTCAGAAATATCTTCCGTTACATTCAATGAATCCAAAGTCTCTTCAGGACTGGGAGGATTTTTATTTTTTAGTTCGACTATTGCTTCAAGTATCTTCTCACTGCTGTCCAGCGTAGTAGGCAGAAAAATTGGAACTGGAACCTAGAATATAAATAATAATATTGTGACTTTGCTAAGCGCCGTTATAAAAAAAAATGCAGAGAAAAACTGGATAAAGCCCTTGTAGCATTTAATGATATTTAATAATATCTATGTTATTGCATGCACCTCTGAATTGATGGGATATGATGGCATTTTGGTGTGAAAAGTACCCTCTGAATCCTAGCCTACTTACAATAGCATAAACATGCATGGGTTCAAACATTAGTTGTGCTTGTGGCAGATTAGCCCTAATCAGTACTATCTAAGTAAGCAGGAAATGCTACCTCTGGCAAGATGCTTAGGTTGATTGCTTAGACTATATTTTCCCTGAATTTATAAAAAATATAATCAAAGTACTGTGAAAGCCTCAATGAACCAAATCTCTGATTGACATTTCTACTAAGTAGCTATAGACAGATCTATTTATGATTTAGAATGAGAAGTAGAAGAGAAATAATGATATTAACAAATGAAATGAATAGAAGATAAATAGATGTGTTGTGAGTCTATGAAACTTACAGAAAGGGATTGATATACTGCATATGAATAATGATAGTCTAATCTGGTGGAGTGGTAGATGAGAAGTGCAGAGAAGTGAAGATGCAACTATGAATTAAAGGGGTAACGTATATCAGAAAATACGAACTGACATCATCTAGCTTGTTGCAGGCATTTATAACAATAACAATAGCACTTCGACTTATATATCGCTCCGTAATACTTTCAGCATTTTCTGAGAGATTTACAAATGTCACTTACTGGCCCCAACAATCTGGGTCTTCATTTTACCCACCTCAGAAGTATGGAAGGCTGAATCAACCTTGAACTGGTCAGGATCAAACTCCTGTCTGTGGGCAGAGTTAGCCTACAATACTACCTTCTAACCACTGCACCATCACACCACAGCTCTTATATGAAAATAGGAATCCGTTGGTTAGTGTTAGCTGCATATTATGGTCTAATAATGCATAGTGGTAAAGGCAGAGTCAGATATGAATGTTTGGGGAAAGAATTTTGAAAATTGTTTAAGAATACGAGAGTAGATGGTATAACTGAAGAAATGTAAAATATAATTGGATGTATTTTTGAGAACATAAACTGGTTTAAAATGAAAATCCCAATTCTGGTATACAATTGTCTCATTTTTAAAACCTAGTTTGGGTTATCAATAGCAAGACACTTACAGGAGATAAAGGCTCCATGTTACGTTTTTTTCTTTTTAATTAATTTTTCCTTTAAATCACACACAACAGAAAGATGCTTAGAGTGAGGCTTTAACTGGCCCTCTCCATCTTTTACAAATCTTTCCCAGCAGCTTATTTAGAAGAAATTACTGCATCAAGTTTATAATGACTTGACAATAAACATCTTCAGCTAGCCTAGCGTACAGGCATTTAATGTTCTTCACAAAGCTTTAGCCAATCCCTGATCACCATTTCATCCCTGGGATGATCTTCATGGAGATCCTGTCCTATTACCTTTTTTTTAAAAAAAACAGATTCCCCTTTTGTGGCCTGGCCCTTCCCCTTTTTGTTTGCTCTGTGTTGTGTGGCAAACCTGAAGCCAAGATGAATCACACTAGGATAGGATTAATTCCAGCATCTCCCAAGCATTTCCTCAAGCAAAGAATGCTGGTATGGTGAATTCTGATAGAACCAAGAGAGAGAAAAATGAAATTCAAATGTAGACTGAAACCTAGCTTACTGGAACAGGAACCGTTGTAGGAACTGGTACAGTTTGACTATACATATGCATAGGAGCAGGTACATATACAGGTACAGGAACAGGCAAAGGGACATATTCTTTTTTCCAGTCATCATCTACAATAAAAAAAACAATTTGTAATGTTACTTGCCACCACTACATACATCTCATAAAGTGATCCAACCGTAATTGTATACTCTGACAGAACACCATACATAAGAACAGTTCCTTCTATTAAATAAATACCTGTCTGACAAGATTTTGTTTGCATGTGGGGTTTACAGAAGGTAGCTTTTGTCATCGTTAGCGGTTTACAGAGAACTGCTTTGTTCTTCATTTCTTTATTTGGTGTAGGGGAAGGAGGTGGGGCTGATCCCTGCAGATTAAAAAAAAAGTAAATTTTAGAAAAGGTAAATGATAAAATAAACTACATTTCAACTTCTTTTTCAGGAGGTAGATTCATTTCAGAAAAAGAATCCATGAAGGAAAGGAAAAAACTTCTCAAAATCCTTAGCCAACTTTTTTTTTAAATTAAGTACCTTAATTTATCCTTTTCAGGAAGAGTGATAGTTTTGGGTTCTGAACAAATTAGCTACTTAAAATTATTACAAAAGTGATTATTATGTACTCATTAACATAAATATGTGTTTTATTACTATTTGCAACTTTGCATTTGTATGTTATCTTAGCTATTATATATTTATGATATTTATCACTGAGAGCCATATAATATCTAAGTATAAATGTATGGTCTTCTCATTGTAACTTATGTCATGTTTACATTATTGAAAATACCCATGAAGAAATACAACCTGTCATGTCTTGTCATATTTTTAAATGTACAGAATATGCATCCTAGCAAATAATGAAGAATTATATGGGTTAAATGGGTTAAGACAGAAAACAGTATATAATTCTCTCTATAGGCTGTGAGGGATTTTGTTATCCTAGCTATGAATTTTGAATATTTTTTGATTTACTTACTGTGTTTTTTGTTCGGGGAGTTTGGCTACTTTGATCTATAAACAGAAGACAACAACCTTAACATAATTTGTAACTTACAATAATTTGTAGATTATAAATACCATAATATTTTATCTTAGTCATGCTAGTTTTATAGATTACCCAGTAAAAACATTAAACAGTAAGCTGTTTTCAAAACAATTAACTTTGTATGTGTGGGGAAAGTGGCATGCTCGCCTTTCTTTTAGAAGAAAAATTGCTAAATTATGTAGCCAGATAGTTATTAATACTAGCCAATTTCATTTGATGTATAATAATCTAGACCAAGGGTCTTCCAACTTAACAGCTTTAAGACTTGTGGACTTCAACTCCCAGAATTCCTCCTCCAGTAATGTTAGCTCAAGAATTCTGGGAGTTGAAGTCCACAAGTCTTAAACTTGCCAAGTTTGAATACCCTTGATCTAGAGTCGACCTTCAGTAATCCTATCTCCTAGGTTGAAGTAAAGTGTGCCCTGTTATCTAATACTAGAAAAGAAAAGCTTACACAACTTGCCATTTTTTTGAAATGTTAAAAAAAAATACTGTACACAGTTGTTGGTAAGAGGAACATACCATAATGTAAATTTTCTGGTCCTTTTTGTGTTGCCATATTCGGTTCGTTTTGTTGACAGTAGAAACGCAGAAGGCAATGCTGATCACAAAAGTGCTTCATTTCCCCTCTCCACTGTACTTTCTCTTTAAGAGTTCCTTGAATTTTGCAGCAGTCACACCTTGCAGCCTTAAAAAAATAATATTGTTAGCTAAAATGATTTGGAAAAATGCTTTAATCTAATGTTACATAATGGTACATAAATGCTTTAATCTAATGTTGGTTTATGAAGTTCTCCAAGACTTGAGTAATGCCTTTTGCTTTCTCAGAAGACATAAAATCTGAGAAGATTTGAGGCTTCTGGTAGTGTATCTTTACCTAGGAAAATCCTCTCTAATTCTGTAATGCAGACAAACCTAAGCAGCAAAATAAGAACTTAACAAATTCAAAAGGGATTGATACTCTTCTGAACAAAATTAAGTGTACACGAAAGGTTACTATGTTTTCACTGATTGACAAGGAAAGCATTGGCAATGCTTATAGTAAAACGCCTATATGTTGTTATTGGGCTAAGAGATATCTTGAGGAGCCAAATGGGTGAGAACATTTTCCCTTATCTAAAACAGCTTACCATCCAAAGCATGTATCATCCCCATATGTTTGACCTTCCAGAAACTGGTAAAAACCTTATTCTTAAAATAGAAGTAGCTTTCTCAAGAATAGTGGGACACGTTGCCATTTGAGAAGCTTAGACATCTTTATTCAGAAAGGAAGTGCCTCTGCATTGCTTTCTTCTCGCTACCAACTCAAAGATTGATATCCACTTGAATTGAAAGTGGGCAGGCACAATAAAGATGCAGTCATGACCAGAAAAAGACAGAAGTGCAATACAGGCTAGGAGACCTTTAAAAAAAAGCAACATCTGGTATGGAACAGATGGCATGGCAAGCACTAGGACAAATCACTGGATTAAAAAGAATGGAGCAAAGAAATTATTTCATTTGTTAATCTCTTCAGAAATGCAACGGGCAACACTGAGCTCTTTAAATCTAACTTTGCTATTGGGATGCTTCTTTAGCTTAAAATCTGAGCCCATTTTCATACTAGAAAGTGAGGAAAGGGAAAAGTCAGAGAGCAGTGAGGAGGATTATCTCCCATTTTAAGGGGAATCACTGTCCTTTTTTCTAACAGCTAATCAATATTACTAAGATTTTGCCTTCAATGAATATTTTGCCTTCAATCAATCACAGGAAAATGGCCAAGTCAGGTATAGGCATATACACAATGAGAATTAGACAAGGTATCCTTGATTAATGACCACAATTGAGCCCAACATTTCCATTCCTAAGCAAGACAGTTGTTAAGTGAGTTGCACCCCACCTCACAACCTTTTTGGCCACAGTTGTTAAGTGGGTCACTGCAGTTGTGACTACACAGTTGCTAAGCAAATCTGGCTTCCCCATTGACTTTATCGGAAACCAGCTGGGAAGGTCACAAATGGGGATCACAGGACTCCAGGACACTGCAACTGTCATTAATACATGCCAGTTGCCAAGCACCCACATTTTGATCATGTGACTATGGGGGTGCTGCCATGGTAATAAGTGTGAAAGCAGGTCATAAACCACTTTTTTCAATGCTGTTGTAACTCTGAATGGTCCCTAAATGAATTTGAGGACTATCTGTAATGATCTGGCAGAAATAGGTATGAGAGGAGCCAGAAGTAGCTGCACAAAGGTTATCCCATTGCAAGTTTCTGCTGAGCTAAGTCTATTTCCATAGCAATAGACATACTGGGAAGGGTTTCAGTGTGAATTCCCATAATGGCTTGGTCAAAATATCTTAACAAACATTCTCTTGTTGGTGCTATGAGAAGCATAAGAAGAAGAAAACAATTGCTGGAAAAGCAATTAAGTAGTTTTTTTTAAAAAAGCACTGCTTCTAATAGAAGAATAGAAATTAAAAGTGGGGTGGGATGGGGTGGGGTGAAATGTAAAGGAATTCCTGAATGGATGAAAGGAAATAATTTGTATTTCTTTGGAGCAAAGACAGAAAAATAATAATACAAAAACAACTTTCTTGAAAACATCTAATACAAAGCTAGATCACTTTCTTTCCTGGACTTTTATGATAAATGAAGATGGATATCTCTACTATCAAAACAAAACAAACAACAAAAAGAAAACAAAAAGCATTTTATACATTGTTTTCAATCAATAGCAAAAACCGAGAAACTGATACATGCAGGAAATAAATTATGCCAAGGACACAAAAATAAAAATCTGATACAGAGAAAATCCCTATGAAATTATGCAAAAGACATTCATAAAAGTTATCATTGGAGAAATATTCCAGTTTAATTTACGTCTAGAAAGTCAGGTCCATGTTGTTAATAAAAATTTGAAGTATAAATCTCTAGTTCAACATTCAGCTGAGAAGTACTTGACCGTAGTATTCACCTATTTCTTGAAATGTAACATCAACAGAAATAAATGAACATGGATTGATACAAAAATGTTTGAGATTTGCATATTAATTGTTTATTTAACCAATATATCACATCTAATTTTAATAACAGCTTATAAAGAAACACACATACACGCACACCAATATTGTGGAAGACATCACTAATAATTTAGATATGTACTTAGCAATCATTATAAAAGAGGGTTAAATATTGCAATACCTTATAGTACCAATCTTGAAATTTTCTGCAACACTCTTCACTACAGAAATCTCTTACTACTCCATCAAGTTCCTTGGATGCTCCCTTTTTACAGAGTTGAGAACAATAATTGCAAGTAACACAGCGTAATCCTAACCGTCTTGCAAAATCTTGTTTATATAGCAGCTTGCAACCTGGAAAAAAGGAAGCAGCAGAGATGATTTGTTGAAATTATGTGCCACTGCAGATCTGTTTCTTAGTTGGAATTTTTTTGCATTTAGTTTCATAACTTTTACAAGATTGTCTTGCAAAGTGGTGACACTATTTTTGAGAAAGAATTTTAGCCACTCCCCAAGTCAATAATCATCAACCTTTTTGATTTATTATATATAGTTTGCACACTCAACTTTGAGGTCCTTGTTATCTTTAGATTCCATTACAGGTTGTGCTTGAATTACAACTGGTTGCTTAGTGACAATATGAAGTTACAACAGTTACCCTGGGGTGCTTACTACCTGGATTCGAAGTTTCAATGGCCATTTGAGGTGTCTCCAGGTCACACTATTGTGTTTTATGACAGTTTTGCTGAAAACTGGCATTTGCTTCAGTTTTCAGCAAAACTAGCCCATATTGAACCATTGGTTCGCTTAATGGCAATAGCATTCACTTAACAACTGCTGCAAAAAATATGATAAAATCAGTAAGTCACAAGCCTGCCCCTTATAGTCATTACTCAAGGACTACCTGTACTATATTTATATACTCACTTATATCCAGGTTAAAAAGTAAAAAGTGTGTCGTATACTTTCAGCTATATATTTATTTTGAGGCCCTGTAAAAAGCTATTTGGCTCTAAATGAACACCAATGTAAACCAATTCTAGCAGTTATTACGAGAAACAAAATATTGTAGTATTTTTCACATACAAATAGTTCTATTGTTTCCAATGAGGTTGATGTCAGTCTTTTTTTTTACACTGAATCTACTGATGATATAGCAAAAGAGGAAAAACACCCAGTCAACTGGAATTGGAAAAGTGTTTAAGATTGTTTAATTTTATAAGCAGTTATAGACTTAAATCAGAATGTTCTGAGCAGTATATAATCTACCCTGCTTTGAAATAAGAGCTCAAGGAAATCTCATTTCCACCCATTGCATTATAATGCAGGAATATAAGGTGATAAAATAGTCTCAGAGCAGCATAGAATATATGAACTATTAAATTACTATATACAGCCCCAGATCCAACAGAAAGCAGAAATAATGGGCAGCAACATGAGGTTGCTGCAAATTATGTGCAAAATCTGATGTTTTACAATGCAAATGCTCATTTCTGCTTTGGACCATACCAACGTATCTTTTGCAAATGGGGTTCGCTGATTTCCCATAAATTACGCTTACTTCAGGCAGTTATAACTATTTATAAATAATGGCTTTGTAATCCATTTAAACTACTTTTTCTGTCATTGCCATGGCCCTGTGCATGTCAGTGAAGGGCATGCTCCAGTATGTTTCTGTTGCCTATAATAGTGACTACATTAAAATATATATATGAAAAATAAATTCGGATTAGGAAGTCACTTCATTATGAATATACAGATCATAGAATCATAGGTTTGGAAGGAACTTCAGAGGTCTTGTAGTCTAATTCCCTGCTCAAAGCAGAAGACTTTATACCATCCCAATCAAATGATTATCCAACCTATTTCTGAAAACCTCCAGTGATGAAGCACCCACAACTCCAGGAGGAAAGCTAGTCCATTGATTAATTGTTCTCATTGTCAGAAAAGTTCTCCTTACTTCTGATTGGATCACCCATGACTTCTTGTCCTGCCCTCTGGTGTTTTGGAGAATAAATCAATCCCCTCTTTTTTGTGACAGCGCATAAAATACTGGAATACAGTTATCATGTCTCGTCCCGCCAATTTTTCTCTTCATTAGCAATAGCACTTAGACTTATATACCTCCACACAATACTTTACAGCCCTCTCTTAGGCTAGCTTGCTCAACTGTTCATCATACAACTCATCTTTGTCACTCTACTCTGCATATTATCTAGGATCTCTGCTTTTTTTTTAATATCCTGGTGACCAGAAATGTACATAGTATTCCAGTGTGGCCTCATTAGTACATATGAGGAAACAGTTGACAAACATTGACTTCAATTTAAAGTAAATGACATTTCATCCTTTACACACGAACTGGACTCCAGACACTTACTTGCTAATATTGCTGGATCCTTGTGGTTATGGAATAGGTTGAGACAGTCTGAGATAGTTTCTATTTTAAATAATTTGTTTTGTCATTATTAATTTTTGGTTTTACTTTATACTGGGTTTTATGTTTTATTATTGTATGTTGCCATTGAGCTGCATGATTCACCAATATAGAAGTTTAATAAATAATTCTGCACAACTCATTTTTTTGGTTTCCTTATTATACTTCTACATGACTATATTGGCAATCATATATTCAACATACCTTCACTACAGAATGGTCTCTTGATACCAGAAAATTTTACCGTTTCATGCAAAGTCTTCTCCTCTTGACAGTATTCACAGTATGTTACTATACAATGTAGCTTCTTATAGTCATCAGAACAAATTCTGCTGCAAAACTGGTACACTTTGTTCTAGTTAAAGGAACAGAAATACCACAGTAGACAATCTGGTAAGTAAAAAGGCTTCAAATGTAATGCAGATTTTACATAAATAAATAGCAAAATTGTAGAGAATAAGGAAGATGACCCAGACAAGACTGTTACCATGATCTTGTGATAAGATTTATATCAGTTCCACCAAGTAGGCCAAAAAGGACTGCACAGAAAGGCTATGACTATTTTTATTGAGAGTTGCGAGATCAAGAGAACTTCGCAAGTTTGATTGTGCTGTATCCCCTCCCTCTGTGAACTAAGGAGGTGCCTTTCTGGGCTGCTTCTGCATATTTTTTGCTTGTTTTTCTCTTCATTGCTTTGATAACGGATCTCACTTATCTCCATCATGTTCGTCTTCCTTACCCTCAATGAAAAAAGTTCATTTTACCCAAAGAAAAGAATTAGTTATTAACCTGTAACTGTTACATTTTGACAGGTCATCTGTGAATTCACAGAAATAGACTCTATACCCATGATGGCAAAACTATGGCACGTGTGCCAGAGGTGGCACACAGACCCCTCTCTGTGGGGACGTGCGTCCCCCACGCATGTGCCTCCTGCCAGCCAGCTGGTTTTTGGGTCTTTGCCGTGCATGCGGGGGTGGGTGCAAGTGGCATGGAGTGCATGTGCAGTGGGCACGGGGGCAGGGCGCATGCGTGGAAAATGTGTGCACATGCACGGGGGTGGCACATGTGTGTGGGATACGCACACATTGCACTTTGGGGGTTTGAATGCGCTTTGAGCACTCAGTGCTGAAAAGATTAGCCATCACTGCTCTATACCTATGCTGAATAAGTTCAGAACCTTACAGAGTTTAAGAACTTTGGTGGGAATCTGCTTCTCTGCCTATAATAAACATTCCTGACTGTAGCTTGTTTATTGTTCAGATTCCTGAGTCTGGCAACCAAGTGCAAAACAAAGCAAAATAAAGCTGCAGGACAAGGGACGAAAGATGGAGAATGGAAGCAAAGAAATATAGACACCAGTGAATAACCATTTCACAAAGGAGGGAATAGTAGTAGATGGGAACTTTCAGGCAGCAATGGATAATAAAACCATTCTATTGAAGGCTTCTAGAAACTTCCTGGCGTTTTTTAACTTGGCTTGGACTAGGATGGTCACATTTTCCCAACTGAAACTATATATAGGTCTATATATTGTGAAATTAAAGAATTTTTTCATTTTGTCTTCTAACTGTAAGTTGGTGTTCATGGATGCGTTAGCAAACTGCATTCCTTACTAGCATTGATGATGTTACCTAGTTTGGGTAATGAAACATCTGCAAGAAAACAAGTAAGCTCAGAGAGCACCAAGGACCCTCATGTTAAACAAGGTGTCTAGCAGCCAACTTTAAAACTGATTTTGTCTATCAAGTTGAACAAACTATCCCATCAAATGAAATGATTTTGATTTTGTCTTCAGTTCTTCTATCAGATAACACAGCAGATCAAACCAGGGCATCAAGCATTAATAGAGGTAGTCAATGCTTTACGCCACAGGCACTGCAGTGTGCCTAATTATATTGATTTTTTTTCTGGTTAATACCAGTGGCTTCTGAGCCAAAGGTCTGTGTTAACAACCTGCTATTATCTGGCAAATGGGTGAAGAAAAACATCTTTTCCCAAAGGAAATGATGATATTTGTGCAAACTTGTTAATTAAAGGTCCTCAAAGTAAGGATTCTTCCATTATTTATTCACCAAGTCGAATGCTGCCACATAGGCATAAACATGTCTACTGTGATGGAATTAAAAGGAACAGGAACAGGAAAAGGAGAGACAATTATTTGTCATCAAATTCTCAACATGCTACATGGGAGTACAGTAGCAACTGAATAAGAGTGCCTGAGTCCAAAGACAAGTACCCTAGCATATCCAGAAACACCACTGTCAAGTAATAATCAAACTTGCTAATTACATCTAAGATCTTGGACACTGTGTCTTTCATGTGGTAAATTAAATGCCTTTAGTTCTTGCTCACAAAGGATCTCCAGGAAGCAATGGGATCTGCCTGGCAGTACTTGCAAAATTCCACAAAATGGTTGTCTCCTTGAATAATAGGTGATGGTTTTACCTGTCTGATGAGGAAAGTTTACTGTTGCGTTTATGAACATTAGCAACAACATCTGCTTTATCAACTAACATCAGGATGCAGATGATTCTCAAGTATACTTTGCTACTCTGGATCATACCAGAACTGCTATTGTAAACTTGAACCAGTGCCTGGTATCCATCAAGCCTCTAGACAATACAAAATAAGCCCAAAATAAATCTCTCCAAAATTGAGGTGCTCTTCATCAATAAATATCAAAAATATCATTCCCAGCAGTTATTTTGGACCAAGTTCTGTTTTCTTTGAAGCATTGGTGTATGACTTTTTAAAAAGACCTGTATGATGTAGTAAGCACATCAAGCATTGCCTTGGCAGAATGAACCTATCCTATCTGATGAGAAAAAGCTTTGAAAGTTCTGTTAGAAAACTATCCTCTAAATGAAGAATGATAAGGAGAACATCAGTAAGATGACAGACATTCACTGTAGCTCTGTACTTTAGAACATTTTATCTCCAGATTTCATAAAGCATCCTCTTTGCATTTTTAGAAGACCATCACTTTGATAAGGTTGTATTTAAATTGACCTTCCATTATCCATCTCCAGAGTTTGATTTGATATTACTGTTGTTGATATGTTTGATTTATTTCTATTGATGGCAGTGTGATTTTGATGTGTTACAACTCAAAGAAAGAAAGAAAGAAAGAAAGAAAGAAAGAAAGAAAGAAAGAAAGAAAGAAAGAAAGAAAGAGGAAGGAAGGAAGGAAGGAAGGAAGGAGAGAAAGAAAGAAAGAAAGAAAGAAAGAAAGAAAGAAAGAAAGAAAGAAAGAAAGAATATGCTACTGCTTTGGTATGAAACAGTAACTGAAAGTTGAATGAAGAGACATGCCTAGGGAAAGCACTAGAAGTAAAAGAGCAGGTTATTTTTTATGGCTGGATTAGTCCTGACGGATTGGAAAGACCCATAAACCCCTGTAAATTAATCATCCTGGTTGGTTCTGTGACCTGAGGGTCTAATCAGACTAGGGGCAGCTACAAGAAAGAGAAGAATAGGAAACAGCCAGTGCATTAATTAATACAACCATGGCTAAAGTATGAAATATTAAAGAATGAAGCATATTGTTTATAATCAATTAATTTGCATGCACTTAAAAAAAACATGGTATCATTTGCTTACTTCCCATTCCAGTACTTCAGGTTTTGAACAGAAAGTATTTTTACAATAATTGCATTTCAACTGAATATCACTTGGAGCCACAAACTGGCCATTGGTTGAAGACGGTACATTAAGAGTCTGAAAAAAAAAGATACACAATTTATTCAAAGACAACAACATAGCAAATTGCTATTACTTAAGAATTAATTTGTTAAATTTCTTTGCACATTTAATTTCATTACTCTAAAAAGCATAATCCAGTGAATTTCTACAAATTCAAAGCCAAAAATTCAAATTTTAAACAGTGGGAGTCAGAGAGATGATAGAGGCAAAGATAAACACGAACAAATATTAATATAAGCTCAATGGAAAACCGCTGTATATAAGAAGCTGAGGAGAATAAAAGTATTTGTCTGAGAGAGCAGAATTAATTAACATAGGGGGAGCCAGAAGAGCAACTGTTGCCAAGAGAATGTGCATTATATATGAAGGAAGATGAGATAGGAATTAGGCTACGGTGAAATATGAAATACAGAGACCGATTCTTCAATATATAACCTATATTTCACCTGATTCTTTTCTTTCAAACCAAATTCATTCCTCACAATTTTTGGTACTATACAAACATACATACACATACATTTGCCAACTACTACCAAAACTACATTTTATTTTTTCACTTTAAACATGATTGATCACTGCTCTCATGCCACAGTTTAAAAAAATAATAATTTAAAAGAAGTAACATAATTTATTCCCATACTAACATTAGTGTGAGCTTAATCATTCATGTCCAGATACAGAGAACTGTATATAGGCAGACAAAAATGCCAAAGGCAGTCTAAACATCTGACTGACTGTGCGAAAAAATAGTAATTTTAGATACATAGCATATTCAATATGTAAGAAAAAACTAACCCAAGATATAGGAAATGAACAAATTAAGATTCTGTTTAAAAATAAGAAATCAGAAGTTTCAATTAAACTTAACAAACAAAAGCACCCACCAAATCCTCCATTGCTCATTTGCCAAAGCTAACTTTGTATGACTCAGACTCTGATTGCAATCCATTAGTTTTTATATAGTCAGCATTTTAAAAATCTTGGGAAAAGTGGGGCGAAAACAGACAAGCAACAGCACAGTGAATAGATTCAACTAGAGCAGTAATGGGAGAACCACTGAAAGATCAGAAGGTTTATACAATCATTAAGAATTCATACCAATTTGATGGCATGCAATTCATCATTCAATATATAGCTAAAATCACCAGCAGAAATATTGTTGTGCTTGCGTTTCAGGTATAATTTTAATAATCCAATTTCTTATTAATTGGGTCTGTGTAAAGCAAAAGTGAGATACAATGAAAAATAGTAGAAGTATCTTTGGAACCATCAGACTATGTATCTTACAGTTTTCTTAATCTTGTCAAAAGCAACAACATTTATAATTATTTTATTTATTTATTTATTTATTTTAATGAGATTTATATGCCGCCCTCTCTCCTGAAGGACTCAGGGCGGCTTACATTAAGAAAATTAACTTCATTCATTCATTCATTTTCCTTGTTTGCAGCCCAAATCAAAAGAATTTAGGCAGCTGATAATTTCAAATATAAAATGATTTTAATCTTCAAAAAGATTTATGTAAAAATAAAAAGGCCCAAACTGATAAAAACAAAAGAAATATAAACACCGAGCAGCTGAAAATGTTGAATTACAACACAATTTTTCCTGTACTAGACAAACAGGTATTTTCTAATAAATTTTTGAAAGCTTAGCGGAAAGCTGAATTTTTGTATGAAGTGAGTTATCAGAGTGTGGGGTAACTATGGAAAACACTTTCTGGGGTCCTGTTAGATGACAATTTCATAGTGATAGGAGGTGGAAGAAACTGACCACATTTGATCTGATTAAGTGGATAAATAAATACAGAAGATATTAATTCAGATAATCAAGTCAGGAACAATATAAAACCATAGAGGTTACAATCAGCATCTAGAAATGCACCAAGGTTGCAAACAATGCTTCAAAAAGAGGGGGACATCCAAATCTATCACAGCACAATCATGTCCAAGCTACTGATCTTGTCTAAGCTACTGGTTTTTGTCCCAACTGCAGTTTCCTCATGTTACAGTAGTCCAAGCAGAAGGTGACTAGGACATGAGTGACTGGTTCAGTAATGGTTGCAAGTTGCACAATACTTGTAACTGTGCAAGACCCCTCCTGGCCATAGTGTCACCTACTTTTCAGACAAAAGCTGTGAGCCTAAAAGAACTCCCAAATTGCAGACTACCTCTGATTGATGGAGTACAACTCTGTTCAGAGTCAGGAATAAAATTTCCCTGGAATCATTAGGTCCACATTCCTAAGATCTCTGCCTTGGAAGGATTCAATCAGTGTCTGTTCCTCCTCATCCAGATCTTTCAAATATTATATAAGGACTTCCACCTCATCAAATATTATATATATATAATACTGATAATAACAAATATTGTGCTTATCCAACTTACTTTACCTGTGCATTTTCAATTTGCGATCAGCAAAAATCTTTTACTGAAAAGATTGCCTGCCTTTCCACCTTATAAAATTAACTATTACAGGCCACTTGCATCCAATGAGACCTACAGGTAGTCCTTGACTTATTACCATCCGTTTAACAACTGTTCAAAGTTACGAACTGGAAAAAGTATCTTACAACAGCTCCTTGCAGTTGTGACCATTGCAATGTCCCTGTGGTCATGAGCTAAAATTTAGACACTTTGCATGCTTTATGATGGTTACATGGTCACATAAATACTATTTGTGACATTCCCAGGGACTTCGGACAAAGTCAGTGAGGGAAGCCAGATTTGCTTAACTGTGGCAAAAAAAGGTTTTTAAAAAAGGTAAACATTTACCTTTTACTGAAAGACCACATTGCTTAAAAACAAAAATGTGGGTTCCACTTATGGTTGTAGGTCAGTGTTGGTGAACCTTTTCGGCACCAAATGCTGAAATGGGAGCATGCACGCGCACAGGGGAGCACCTAAAACCGGAAGAGCAGTTCCCTGGCGTGCACAAGGGAGCGCTGGAAACCGGAAACTCCCCAGCATGCACATGCAAAGACCAGCTGGCTGGTGCACATGTGCGCGCTAGAAACTGGAAGCTCAGCTTCCGGCGCGCACATGGACGCCGGGGAGCTGCTCTTCCAATTTCCAGCACTCCCATGCGTGCCATAGGTTCGCCATCATGGTTGTACATCAAGGTCTATTTGCAGTTCTCCATATTTGCATTTGAAACAATATTATCACATACAAATATGCAAGCTTGTATCCTGTTTCTATGTTAATCAAAATACCCAACAATGCTGCTACAAAAGGCTAGAATTATGTCAATTCTAGTATACTACTGGAAGCATAAGAAATTAATCTACCATAGGTCTCTAGAAATAGAGTGAAATTTAGGCTAGAAATATACAAAATAAGTGAGAAATAGCCCAAAATGACACTTAGCCTGACAAAAGATTAAAAATTAAGAGCACAACTGCTTTATGCCTTATTTTCTTCAGCTTGTCCAAAGAAGGTACTTATGAGTGAGATAAAACAGCATTAGTTGAAAAGGAATTATAAATTACAGGTATAAGGGAATTGCAGGTTAAATGATCCCAGCTATTTCAAGATACAGGTGTGCCAATATAATTTAGTCCAAAAAACACCAAAGAGCAAAAATGTAGTGGATCTAAAATTTCACTTAACGAAACTTTCATCTTAAATAGTGTGAGGGTGATCCATGAATATAAGTTCAGGTAAAAACTGGTTGCAATAAATCTAAATCAAATGTGGAAATGAAATCAAGAATCACTTTCATGCTTAACTGTTAAAGCTTCCAATAAAATCAGCCAAAACTAAACAGTTTTAAGATCTGCTGGTTCTTCTACAAAAGATGCCTGAATCTTTCTAATGCTTAATAGAAATTAATTTTTACTATCACCAATTAAAATGTTAGCCCACAATGGAATATTTCTATTCTGTTTTCTATATATCTATCATATTTCCATTTTATTTATACAAAGCTTAGTTGGCAAAAATACATCAAAACTAAATTTGCTTATATCAGATCTAGATAAAACTATCATGATTATATGTTCAAATAAAAGAACGCTTGAATTTATGCTCCTGGAAGTTGGTGCAAACTTTTAAAAAGCTGCAGTTTTATCTATCCTCAAAACACATTCATTTTCATCTATTATTGAATTCATATTTTTTTGTTCTTCCCAGACTTTATTTTACAACTGAAGTAATGTATAATGCTAGGAGTAATGCAGCACAGCAGAGTGGTTAAAGTGTTGAATTAGAGGCAGGGAGAGACAAATTCTAAACTGCCACCAGCCATGGAAGATCATAGGGTGACTAGAGGCAACCTATCAACCTTGGTCACTATGGAGAAAAAATAGGAGAGAACACTATAGATATTGCTTTGAGCTGCTGAATAAAAGGTACAGTTTAAATCTAATACAGAAAGGCCTTCAGAACTCTAACACAAATGCAGTATAAATGCATGACAATCTTATTGTATATTTGCATCTGATCATCTTAAAATATTGGCTATTTGACAATCAATGTACTTAAAACCATTTAAGTTTTCTGCTTAGCACAATGTAATCCCTGAAAGGAATAGGATTTGTCATTAAGCTAATGTCGTTATTTTACCAGTAGAAGGAACTCAAAAATCAAAGTTTCTTTTTCACTGGCATAAGGAATGAATTAATTTTTTACTTCTTGCCCAAACCAGAAAATCCTGTAGTAATTATAAAATAGCTAGATATACAGTATTCAAGTACTCATTTACCCATGTGCTAAATTATCTAAAGAAAAAAAGGAAGTGAATGAAAATGTCAAATATTAGCCACATTCAAACAACTTGATGAAGAAAGCACTAACAATAGTCCATGAATTTTGGAAATCACTTTCTTATATATAGACTATGCCGATAATAGCCAAGTGTTAACAAAGTCTTTATTGGTAAGTCATAAACACAAAGAATTTTATTTGTGGTTTCACAGTAATATTAACCTCCTAAGAATACCTAATAGGATATATGCACAGAATAATACATATCCAGGGAAGAAGAGATTGAACACAACAGCTAACCTGAAATTTAGCTACACAACTGGAACTGCAAAAGTTGTACAGTATTCCATCAGGCATTGTGGCTTGATACTGAGGTAAAGAGTTTCGTTTACAAAATTGGCAAACAATTTCCAAACCTAAAAGAAAAATGTAGTATACAAAAAAATAAATGCAAATTTCCAGGTTATAAATGACAAGCTAGCATTTATTAAAAGTTCAGCAATGGCTGAGGCATGAACAATCATTTATTCCTACACAAGCAGCCTTTTCAGGAGTAAAACAACTTCTAGTTACGCACATTTTCCTAGATAGGGCAATAAAAAAACTATAATTAATGAACAAGTTTTTGATGACCAAAATCAGTGGGAATGGTATGTATAGACTAGACTTTCCAATAAATGTTGTACAAAATTTTTCAGTATGTTACATTTTATTAATTTTAAATAAAACACACACACACACACTTTGTTTCACTTGACTTTGTAGAGTTTAAGAGTTTTTCTATAAATTCACACTATTTATGGTTACCTAATCTACATACCTACCTACCAGACTATCTGGTTAAACACTATATGATTTTAATGTACAAATTAACTCTATATTAAAAATTACAAATTAATTACATAAATGAGGAAACTGTATTATTTTTAGCAAAACACACCCTTAAATATTGTACTACCGATATTTCTGGCCAACGCATAGTAACATTAAATATCAGAATGCTAAAATACATTCAAACCAAGAGTGGAATCACCATTAAAAACAGTTTGAAAAATCTATAGCTGGCTGAAAACATGAGCTCAAATTTTAAAACTTCATGTTTTAATTATATTAAATTTTTTATTTAACTGATACGAATTATATTCTAATAATCTCAATATAATGTGGACATCAAATATCCTCTCAAGAAGACAACCAGGTAGAAGCAACAAGTGAAACAGAATTTCTCTATTTCTCTACCACCCCTTTCACTTACTTTGTGGTTTTGCATATTTTGATTTGTGTGTGTTCATGCATGTGGTTGAGCAGTATGGCTCCATATGTCCATTAGTTCCTATGCACTGTGTCATGTCAAAAAACCTGCACTGAGTTGTGCAACCAGTACAAGCGGTTAATTTGCCATATTTCTAAAAAGCAAATAAAAAAACAAAAGTAATAATTATATTAATTATAACTGATTTAATCTCATTCAACAAGCATGCAGGAATGTATGTATTGTTTCCCAATGCCACATATTTGATAAACTTTCTATCAACACACATTGGAGTGTTATTCATACACACGTAATAAAATTGAAACATACAAGGAGTGGGGAGCACATCACACTCACATCCAGGCCTGCTGCCCCTCAATGCCCAAGCATGATGTGACAAAACATATTGACACATATGCACGGCTAATGTAGGTTTAAATTTAAGATACTTAAGTTTGTATGGCAGAGGTGGTATTCAGCAGGTTCTGACCAGTTCTGGAGAATCGGTAGCAGAAATTGAGTAGTTCGGAGAACCAGAAAATACAACCTTTGACTGGTCCCGCCCCCATCTATTCTCTGCCTCCCGAGTCCCAGCTGATAGGCTGGGTCTTCTTTTGTTGCCCTGCACAGGAGAACGGAGCTGTAAAGTAGGATAGCGGGGTGGGGAGGGAATGGGATTTTGCAGTAACCTTCCCCCTGGAGTGGGGTAGGAATGGAGATTTTACAGTATCCTTCCCCTGCCACACCCACCAAGCCACGCTCACCAAGCCACACCACACCCACCAAACCACACCTACAGAACCGGTAGTAAAAAATGTTGAATGCCACCACTATTGTATGAATATTTTGGTATCCCCCCTGACTGTGAACTACTCTATAACTGAGTTCTTAACAATGGGGTGCAGTGGGCAGCCTTGAAATGAACTACCTGTTCAGATGTTGAGAAAGGGGGCGGTGGGAAGCACTCTAATATGTGAAAATAATAATAAGTATGACAGCCATAAAGTCCAAGTTATATTTGAAAGCATGAAATTTAACTTGTTTAATATCATTTTTAAACTGAGTTTTAATAGTATCTAGAAATTTAACTCTGAATATTCTGAGTGCTCATTTTTTTACCTCAAAGAAAGAAGACACCCAGATTTGTTTTTCTCAGCTAGAGAAACTCCAACACAGTTATGGTTGCAACCAAATGGTAACTCCTTTCAGCATCAGCTTTGTTACTTGAAGAATATATCACTAAGTCTATTATTTCAGTTTATTCAATATTGCTCAGCAAAAACCACTAAGCATCTTCACAAAGAGCTCTGGATGCTGCTTAAACAACTTCATGAAGAAACAAAACCACTCAGAAAAAAAAATGGTTGGATAATATTAAAGTTACTTGATTAGAAGGGTAAGTTAGTTCCTCCCCTCTAAAATATTTATGAATGTGAATGGAGGGGCTCTTTATGCTGCTGAAAACGAAAACATGCAGGGAAATACAGATGGCTGCAGTGCAGATGGAGTTGCTTCAAGGTGTGGATGCTTTTGAAGCACAGATTCTGCTTGAAGCTAAGCAGTTACTTGTGAAGTGCTGAACATTTGATGAATTTAACTTTTTTTGTCTAGTTGACTTTCTCCACCTCTTTACCTCCCATTATATTTTTCCTTTTTGCTATTTCTCCTTGGACAAAAGCAAGAAATTTTTACATGTAGAGTATGCAGAGAGCAGTGGCAAAAGAAATTGATAGCCATATGCACATGGAATCAATTAATTAATTTTAAAATTTGGACACATCTTATATGCAGTTCACTTTAATGGGTAGCAATTAATTACATCAATATAAAATTACTTTTTAAATCCTAACTTGCATAATGGACATATGTATATATGCATGGCCGCAAGCACACACAAACTTGCATAGAGATTCACAGGATTTGTTTCAGCTGGAATTAGCAATGTTAGAAGAAGGAGGTGGAAAAGATGGGCATTGGACATTGAAATTCCTGCCATTTTAAGATTACTTTCATAATTAAAATGATCAAATAATAATAATAAAAAATCACATTATTAAGAATCTTGAAGATGACTTCCCTGTTACGTCCGTCAGGTATGTTAAATTATACTTCCATCAATCTCAGCTGATTGGGAGATACTATACAGGAGAAAGTAGTTTTAAAGAAAAATCCCCAATATTGACATACTAATTTCAGTATTAGGACTATCAAAGATTACATTGCTTATATAGCAAACAAAAGAAATTAATTCTATTAAGTAGAACTGTAACTATAGGGTTATTTGGAAAGGGTGTTTAAGAACGTGTCTGAAAACTTCCATATAGATAACAGACAAAAGGCTTCAGAGCAGTACAGGAAACAATTCCCATAATAGTCAATGTAAGATAATGGTTAAATTGTTGGGCCTATGAATGGGGAGATCTAGGTTTTAGTCCATTCTCAGCATCAAAGCTCTATGAGTGTCTTTGGCCAGCCATTTAGGCTCAGCCCAACTTACCTTTCAGGATTATTATTGTGAGGAGAAATAGGTGGGTATATTATCTCAAGCTTCTGAATAAAAGGTAGAGTTGATTAACAGGAATCTAATTAAGAAAATACATTATGGAAAGCCCAGGGCTTGCATTGCTTTATTCTTCTTTAGACACTATTACATTGTCTGTTTTACGACTTCAGTTGCCAAGACTCTATTTAATTTATAAAAATCAATTCATTTTGCTTTAAGATTAGCTTGTTTTCTGAGCATGGTTTTTAGTTAATAAAAAATTTAGCTAAGGGTATCTATAATGTAACTGCCTGCCTGTGACAGTCTAATAAAAGCCTTCACTGGCAGCTAATACACCAAAACAGACTGATTTACAAGGAGTGCCTTAAGAGGTCTGATGATTTTTAACGAAGTAAAACCTAGCAATGGTAAGGAAGTATTTTATGAAATAAAAACTGATAAACCTGTATTTCCAGATATTCTTCGGATCCTTTTGTATGGTTGAAATTTCTGTATTCACTGTGTAATGCAATTCAACCTATCAATACATTGGGAAACTTTTTTGAGGGGGGAAGGACAGGTATATATCAAATATAAAAAGAAGGTTCACTTGTCTGTGGTCTTTCATGCTGTATAAACCCAACTGACTATATAGCTCAATTGACAAAGCAGAACGTAACTTGGCATAGCCTTCCTCAATTTTGTATAAGGATTCATACTGGCTGGGGATGTATTTCAAAACATCTAGGGTGAAACAGATTGGGAAAAACTGGCTTGCATGTTATGAGAATACAGCCAAGGAACCAAGGGTTGTTCTTTCAAAGTGCTTTTGAATTGATCTTTTCTACCTCTGGGATACAGGAGTAAAATTTTATATCTTAAGATCTGCAAAGCAAAATGGAAAATCCTTTTTTGCAAACATGGATGATGGAAGAATGATAGAATTTAGTCTTCACAGGGTTGAAACAACTGAACAGCAAAATCTTGGGATTTAGTCTTCATCGTAACTTCTTTATTTTACCAAGTTCTGTATTTGTGCTGAAAAGGCACAGTGGATATTTTCAGTGGGAAGTAAAACTTCGCTATTTCCTAAATAGTATTACCCTCCTCTTTTCAGCCACGATTGGAGCATCTGATATGTTTTTTTTCCTGAGAACAACTTAGGTTACTTAAAGTATTTTCTTCATTGTGCTTCTGGGAGTGAAAATTCAAAGGACTTGCCTTTAAACGTAGCTGTTCTCTGCAAGATCATTGGCCTTCAAAACACCATTTTGTATATGTATACACAGTGAATGTAAACCAATCCTCTTTCTCATATACTGCATTTTTTATTGAGCAAGGGATGTAAGATAAAGACTTGGCATTTTTGCAGGAAAAGGTACTGCTGTTAGCTCTTTGGGTGTTCTGAAGCCATTCTTTCTGTAGTTTTCGTATAGTCTAGACTTCTGTTAACAGTTGATCACCTCCATAGTTCACCTTCCAAATTAGAAGATTACAGGTAGTCCTTGACTTATAGCGGTTTGTTTAGTGACTGTTTAAAGTTACAATAGCACTGAAAAGGTAACTATGACCTTTATGACTTATGAAGATGTTTTGTAAAGATTATTTTTCACACTTATGACTGCTGCAGAATCCCCTGGTTCATATTTATGATGGTTGTAGTGTCCTGGGGTCATGTGATCAGCTTTTGCAAACTTCTGAAAGCAAAGTCAATGGGGGAAGCCAGATTTACATAACATCCATGTTACTAACTTAACTGCAATGATTCACTTAACAACTGTGGCAAGAAAGGTTGTAAAATGGGGCAAAATCACTTAATGTGTTAGCAATATAAATTTGGGGCTCAACTGCGGTCGTAATTTGAGGCCTATTTGTACTAACCATTAACCAAACTTTAAAACCTAATTCAGTATTGAAATCTCCAGACTGTTGAGAAACTACCAATGGTTAATTTGACCCTCTCTGCTTTAGGATTGCCAATGTCGATCCAGTTTGCAAGATCATGTATTTACTAATTTAGATCTATGAGAACTTTGAAATTCTTCTCAAGATCAGCAACAAACTGTTTATGTAATCAATTTTTTTACCTGGACTGTAATGAGTGTTCTACACTGATTTTTTCAAGCTGAATTTTAAAGAAATCAGTTCTTTTCTATCAGGTTTAGTTTTCTTGTGACCCCATTTTCATTATTCTGTCCAATTAGAGACATTATGGTACTATAGTGTTAACTAGTGTATATTTATACGAATCATTGAACAACATCTAGTTATTATACTCTAGCATAAATAATCTCAAGGCAAAGGCAGACAATTTGGAGACAACAGCCTATTGTGCAGGTTGAGCCACGTTTGGGCATGTCTAGACATGAGCCCAATCTCTCTAGCCAGAGAGCAGTTTCTTATCAGTCTGGTGCCAGAGCTCAGTGAAACTACTTAAATGTTTGTCTTTGCAGTTAAGTTAAATATGATGTAAATCATGTAATACTTTCTGCTATGTATAGTCAGTTACTATATAAATCTCAGAAATTAAGCCTTCATTACTCATCCAAAAAACTCGTAAAACCTATTAATTTTGGTTATAAAGCAGGCGACCAAGCTAAAAACTGGATGCCAGACTGGATGACATGTTAGACTTCTAGCAGGATGGTTAGAGTTCATGCCATAGGCTATTTGCCATTCCTGATGTTTGGATGGAAGTCCAAAAGACCATCAGACTGTTATTTTAAGTGCAATGATGATGAATTGAATTAATTCCTTTTCCCAATAAGATGGTTTTGTGAAGATGGTTGGTTATGGAAGTTCTTGGCTATGAACAGTGCATATGACTTCTGAAAAGTTAATTTGAACATTATCTTTTCACAGCAGAAATAAATAACCATATATATTGTTAGCCCATGTTGCTAACATTTAAGAATTGTAGAACATGAAACTATTTTTGAAAAGATCCAGTATGAAAAATACAAATGGAATGTGGAGATGTGATGGTCACTGCACTTAAAGCTTGACCTACACCTGCATACAAAAAGTATTGTCATTTTATGTGTGAGGGACAGTACGAACAAGAAAAAAAATACTGCCTTCACAAAGAATGGCCAAAATATAGTTCCCTTGTTCCAGCAAAATAGAATTTGATAAAAGCTCCGTTCGTTGATCTTGAAAAGATTTTCCTTCCTGTTTTGCACATCAAACTTGGACTTATGAAAAACATTGTTACTGTATAAAATAGGAACTGGTTTCATGTCTTCCAGGATAAAACAGGAACTGGTTTCATGTCTTTGAGGATCAACTTTCCCAGGAATTCTGGTGTTAAATTAAGAAAACATTTCTATAGATCCACAGATAAGAAAATTGATATAGGATGTTAAAATTTTTATTTTTTTTAATTTTTATTCATATTTATATGCCGCCCTTCTCTGGAGACTCAGGGCGGCTTACAATGTTTGGAGCACAACCCAATGTGCTCAGCAATAGCCTTCATTCCATTGTATATGCCTGCTTATTACTAAGCAGCATTTTTACAAAGTCAGCTTATTGCCCCCAACAATCTTGGGTCCTCAATTTACCTACCCCGAAAGGATGGAAGACTGAGTCAACCTTGAGCCTGGTGGGATTTGAGCCTGCACTAATTGTAGGCAGCTGGAACTTAAGTGCTAGGCATTTAACAGCTTGCACCACCAAGGCTCTGAAATGATGAAAAGTTAAGTGAAATTGAAAAAAGTCTGCCTGGCAATCATTCAAAAACAGCATAAAACCTTTTTGGAAATCATAAGGTAGGAAACTATCATGAAAACAGTGATCTCTTAAAATTGTACCAAGCCATGGCTGAAAATTCATTTCTTGGACTTTTCTCCAGTCTTAGCATATTCAGTGATGAACACATCGAACAATTTCATTGGGACATTTCAAACATAGAAAAGTGGTACCAAGGCAAGTGGAGTCTGTATTTGGCTGACTAATGTTGGGCCCTTAGAAGAGATGTCTCTGAAGCGAAATTCAGCAGAAAACCAAACACTGCTTTCTTTTTAATGTAAATCTCTGTGCTTTTAACTGAGTTGTGAATATAGGTTATTACCAAACTAAATGGCATGTTGCTCAAAAACATTGCCTAATAAAGAATCTTAAAAACATTCAAATTCAGCACAAAAGATAAAGATTAACCACTTTCAGTTTGTGGGACTTTTTTTTTTGCTCCAGTATTATAAATTTTGATATCCTTGTGTTCAACCTTTTCCAATACTTTTCACATTTGTATAGGGCTTCTCTAAAACTTTGTTCACTTTAAGAAACTTATCACTGGTTCTTGTGTACAGATGATCATTAAATGCAGCTTCACCCCACCCCCACTGGGCTAGGATGGCCTTGGAAACCCAAAGTATAAACAAACAAGCAAATAAATAAGCAAATATTTCCCTTGATTCAAATCTCAAAATAAGGTATAGAGCTCAACTTGACTATGGTTGCACTCAGGGTATAAGCCATCTTAGTGGCAATGATATATATGTAAGTATTTAAAGGATTCCTGTAACTGACTTGACACTGCATAAAATATCTTCTGCCTATCTGAATGTCCATCGTGAGGGACTTGGGTTATCATATCTATAAAATAATCCAATTACAAGAACCTTTGGAATGTTCTTGTATCCCAACTAAATCAGTTGCTGAGCAATCTGACCTCCTGTTATGTGAATGACAGAATCTGACATCAGACATGGCTTAAGTCCTGAAAAAAGGTTAATTATCTAGCTGAACTTCATACAAAAAGGAAGCATATTGTTTCTTGCTAAACATGCTGATCTTCCCTTTAGAGCTTTTTGTATTATTTTTTCATGTTGACAACTTAAAATTTACCATTTCTTCTAAAAATCTCCATATACATATTCCGATTACTTACAGTCAGGACTTTTTCAACATATAGTGAAGTGAGTTCATGAATTCATTCTCATCAGTAAGGCTAATACTGCAGTGGCACTTATCAGTTGTATTTAGGGGAAAATCTTCAAACTCTTAGTTAATAACTTGTTCAAATTGTAAGACTGAAGTGACTGAGTTCATTATCTTCAGTAAGTAGTATAGCATTAAAATAGAAGAAACAAGGTTCTGAGAACAAATTCAAAAATCTTGTAACATGCAGCTCCAAACATATGCTGTCTTAAGAACTGTTGATGAAATGTGATCCAGAAACTCAAGAAAAGATTGATTAAATGGATAGACTTGAAATAGTAGCAGAGTAACTGAAATGGGAAATGTATGTCATGAACAATTTTCAACAGAAGACCATTAAATTTATTCAAATATTATATTCAAAGTGATACAAGATGTATATTATTTCAGACTTGATTTCTAAAATGAATTACTTCTTCTTTAAACACTGCTGGAAATGTAATGAGGTCTGTCACTTTTTCCTATTTGATGGCAATGCTCTAAAGCTTAATTTTTGGAAATGACTGATATTAGAATTAAACAATATTTTTAAAATTAAAGTACCATTTCAAAGTATATTTTATTAAATTTTACTGAACTATATATATTCTTTCAAGTATACTGAATATTTATATATGTTTGCTACTGTAAAGATATTCATATGCCTTATTAATGCTGCTTGTTTCCCCCTTCAAAGAACGGCGAACTAAGTTGAGGTAGTATGTTTCAATGTTGAGAGTAGTGTTGTATCTTAAAATGTAAATATAATGTAGAATTCAGTTCTAATTGAAAACCATTCCTGGACCACAACTTAACACAATGGTTTGTATACTTTATCCAATATTTAGCTTTCTTATAGTTTGTTTAGGACTATAGTCCTATAGTTCCTATTACTATTTCAAAATATACTGGTTAACCATGTGTTTTTTGTTAAAGTTTAATAGTGATTTTATTTTTTTTAACATTTTATATATTCAGTAGTTAATAACTTATTGGAAAGCTGTAATCTGCATAGCATTTTATTTTTTATTTATTTATATATTCTTTTATGCTTTTCCCTTGCATTTTATTTCAGTTTGTTTTCTCTAAAATGTGTAATTTTTGAAAAAACAAAACCTTTTGACTATCAAATTACAGATTACTTACCTCAAGGTGATGCTTCTAGTGACAATTCCATTTAGTCATCAACTTCTGAACTGCATGAACTTAAGAATGGACTCACCATAATTTACATTTTATCAAGACATCATTCTGTGACAATAGTTTCTCCCAAAGGTAAATTATGTTCTGTGCTTTTATACTATTCTATATGTTCCATTTTTAGAGCTAAACCCCTCCCTTTCATTTGCTTTTTATGTAGACAACACTATACTGCTTTGACTCTTGCAAACAGGTAGTCCTCGACTTATGAAAATAATTGAGCCCAATATTTGTGTTGCTAAGCAAGGCAGTTAAGTGAGTTTTGACCCATTTTACAATATTTCTTGCCACACTTATTAAGTGAATCATAAATACATGCCAGTTGCCACAGATGCTGAAATGGTTGTGTGCAAAATAAAGTCCATCACTTTTTTCAGTGACGTTGTAACTCTGGATTGTCAATAAAGGAATGACTGTAAGTTGAGGATTACCTATAGTTACCTATATAAAGGGTGTCAAGCTCAATTTCATTGAGGGCTGCATCAGTGTTGTGTTTTTGACCTGGGGGGGGGGGCTGTGGTCAGGATGGCTGTGGACAGCTTGTCACTCGTGTCAGGGGCACCTGCAGTGGCTTGAACTCTCTGCCAGCAAAAACAGGCTCCCAACCTTGGTTTTCAGCTGAGATAGCCTCCTGCAACCCTCTGCCAGTGAAAATGGAGCTAGGGAGAGCTGGCAGAGGCACCATGGACTGATCCTTTGCTGTTTCCAGGGTAGCCACGCAAGCCAGATCTATTATAAACTGCTGCTAAAAAGCTCTGTTGGGGACCTCACTACTATGTTCAAGTATTCAGCTAAAGTCCCAGCATAGAGTATTCGTATTCTTACTTCTCTACAATAATAATCTGTAGAAGAAATGACAAATAGGTGTTGTAAAAAATTATAAAAGGCAACCAAGATAAAGGAAAGCAAAGGGGCTAAGTACAGAAAATATATTCATATTTTCAATTTTTCTAGTGTGTACTGGTTGAATACTTTGACCTAGTCCACACACTGTGTCATTTACAGTTTCATGCATTGTGTGAGCCGCATGGTTTTCAGAATTGGTGAATAATTGTTAATTATTGTAGTTTTGGGGTGTCTTGATAATATTTGCTTTTGCAAATCATTATCAAGAATAGAAGAATAGGAATTTAAAAGAACTTGTGAAGAAAATAAATATTATGGAGGTTTAGTAAGATGACTAACAGTGGTTGTGATATAAAATTAGCACAATTCACAATTTATAAAAACTGCAGCAACCTTTTTTTTAATATTATTTATCTCCCTAATTGTGAGTAAAGACAAACACATAGGAACTTACTTACATGCTGTTATATATTAAGAGATACCAAGCAGTTAGTTTTTTCCCCTCTGAACTTTAAGAAACTTAGTTGAAATTGTTTGCTTTTTATATAATTGCCTGATTTTTTTTCTATTTTTCAGAATGTACTGCATGTGTTTATGTGCTGCAAAGCGGATGAGCTTCTTTGACTTGGAATGTCAGCCCGTGTTATATATTATAACAATAAAAAAATAACTTTCAACTAAGTAACAGTACATTTAAATGTTATAGGCCATTAAATAGTTGATATCAAATAACCATTGTTTACAAAAATTAAGTTTCATCTAACTCTCTTCAGGATTTTACGAGGATAAAAGAGTGCAAGGGGCAGAAAATACTTCACTATAAATTTTGTGAAGAACAAGATGAGTAGATAAATATATTTTACACATTGCAAATATCAGACAGTCTAACTTGCAAGATGCAGGCACATGACAGCTTTAAACAACTTTATGTTCAAATAAATACACTAATGTTAACAGACACTTTCCCTCTTGAAAGGAGCTTTATTGAAACATGTTTACTCAGATGCAATATTCTGTCTTATGCATAAAAAAGATCAGCAGTGATATAAAAATCAGAGAAACAAAAACTGAGTGGTTTAAAACTGGTAATATTATGTAAATAAACCTTACATAATATTGTAAATCAAGTTTTCAATCTTGAGACAGGCGTACATATATACAGACCTGTCATCAAGCTATTTATTTTCAGGACAAGCAACATTATGTAGACAGTTAAGAAGTATTAAGCCAAAGAAATTAAAGGCATGAAATGAGAAAAGATAATCTAACTATATAGTTTTAAACCAGCATATTCAATACACCTCTCTATACCTTTCATCACATCCATACAAATTCACATTCTTTAAATTTCTCATTTTCAAATATCCATTAATTTCACTCAATCACTTCTTTGGCATTCCTCTCCATCTTATTTATTTTTCCTTCATCTATGTATTCTTATTTTGTCTAACCAATTCAACGTTTCTTTTGTAATTTTATATTCAATCTATGATCAGCATTCAATCATTCTTGATCCTAATTCTTCTTTTTTCACCAGGTACAGTTCTTAAGCAGTCTTTCATTCCCATTCCATTCTGTTTTGTCTTCCTTGATATAACCAATTCTCCCTTGCATATAAAAAATGGCAAAACCATACTTTCTTAAAGAAGCCACTTCCTTCTTTCAGCAAACATACATTCCTTACAAGTCGCCCTCCCACCTACTACCAAGATTTGCCCATCTATATTTAAAATCTTAATACACAAATTAAATTTCTTGCTCAATTTTTGTTGCTATATAGCTTGTGATTTATTCCCTTGTGAAACAATTACCTCAATATGATACATTTTTATAAAGTAAATATGAATTATCATACGATTATAAAAATGAGTGTTACCTACAGTGCAAAGTATTCAGAACCCCTTCACTCAGTACCCCATAATGACAAAGTGAAACAGAACTTTATAAATGTCTGTAAATTTATTAAAAAGAAAAAACTGAAATATATTAATGCAAATATTCAGACCCTTTGCAAGAATACTTGAAATTTTGTTCAGGTGCCTCCCAGTTCTCTTGACTGTTGCTGACATGTTTCTACACCTTGATTGAAGTCTACCTGTGGCAAATCAAATTGATTGGAAATGATTTGGAATGGCACACACCGCGGAGCAAAAGCCATGAGGTCAAAGGAACTGTCTGCAGAGCTCAGAGACAGGATAATTGCAAGGCAGAGATCTGGGGATGGCTACAATAGAATTTCTGCTGCACTGAAAGTTCCTAAGAGTGCCTTCCATAATTCTCAAATGGAATAAGTTTGGCACAACCAGGACTCTTCCAAAAGCTGGTTGCCTGGTCATTAGTAAGAAAGGTGACCACAAACCCAATGGTCACTCTGACTGAGCTCCAGAGATCCTGTGTGGAGATGGGACAGCCTTCCACCAATCTGGGCTTTATGGCATAGTGGCTAGACAGAAGTCTTTCCTCAGTGCAAAACTCCACTGGAGTTTGCAAAAAAGCACCTGAAAGACTCTCAGACTGTGACTTGAACCCTATTGGATATCTCTGGAAGGGCCTGAAAATAGCTGTCCACTGACAGTTACCATCCAACCTGACTGAGCTTAAGAGGATTTGCAAGGAATGGCAGAAAATCCCTCAATCCAGGTATGCAAATCTTGTCGCGTCATACCGAGAAAGACTCGAGGCTGTAATTGCTGTCAAAGGGGCTTCAACAAAGTATTGAGTGAAGGGGTCTGAATACTTATGCCAATGTGATATTTCATTTTTTTCTTTTTAATAAATTTACAGACATTTCTTAACTTCTGTTTTCACTTTCTCATTATGGGGTACTGAACGTAGATTAATGAGAAAAAAATGAATTTCAACAAATGCAGAATCAGGCTGCAGCATGACAAAACTGACAAAATTAAGGGGGTCTGAATGCTTTCTGAATACACTGTATTCATTAGAGTATATCAAATATATCTGAATATTCTTTCAGATTTTTCTATGGTACACATTCCTTTGCTCAAAGTCAACTCAGTTTTATTGCTTCACACTTGCCATCTACTCTTCCTTGCCCCTCAGAAAGCAAGACAGATTTGTGCAAACATCAAAACAGCAGCAAAGAAAATAAGAAATAGCAACAAGAGAAAGCAAGCAGGTAAGCTAGAAGCAGCCAAAAACTATAAATTATATATGTATATAATTATGACCTACCTAGCAGTTTATGTAATAGTCATTTCCCATTCACGGGCTATTTGAAGCATAAAACTGTGAAGGTACTAGGGAACCAGAAAAACTATTGTATTTCTTTTCCTGATAACGTGAAGATAGCATGTCAGAAGAACAGGAATGATACACATTCTTTTACAATTCTGAATAAAATGTTTCAGAACAAGAATAGTAAGTAGACTTTTACCCTTCTCAAATGATATCAGTATCACAACATGAAAGAAATATTATTGTATTTATAATTATACTTTAAAAAGCAAGGTAATTCTTCCTTACAGGAACAATGCCATTTATAGAAGAGTATTTACTGTTCTTCTTTACAGACCTTTTCTGGATTTTCATCAATGCTTTTGTTCACCTTTATAAAAGTAATCTGTTCCAGATTAGAAATTTCAGCATTGGAAAGAACTCCTCCTGGTTCCACAAATTTGCCTTTCAGATCCCCAAAAGTGTTGTATACTTATTTGAAAGATGAGTTCTAAAATACACATACACACACACACTCTCTCTCTATTTTAGCTAAGATAAAGACCTGTCCAGATCTTTATCTAACCAGATCTAATCAGATCTGTATTCTAAGATTAAACAAGATCAAGTGCCACCTAAATTCTAATAAATCATAATTTAACTCTTTATGTCTGATACTTTCTGATTTATCCAAGCATACATTTAATTATAAATCAATTTAATATACCAACATGATGATTTTAGGATCAAATCAAATTATGCAAAATATTATTACCGTATTTTTTGTTTAAATAATTTTTTGTTTAAAAATCTATTTTTGTTTCTACTATTTTTCAACAATATGTCTTTTCCAACACAGTGGGGGGGGGGAAAGTTCACATCAACATTTCCCCAAATTTTTATTGGTATTAGTATTTGTTTTACAAGGATCATGAACACTTCAGCATGTAAATAATAAAATAATATATATTTCATTCCAAGTTGCACCAGTAGCCCATCAGCATGCCAACAAATGATTAAAAACTACGTTCTCAAATCTATGTCTTTTTTATTCACATGTATAACTTATGCATTCAAAGTATTATGTAAAATGTTTCCTGAATTATGAAAATGTATTTAAGCAGACATGCATACTCACTATATTGCCCATAGTTGCTAAAGACTTGCCATACTAAAACATAAGAGTATATGATTTATGAAATACTATCATATTCCAGAGGTTTTGGAGGAGCTACAAAATTCAAATAATGAATAAAATAAATAGGATACAAAAATGTTTCAATATCATTTCCACATTTCTTTTTTTTTCTCCCTCCCAAAGTTTATCCATGTTAACATTGGAAAGATATATAGTCAGACAAACTTTTACCAGTTTTATTCTCTCTTTGGGATAGAAGCACTCAAAGGATGCTTACTGTAAAAGTACTACAGTACGGTATGTTTCTAAAAAAATTCAAAAATTCAACTAATTAAATTGTTAAACTTAACCACTTTAATTTAAACAAAACCTGACTAAGAAAAATGTCCTAAATCCAAAAAGAAAAGGAGCTGAGCACAATTTTTAAGGGAATTCACTCCTTACAGTATCCAATATTAATACCTAGAAAAGGAAGTGGGCCTATATTGCTTTTCTCAAAGATTCCTAGATTTTGTCCTGCACTTTTAAAATTGTTCACAGGAAGGATACTTAATAAGTCTAATTTCACTGATAAAATAGGACAACATAACCAAAAATACACCTGCCAATTTTTTTTTGTCTACTCAAATCTTGCCTTAAAGAAAACATTTAGCCCTAACATTAACCAATATTTTTGGTGCCATTTTGGCTTCACTATAATCAATACAGATAAAAATACATGGCCAATTGAGGTCCTCATATAATAAATGGAAGTTCTTTGTATTATTTCAATTTATTAAAGTAACAGCATTATCTTTTAAATAGATAATAATTAAATTTAAAATAAATCTTTGCAATTTCATTTACATGTTTTTGTTACTATAGTAACTTTAGATGTTCATTTTAAAAATAAACCACAATCCAGGATTTAATGTCTCAATATCAAATACGACATTCATTATACTATATAAAGCAGACAATCTAGTAACATAAAAGTTATCACACATTTTCAGGTGGTCCTCAATGCCCACTCATTCAGAAACCATTCAAATTTATGATGGCAGAGAACAAGTAGTACCTACAACCAGTCTATGTACTCATGATCACTGCTTTGTCCCTGTTGTCATTTGATTATGATCCTGGCACTAGGTACTTGGCTTACAATCACAGGTAGTTCTCAATTTACCATCACAATTGAGTCCAAAATTTCTGTTGCTAAGTGAAATATTTGTTAAGTGAATTTTGCCCATTTTACTACCTTTCTTGCCACAGTTGTTAAGTGAATCACTGCAGTTCTTAAATTAGTAACATTGTTAGGTGTTGTTAGGTGAATCTGGCTTCCCCATTGACTTTGGTTGCAAGAAAGCAAACATCTTAAATGAGTCAGTTGCCAAGCATCCAAATTTTGTTACATGATATGCTGCAACAGGCGTAAGTGTGAAAAACGGTCATGTCACTTTTTTCAGGGCTGCTGTCATTTTGAACAGTCACTAAATGAACGGTTATAAGTCAAGGACTACTTGTATGATGTTACAGCATCCCATAGCCACATAACAGCCATTTGCAACTTTCTTTGCCTGCTTCCTACAAGCAAGTAAATGGCCAGAGACTGCAAATGGCAATGCCCTTGCTTAATGACCCATGATGATTGAATGTCATCACATGACATTGTGCCTACAACTACATCACTTAGTAATGGAAATTCTGGACCAAATTGCCAATGTTAAGTGAGGACTACCCATAAGTAATTATTTCCCTTTCCAAATTCTTAAACTAGAGTTGATACCCTCATTTATTCAGTGAACAATAACTGCGACAAGGTACTCCCTCGAAAATTGGAATCAGCCAACTATCAGAATGCACATTTCTAAAGTGGGTGGCCTATTAAATGTCTCATTTTACACTCCTCTTTGTGGACTGATACCTATAAAGATGTTCCTTGAGACCATACTAAATGTTAAGGGTCATTTCTCAGAAGAATTAAACTCAATTCCTTTTGGCAGTTCAGTATGGCTTCACGGAAAAACAGAGAAATGTCTTATTTGGTCTACAACTCTGCAGTGTCAGTGCTGTCCTTACTTCTTATACATTCCTGTATAACCATGTCAAATGCAGAATGAAGTATGCTTTAGTTTGCAAACATCTGGGCACTTTTCTCACATGGCAATCATAATACAAGAAAAGCTGATAGTCCAAAAAAGAATAAACAATCTAGAACAGTAGTTTGGAAAGCTATTCTTAAAGCTAACAAGAATGAAACTGAACAAGACCAAAGTGAGTTGGAACTCAAGCAATTACTTCAAAAAAAAAGTAATTTGTAAAAATGTATTTATTAACAAATATTAAGTAGGAACAAATATATCAGTTCTAGTTTTTCTTACTACATAAATATCAAATATTTGTGCAGCTATTTAATACAACTTTTATAAAAGCAAAAGGCAAAATCAGCATTTTTATAGCTTAATGTATTTAGGAGAAATTTCAACTAATTTTCAAGATAAAGCCCAAATTTTTGAAACAATCATTTAGCCCTGTAATGGCACTCTGTTATTCTATTAGACTGAAAACCTCTCAATATTTAAACATTTTTAAACAATGTTCTTAACTGTAACTAATGATATGTTGAGTTTTAAATCAAACACCTATGCAATTAACATTTTTATATAAAATTTCAGCTATTAAAACTCTTTTGCAAAATACTAAATCTAAGGGTACTAAAATTTTATCCTACATCCTACATAAAGATAATTTAAGTTTAGCCTAAAAAGCCACTGATTTATTAAATGAGTCTAAACTAAGTTATTTGAAGCTAACAGATTTTCATGTATAGAGAGATAAAATAATAATATAAGTATCTCCACAAAATATTATTGATACACTATAATGCTCACTTCTTTTACTGGGGCATGTCAGAAGCATATAAAATCAACTACATGCCTAAATATTAACTGCAATGGAAACTCATGACTTTCCCTTACGGTAAGATCCAACAGTTGCTTACAGTGAAATATAGAAAATTTACTCATTAGAATTGCCTCTAAGTATAAGCAACAATAAAGCAAAGTAAGCCTACTACATTTCACTATAAGACATACAACCCTACTGCATTGCAATGGTCAAATATATTATTATCCACTGAAGTCAAAAAACACCAGAAAAAAGTTACGGTAAGAGTGCTTAATGACAACTGAATGCAATGATTTATTATCTTTCCATTTTACAGATACTAAAATCATTCCTCCCACTATCACTTACATATATAAACTGTTTTA
This sequence comes from Naja naja, assembly GCA_009733165.1. Classification (NCBI taxonomy): domain Eukaryota; kingdom Metazoa; phylum Chordata; class Lepidosauria; order Squamata; family Elapidae; genus Naja; species Naja naja. The sequence continues at coordinate 42,093,468 of CM019152.1, forward strand.
TGTGTTATTCTATCCCATATAACTTCCAAATATAGATCCCAAAGTTAAAAAAAAATCAAGGATTCAAATACTATTTTAGAATGGCCTCTACACATATCAAATGACCTCACTCTTCTGAAAACATGTGGGATAATATGGTAAAATAGCATGAAGTATCTATACAGGTGAAAAAAATGTACAAGTCACAATAAACTGAGATACAGAGTTATCTTTTAACCACATTTCATGTTCACTTGGAATTTCTGCAATGCATGTTATTCTTGTATCTTTTGGGTTCCTTCATGAAATCTTATTCAAGGCTTCTCCAAGTTTCTCCGTGGCTTCTCTGTATGCCTATCATTTTTAGTATCTTGGATAACCTATTTTGCCCCTTTTGTTTTGCTGTGTAATAAAACAACAAGGCCTGTGTTATGTTTCTAAAAGTGCTGGTTGCATATTATCAAAAATATAAGCAGCATCTCAACATTTTGAACAGGATAAATGAAAACAGAAATTCTAGAGTATTTTCACTCACTATAATGTATCTTTAAAAGACTAGCTAAAAGTTTTCATTTAAAAAAAAATAGAAAATCCGTCATTTAAAATAGGATATTCTAAAAAGTATCTTGAAAAATGTTGTACTAGCCTAAAGTTCAAAGATTACACTCAATGCACAAGGAAGTTTCTGTTACAGAAACTTTCCTGAACTCCAAGAATCTGTGCTTCCAGAGAACAATCTTCTGAAGATCCAAAAATACTTTGAAAAGAACTAGGATACAGGGAAGCAGGAAAAACTGGATGGAATAACTTCAGGCTACTGAGACTAATTCCCCCCCTATAGATGTAAAAACAGAAATATATCACCCTAAACTTGAGAAAACAAAAACTCTTAAGAGTGTAAGTGCACCTATATTATTGGAAATTATGGGTTATGTTGTCTAAACAGAGCCTGCTGTAGAAATTTAGTTGTGGCAATTTAGCTTCATAGTTACAGATGAACTATCCATAGAAAGGGGGACACATTCAAAATAATAATTGCCTCTGGAAAAAGTCAACTACTATTTCTCTTTCAAGATCCTTGGTGAGACACTTGTGCAGGCAGACAAAACTTGTAGGGTAATAGTTATTATTATTTATTCATTTCAAAACAACTGGGACTTTCTAAAATGAAGCACATAATTTCTAGGTTATGATAAAAAAATGAAACTTCATTTACTGTGAATAACAGAATGCTATAGAACATAGTTTTACTGTAAAAAGCAAAACAATATCCAAGTGAAAAGAACGTATGGAAATACTACTCCAATCAGTAGAGTCACAACATATTCTTATTTTGCCTTCATAGTTTAGCAAACATGCTTCTAAATTGACAACAAAAAGCACAACTCTTGACTGTAATGATACAATCTAACTGAAGATTTTACTTTACAAGTGTTACATAAAAATAAATGTAGAAGTTACCTGTTTATATTCACTAACACAGCTTTGGCAACAGAATCTTTTCGGCTCTCCATCAACCATAAGAATATTGTTTGCTGCACCTTTACTTGGAAGGTATTCTCCACAATGCTCACAACAATTCATGATTAAACCATTTGCCATTCGGTATCGATTGAAGCAGTGATCACTACACAACTTATGAGTCATGTTTTTAAAGCTAACTTCATGACGTATCTAAAAGCAAAAAAAATTTATATGAAAATATAGTTTTATTTTAATTATGAATTTCAAGCATAACTTTAGGTTAATTGTTTAAGCAACCTTGGACCTGCCATTTCAGAAATAGAAGGTTAGACTGCCACTTAAAATATAGATGTTAGGCATTTTAGCTGTATAGAAAATACATCATATAACAATTTAGAAAAATTCCTTATTTTAAAAATGGAGGTAGCAGAGTTCTATAGCCTTCTGTATGAAGATTACAATGACGAAGGACATGCTGCTTTATCATCACTATAGTCAGTCACTACAGAAATTAAATAGACATGTAATTATTGGTTTTAAAAAATTTAAGTCATGATAATGCATTTATAAGTTACACAAAATTACATAAAATTATTATGTTCACAAATGTTAACAAAAGTGAGGTTTTTTAAAAAACAACACAAATATAAGAATGCCCTTAAATTTCAATGTTCAAACATAAAGCTAATTTGCTCTTTCTCAACCTCTACTTGTACTAATAGTCCTACTCCACAACAGTTTATATTCTTTTGACAGCAGCACAGCTTTGGTATACAACTGATTTTCCTCTCTCTGAAAAATAGACTACACATTCTTGCAGATACAGAATACAGTGTGTGTGTGCGCGCACGCCCACGCGAGCGAACCACATGCTGGGACTGCATGCTCAAATGTTCCAATTAGGAAATATTTAAACATTTTTAAAACAAATCTGAAGGAGAAAAGCTTAGTAGACGTCTACAGGAGAATTTCCAAAGGCCACTATGGTACTTTATTCATTCAACTATAGAACTTTTATGTCTTCTACTTAGTATGAGTATTTGTCAAGAGATGAAACACGATACATCAAATAAAATTTAAACTAGTTAGCAGGGAGCCTTAACTAAACAATCCACTGTTTTTCTCTAAACAAAGATATAATTATATCGATAGAATTTTAAGCAACTCCAATAAAATGGACTGGGGGGGGGATCACTGAAAAATAGCAAACAAACCTCAGTTAGTTTACCACAGATAGTGCATCTTGACTTATTTAAGATTCCTTTTGAAGGATTCTGTTTGTCTTCATAGAAAGACAGACATGATGTACTGCAAAACTCCTGGAAAGATTCACTTGAATCAACCTGAGCAACAATGGTTCCTTTCATTGTTGTTATATCTCTGAAAAACAAAATTATTCAGTATTTTAGTGACCATTGTATATTTTTTCTCAGAAATTTCAATTCTTTAAAAAAAAACCTGGTCTATCATATCGTTATGAATGTAATAATCTCATCTGAAGATAGTGTAATTTCTTAACAAGAGTCCCTGTTTCTATTTTTAATGAAAAACTAATGCTACAAAAAATGAGAGGAAAATAAATATAATTGGTCAAACAAAAACTAAGTAATTTCTATCATCCTGCTTTTCTGAAACTTTTAATGTACTGATGTAACAAGATATAACCCCAACAACCTTCTTCCTCCAACCCCTATTTATCCCCTTTTATGCTATTAATCATGTTTTGATATGTATATATACAAAAAGGAATGACTTGTCAATGAGAGAGTTTGGTATGTTTTGTTACCAGCTCTTTAAATTACCAGCTCTTCATGTGATAGAATTCTCGATTATGACTGACATCAAAAATGATATTGCTTTTTAGATAGAGACATTGGAAAAGGAACGTGTTCTTTCAGCCAGTTTTTTATTTCACAATGTTTTACAAATAATATACTTATTACCTTTAATTAGTAACCAAAAAACAATGGAGATAAATTAAGAGATAAAAATGATGACCTAATAAATGCCACTACAAACAAAATTATTCCATTATGCTTTTCCTATTTATTGCTGACAAACACCAAAAATCAAAAGATCTTGCTTTTCTATTTACATGTATTAAATAAAGGTCAAAAATTGAACAGCTATAAGTTTGTATGAAACCCAACTTTCTATAAGCATTTAGTCATTTTTTAAAAAACTATCTGAATGTATCATGGAAATGTGGTTTTTTTTCTTCATTTTTTAAAATTTAACTTATGCACCTATAAATTAGAGCCATGTCTACATTCACTATTAATTTTAATTCTCACCAAATGCCAGAACAGACAATAGCAATTATAGTAAATTATTACTAGCCAATAATGAACTTAACTAAGCCTGCTCTCCTTAATCATTAATATTTGCTCAGGACTACATTATTATGCAAACTGATGAAAGAACATAAAGAAAAGTATCTCATTTGTTTCTTAAATAATAAAATTGATTTCATGAAGTTATTAGAACAATTAACAGGACTGTAGTTTTAACAAATGTGATCAAGAAATATCCTTACTTTTTGCACATAACACAGAGTTTCTTTGGAGCTGGTTTATGTGAAAATGATGAAAGGCAAGTAGTAGAACAAAAAAGGTGAACAGATCCTTTCCGCTGATATGCAGTCTGGCCCTTTTGCAAAGGCTTTTTGCAGTTAGCACATGTAACTTTAACCTGCTTTGAAGGTTGCTGTTGTACAGGTGGTTGGAAGACTTGTTTGGGAAGAGATGCCACAGGAGATAGGGAATCTACACCTGGTTGCTTCTGATTTCTTGGAAATGAAGCTGACTGAGATATCCAGGAATCTTTAAAAAGTACAAAATGAAGTTAACAGCTTTAGGAAGTTTACAATGGCAATGGGCTGGCATTAATCTGACAGTAAAGCACAGTATTGCACTGCTAGTGCAGGTAAAAACTACAGAAATCATTAACTGTTAACAGTAAATTGAATTGCAATAACTTCTATATAGTCTTATTTTTAAAAATATATAGTAATTGCAATAGTCAGATTATAAACCATGGTAACTTTGAGCGTATTATTATTTAAATGAATATTTCAAAAACTTTTAAAATAGAAATTGTTCCTATGTAAGGTTCTTGTCCAAATTTAACATGATAATACAAAGCAAGTTAAACAATGAGATTACTTTTGACAATGGCCTGAGAAAATAAGGGCAACATGGAAATGATTTATTAGTCATGTAAAACAAACATCCTCCAAGCCTTAGATTAAGAAAAAGGAGAAAGCTTTACATTTTAATTTCAATTATTGAAATAAGGGCTGTCAATTTCCCAAGAAGTTTCAAGTTTGTCTACTCCCCTATTGTCTTACCACATTTTACAAAGCTGTATAGGAATAATTCAGTATCTGAAAAAGCATCTTATATTGTTTACATTCTGTGTCTATTATATACAAGTAATGAATACTTACCTCGAGTAGCAGGAAGAGATTTTAAACAATAAATCAAATTATTGTTACTTTATTTTAACTTGAACATACTTTCTATGATTCAGTTATTCAAAAGCTACCTGCTTTTGGGAATATCTTTTGACTTGAAGTATATTTTTTATATCTCTGCAACTGCAGTTCAGATGTAACATGTTAATTTCATTCTTGTTTATGTGACTCGATAACTGGGTCCCATCAACTTTGAGTTTAGCCAAATATTTTGTAGGCAGGTAACACAGTATTGTTATTATTGAGACGGTACATAAAGAAACTTGCTTTTGTTGATTTTTTTCAGTGTAAATATACGCATGTACACTGTATATGTTCTCACACAATTTAACTCATGTAGTTAAAAAACATCAATACCTCCTTTTTTATTTTTGTAGCTATTAGCATATGCAAGCAAAAACATCAGGAAAATGGAAATAATTTCTTTTGTTGGGCTTTCCTCTAACAGATAACAAAACAACAAAAACAAAAAAATCCAATGCCTATAGTAAGCTAGATAAACTTCTTTTTGGCCTGTATATTTACTTTTCAAAATGAGATGGATGGCATATAAATTTATCAAATAAATAAATATACCCAAAGAATATGGGTATAAAAATGTGAAGTAATTTAAAAGGCCTCTCTTCTTTTGGTTGAAGGCAGTGTGGAGATAACTTTTTGGATAACTTTGATGACAACAGACTTACTTTCTCTTAGGGGATTCATTGTAATGTTCCAAAAATATTTTACGATCAAGTTGTTGACTATTTTTTTTACAATCTGGTTAATAAGCAGCACTTACATGAACTTGCCTATCTGAAATAAGAAACTATTGAATGGAAGCTGATCTGAAGTTCTCACTGATGACCAGGAGACTCAAAACATTTCCAGCTCTGTTCTAACAGAACACTTGAGCTGTTTTGAGTTTTGTTCCAACAGAACACAACCAACTTGAAACGTTTAGGCAAAACATTTCAATTGGGACAGTTTTGTTGTGAGCTAGAACACACTGTCTATTTGATACATATCCTTTTATTGTCCAATCTCTAGCTTTCAAGGTTATTTTTATCTTCTATTAAAACATTGCTTTGGCAGCATTTTCTACCATTGGTTACATTGCAGTAATTTTGGTTCCTGTATTCAGTATTGCACTTTCTTGATACTGCAGTCAAAATCTATTCATATGGCAAAAATAGTTGTATTTTCATGTTTTTAACTTTTAGTAATGATCAACTCAGTAACCTCACATCTTACTGCATTTGAAAACCATCAATCATGCAAAAAGTAATGCAGATATCATGTCCTGAAGAATGTTATTTAAAAGCTAGTGATGCTCATGAAATATTGGAAAATTTATATGTGAATGCACTGGAAAAATAGTACAGGTGTGAAAGCTGCATTTTTTTCCCTGGAGTTTCAGGTATCTGAAGTTGATAACTATAGATATGATCCCATTAGGAAAAGTAAAAGATATAACACATCTACAATTTTTGGAACACTGAGGTCTCTGTTTTATGCACATGCAAAACTTAACATCCAGCCCCTATCCCTAATAATTCCTGGCATCATCATTATTCTGACCTTATAAGCTTTCTTCATGCTTACTTCCATCATACTGAAAATGAGGAAGCGCAGAGGAAAGTGGCAAACGCTTGCTCAATGTCAACCTCCGAATCGGCGACTACCAAGGCCAGGGGTACTGTGTGCCCTCTCAGAGTTGCCACACGCAGGAGCGGGGAGGAGCAGTCACAGAAGGGATGGGAAAGACTCACAGAGGGTATGTGCGAGGACGCAACGGCAAAGCAGGAAACAGCGGCGATGGAGCCCAGCGTGGAACAGCGGGGGCCATGAATGGAATGCGGAAGAGGAATTCCCTGCAAGGGGCAGGATGAGAGTGCGGAAAGCTGTAGCGCTAATTTCAGTTCATTTCACTCTGCGCCGAGACTGTTACTGATAAAGGTGATAGTGACTCTAGCTGGAGTGTTTTAGTCTCTTCCCTTGCAGTACAGAGCTTGGAACCATGACACTCAAAACTGAGATCCTACTGATGGGAAATGCACTGGGGGAGAAAGTATATGACCTTCAACCCAATGGAGAACAGCATCAAGCTCAAAAATTAGCTGGAACCTTCATTACAACCCTGTAAATGCGCTATTAGGGTCTGCAAAGCAACCCTAAACAAAGCATTATCAATAGCTACTTTGAGAACGTAGCTACAACTACTTTAGGTGCAGAGTCATCAAAACATGAGTTATTTCCACAGCTTTGAGAAGTGCTCCAGTATTTTATTTTTATGTTGTATTTTTAATTAATTCTGGTAGGAAGTTCCAATTTTCTTCTTTTTACTTGGATCTTTGTTCTTTTGAGACAAGTAAGGTTTCATGGTCTGTAGTTGAATGATATGGATTTTAATCTTACTATATAAAACCAGGCCTGATATTAACCCAGGTAAGAGAAAATGCTAACAGATAACAATGGTAGCTTATGATACAGAGCAGGGAAATCCATATCAATATACTAGCTGGGATTCAATATATTTCAGAAATGAATCAGATACACGGCAGGCATTTAACACACAGTTAACTATATCAAAATACATGTAGCTCTCACAAAGGAATGTAGAAATTGTCAGGAAGCACATCAAAATCCAATAGGTATGAATAGTTAAATACTCAAAATTCAGCCATTAGTGAACAAGATTACTAATTAAATAGAATGATTGATATGCTTAGTACATGGATGTAAGAAATATTAACGTATTAATTTTTCTTAAGCTAACATTCTTTTTTCAAGCACCGCTGGTTTCCTTATAAATCTTTTTCAATCAAATATTTTCAATCATATACTTGTCATCTCAAAATGAAGCTATAGATGTCAGATAAACGATAGAAAACCTTGCCTTATAAATAGGCTTTATTTTAACACAATAAAATACCTGAAATGAGCGTCCTCCCCCCAAAATTTGAACTAGCAATACTGCTTTTTCAAAGGATCTTCGCTGGCCCTTCAGGCTTTAGGAGGGAATGACTCTTCTTGTTGTGATTTGCCAGGAGCCAGTGCAGACGGCAGCGGAGTTGGACAGTGAGGAAGGGGACCAGTCAGGGAGTCTGGAGAGGACTTGGACGAGGGTCCTACATCCGATGAAGGGATGGGGCCAAAACCATCTGGGAGTGGCAGCAGCGAAGCATAGGACCCAGGGGAGCCTGTTCCCAGTGTGGGTGTGCGCAGAGCTGCTAGAAGGCGAGAGCAGCTGAAGCAGAAGGGACGACTCCGGAGTAAGGCTGGGAGGTGATTGCCCCTCCCGTAAGGGATAGAAGTCAGACCTCAAAGACAAAAGCTTTGCAGGAAACGAAGTAGTTCGATAGATTCCGAGTCCTCATTGAAGCTCTGGTTGGTTTTTCAGGTGTTTTAGTTGGTTTCTGTTATAATTGGATACTTCTGTTTTTGGCAACATTCCACAGCACTGAAAGGTGTGTGCTTATCTTGGGGAACTGTTTATAATTAGTTCTGGCTGGGAATGAAAGTAATTCCCAAGCATTGCAATAAAATAGGTTTTGCTTTTAAAATAAGTTTGTGTTTAAGTACGTTTGGAGAAGCCTGGGTCAGAACACTTCTTTCTTGCCAGGTTTGTTTTGTTTGTCATCATTGTTTTGTCTTGCTTCTTTTTTGCGTTGTTCTTTGTTTTAAAATGTTTTATCTATAAACTACCCAGTCGTCAGAAGGGGCAGCGTATAAATTAAAGAATAATTTCTTTGGCTTTCCATGTAGAATATTTTTGTAATAAATAGTAAGAAATTTTATTAAATGGTAGCTTATAAATAATGTAAATACATTATTAAATTTAATTGCTTTGGCTTTCCATGTAGAGTATTTTTGTAATAAATAGTAAGAAATTGTATTAAATGGTGGCTTATAAATAATGCAAATAAATTATTAAATTTGTATACAGCCTCACAATTGTCTAAAAGTAAGACTCAAAAGTAAAACTACAAAGTATCACGATACACTGTGCTACCATTGCACAGTAATTCAATGATTGATTTGAGTGAACACATTCCTTAATTCCCACTGCTCAATCCTACTGCATGCAACTGTTAAGCTATTGGAGCTCAGCAAATCTCTCTGATTGCCACTGTCAGTTTTATATGTAAACATTTAGACAAGTATGGTTTCATTTTAAGTTTATTAACAAACTTATGCCTTGACAGATTTTTCCCAAATATATTTAATGCTTATTCAAATAGAAAGAATGCTGAGAATATTCAGCTTAATCTTACAGTGGATAGCCTGCAAAGTAGTTATTGATTGTACTTCAAATTACCCAGCTAAAAAAAGAAGTTTGCAAAACAGGTTGCCAGACTCCAATGCAATCTTTCATTCTTAAGAATACCAGATAGTTTCTAATGAGAGTTGCCAGTAAAAGCACAAAAATTGTAAATAGGAGCACTGAGCATATCTTGGGATGCGAGGAAGGAAAAGTGTTGGGAAGTGCTCCCTTGGGAAATAAATGGTTTTGCTGTTCCATCTGCATGTGGTAATGTTTGTCTTGAGCATGTTTTTGTAAGACAGGCAAAATCATAGGCAAACAAATTTAATAAAGAAATAAAATAAATTAAAGATTCATTTTTATGCTTTGGGAAGATAAATACAGGATTTAGTGCGTGGTGTTCAGCTTCAGTTCTGCTCCTGTTAAATCAATTTCTCAGAAGCTTATCTCTCTCAAGCTCACTTTTAGAAAAGAGTTTAAATGATTTTGTTTTACAACTAGGATCCATCTAATTATTTTTCTTAGATTCTATCCTAAATTACTTTTAATTTCACACTTTCTCTTTCTGCACAATGTAGACATTCTTAGAAGACTTAGAATAACAGAGTTGGAAGGGACTTGTAGGTCATCTAGTTCAATCCCCTGTTCAAGCAGGTGACCCTATACCATTTCTGAAAAGTGGCTGTCGAGTCTCTTCTTGAAATCCTCTAGTGATGAAGCTCCCACAACTTCTAAAGGCAAACTGTTCGATTGGTTGATTGTTCTAACTGTCTGAAAATTTCTCCTTTCTAAGTTGAATCTCTCCTTGATCAGTTTCCATCCATTGTTCCTTGTTTGGTCTTCAGATGCTTTGGAAAGTAGGTTGTCCCACTCCTTTCTGTGACAGCCCATCAAATATTAGAACATATTTGTTGTTTTATTTGTTTTAATTTAGCTTTAATGATCGATTAGGCTTGTATCGGTTTAATGTCTTTTTATTGTAATTGTATTGGGTTTTTATTGTTCGCCGCCCTGAGTCCTTAGGGAGAAGGGCAGCATACAAGTCTAATAAAATAATAAATAATAATAATATTTGTTCCAATATTTAACATATAATATTATATAACATATAATATTGGAACATCAGTCTACATCCTCATGGTTTTATATTATAAAGGAATCCACAATACTCAAGGTATTTAATTTGCTTATCAGCCCCGAAAGATAGGAATTCATTTAAAGGCCCCAAAGTTCCGGATAATTGTATTCAATAAATGTTAACTGTTTAAAGCACTTTTATTATAAAAGTGTGATTTAAATTAAGTTTTAAAGCAAAGTACAATTTTATAAAACCACCAAAATAGTTTCAAAAGAACTTAGAATTGGCTTTATGAGAATTTTCAAGTCTTAGGATAAAAATATACATAAAGATATAACCTACCTGGATTATGATGAGTTGCAGATTCTCCATTCTGAAAGACATCACCAGCTACGTTCATTCTACCGGGATTGAAAGGTCCTACACCAGTCTTGGTCTGTGAAGTTAAAGATGGGGTGTATGTTTGTATATTAACACCAAAATTACTTGACTGCAGTCCGTTAGATACATCTCCCAAGTTGGTATTCTGTAGTGATGTTACATGTGTTATCATTAAGTTCATGTCACGCCCTTCAGTATTTTCTAAACGGCCAACACTCACAGAGCTCATACCTCTTTCTAATGTAGTAACATTAGCTATTTGAATTTCAGAGTCTGGTTCTGTGGTTATACCACTATTACCTATTCCTGCATTTACCTTACTTCTTGAAAAACTGGATGTTGAGAATTCCATTTCATTGGTTCTGTTTTTACCCTCTGGAAATCTTCTTTCACTGAAACTGGAATCATTTCTCTCTTGTCCCTGATTTGTTTCAATGTCTTCTTCATCATCAATAATAATAGTCTCAGTTATACTTCCCTTCTGAGCGCTCATGTCTTTTGACGGAGCTGATATTTTAGGGTCACTTCCATGTTGCTCTTCATTACTGGATGAATTAAAAACATTTCTGTGGTCTGTTATTAATGGTGTAGAGATTTGTGGAGGTTGCACAGGTTCAACAAACACAACATCATCATCATCTTCTATGGAGGTACTCTGGAACTTAGATCTAGACACCAGAGAATTAGATGGACCTCCAAAAGAGCTTCCTACATTGGCTAGGCCAGTTGCCATTGTGATAAGCCCTTATAAACCAGACGTAGGTTCAGACAACGCCAATTTTCAGCTACCTTCTGGCCTTCCAGAAAAACTGTTACAAAAAGAGAAAGCAGTTTCACTATAACATCATCTGGTTATTTTTTTAACTGTTTTTCAAAGTATCTTTCTTTTACTAATTTATTTAAATATGTTCTAAATAAAACAAAGCAAGATTCTATTGAATGACAAAGCCCAGTGCTCTATCATCTCCTCTTGCAAAGCAGGACTCAATTAAAAAAGCAACTTCAGTTGTTCATTGTAACCCAGGAACCGAACTGTTTCTCTGAAACAAAGCACAAATTGGAATCTAAGAGCCAAGAACAAACCATGACTTTTTAAGATAGTGAAAGTGAATTCCTAGTCCCATGTTACAATCAAAGCTAAGTAGCTTGTTTCTCTTAATTAAATATGAAGTTCTAGGGCCACATGTGCCCCCCCTCAATTTTGGGATGTGATACATGGAGTTTCCTCAAAAATTTTCACCATCTCATCAATGAAATGAAATAATTAAAAATACTGAAGAGCCAGTTTGTTCTAGTAGTTAAGACACCAGGTAGAAACCAGGAGACTCTAAGTTGTAATCCACTTTAGGCATTACTAAGCTGGGCAGATGGGTGACTTTGGGACAGTCATCTCTCTCAGCCCATAACATCAGGTTTGGGCAAAAAACTGGTCTGTCTATTCCAATGGATTATATTGTTTGAATTTAAATCAAATCAAATCAAATTTAGGGTTTGTACAGATCTAATCTACTTGTTGCCAATAAAATCTTGAATTGATAAAGGTTGGTCAATCCATCCATCAGTCCGTCCGTCCATTAGTCAGTGTGTCCATCCATCCATCCATCCACCCATCCACCTATCTACAGCTTTGTGTCAGTCTTGACTCCTGCAACTACAGAGATATACAGTTTTCTTGGCAATATTTTCAAAAGTAGTTTACTTTTTTTCTTCCAATGGCTGAGAGAGAATGACTAGTGTTCTAAGACACTCCTTAGTGGCTTCATGCTAAGGACTGAACACATAGTCTCGCAGTTCTAGTCCAGTAAACTTAATTACTATATCAAACTGGGTTCCATTAAGCTACTTATAATCTAGTAAAACAATTTCTGTACAAATCAGCAATCTGGCAAGTCATAATAAACTAGTATTTTGAAAATTCTGGCTTTCTTTCACATAAATATACCATATCAAGACAAGCCAAATTTAGATATCTACTAGATAGCAATAAAAGAATGAAAAACAAAGTCTCACGCTTACTACCTAAGTATTTTTGTTGTATTTTTGCAGCCCAGACATAACAATTCCTACTTTCATGTGTAACTTATGGCATTTGAAATATAATATAAAGAAATATTAAAGAAAAATGAAATATTACAGGTCAAATACATTTAGAATTGTAACAAGCTTGACATATTTCTCCTACCTTAATTGCACATGATCGATATAAACTGAAATTCTGAATAAATTGTTTTACCTCTCAGTTGGGAAATGTTTAATTCTTACTCTGGTTAGCATAAGTAACTAAGCTTTTAACTATTTATATAAGCTACTGTTTTCAATTAACTTTTTATGTTCAATCTTCATTAATTTTATATTTAATTTCCCCTTCCAATTCAATTGACTGCTTTAAGCAGTTAATATTTTTAAAAAAATATTTGTATTTCAAATCCAAATACTTACCTATTCAAAAACATCCAGTAATTTGTAAAGATAAAAGTGTTCCAATGCCTTTTTGATTCTGGGAATTTGCTCACTTCTCTAGATAAGCTGGAAATGGTTTTTTGAAAATAAGCATCCTGAAATAGATTTAATAAATATTGAGAATGCAAATTTGCCATGAAGGTGACAATAAAGTAATTCAAATTTCAATTGTAAGGATTTTCAAATCCTTAAAAGCAATTCAAAAGCAAGTCGGCTGTTGAGATGAACAGTATAGTCAAGTCTACCCTCAGCAGAATCTCAGTGAATGTCATAAAAATACTACATCAATATATTTCCCATTGCAAGCAACATTTCCCGAAGTAGATACAGTACTATCTCCCTTTAAAAAGTCACATGATCACATTATTTTCCTCATTAATTTGTTATCGTTGACCAAAAATTTCAATGTGGATTTTTAAAAAACTTTCCTTTGAACTAACACCTTAAAAAATGACTTTCGAAACTTTGTTAGCCAACATCTGCATGTTTAAAGATCTAGTAGCAAAAGAAAAGATACATTTGCTCAAGCCATAAATATTGAGGAAAGAAAATGGTTCATCATCTAATTAGCCCTGTTAGTTTTATGCAGTATTCCAAGCTACTGTTTAAAAAAATTGAAGAAAATATTTTGCAGCTTAAATTATGTCCTTATTTTTATTTATTCTTATTCCATTATTCAAAATATTTCTCTATTTAAGAAACACAAAACTGTCCATCTTTAGTCTGAAGATGTTCAATGTACAACAGTTCCTATACTTCAAACACAAATGAACTATTTGAAAGTTTCTGCTGCTACCGGTAATATTCATTTGCCTGCCCACTTGTTCATATCCTTTTCATAACTAAACCAAGTGGCAAGATTCATGTTTAGCTCTCTTCATAGGAAAGTATGGTAATATTAAAGCAGCAGCAAAGGAAGTATTTTATACTGTTTGGTACCAATTACTTTCACCCTATCCGTCTTAATGCAATTCTATATAAGATTAAGTAAGCCAATGAAGTTACTCTTTAGTATATTTTTTGTTCTATACAGAGAGACCAGAAGTTTGGGAGTTGGACAGCTTACAACTTTAATACATTATTATATCACTAATTTTAGGTTACAATAATGGCATAGTGACAATCTGTAAAAATCCTAGTATTTAGTTTCATATATTTCAACAAGCTTCTTCAGTAATTCATGATCAGGTTTAAAAAAAGTCTGCAACATCCACAGGCTAAAAGCATCTATACAAATAAAAAAAACAGCAACATTGTGTTCTGGACTATGTTGCTACTATCCTATCTACAAAACATGAAACAAGTGATATTTCCAAATGTATCTGAAGATTCATGTATGATAGAACTGGGAACATGGGATATTTCAAATTCCAATTGGGGTATCTTCCACTCATCAGAATGGAATGACAGCAGCACTATCCATTAAAAAAGTATCCTTAACCAAAAGGCAATTACTACAAATGCACATATTTTGCCAGCTATTGGCAAAGCTGGCAAATGGCACATGAGCCATTGGCACATGTGCCATTATAGTTACTATAATGTGCCATTATAGTTACAAATTCTGTGGTACATAATCAAGTTAATACGCTATTATGTGGTTGTGCTAATCCTAAAATATGAATTTTATATGTAATGCTTGTGAGTGTGTGTACATATACTTGCCTCCCATATTTTACATATAAGATCATTATTTTATTTAGTGCCCATAACGTTTATACACACGTGTTTCTTTATTTTGGACAATTGGCAAAGAAGTGCCGGTTAGACTGGGGGAGCCAGCCAGTTCATTGTGGCAGCTATGCCGGACGAGCCGGGGAAGCCAGCCTTTCTGTTTGCTGTTTGTGAACAGGTTTGATTCCAGTCAATTTTCAAGATAATCCAAATAATTTAACTCTGCCTGTTTACTCTATAGAACTCTTGTTAAACGTGTCTCTCTTGGGCTAAGACTGAGTCAAAACTAGGACACAATCAAGTTTAAAAGGACTCAGTCTTTGGGTAGAAAGGCGGAGTTAACCTATTCTTTGGATTCTCTCATCAGCACTGGAGAAAGCTGATTTTTAGAAGCTTCCTAAAAGCCAGAAGGGTCCAAATGTATTTCTGTAACAAGATGTACCACTGGGCTGCAACCAAAAAGCCCAGTTATCCTCAGCTCTCTTAATTATCTAACTAGCTGGGCTGACTCCTTTTGGCAAAGGCAACACCTTAAGGTAAGCAAATGTTCTGATGTATCATCATAAAAAGCTGAACAAGATCCCTTTTTTGGACATAGCACATAATTAGTGACTGAAGTTATAATGGCACTAAAAAAGTGCACTGACCATCCCTTGCGCATGACTATCACAGCATCCCCATCGTCATGTGACCAAAAAGTTGGGTGCTTGGCAACTGTCCTGTATTTATGACAGTTGCGGGTCCAAGGTCATGTGATCACCATTTGCAACCTTCCCAGCCAGCTTTCAACAAGCAAAGTCAATGGGGAAACTGGATTCACTTAACGGCTGCACACAATAGGCCCAAATGTTGTATACTATATCCAGATTCTGAGAAAGGTGATGCCCAAGAATAACTGGTGCTGTTTTCTGTCTGTGTCTGGTATGGACCTTGACTGAAAAGGATCTAGATCCTTTTTTCTTTAAAATATTCTATAGCTGATTCCCTACCAAAATATATTCTTCTATAGCTGGTTCTCTAATTATACTCAAAAATATGAACGAGAGAGTAAAGGCTGTTCATACTGAGAAATGGCATCCGTAGGAGAGATAATACATGTTCCTTCAAGGCTGGCAATACACTTGTTTTTTAAAATGTCACTGGTTACCTCCCAAAGCCATCCCATTGTGCTGGGTAGGGGGCCTGGAAGGATCCCGGATGGGCAAGCATCAGCCCACAGATGGCAGAGTTCATATACAAAGGATCTATCCACCTTCTAAAATTTCAACTAATCCCTGCTAATATTGCAGGATTTTGACCCAGTCGCCTTCTCTGATATCAACTCATTCAATATCCCTGTAGAAATACAAGACATCATTTGCAATTTAGTTAGCCTTAACTCATATTCTTTGGACATATCAATTTAAATTATTTAACTGCATGTACTTTTAATTTCTGCTTTGTGTCTGCAACACATTCGTAATGACTAATATTATATTTGTAGCCCATTAGGTGTGAGCAGTATTGCCTGTTGACAGGAAATATACACATGTTGTAGTATTGTCTCAATGAACTGAACATTTTTATGGGATTTACCTTCAGGTCTACCAAACAGGTCTACCAAACATTAACTTTCCTATATTGCTGTTTTATGATTGACTCTTCCTGACTCTAGTAGATCCTGAGCTTTAGCATTGCTTTAGTTAAAAAAAGTGAATAAACTAAATATAAATTTAGTCTCAAACTCGAGGCTAGTTGAGAAACTATTTTGCTTAACCTATACCAGCTCAAGTATTGCTCTAACTCTATTGTATCATTCTATAATTATTGCATTTTATTATTTATTGTAAACTGCCTAGAGTCCTGTTGGATTGAGGTGGCACATAAATTTCATAAATAAGTGAATATATAAATGAATATAAATAAAATGAATTCACAAATGCATTCAACTGATTTGAGTGGACACTGGAACAAAAACAAATAACATTTATTATATCTTAAAAGGAGATGCCTCACACTACAAACCCTTCAAATGGAGTGACCAATTCACTGACTTATTCATGAATTTCTGTTCAAACAGCAAGGGGACCATTAATATTTTTACATAGAATTACCATGCTGTCTGGTGACTTTAAACATGAGTGTACTCAAACTAAAGTTTGCTAAAAAAAATGTTTATAAATATATGACTATATGTTCTGCCAACCTAGCAGTTCGAAAGCATGTAAAAATGCAAGTAGAAAAACAGGGACCACTAGGGAAGGTAACAGCGTTCTGTGCACCTTCAGCGTTTAGTCATGCCGGCCACATGACCACGGAGATGTCTTCGGACAGCTCTGGCTCTTTGGCTTTGTAACAGAGATGAGCACCGCCCCCTAGAGCCGGAAATGACTAGCATGTATGTGCAAGGGGAACCTTTACCTTATGTTCAGAATTACAGTAAGTCTATAATCAAAATTGGTGGGTGCTTATAACACGAACATTTGTATGTTGCTCTAAAAATAGATAAAATTTCAGCTATTAGTAGATCAACAATTGTAACAATAAACCTCGTTTTTAAGTTCCTACTTATCCTTGCAACTCTCTGGGTGATCTTTGACCAGTCACCACCTCTCAGCCTAACATATTTGAAAAGTTTTTTTCTGAGCATGAAACAAACAAGTTTCCTGGAAGTTCTGTTGAAATGTTCTTGATTAGTCAAAGCAAAATGCAGAATGCTTGGTTGTTCTGGTTTTAGTTAAAACAAAATCTGGAGTATCCTAGAGTGATTTTATGGAAGAATGCATATTGCTTCCTCCCTACTTTCTTCACACCTAGTATGTCTCTTCTTACTGCAATGATCTTGGCAACTCTCAATATGGCTTCATGAAATGAAAAATGGACTTGCAAAATGTATTTTTGCTTCATATCCAAAACATACATTTTGAAGTTCTGCACAATCAAAACCCATTTTGATTATTGTCTTGACAGAAAAATATCTGGAGAGGTCTCATAAGGCAAGTAGGGCACGATTGGAGTGTCTCATCCTCCTCTCCACATGACTCATATTCCAGTTCACCTGTTCATCTTCCCAATGCTTTCCCTTTCTCTCCAGTCAGTACCTTTGAATTCAGGCATAGCTAGAGATGGGAAGGCCTGGAAAAAAAACCCGGAAAAATTTGGGGGAGGGGGGGGAACAGGGAAAAAAAGTTTTCCCCCAAATTTTTCCGAATTTTTTTCCAAACTTTCCCATCTCTAGGCATGGCACAGCCAATCAGTTTATTCCTACATCAGTCATTGTGTTTTGTTCATAATTTACTTTTTCTGCTCTAAAACCCAACTCCCAAAATCATATTTAGGGCCATATCTGGAAAAAACAGCCTTGTTTAATTCCATATATGAATCAAAACTTTTAAAAAGCACATTTCAGTTTGGGCAAAACAATCTGAAAACAGCTGCTCTATCCACTGAACATTCTGTTTATCCATAGTACCTATAAAAATGAAACAGTGCTATCTTGCCCACTTTCAACAAGGAAATTACAACTGACTGAAACTCTTTTGAGTTATAGGCAGAATTTTTTCTTCTATCACCTGATCCTTGTCTAATTAAAATTAAAGGCAATTTGTGGTGCCTTAAAGACTAAAGTGTTTTTATTTATTAAACTTATGGATATAAATCATCAATCACTCTGTAATATGAGTGTTGAGACTACCTTTTATAAAAGTAGAGCTCATATTAACAAATAGATTGTTACTCCAGGTTATGAGAGTGCATGTGTGCAAAAGTAGACTATAAACAGGACTAGGAATCTCAATTAATCTCAATTAAGTGAATCACAAATTTGTTAAGCAAATCCAGGTTTCCCCATTGACTTTGTCAGAAGCTGGCTGGGAAGAACACAAATCATGATCACGTGACTGCAAGACACTGTAACCTCCATAAATGTGAGCTAAATGCCAAGACAATTGAATCATCTGGCCATGAGGGTGCTTCAATGGTTAAAGCTTCAAGGAAGTGTTGTAAGTCATTTTTTCAGCACTACTGTGGCTTCAAACCAGCATTAAAGAAGTGGTTGTAAGGCAAGAACCAACTGTTTATAGATTCGGATGCTATATAAGTTATATTGATTTTTGTTCATGTCTGCCTGGGGTTTATTTATCTTTATATGAGAACTAGGTATTCTGCTTTATTCCTTTTCTATTAAGCCAGAATCACCTTAAGAATAATTACTTATAATTCTTATCTCTTAGAAAAGAGCAGGATAGATTAACCAGTTCACACATGTTGCACAAAATCATTCAGATCTTTTTAACTATTCCTTCTGACAGAAAGAACAAAGAATCAACAGTATACAGCATAAATTCTCAAGTGAGAATCCAAGTTTTATTTTGAATCAAATAACCTGCCTTAAAAAATAAGTCAAATGTGGAGATGAGTTTTATTTTTACACGTACAAGTTTAAGTCAGAAGATACTTTCTATGAAACGTTTATATTGCCTGGCATTCACTCAACTTTTGAAGAGGATTAGTAGAATAAGACTAAGTAGAATAAGAGTAGAATAAATATAAAACCTGTTCTTAGATATTCAGGATCTCCAGTAGACCTATGCTTGATTTCTGCATAAATATATTTATTTGGTTTCAATACTCTAAATGTTACCAGAAACTTAAAAGCTAATTTTAAATACAAAGCTACATACAAGATAAATTGTTGGATTGTTTTATGGCTTACTGAATAAAATAGCTGATTTCAGAAAACCATCTAAATCAAGACCAACAAATCAACTGATTATTTGGTACAATGCAAACAGCACCAACCTATTTGTGCTTTCAGTTAAATATTCAATTGAACATTTTGTATGACCAACTAATCCTTCCAAGCTATTTCTATTCAAAAAGTTCGCATAAACTAATGAAGTCATATAAGAATAACCAAACCAAAGATATGAATCACATGTCAGCTTCTACACTCATATTCAAAATAAGAAAATTTTCACTCTCCATCTCATATCACCTGTGGTTTTAAAGGACAAACAAATATGTTGCAGGCAGACTTGTATACATGCTAAACTCCTTTGCCCACTTGTAACTATTATATAAGTAGACCTCAATAAGATTTTCATGTTCTCTAGTTTAAGTAATATGCAAAATTTCTTTAGAACTGACCAAATTTTATTTCCTGTATTTATCCAATATTTCCATCTGGTTTCTCGACTTTCATAATTAGCAAACCATAATTTTTCAAAACAGCATAATTCTTATTGGAATTAACAAATTAAGTCTCTTAATTTCAAGGTTACTTTATCTACTGACACTGAATGAACTGGTTAGACTCACAAAACATACTAAGATATATACCACTGTTGAAAAACAGAAAAACTGGCTTTTTTTAAATCCTAGGACTGCAACAGCTATTTTTAGTGGTCCACTTTTGAGCATGGGGAGAGCAAAATAAACAACAGTACTAGTAAAGTAACTCATCCTTTGTTATCTACAATACTGCTAAAATATGCAGATTTAAGAGTAAGAAATTCAGTTTAAGAAAAGATTAAGATTTTAAAAATGTCAAGCAGGGCCTTGGCCTAATATGTAATTGATCTGTAACAATAACGCGTACATTAATCTTTGTATGATTTCACATTAACATTAAAGATAAAACTTTATCCAAATTTAGAGGTCTTTTTATTAAATTAGATTTACCATCTAATCTGTATGCCCTTTAAATTATTTGGCACATCTATAATTGTAAAATAATTCTGAGTTTTTAACGATCAGCTTCCTATGGTGCTACTTATAAACCATTTATTTAAATATAAAACCAATATTTAAACTCTCCCACCCATCTCTCTCAATATCATTCCATTGAATTATGGTTCTGGATACTGAAATATCAGCAGTGGTTTCTTTAGGGATATTAAATAATCCTCCATGTAGATTATGTTGAAAACTACTATTGTTTTCCATATCAGGCAATAGTTGTTTCCATTAGGGTGGCCTTTGCCAAGTAACTTTGCCATTTAGGGATTCCAAACTCTTCCTAGTAAGGTGAAGGAAATGGGACCAATAAATGTAGTTTTCAGAATGCAAAAATAGACTTACTATATAAAGATTTTGCTCAAAGCAAGCAACTGCAACCATCTTGAAAATATGAGACACAACTGAACACACAACAGTCCACAGGATTCTCAAACAACCTCAAAGGTTTCAAGGGAAAATCAGGCCTCACAGATAGCTGTTTTCAAGTATGAACTATTACAACTTGAAAAAAAATCACCACCACCACCTATGATGGTTTTATCTTTCCACCTCCAATCCCAAGCAAATCCATTTGGAAAAGAGGGGGAAAAATGTGGGATTCAAACAGAGATAAGGCACGTCTTTGCCCCAAAATGGGTTTTCTCTTAAAGTTCTTTCTTGCTGCCTGTCAAATGGGTCAGATAAGGTTGTGGGGGGATTCAGAGTTGGGATGGAAATCATTTGAAACAGTGTAAGATATGTCACTTGAATGTACGCTCCAAAACTCTAGAGGGCACTCGAAAGATACCCGCCCCCTCGATGGGCAAGGCGAGCAGCGGCAGGAGCCCGTCGTCTGCTTGTCAGTGTCGGTATTGCAGGAGCGATGTCTGCAGCAACAGAGCCCACCCCGCGGGGGTGGAGTCGTCTCCCGGCCATTACCGGGGCTTTGCTCTAGGGCAGGAGCAGCAGCTGCTGCATCCAACCATCTTTCCCCCCGCCCCCCCCACATACCCTGCCTGAGGCACCTCCTCTTAATCCCCACCCACCCCCAGCCCTCGTGCCAAAAATGGGTGCTCTACCTCCGCCTTCCGAGGCAGGAAAACATATATAAATAGCACTCACAATGGGAGCTCCTTCTCCTTGCTGGGCTCTGCCAAGGCTGCGCCAAACTGGCCCGCAGCCTAGGGAAAAGAGGTGCTGGTCAAGGGGAAAGAGAAGGAAGGGCCGGGGGCCCATCTACTGGGGTAGCTGGCATGCCTTCCTATCTTCTCCTCCAGGAGACGCCCTTCCAATGGGCAGGAGACGGAGTGGCCACCACCGCTTTGGAGTTGGTACCCAGCGCCCCTCTAGATGCCCTTCCCAAAGGAATACTGGAGCCTCTTGGCCCACGGACGGCGCTTCACGGATGCCCCCCTTCGCACCAGGGGTCGGGGGGGTCTTCCCTCCTCGGACGCGACTCCCCCAACGGGCAACAAACAAGGAGTTTCTGCTGTTCGCGTGAGACGGTGGAGCCGAAGAAGTCCCCCGACCCAGACCTTCCCATCCACGGTTCAAAACTCTCAGGACGGAGTCTAAAACTCGCTTCCCTTCCCCTTTTCCCCCGTCCCGAGCGCCGAAATCTACCCCGGGTCCCGCTCTTTCTGCCAATTGCCCCGGGAGTTGCGCTCGGCCCCCTGCAGTCTGCTAGCAGCACTGCCGCCTCCAGTCGGCCGCCATTAAACAGACCCAGCCAAACAATACGGGAGGGGAGAAAGAGGATCCGCGGAGCGCAACGCGAAGCGCAATTACCGACTTCCCCTCCCCCCCGAGGGAAGAATGAACCGCGATGAGACGGGGAAGAAACCCCCTTCCCTCACGGCCCCCAGGAGGCAGTTGGAAATAAAGCCGGGCGGAGATACATGGCGCCCCCCCACTGCACACGCACGCACTCAGATACCCCACGGCAGCCCTCTCCGCATGTCTGCCCAAGCGCCCGTCTCGCGTCGTAACCGGGCTGCCGCCCTCCTGATTCTTACCCGCCGCTGACCCTTTCTTGCCTCCCTAATCTACTGGCGGGAAAGGAGGGAACCGGCAGCAGTAGCAGCAGCAGCCAGAACAACACGCAGCGGGGTATTTAGGCCGGGTTGTTCCCGAGACGCGGCTGGTCTGCTCCTGTCCCCACCCTGAAAGGGCAGCTGGGCTTCAAGCCAGTTCGTCTAACCCGGCTCCCCTTGTTTCTACCTCGACCCGTCCGTCTGATCCCCATGCCGAGCTCGGCCAAAGTCGCTCCCCCACCCCTCCCGCCCGCCTGCGGGTAAAACGCACCCTCCGCGGCTCCGCCAACGCTTCCTCAACTCTATCTCGGTCCAGTCCCGGGCTAAACGCTGCTGCTGGCGAAGGGGAGGAGGAGGGACAAAACCTAACCATCCGAGCCCGGGGAAAGGCCGCCTAGTGTTCCCGCCCATTGGCTTTCCCAGAAGGAGGGCTTTGGTGTCAGGCAAAACCATTGGAGAAGCTGCCAGTCTATCGGCGGTCTCCGTCGCTGGTTGCGTGAAGGTTCTGTCAATTAGCTGCCCGCACACGCCCTCCGTCCCTCCTCCTTTGGTTCCACCAGGTTAAAGAAAACCCGAATTGCATTGCCCACCACCAACAGCTGCAGCACCTCTGTTTCTTTCAACTGGATGGGGAAGGTTTGCAATCCCGGTGGTTAGTGTCGCTGCTGAATAGTTTCATGCAGAAGTTTTGTTCTGCCTCTCTCCCCCTCCTCAAGAAAAGGGCGATGGCTTCCCTAAGTCCCCCATGTCATTTATCAGCCTGGAAGGTGTTTAGCCATTAATTTGTTTGCCACAGGGCAATTAAATCTCTTGCCACAAGGACAAGGGGTAAAAGCAGGGTTTGAACACCAAGCTCTGAGGTGAGGCGGCAAGGAAAGATACTGCAATAAAACCAACCGGTTTTAGACGCTTTCCCTCCCCTCCCCTTGGGCTGTGGATCTGGAACCCTTTCTAAAGAAGGGGCAGAATAATAGAAACCAAGTCCCAAACCTAAGAAGCCCATGAGTTTTCTCCGAGGACAAGGATCTCTGTCTTCAGGAGGACTCTTTCGGGCTCCCAACTATTCCGAGTCAAAAAAGGCGTCTCAAGCAGCCCAGCACGGCTCCTGGTGGTGATGGTGGTAATGGTTGGTAATGGTGGTGTCCTCCATTTTGTCGGAAGCTGCTGCAGGGAACCTGGGACCCCTTCAAGCCAGTATGGGGCTTTGTGAGGCGCTTATTCTCACTGCCTTTCGCCTCAGGATTGAGGCAAAGCTCAGAGGGCGCCTTTGGCAATGTCCTACGACTGTTGAATAGGACTGGCAATTGCCAGGGCGGCAAAGGAGAGAGAAAGCCAAGCTCTCCACCCTCCCTCAGCCAAAATGGAGGATGCGCACTTCCCTTGCATGGTTGATTCCCCCCTTCCTTAGCCCTGGGATTGACGCCCGCTCCTCAACAACGGGGGCGTCCTCAGGCTTTGGTGTGGTTGGTCAAACCCACGTCGTCTCCCATTTTGCTTATACCTCCCCTGAGGAAAGAGGCGGGAAAAAGCACCACCGCCTTTCCTTTCTCGCTCCACCTTGCAGCAATTCCGTACACAAAGTAGTTATTCCTTGGAGAAAGGCGTGAAAAAAGAAGCTGGGTTAAAGCCACTGGACCCTGTTCCGCCTCGCCTGTACAGGCTGTCGCTTTGCCAGTTCCCTCGGTTATGTGTGAGGCAATAGAGGGAGCAGTTTGAACAGTTTTTAATTCGCTCTTTGCCCTCGATACTGGGAACGGACGCTAATTTTCATGCGCCGCAAACGCGACCATTCTTCGCGCAGAACGGCGGCTCCACCATACTGTGCTGTCAGCGCCAACTAGAGCCAACAAGTCTAGCCAAATAGGAGCTGTCGATTTAGCAAATTTGGAAAACTGATGAAAGAAACTCAGATTATTCACCCAGGTGAAAACTTGAATTTTCACTTGGTAATAATGAGATTAGACGAAATGTATTTCTTCGCTATTTGAAATGCCAAAGTCCAACTTAAAATAGTACTAAAAAGAGTCTATAATTTATTTGGGGATGAATTTTGAAAGTATTTTGATTTGAACAGTCACAGGATAGTAGGACCATTTTGGACATTGATTTTTTTTTTTAAATCCAAGACAGTGTTTGACATGCACACTTGTTAACTATGGATTGGTTAAGTAATTACTGGTATTCACACAACAGCTGAGACACTAAACCATAAGCTAACCACAGTGTCCTGATTAAGTCAAAGCTACATTTTAGTTTACTATGTTTTGTTAAGTAAAGAACCCTTTTCGAACAGTGACCACAACATGATTGACTTTTGTCTCAACATACATCCACACAAAAATCATCACAACAATGTTATCCCCAATTATAACTTCAGAAAAGGCAACTATGATCTTACAGACAATGATCTCTCATCACTTGATTAGCAATCTCTATTCACTGGATGCAATACTATTGAAGACTATTACAATATATTTTTACTTGAAGTCAAAAGAGTCATCAAACTATATGTACCAATAACAACTCCCCAAACAAAAAAAAAACATTACCCATAACAATAAGGAAACTTCAATCCAAAAAAAGATCACTTTGGCGGAAAAACAAATCTGGTCACGTTGCCAACTTCAAAAGCCGATACAAAAATTTATGCCACCAGATGAAGACTGAATGCACAAATTATCACATTAAACAAGAGGAAAACCTTCTACGTACCAATTCCACGCTTTCTACAATTTTGTAAACAACAAACTAAAAGACTCAAGATCCATCCCACCCCTGAAAGGACCTAATGGTAAAGACTAACGACGACACCATCAAAGCTAACCTCTTTAACACATTCTTTGGCTCAGTATTTGTAAACAGCAATGGATCATGCCCAGTATTTCCTAGTCAAACTGCAGACAACTACAATGATCTAATATCGATTTTACAGAAGACAATGTTGAAAAAGCACTATGCAACCTAAAACCATCTCTATCTACTGGACCAGATGGAATATGTGTCTACTTCTTTAAAAAGCTTATCCACTGCCATAGCTGAACCTTTAAGCATAATCTTTGAAAAATCTTTCAGGACCAGCTCCTTGCCAAACCTATGGTCACAAGCTAAGGTCATCCCCATCTTCAAAAAGAGAGACCCCAGTCTAGTTGAAAATTACAGACCAATTTCTTTATGCTGTGTCACCTGTAAAGTCATGGAATCAATTATTAACCAATCCATTATCCTCCATTTAGAGACAAACAACCTACTCTCAAATAAACAATTTGGTTTCAGAAAAAAACTATCCTGTAATTTGCAACTCTTACACTGCAAAAACATATGGACTACACAACTTGATCAGGGCAAAGCAATAGACGCAATCTACATTGACTTCTGTAAAGCCTTTGATTCAGTGGTACACGACAAACTACTACTAAAACTAAGATCTTATGGCATCTCTGGACAACTGCACAACTGGAAAGAAGCATTTCTGTCAAACAGACAACAAATGGTCAAAATTGGGAGCGTCCTATCAAATTCTGTACCTGTCAACAGTGGTGTCCCCCAAGGCAGTGTTCTAGGACCTACTCTCTTCGTACTCTACATAAATGACCTCATATTGCAACTGTGTTCTCTTCGCTGATGATGTAAAGCTATTCAATACCACAGACAATACTGCTACCCTTCAAAAAGACCTTGACTATGTATCAGAATGGTCAAACAAATGGCAACTTCAAATCTCAACAAATAAATGCTCGGTCTTACATGTTGGCAAAAAAAAAATCAGAAAATAAAATACAAGCTGAATAGTGAAGACCTTGTTGATGATCCAAACTCCTTCAAGGACCTTGGAATACTCATCTCTAATGATCTGAGTGCTAGAGCCCACTGTAACTACATAGCCAAAAAGGCATTAAGAGTTGTTAACCTAATCCTACGTAGCTTTTTCTCTGGTAATATCACACTACTAACTAGAGCATACAAAACATTTGCCAGACCAATACTTGAATACAGCTCATCAGTCTGGAACCCATATCACGTATCTGATAGTAACACAGTTGAGAAAGTCCAGAAATACTTCACAAGAAGAGTTCTACACTCCTCTACTCGTTGCAGAATACCTTATGCCACTAGTCTTGAAATTCTAGACCTAGAAAACCTAGAACTATGCCGTCTTTGGTCCGATCTAAGTATAGTATATAAAATCATACATTGCAATGCCCTTCCGGTCAATTAATACTTCAGCTTCAATCATAACAACACAAGAGCACACAATAGATAACAAACTCAAGGTTAACTGCACCAATCTTGATTGCAGGAAGTACGACTTCAGCAACAGAGTGGTCAATGTCTGGAATACTCTACCTGACTCTGGTTTCTTCCCCAAACCCCCAAAACTTTAACCTTAGACTTTCTACTATTGACCTCACCCCTTTCCTAAGAGGTCTGTAGGGGGCGTGCATAAGCGCACCAACGTGCCTACCGTCCCTGTCCTATTGTTTCTTTTATTGTTTCTTTTATTTTTCTTATATGTATTCATTTCATGTATTTGTAACTATGTTTACCCTTATACTTATTATCTTGTAAGCGATTGACAAATAAATAAATAAATAAATTTATGATCCGGCATTTCACTTGTTCTTTCTGCATAAAAACACTGAAATAACTTCAAAATACTAATGTTTTGTTTCATAATTAAACTGATTTCATTACGTGGACATTTACTTTAATCTTTTCTTTGGTGAAATACCAATTATCCAGAATTATTGTGGGAATTTTCAGAGGTGCAATGATTTCTATTGTTATCCCTTGCTCCTAAATGGGTACTTTAAAAAAAATCTTCCACTTCCACTAATGGGCTAAAAAATTATATCAAAGGAGTAGACATATTCAAAATAGAAATGGAAAGAAACACTTGTTATGCTAAGTTAATATATACTTTACATTTTTGTAGCTTACAGTATTGTATAAACTGAGTTATTTGTTTTTAAACCATAGTGAAGGAGCCAAATCAGGCATGTCCAGCCCACAGGCCACATCCGATCTTGGAGAGCCAGTAATGGTCCCACAAGATAACAAAAATAGATAATAAATTTGTGATTTATATGCTTTATATATTTTATATGCAGCCCAATACTTCACTCAGTGGGCCCAGGCAAGCCAAAATGTTGGGC
The DNA here is from genome assembly GCA_009733165.1 of Naja naja. NCBI lineage: Eukaryota > Metazoa > Chordata > Lepidosauria > Squamata > Elapidae > Naja > Naja naja. Next base: position 42,121,108 of record CM019152.1, read on the forward strand.
GATCTATGAACTTGCGCCGTCAGGTCAGCGTCACATGATGTATCGTGACTTTTTCCCCCTTCGCTAAACCAAGCAGGGCATGGCCAGCATATGATGCATCCAGCCCTTGGGCCATGAGTTTGACAGCCCTGATCTAAACCATAGTGAAGTTCAAACAATAACAGCTTACCGGTACTTAATTATTATGGGTAAGCAAATCTTAGAATTGACAGACTTGGCCTGTGAATTCCAATATTGTAATATCATTTTGAAAAGATGCATAAAAACATCAAGTAATCCACGAAAGGTTATACAATAATATGTATCTCACTCTTTAAATTGACTTAAGGTAATTTATGCATGTATGGTATTGGAGAACAAACTGGTCATCCACATTTTGGCCTAGTGTATTGCATAACCTCGATATGTGGTTAGTTTATGGCTCATTGTATTTTCTGCAAACCAACAAAATAGTGTAATTTAAATAAAATACTTAAAGTATCTAGGGTAAATTATGCATTGTGTGAACAAAGCCTTCTCATCTCCTCTGTAACTAACATGATTTCTCTGAAAAGTAAATCCCAAAAGCACTGGCATACATAAATGGAGATTATCCTTAAAAGAGTCAATACTTTTGCTTTTAAGTAATATGTTCCCTAAAAACAGATATTCAGCTGGTTTATATTGTATACAAAACTAAGTCATAATATGTGTTATTTTGATTTGCCAAATTATGTAAACCTTGCTGTTACAGATTGTAAATTGTGGTTTGTAACTTTGTGTACTAAGCAAATTCAGTATATTGTTATATTAGCATATTAAATGAACGAGGCCATTCATTTCTATGTATGTGTTTCTCATAATACAGGATATGTTAAATAAGAGGATGCTAATGTATTTGGATTATTAAAATATGCCTGTATATTAAAAATATACAGATATTACTGCATCATAAAAAATAAGCATAAATTTAAAACCATGCTTTAAATCTTAGGTGGACACTAAATTGCTCAAACATTATATACATTATGTACATTTTTTATATTACACAATAGCAAAAACATTCAATAGGTGTAGTGACAACATTTGTGGCAGAAGAGTTTGTATTTTTCCTTTGATTTTATCTTGAAGCCTATAAGAACTAAAGTGCATAAACATAACTGTCTATGTTTTTTCCACTAATGGAAGTAATTATGTATGATCTACCTTGACCAACAAGATGATATTTTAAAATATGAGCATCACAGGATATTAAATTTATTCTAATTTCTCATAAAGGTCCCAGTATGTTGGCTTAGTGAATCCAGAGCAGTTGTAAAAGAATGTAGAAGTTGGAAGTCCGAAGACCACAGGATCTCAGCAAAGCAAGATATCCAACAAAAGCAAGAATAGAGCACCTTAATAATTTTATTCTGTTCAATGATTTGTTTCAGCAATTGATCTTTTTTTTAAATCAGTAATCTGCCAGAAGTTAAACAATATAGAATTTCACTGTGATTATTTCTGAATGCTTAGGACATGTGCACTTTTTCCAGAATTATTTTTGAGCTCAATTCTGCAGCTAGTGACTAAATAGCACACAAAACTAGAATTTTTTAATGGCTTGTTGGCTTGTACCTTTTACTAGGTTTATGCAACACAATAAAATAAAAGTCATAATTTGATGTATTACTTAGTCACCATTTATGTAGACTTCATTCAGTATGATATTTCCCAGTGGTGGCTAACCTTTTTGGGTTCCTGTGCTGAAAATTGTGTGCGCGCTTGCACGTGCGCACTCTCGTGCCAGCACCCAGAAGGCAATGCGCATGGCCCCCCCATGCTCCCTGCGCATGCGTGCTCAATCCCTCCCACTGCCCCCTTACCTGCACTGGGCATATGCGTGCCTCCCAGCTGATTTTTGGCCCATTTGAGGCCTTTTTCAGCCTCCCAGAGGCTTGAGGGAAGCTTCTGCAACCTTTGGAGGCTGAAAAATGAACCTGTTTCATCACTTACGGTATTTCTGGAAATGCAGAAAGTGATGAAACGGGCCTGTTTTTTGGCCTCCGAAGGCTGCAGAAGCTTCATTCGAGCCTCTGGGAGGCCAAAAAAGGCCTCATATGAGCCAAAAATCAGCTGGAAGGCGCGCACATGCCCAGTGAGGTTAGTTTGGCTGGGGCTCGCGAGCTGGCACAAATGGCTCTATGTGCCACCTGAAATTGATAAATTGTTCTCCTGCTTCATTTCAGTTTCTTCAACCATACTTTCCAACTACATTTTCCTCCTTAATATTTCCAACTTCAGAATTCTAGCTCTAGTCACAAGCGCATAACTTGTGCCAATTTCAAATTGAACTTGATCATAAAACTCATCAACCTCTTCATCATAAATGGTTAGAACATAACTTGGATGATCGTCATACTGATGATCCATGAAATATATCTGATGATCCATGAAGTATATTTGATGGCATTTTATTTTATTATTTTTTCATTTCCTGAGTAATACACTGTGATTTTCTAACTGAAAGTATCCACTCTCTGAGCAGACCAGCAAAGTAAATTACTCTCTTCCTTAGTTGATTCTTAGAGCAAATAATGGAAAGATGTGTTTATATACATCTCAGGTTCAGTCAAAATTTTATCTAAACTTAAATTGTTTCGAGGACCGGTTGAAACTCCTTTCGAATCACAGTAAATTCTGCTTTATCCTTTCCTGTTTTGTGTGTGTGTGCATGTGATTAGAATAAAACTCAAACTTACCTCTTGGTTATTAAATTGCAACTTTAAAGAATAACAAAGCCAAGTTTCAATCATTTGTACAAATGTGCCAAATGATTAAATGTTAAGCAAATTAAGTAATAAATTTTCTTACATCTAATTAAAAAACAATCTAAATGTATAAGAAGTGACTGGTTCAGTACTAGATTAGACAGCTTGCAATCTTGTTCTTCAGAATATATGGTTTTCAGTAGGATTGCATCCAAGTAAGTAAGCCCTGCAGACTTATTAAACTATCTTGTATTGCTGCAAAAGCCAAGGGAAAATAACATTTTAACATGATATATTATTACTTCACCATGATGACTAGTTCCTACATTTGAAAAGTATGTCTAATTTTGATTTGTGTTTAGGAAGTCTACATTTATATAAAAATAACTAAAGCAGTCATGAGAATTGAACATATTTAACAAGCAAAATAAATATACCTTGTTCATCTGAAAAAGTAGGTCAAATAACATGCATATTCAGTTAAGTATGCAAAAACTTTTAATAACAGTAAATACTAATAAATATAACCCATACAAATGGGTCCTCCATAATTTTTAAAAGTGTGAAGTGGTACTGAGAGAAAAAAAGTTTAAGAAACAATGTTTTATACTATCTGAGTATCTGATAATATATATTTTCCCCAGGACAGATTCATTTTGTTTTCACTTATCTTTTAACATCTGCTTTTTTCAGTTATCTTAAATATGTTGCTAATGCTTTCATTGACATGTACAGTATATGCAAACTTGATTATACATATCTTAGATGCTAGAAATATATTTATGTAATGTTTTGTGAAACTTGGGTGTAGTAATTTTTATTTTCGAAATAGAACTAAATTGTTACATTTTTCATTGAAATCCAGAACAATGTGGAAAAAAACAACAGGTATTTGCATTCAGAAATAATGAAATTTTTTTTAGTTCAGGCAATGTTTCAAATTTTGAAAGAGAAAAATGAAAAAAAATTAGTGGGCAGATAGGCAGAAACAAGTAGAGGCAATAAACAATTTTACACAAAATCAATATTAGATTAATTATTATGCCCATAACCCAGCTCATGTAAGTATTATTTACTGATCTAAGGTAGGAAGTAAAAGGTAAAAGAAACATAATTTGACAAATAAAAATAGTAGATAGAGATGCTACAGAAGTACCAGGTTTTGGTTGCTACACAGACTGATTAAATTCATTGATTAGGAAATTAATAGAAAATATTTGGTTGTCAAAATTATATTTATAACCCATTTCACCTCAACTGGATCTGGCAGGTATGAAATAAAACCAGGAATTGAAATATTTTACAATCTTATTAAAACAATAAGATTGGAATAAGAATAAAACACCATGAGAAGAAAGATGTTACAACAATATAATCAGCTTTCTGAAAACTGGTTCAGGAGATATTGAAGTTTGCTAACACACACACACACACACACACACACATTTTGAAGCCTTTGTGGAAGGCCATAAGGAATGAGACTAATCTTACCTAAGGAGAGATCATGTTCCAGAAGATAGGTACTATCATATAGACAAGGTTCACTTCCTAGGACCCATCAGATGGAACTCTTTTGTAGACAGGAGTGCCAAACTCACGTCATCATGGTGGCATCACATGACATATCAGAACACTTCCCCTTCACTAAACCAGGCGGTGTGATCAGCACGTGACACATCCTGCCTGTGGGCCGGGAGTTTGACAGCCCTGCGCTATAGCTTTAAAGATCAAAATCAGCACCTTGAATTTGAACCAGAAGCAAAATGTTGACCAATGCAGGTCACAGAGCAGAAGTATAAATGTTTGTCCATCTAGGGATCCATATAATTGCCTGCCTTGCTGCATTTTTCCACCAAATTTTCTATGTTGATGGTATTAAGATTGACTAAGTGTTCAAGTAGAACCAAGATTAAAGTACTACCCCATCACGCTTTAGCCAGCAAGCCTTTGAAAGGATGACCAATGTGTTTCTTTCCCATGTCCAGGCTTGATCTACTTCATCCAGATACTACTTAAGCTGCTGCACAAAACACCTGCATAACCTTCCCTAAAAAAGGAAGGTTGGGCACTGGACAGAAATTATCCAACATGTTTGGATACAATGATGGTTACTTGAGGAGTGAACTAATGTCTCTTTAAGAGGCAAAAGTGCAGACACCTCACAAGAATGAATCACTGCCAGAACCCATCTATATGTCTCTTCCTGAGCAGCTTTAGCTAGCTAATAGGGGCATGCATCTAAGGAGCAGGTGGCGAAACTTGCAATCTTAAGAACTCATCCACTTTCTCAGTCCAACAGGTTCAAACCATTTCCAGATAATAGGGCAAGACTCTGTCCCAAGTATCTTCACTGAATCTACATCAAGGCTGTTGTCTAACTGGGAATTAATTCAAGTGATTTTGTCTGACAGATGCTCTGAAAATTTATCCACTTGGCCATGAAGGTAAATCCCTAGGTTCCTTGGACTCCCTTTACCAAGAGGGCTCAGATCACCCAAAATAAGGTTGCTAGATGGCAATCTGCAGATGCAGCATTAAACACTTGTGCCAAAGAAAGCGAGTACAAAGAAAGAAGAGCTACTGAGTTAATTGCGTGCAAACTGCACATACAAATTTTGAACCTGTTCTTGGTTGATGGCACTGATAGGGAGATAAATTCTAAACCTATATTAGGGTTTTAGAGCCTCAAAAAATATAACTGATTAAAAATGATCACCTTAAGACTTACATAATAATGTTCCATTGGCTTCAGTTTTCTATGAACTGTAGCACAGCAACCAGGTAAGACACCAGCTGCTTGGACAGTTACAACCTTTGCGTCAAACCTCTTAATGGCTGGGTTCATACACAACACTAAGCTATTACATAATTAATTATATAATCCCCACTTGCCCTGCTATGCTCTGTTATTTTGATTAAAAAGATAGCATGTTCCTGTGAGGTATGAGTTAAGAATATTTGGAATGTATGCCAAAAGTATATACTTAAAGCAAGATCTCCCAAAGTGCGACAGAAATTAGCTGCTCAGCTAAAGTGAGCAGGCACATGAGTGGGGCAGCAGTGACACAAGGAAGATGCTGAAGGCAGATTGTCACTTTAGTGACAATAGCAAAGATATAATTTCATGCTGTGCAGGAGAAGGTAATAGTAAACCACTCCTGTATTAGTAAAACCACTTGGAAAGACAGTTTAGTATGACTGACAATATAGTGTTGGATGGTGAGTTTTTTGAGTCACTTGATTCTAAATACGCTACAGAGGAATAACAGGATTTTTCAGATGACCATCAAAGAGTAGATGAAAGCCTTTTGCCTCTGATGCTGGTATGCAGGAAAATGTAATGAGAAGTTCCAAAGACAGAATTGCAGTGGGAATCTGGAACATAATGAACATGAACACGGGCAAATTCAACATAGTGAAAAATGAAAAGAATCAACTTCACATTGATATCTTAGGCATTAGATACAAAAAAATGGACTGGAATTGAATCCCTTCAGTCAGAAAATCATACTGTTCAGTCAGAAATTCTGTTCTTCAGTCAGAAATCATACTGTTTACTATTCACAATATGAAAAAGATCGACAGTGCTTTCATAGCCATTCCCCACAAGCCTTGCTATCCAATTTAACCCAGATACCCAGGTTGGGCCTGCTTTCTCTCCCCACCAGGGTGAGATTGTCCCAGTGTTGGAGACTGTGTGGTTTTGGAATGGGAGGAACTGTCTGACTCAAACCCACCAAGAGAAAGTGGGTGTGGGTGTTTGGGCTGCCCAGGTCTAGCAATATTTAATCTCTGCCTTTGGATGGGGTATCACTGTCCCCTTCAGGGTGGTTAACTATCTTGGTACCTTCCTGGACATCAACTCCTTCTTGGAGAGCAGGTGTTAGCTATGACCAGAAAGACCTTTGCACAACTCCATCTACCGCACCTGGATTTTATAAATTTCATCCAAGATTTTTTGGTGTGACACCCAGTGTCTGTTAACCACTGGGGCCACCACAGCTTATGCCATAATCTTTCAATTTTATTTGTATTTTATTTCTATTTCATTATTATTCACTGATAATTACTACTGTAAAAGATTTGTATAAATGCATATAAAAATGTACCTAACAGATCTCTAAGGATCCATGATGATGGATTCAATGAAGGATACTACCTTGTAGAATACTACAAGTCTTACAGAGATGATTGGTTGGCAACCTCAAGTCTGCATTTCAGTCTGTTCATGATTGTGTTCAGTGGTGACTCCAATATCGCCTGTTTTCTTCATTGTGAATAACAGGTAGATGGGAATCCCTTTTCCCCCATTATCTGAGTTTAGCTGGCCTCCAGATTGGACGCTTGAAAGGATGTAGAAGTCCCAGAGATCTTGATATAATAAACTGAATGCTACTCTTGCCTACTTTGTGAGATACAGGTGTTATGTATGTAGGTTTAAATGTCATTGGTTTAGTTTGAACTGTTCTTGTAAAATGTTAGAAATGATTGGTTTAAAAAGTGCAGGAAAACCCTGCACTCTGATTGGCTGGCAACTGCGGCTGCTGGCTATAAGTAGCAGCCGCAGCCCAGCCAAAGTGGGTCTGTTCTGAGCTGTAGTCACTAATAAACAAAGAGCTTGAAGCACTCCGCGTCTGACTCTTCATGCAAACTTAACACTGGCGACGAGGATGGGATTCCCCTGAAGAGAAGACCACACGGAAAACAAGCAGGAGAGCGAGATGGCTGCGCTGAACACCCCCAGCCCGTTCGATCCGACAGCAGAAGACTGGGAGTCGTATGCAGATCATTTCCAAATGTATCTGGAAGGAAACGATCTCGCCGACATTTCCAAGAAGTGGAAGAGGGCGGTCTTTCTCACGCACTGCAATCCGGCAGTTTTCAAGATGGCGAAGGCATTGGCAGGAGCTGCAGACGTGAAGGTAATGGAATGGCCTGACTTAGAAAAGTTGTTAGGAGCCCATTATGCCCCACAAGTATCATGCCTCATTAAGAGACACGAGTTTTACCGTCGGGATCAAGGGGAAAGCAAAAACGTAAACGACTTCATGGCAAGTTTAAGAGACATTGGGGTGCATGTGAATTTAACAATTTAGAAGAGGCCATGCGATCGATTTGTTCTGGGCCTTAAAGACAAGGTGCTTCAGAGCAAGTTATTATTAAGACCTAAGATCATGCTGAAGGAAGCAATAGAAGAGGCCTCTTCAGCAGAAGCTACCAAGTCCTCAGCAGCAGCCATGAAGAAAATCAACAAGGCCACAAGCCATCCTGATGTGGAAAAGTCCACAACAACTCATTGTGAGCAAATAGATTCTGAGTCAGACTGTAGTGAGGTGGAGGAAGGAATTTACAGACTCAGAATGGAGAGGAAAAAGAAAGACCTAGGAAGAAAGAGGCAAGATTTCTACTGCAGAGGGTGGGAAGCCACCCCGCACTGAATGCAAGTTTTAGACACCATTTGCCTCCGTTGTGAGAAAAGAGGACACCTAGCAAGAGTCTGCAAATCATCCAGAACTCCACCCATCAGAAGAAAGTTTGCTACAGGTGAATACAAAGAATTCAAGCCTAACAATCTCAGTGAGAAAATGGGGCGCAGCACAGAAGCAAATGGGAAGAATGAAACTCATCAAACAGTCACCATTGGTCATTCATCACCTTTAAGAAGCAGAAAAGTGCATGTAAAGGTACAGATTGAAGGAAGGCCTTGCCAAATGGAAGTGGACTCAGGCTCATATTTATCTATGGTGTCATGGGACACTATTCACAGACTACTCCCAAACATTCAGAAGAAGCATTTCCAGAAGCAAGCACTGACTCTTAAAGACTACCAAGGGAACAAGATTCCAGTAGTTGGAACAAGAGAATTCAACGTGAAGTTCAAAGGCCACACCAAATGCTTGCCCCTGACCATCGTGGACAAGGATGCCCAAGCTTGCTGGGACTTGAGTGGTTCAACCCACTGGGCATCGAGGTGACTGGCATCAATCACGTGAGCAACACTGAATGGGAGGAGGCTTTGAAGTCTGAGTTTCCAGAGGTCTTCAGCGGATTGGGCAAGTATATGGGGACCCCTATCACTTTCAATCTAGACCCCAAGGTGCCACCAATCCGTTTAAAGGCCAGAAGGGTCCCATTTGCCTTAAAGGAAAAATTGATGCACAATTAGATAAACTTAGCCCAAGGGGTTTTAGAGCCCACTGATCACTCCAGGTGGGAGACACCTATAGTCACACCAGTCAAGACTGATGGGTCAGTAAGAATCTGTGGAGACTATAAGGGGACATTGAACCATGCTACAACAGAGCATATCCAGTTCCAGTGGTGCATCATTTATTACATTCTTGGCGGGGCACAGTCTTTGCCAAATTGGATCTGGTCCAGGCATATCAACAATTAACAGTTGATAATGCCACTGCAGAGGCCCAAACCATTGTGACTCATAGAGGTGCTTTCAAATGTAAAAGGTTACAGTTTGGAGTAAGTGTGGCACCAGGTATCTTCCAAAGCCTTATGGAAAGGATGCTCCAAGGACTGCCAGGAGTAGTGCCTTACTTTGATGATGTGTTAATCTCTGCTGAAAATGACACTCAGTTACATGAGAGACTCAGAGAAGTTCTAACCAGATTCAAAACAGCGGGGTTAAAGGTCAAAGAAGAAAAATGCACTCTTAGAACTGACAAGGTAGAGTTCTTGGGCTATATGATTGACAAGCATGGCATCCACCCTACAGATGCCAAGGTTCAGGCAATCAAAGAAGCCCCCAGGCCAAAATGCAAAACAGATTTGCAAGCTTTCCTGGGACTCATTAACTTCTATCACATGTTTCTACCTCAGAAGGCAACCATTGCAGAACCACTACACAGATTGCTAGACAAAAAGTCTGTTTGGGTCTGGGGCAGAAAAGAACAAGCTGCCTTTAACACTATTAAGAGACAAATCACGCCTGATGCTGTACTAATACAGTTCTCTGAGAACTTGGTTGTTCTGACTTGTGATGCATCCCCTTTGGAGTGGGGGTGTTGAGCCACATGCTTCCCAGCGGAAGGGAAGCCCCTATTGCATTTTACTGCACTTTGTCCAAAGCAGAGAGGAACTACAGCCAACTTGACAAGGAAGCTTTGGCAACTGTAGCAGCTGTCAAGAAATTCCATGAGTATCTATATGGGAGAACATTTACTATTGTCACAGATCACAAACCTCTGTTAGGCATTGTGGCAGGGGACAAACCAACGCCCACAATCCTGTCACCAAGAATGCTGAGATGGACTGAATTTCTTGCTGCTTTCATACAAACTCATCCACAGGCCTGGAAGAGACATTGGGCATGCAGATGCTTTGAGTTGCCCACTTCCTTCACACACTGAGGATCCTGCTCCTGAGACTTATACCTTTTTCCTAGAAACTGTTGCCAAGCTTCCAGTACACGCTGCTGAAATTGCCAGAGGGACTGCCAAAGACACTTTATTGGCTCCTGTTATAGGCTGGATTAAGAAAGGTTGGCCTCTTCAAGACCTACCTCACCTTGCCCAACCTTTTAAATCCAGGCAAACTGAATTATCTGTATTAAGAGGATGTATTTTGTGGGGTAACAGGGTGGTTATTCCTGCAAAACTGCAAAAAGAGGTTTTGGAAATGTTACATGAGGGTCATCCAGGTATTGTCAGAATGAAGGGATTGGCCAGGAGTTATGTATGGTGGCCAGGTATTGACAAAATGGTTGAAAACTGGGTTGCATCTTGTCCCAACTGTCAGGTAGTCAGGCCTGCCCCACCTCGCCCCACACAGGAATGGGAATGTCTTAGGGGCCCATGGTCCAGGATTCACATTGATTTTTCTGGCCCTACCAGAGAGCACACTTTCCTTATTATACTAGATGCATATTCCAAATGGCTAGAGGTCATCCCTATGGCATCCACCACAACTGATGCTGTCATCAAACAGCTTAAAAGCTTTTGTAACTCATGGGTTACCTGATGTACTCGTTTCTGACAATGGTCCTCAATTTACATCCAACCTTTTTGAATCATATCTAGCACAGCAGGGTATCAGACATGCCCTGACAGCCCCTGGGCACCCTTCGGCTAACGGCCGGGCTGAACGCATGGTACGTTTTACCAAGGAAAAACTTCAGCAATTGGGTCCTGGGGACATCACTGAGAAAGTTGAAAACTTCTCAGTGTCCAGGATGTCACTCCTAACCCATCAACTAACTTATCCCCAGCAGAGTTGTTGATGGGTAGGAAACTCAGGTCTCCCCTTGACCGCCTTCATGCCACTTATGCACCCAACGCACCACTAGATTCCACTAGCAAAGTTCGCACGTTCACTGTGGGTGATTCTGTTTATGCTAAGAACCTTATGGGTGAACCTTCATGGATTCCTGCTGAAATAACCCAGATCACAGACCCTCGATCTTACAGGGTACAAACAGAGGATGGTGTCCTCTGGAGCAGGCACATTGATCAGCTTAGATCCAGATTACCTCAGGAACATCGCAATTGTTCCTCTCTAGTTCCCATACCTAATGCCTTTTCTAGGGGGGAAGGGGAGGATGAGGATAATCAGCAAGCAAGAATCAACCCCATGTGTAACGAGCCATTACGACAGGAACCATTCCAAAACCTGTCACAATGCCAAAATCCATCCTTACAAGTGGAAGATTGCACATCACTACCTGACTTGGGTGCTGACATTGGGTTGGAGATGGGTTGGGGGGAGAGACCAGGTTGTAACAATCAAACAGCGTCTTCTTTTACTAGAAGTCCAAGTAGGGAAATGTCAACAGACACATTTCCTCTCTCACTGGGTGAGAACATTAAAACATCTGAACCACGAAGGTCTCAGCATTACACATAAGAGCCCCACCTATTTAAAAGAATACATTAGATAGGTTGGGGTTTGAGTATGGACTGAACCTAGTGGGGAGGGGTGTTATGTATGTAGGTTTAAATGTCATTGGTTTAGTTTGAACTGTTCTTGTAAAATGTTAGAAATGATTGGTTTAAAAAGTGTGGGAAAACCCTGCACTCTGATTGGCTAGCAACTGCGGCTGCTGGCTATAAGTAACAGCTGCAGCCCAGCCAAAGTGGGTCTGTTCTGAGCTGTAGTCACTAATAAACAAAGAGCTTGAAGCACTCCACGTCTGACTCTTCATGCAGACTTAACAACAGGTACTCCATAACTTACAATCAGGGGTGGGATTCTACCGGTTCTGTCCAGTTCTATAGAACCGGATGTTAGGGCTCCTAGTAGTTCGGAGAACTGGTAAAATAGCCCCCTGGCTGGCCCTGCCCCTGCCCCTCTCATCCCGCTTCTCTGCTCCCTGCCCAGTCAGTCCCTATTGCACATGTGCAACATTGTGCGCATGTGCAACATGACTGCAGCCTGCTTTTGCCCGCCAGGCCAGCCATTGCTGCCTGCCTTCCGCTATCGCCCTGCCATTACTGATCTTCCTGGGTGAGTGAAGCTCTGAAGCCCCGGTCGCCTTACCCCCCCACAACTTGCCTTTTGCTGCCACAACTGGTCGCCTTTCCCTTACCACTTGCCTTCTGCTAAGGAACACGTGGAAAGGCTTGTATAGGTTGAATCCTGCTTTTCTCTGTTTGCCCGGCAGCTGTTTCTAATGGGAGGGGGTGCTCCCATTAGAATCCCCCCCCAGAAGTCCCCATGAGGCTCGTCTGGCTACCAGGTAGGGTAGCCTCCTAGGAGCAAAACTGGGGAGTGGGGGGGTCCAGCACTGCCCCCCACCTCATTTTTGCTCCCAAGAGGCTCCAGGAAGGCTTGCTAGGCCAAAAACACCACCCTCCATCCCGTTTTTGCTCCCAAGAGGCTCCAGGGAGGCTTGCTAGGCCAAAAACACCACCCCGCCACCCTATTTTTGCTCCCAAGAGGCTCCAGGGAAGCTTGCCAGGCTGAAAACGGGGTGTGTGGGAGGGTCCAGTGCCACCCCCCACCCTGTTTTTGCTCCCAAGAGGCTCCAGGGAGGCTTGCTAGGCCCCATTTTGGGCCTAGGAGGCCTTCCTGCAGCCTCCTGGGAGCATCCAGCCATCCAGTATGCCTGGATTCAGTGTTTAGCAAAAAGAACATTTGGAGCTAATATAGTATTGATTCCTGCCTTGGGAATGTTCTGGGTAATCAAAACTATGCAGTCTCCTAAAGCTGTTGGAACCCATCTTCTTTCTTTCTTCCATATCCTCCTCTTCAAAACTAAGTTGCTCTGCTTTTTCATGCCAGGCTTAGCGGGGTAAGTTCAGAGTGGATTTTGTAGAGAACAGCTTACCTTTAGGTCTCATTCATTTGCTCAATTTCAGAGCACACATTACACAATTTCCAAAGCATAATTCAGACTATTCAGCAGTTTGCCTAGCTGCTGCTTCATTACTTCTATTGCTGTCACAGCCTTTATGGAGTGTCCAATGGCCTTTTAAGTTTGACAAGCAAAAAACAGTAAATATTTCTCACAAATATTTTCCCTCTTCCACTTTATGGTTCATTTAACATACAAAATTATGTGCTGTGTTATTCAGGGAGTTTGCATACTTGTGTTTTTTGTTATTGGAAGGCAACTCTTTAATTTGAAGATGGTGGCAAATTCTTGGTAATAAAATGGCAAGAAAGGCTCACTTCTACTTGCCATTTGGAAAGGGTTAGAAAGAATGAGAAGGTTAACCTTTGCTTTCCAATCTCCTTTTCTTGACTTGGTTTTCATAAAAAGTAGCTTTGGAATTGAAGCCGTATGTGTTAAAATAAAATTCTTTCTGTATAAATACAAGTATGCAAAAAGTTTCAAGATTAATCCAAGATGTTTAATGGCTTTAAATATCTGGGTGTTGTACTAAGTTCAAGTCTTCAAACTTGGCAACTTTAAGACTTGTGGACTTCAACTTCAATTATTGTAGGCTCGAATCCCACCAGGCTCAAGGTTGACTCAGCCTTCCATCCTCTCAGGGTAGGTAAATTGAGGACCCAAGATTGTTGGGGGCAATTAGCTGACCTTGTAAAAATGCCGCTTAGTAATAAGCAGGCATATACAATGGAATGAAGGCTATTGCTGAGCACACTGGGTTGTATCCCAGAAATTGTAAGCCGCCCTGAGTCTTCGGAGAAGGGCGGCATATAAATGTAATTAAAAAAAAAAACTCCCAGAATTCTCCAGCCAGCATAGCTGACTGGAGAATTCTGGGAGTTGAAGTCTATAAATGGAGTTGAAGTCTATAAATCTTAAAGTTGCCAAGTTTGGGGACCCCTGGTTTAAGTAGAAAGAGTTTCCAGCTGAAAATATACCATGAATGCCATAGAGATGCTTTCTCTCTCTCTCCCTCTCCCTCTCTCTCTCTCTCTTAAAAGGAAGAAAAAGAAAGAGGGACGGATGGGAGAAAGAAAGGGTGGGAAGGGAGAAAGAGGGAAGGGAAAGGAATGTGAAGGAGATATGGATGGATAGGTAGATGGACAGATGGATAGAGGGAGGGAGGGAAAGAAAAGGGAGAGGAAGGAAGTACCATAAACTCTGGCACTAGACACAGCTTCAGAGGTTGCTTTGAAACAGCACAGAAATCCAGGGCTGAAGGGACCTCAGAGGTCATTTAGTCCAACCCCACACCAAGAGCATTGTTAAAGTGAATTTCTATCTTTTGACCCACCCAGTCATGTGACCAAGCCACGCTCAGCCAGTCACGTGACCAGCAAACCACGCCCAGCCAGTCACATGACCAGCAAACCATGCCCAGCCAGTCACATGACCAGTAAGCCACACCCACAAATTAGGCCATGCCCACAGAACCAGTTGTTAAGAAATTTGAATCCCAGCCCTGCTTACAATCATGATGGAGCCTGCCCATTAGTCATAGATCATGATGGTAATAAAACAGATCATCAGGACATTAACCTGATTTTGCAGCAGTTGTTAAGTGAATCACCATGGTAATTAAATGAATCCACAGTTGTTAGTGAACCCATTGTTTGCTATGGGGCATTTTTGCGAAAAATTGGAAATAAATGCCAGTTTTTGGCAAAAGTATCATAAATTGAGATCTCATGAGTGTGGGATCCCGCAAACAGCTGTAAATGTGGGCCATATACCAAATGCCTCATGTGACCATGGAGGGGACAGCTGTTGGAACTTCAGAACTGGGTTGTAAGTATATTGGTAGGGTGGGTTCCAAGTGATTCTCATTACTCTGTGACTGGTTGTAAGTTGAGGATTACCTGTATCCTATTCTATTTGGGGGAGATTTTCCATAGTGCACAACTGAGAGCTGTTACAGGTGTGGATGAGGTGGTTAATTAAATAGGGAAAGGAATTTTAAGATTGGATTAGATATGACTCTGAGTTGCCAGAAGGAATAGGTGAATAAAAAGGATTGTTGCAGAACACTAATCCTGGTAACATACCTTAATTATATTCTTACTTTCTGATTTTTCTTGATTTTCTTTCTTTTCCCTGTCCATTTTTTCATCTCTTTTTAAGTTGTAAACCTGTAAACCTGAAAGAGTCTTTTATATGCAGCTATTTTTTCCAGCTAAAAATGGACTATAAACAGTTAATAAAATACACTAATAATACTGTGAAATCATGGAATGTATGATCAAATTACTTTGACAAAATCACATAGCAAATAAGGTATCTAAATCTAAATCTAAATGACAGTTAAGATGGCTAGTGATTGAATTGCTCACTTTAATCATTATTACTTTTAATCAAATATATTTTATATCCAGAAATATATTTTAACATTTTTGATAGAATAAGGTCTGCTCTTTCTGGAACTATTATGCAAAATGCACGTGGATTGACAATGCTCAGTTTATTTTGTGATTGGATTATGTCATAACTATCAGATGAATGTCTACTTCTTTGGTTATTTTCCTGCGTTCTAGGAGCTAATCACACCTTTTAAAATTCTAGATGAATAATGGTGATTTTTTTAGATTAAAAATAGCCACAGATTGTATTGGTGAGGGTTGCAGAAATAAGGAAATTTTTGAGCCAACTTTTCACAGCAACATTGGTTTTCATGTTTGTTTTTTAAACATGAGGTGAATGATCCTTTCTCTCAATTAAGTGCCATTTCAGAGCCCTCTGAAGAACTCCTTGCTCTCTGGGGAGAAGAAACATAATTTGCTACTATCCAGTTTCACATAAAGGATCCTCTTCTAGCTGTCATGAAAGGTGTTCTGTGGAAGTATCTAGGCAGCAGGGGAGGAAGAAACTGCAGATTAAACCTGGATCATACCGTATGTCCACTGCCAGTTAACCTTGGAAAAAAGTAGATTTTAGTCCCTGGTGATCACCCCAAAATCCAAGAATTGTAGGCTACACATAAAAGTTTTAAAAACATGCTAGAAGGCAAACCACTTCTGTATGGTTGCCAAGGAAACTACATAGATATGCTCATTGAATCATTATGAGTATATTTAATTAGTTTGAGAACCAAAGGAAAATAGGAAAAATAGGAAAAAATGGCAGCCTAGAAATAGATACGTAAACCTACAAGGAAGAATATGTTTTTGTCTTCCTGTCAATTGAACCACTATTTCAGCATGGGTTTCCAGGACCCTTCTTTGTCTTTTAGAGTATATACTTATGAATAGAAACTACTAATTATTTGTATCATCCTCTAAGATGTATAGTTTAAAATAGCCAAGCAAATAGTCCTCAGTGAACAATAATTATTCCAGAATCAAAATTGATTCCGAAATTTTGATCATCATTGTCGATCGTTAAGCAGGTCATCACATGACTTGACTTTACAACAGTTTTTATGATGGTCATAAAGTGATTCACCACAATCATTAAACAAGTCACTTTTTCTGGAAACCCGGAAAAAAATAGCAATTTGCAAGGAACATGGAACCAATTGCAAATGTGAGGTGTTGCCAAGTGCTCGGAATGTGTGACAATATGGCCGTGGGGAGGCATGGCATTGTAACTTCAAGGATAGGTTTTAAGTAAATTTTGTGGTCTGGAATTGTGGGTGCTCCATTACTGAAAGCTTTCAAAAATGAAATGGACATTTTGGACAACCATTTGACCAGAATGGTATACGGTCTCCTCCTTTGAGCAGGGGATTGGACTAGAAAACCTTCTAGCTCTATGATTCTAAGGGGATCATGTTGTAATTAAGAATTAAGCAACCAGTTGTTAAGCAAGGACTATCTGTAAGGCAATTATTGTTATAGGATTCATATTTGTGAATTTGCCTATTCGTTATAATTTATTTGTAACCACCAAATCAATACATGTTTCCGTTATTCATAGCAGAGGTGGTATTCAGCAGGTTATGACCAGTTCTGTAGAATTGGTTGCGGAAATTTGGAGTAGTTTGGAAAACCAGCAAATACCACCTCTGACTGGAGATTTTACAGTATCCTCCCCCTGCCATGTCCACCAAGCCACGCCCACAGAACTGGTAGTAAAAAAATTGAATCCCATCATTCATAGGCATGTGTTTAGCGATGAAAATTTTGAGTCGCCATTCTGCATACATCGGCCTTCTCTTAGTGGTCTCATTGGTTAAAATGACCATGAAAAGTAAGGGTTTTCTAAAATAAAACAGTAATTGCTTAATGTTTGTTCAGTTAATTTAGGATCTTATTTATAAGAAACACACACACATATTTTTTTTTTATTCATATTTATATGTCGCCCTTCTCCGGAGACTCAGGGTGGCTTACAATTTTTGGAGCACAACCCAATGTGCTCAGCAATAGCCTTCATTCCATTGTATATGCCTGCTTATTACTAAGCGGCATTTTTACAAAGTCAGCTTATTGCCCCCAACAATTTTGGGTCCTCAATTTACCTACCCCGAGAGGATGGAAGGCTGAGTCAACCTTGAGCCTGCAATAATTGCAGGCAGCTGGAACTTAAGTGCTAGGAATTTAACAGCCTGCACTACCAAGGCTCCTTTTATATTATATAGAGTATATTTTAAACAGAAAGACACATAAAATAAAATTATGTATTGATCAGTTGATGAAAATGTTGTGACCAGAGGCTGACAGAAACCTAGTTCTGCAGTGGTTCAGTATTTGCAACAATTTAAAAGAACTGTTGCAAATAACAAGAATTTACTGTACTTTGTTCATTTGTTTCTTATAAATGAACATTTACATTGATTTGTAATTATATTCTTTTTTCTGTATATCTGCTGTTTCAGAAGACTATCATTAAAATTCACAAAATGAAGGACACGTAGTCCTCGACTTACGACCACAATTAAGCACAAAATTTCTGTTGCTAAGTGAGAGAGTTAAGTAGTTTTGCTGCATTTTACAACCTTGCTTGCCACAGTTGTTAAGTGAACCACTGCAGTTGTTAATAACTCAGTTGTTAAATGAATCTGGCTTCTCCATTGACTTGCTTGTCAGAAGGTCGCAAAAGGGGATCATGTGACCCCAGGACACTGCAACTGTCATAAATATGAGTTCATTGCCAAGTATCTGAATTTTGACGAGGATGCTGCAGCTATCATTGTGTGAAAAAGTCATAAGCAGCGGTGGGATTCTACCAGTTCTCAGCTATTCGCTAGAACCGCTTGTTAACATTCTAAGCAGTTCGGAGAACCGGTTGTTAGAAGAAATTACTGGCCTAATCCTGTAAGGAAAGCAGGAAGGAAACATTCTGGTGTTGCTTACAGAAACTGCCTCTCCGTTAACCCTGATTACAGTCTTGGCAGGACTAGACTTCCTGTCTCAGGAACTTCTCTGGAATTATTTTTCCCCTCCTTTGCTGGTACTTTGCTTGTGTGGAGTGACCATTCAAAGTTACAATGGCACTGAAAAAAGTGACTTATGACCATATTTCACACTTACAACTGTTGCAGCATCCCCACAGTCATGAGAGGCCAGGTGAGGAGATGTGTGCCTCGATGTGAGTGATATTGAGTTGGCCACACCCAGCCAATAACATGACCATCAAGCCATGTCCACCCAGTCACATGATCACCAAGCCACACCCACCAACTAAGCCATGCCCACAGAACCGGTTGTTAAAAAATTTGAATCCTACCCCAGGTCATAAGTTACTTTTTTCAGTGCCCTTGTAACTTTGAGTGGTCACTAAATGAACTGTTGCAATTTGAGGACTATCTATATCCATTTAAGTGTCCGGTTCCGGTCAAAAAACAAAACACTTTAGCACATCATTTAATTTGAAGTATATTTTAAAGTTTTCAGACTCAGTTATCCAGGCCATAGCTGCTACCATTGATAGAATATAAAAAGGAACACATGGCAAAAAGTGTTAATCCTCTCAAAGTGAAAATCTGACTGAAATTTCAGATAAAACTGACATAGTTGGCAATATGAACCTTCCATCTGTTACAAATCCTAAACTTGGAGCAAAGAAAATATGCTTCATATTTAATATGACAAGTCCACTAGAGGGCAGAAACTGCTCTGTTTTCCTTTTTTTTAATTATTCAACCTGAATAAATCAATTCTCAGGAACCAGAGGTGGTATTCAGCAGGTTCTGACCAGTTCTGGAGAACCGGTAGCGGAAATTTTGAGTAGTTTGAAGAACCAGCAAATACCACCTCTGATTGGAGATTTTACAGCATCCTTCCTCTGCCACACCTACCAAGCCATGCCCACAGAACCGGTAGTAAAAAAAATTGAATCCCACCACTGTCAGGAACATATGCAATATTTTTGTAATGTGGGGAATACAAAGGCAAGAAAATTTAGGTCAGATATTTCCCAAAATAATATGTCCAATTGCCTCTTGAAAAAGCACCTTTGGGACAACCATGACCTGGATGACTGAGAATCTCCATAGACAATTATTGCAATACTTCGAAAATGAGGACGTTCTGCATTGCCTAAAGTAGAACCCACTTTTTGACAGACCGAACAGCATACAGCCACCATCTCATAAATTATTATAAATTAATAATTCATCACATTCCTCTGGAATACAATTCCCCACATCTGATGCTTCTGCTGACAAAATACTTAGACCATCCAGTCAGAGACAAAGAAGCTCCTTGAATGAGAAGCGAAATGTCTTCATAGAAAACAAGAAACTCCAGTTGCCTCTTGAAAAAGCACTACTTAGACCCGTAATGGCGAACCTATGGCATGCATGCCAGAGGTGGCACGCAGAGCCCTCTCTCTGGGCATATTATTATTATTATTATTATTATTATTATTATTATTATTATTTTGACTTGTATGCTGCCCCTCTCCCGAACAGACTCGGGGCGGCTCACAATTAAAACCAACACAATAAATAATTACCTAAAATAGAATTAAACCCAACAAGCCAAATTACTAAAACAAATTATAAAACAACACCCCCCTCAAGAGGAGTCAGCACAGAGCAGCCTGCTCAAAAAGCCAAGTTTTCAGGTCGTGGCGGAAGGTGCGAAGGTCAGGGGCCAGGCGGAGTCCCAGAGGTAGCTGATTCCATAGGGCGGGAGCCACCACAGAGTAGGCCCTCCCCCGCGTCACCGCCAAGCGACATTGAGTCGCAGACGGCACGCCGAGGAGTCCCTGCCTGTGTGCTCTTTTCGATGCCGGCAGTAGACGTTCCCGTAGATAGCCTGGATCCATGTCTCATAGGACTTTGAATGTCAGTACCAAAACCTTGAATCTCATTCGGAGGGCAACCGGCAACCAATGCAAACCACGCAGGAGGGGCGTAACATGGGAGAACCGGGAAGCTCCCATCACAACCCGCGCGGCAGCATTTTGCACCAGTTGAAGCCTCCGGATGGTATGCAAGGGCATTCCTAGATAGAGAGCGTTGCAGTAGTCGAGCCACGAGGCGACAAGTGCCTGAGTGACCGTGCACAGGGCATCTCGGTCCAGATATGGGTGTAACTGGCGAACCAGCGGACCTAAGGGGACCTGGGCAAAGGCCCCTGGCCACAGCTCCCACCTGCTCCTCCAGCCTGAGCCGTGAGTCCAGGAGGACCCCCAGGTTCCGTGCCCTATCCATGGGGGAACACCACTCCCCCCATGACCAAAGATGGAATCTCCTGACTGGGTCGAGATATCTGTATGCACAGCCACTCTGTCTTAGCTGGATTGAGCGAAGCATGTTACTGTCCATCCAGATCCGTACGCATCCAAACAACGGGACATCACAGAGAGGGCATCACTGATGTGGCCTGGGGTGGAGATGTATAACTGTGTACCATCAGCATACTGATGATACTTCACCCCAAAGCCGCGGATGATCTCACCCAGCAGTTTCATATAAATGTTGAACAGAAGGGGCGAGAGGACAGACCCCTGAGGGACCCCACAAGTGAGAGCCCTTGGAGTCGACCTCTGCCCCCTGCCAACACGATTGCGGCGCCCCGAGAGGAAGGAGGCGAACCACTGCAACACAGTGCCTCCCACTCCCAACCCCCTGAGACGCCGCAATAAGATACCATGGTCGATGGTATCAAAGCGCTGAGAGATCTAACAGGACCAGGACAGAGGAAAAACCCCTGTCCCGAGCCCTCAGGAGATCATCCATCAGTGCGACCAATGCCGTCTCCGTGCTATACCCGGGTCGAAAGCCCGATTGGTACGGATCCAGGTAGTCCGTTTCATCCAGGAAAAGTGGAAATTGCTGAGCCACCACACTCTCAACAACCTTCGCTAAAAAGCGAAGGTTGGAGACCGGACGAAAGTTGTTCAATTCGGCTGGGTCCAGGGCAGGCTTCTTCAGGAGAGGCCTCACCACCGCCTCCTTCAAGGCAGCAGGAAAGGTACCCTCCCCCAGAGAAGCGTTGACCACTGCCCAGAGCCAGCCGCATGTCACCTCCCTGGAGGCATAGACCAACCAGGAAGGGCATGGGTCCAACAAACATGTGGTGGAACTCAGTCGTCACATAATCCTGTCCACTTCACCCTCAGAAACAGGATCGAACTCAGTCCAGATTACAGTAGCTAGACCACTTGCACCCTCGGCATCAGACCACGGCAAATTGGAGTTCAGCCCCCCCCCCCCGAATCCGAGTGATCTTATCCTGCAGGAACTGACCAAATTCCTCAGCTCGACCCCGCAGGGGATCCGCCCCCCGGATGGAGGAGGGAGCGGGCGACCCCAAACAGGGCAGCTGGGCGGTTTCCTGCGGATGCTATGAGAGCGGAGAAATAAACCCTTCTCGCCGCTCTCACAGCTACCAGATAGGTCCTGATATAGGCTCTCCACTGGGCTCGGTCAGATTCGGAGCGGGTCGACCTCCACCTGCTCTCTAGACCCCTTCTCCGTCGCTTCATCTCCCAGAGCTCCCCGGTATACCTGGGAGCCACACGGGATCTGCGAAGGGTAAGGGGACGCATGGGGACAACTCTGTCAAGAGCCCCTGCGGCTGCCCGTTGCCAAGCGGCCGCCAGGGTCTCGGCAGAGCTGTGGACCAGGGATGTAGGAAAACCCCAGCTCTGCCTGGAACCTTTCCGGGTCCATCAGGCGCCTGGGGCGGGACCACCTAAGGGGCTTCTCATCCCAGCAGTGTGGGGCAGCTTGTTGAAAAGCCAGCCGTAGGAGATAATGATCTGACCATGGAACGGCTCCCCAGATCATTACGCCACTGCTCCGAGACAAAAACCAGGTCAAGCATGTTGCCCCCCTCGTGAGTTAGGCCATCAATCACTTGAGTCAGATCCATGGCCGCCATGGAGGCCATGAATTCCTGGGCCAAGGCCGACGCCACCCCAAGAGAGGGCAAGTTGAAGTCACCCAGGACAATATGTCCTGGGAACTCCACCGCCAAACCCGAGATGGCGTCAAGCAGCCCAGGCAGGGCAGCTGCCACACAGCTGGGGGAAATGTATGTGAGCAGCAAGCCCATCCGACTCTCAGACCCGCATCTCAAAAGGAGGGCTTCACACCCGCCTATCTCCGGAACAGAGACCTCACTTGGAATCAGGGCTTCTGGAATAACAACAGCTACCTCCCCCCGTCCCTGGGCCCGTGGCCGGTGCAACACCCGAAAACCTGGGGGGCATAGATCAACTAGAGGGACTCCCCCCTCTGGACCCACCCAGGTCTCAGTGATACAGGCCAGATCCGGGGCCTCCTCCTCAATTACCTCACGGAGGAGGGTTGCTTTATTAGCCACGGACCTGGCATTAAAGTACATCAGCCAGAGTCCAGGGGCCCTAGATCCCAGGTCCCCATGACATTGGGAAGAGGCATCGGGGTCGGAGCACGTCACCACATAAAGACATCGGGGGCGTGCTCCCTTAACTTGATCTGGCCCCGCGCCTCATCGTCGTCTGCCGAACCCAACTACCCTGGAAATCGTTGTTCCCACCCTGTCCTCCGGGGCCCCACTGGCACCCCCCGGCACCCCCCCATCACGACCCCAATCTGGGCTGCGCTGAGTCCCCTCCTTACAACCCACCCCCCTCCCTAACCACCTTAAGAAACGGCCTAAAAACCGAATCAACAAAGCCCCACTAGCCCTCTTATTGCCCCTCCCAAGACCCCAACCCTTCCCCGCGCTGTGCCATCTCTCCATAACCCCTCCTCAAGATAGACCATCGAGAGTCCAAAGGGCCAAACCCAGGAGAGAGGGCGCTCCCTTAAGGCTTGCAGCTCTGTCGAAGAATAGGTCCGGATCTTGTAGTGATGGAGTATCTGGGGGAATAGTTCGTGGTTGGAAGAAAAGTCCGGCCATTACAGGTGCTAAAGATGTTAAAAATGGTAATAGCAGCACCCAATGGAGTCCAATTAACTGGCTACCGGGAGGACCAAAGACATATATCAGGACTGCCCTCTCGCCAAGGTCCTGTGGGTCGATGGTACAATCCCATGCTTGGGCCTGCAGCCACCGCGCTCTCACCATCGCCCCAGCTCAGCTCTGCCGCGCATACTGGCCAGCTGCTCCTCGGGTCTCTGCTGTGCATGTGAGGTGGGGCACACGCGGGGGACTAGCGCACATGTGTATGGGGCACACATGCAGCGGTTGCGCATGCATGTGCAGGGTGGGACACATGGGGCTCATGCGCACATGCGTGGGGGTTTGCACACACATGCGTGGGGGGCATGGGATCACACACATGTGGGGGCATGCATGGGGCATGCACATGGGTTGCATTTTGGGGATGTGCACACATGCATGCTTTGGGCACTTGGTGCCGAAAAGCACCAAGTTAGCTATCACTGACTTAGACCATACTTAGAAATAATTAACAATTATTAATTCTTAAAACAGCCCACAGGACTTTATTTTTTTATTGAGCAGCTGGGCGTAACATCTGAGCACATTGTCTCCTGGAATTAAAAATAACAAAATCTTGAAAGTAAAAAGAACAGCTAAGCTAAATCTAATACACTATTTAAAAGCCATTGTTTCTTACATGGCCAGGATGAACAGATGTACCTTGTGCAATCATAGAAAGGTCTCATATTTTCTAGGTTCCCATTAATATATTTTGCTTTATTCTGGTCTATTATGTTTGTATGAACTAATCTACTGTGCTTTAGGAACCGTAGTTTATGAATTAGTGTTTTGTGAACTCAGCTGATGGTGATTTTTCCAGCAATTCGTGATTAAATACCACAATTAAACAGGCGGGGCCTTTCTGCCACTCTAGGGTAGCGCATTGCGCAGGCGCATCCCCGATTCTAACTCAAACATGATGCCCGGTAGCCTTTCAAATCTTGTGCACATGCGCACCAAGAAAGCGAGGGGCGGGGCGATGTTACTTGTCTTCAGTGGGTAGTGATCTTGCCGCCATTTTGGACTTCTTCCCCCCCTCGTTCTTCTCCACAGCAATCGAAAGAAGCAGCGATTGAGCGGAGAGCTCTTCGTGCGCTTTCTTTCCCCTCCTTTCCTTTTCACTTGCGATCCGTACGGTTAGAAAACTCGAGCTATGTCCGCCAACAGGAACCTCAAGCAAGTGAGGATCGAGAACAGTTCTCCGGCGTCGGCACCTCCGATGAGCATGGTGGGCGGCGGCCCGATGAAGGCGCTGAGGGGTTTGGAGAAGCCGTCCGAGAACGAAGCTTTGGCCGCCGCGATGGCGATGGTGAAGGAGGAAGAGGAGGGAATCGGTGGAGGCTTTACGGTCGATATTAAGAGCTTCCTCAAGCCCGGCGAGAAGAGCTATACACAAAGGTGCCGCCTCTTCGTCGGGAACCTTCCCACCGACATCACCGAGGAGGACTTTAAACGCCTTTTTGAGCGCTACGGGGAGCCCAGCGAGGTTTTCATTAACCGCGACCGCGGCTTCGGCTTCATCCGCCTGGTGAGAAGCGCCCGCAATTCTTGCGCGAGGGCACGAAGGGGATTCACCTCCCCCCTCCCCAAATGAAATAACTCCAAGTCCCTCAGGAAACATGTCCTCCCTCGAGGGGGGGCATTTTTTGCTGCTAGCGGAGCCCCCCCTCCTGCTTCAGATGCCCGGCGTGCACCAGGCCTCTGTCCTCCCCCCCACCCACTTGCTCCTTTCTTTTGCTGAGCTATTGAAACTCGCGAGTATTTACAACACATGCGCCGCTATAAAAAACGTTTACAAGATTTGCCCGGTTTAAACGGAGTTCCCTTTAAAGGACTCTTCCCGGGAGTAAAATGAAAGTTAAAACGTTGCTGAAATTCAGTATTGCCGCGCGACCGTTCCTTAAAAAGGGGCCTTCGTGTTGCTGCTGTATTGCGCTTTCCTTCAGTTTCTTCCCCACATGTTGGTCGCCGTTGCTGTCTTAATAATCGAATTATGCTTGTCTCGACGACGTATTGCAGAGAGGGGCATGCTTATTGTACAGGTAGTCCTCAACTTACAGTGCTTCATTTAGTGACCGTTTGAAGCTAAAAAAGTGACTTATGACTGTTTTTTCATGCTTAAGACCGTTGCAGCATCCCCGTGATCAAAATTCGGATGCTTGTGGCAAGCAGTTCATATTTATGGCGGTTGGAATGCTCCTGGCTCATGTGATCCCCTTTTGTGACCTTCTGACAAGCAACATCCATGGGGAAGCCAGATTCACTTAACAACCGTGATTGTTCACAACTGCAGTGATTCACTTAACAACTGTGGCAAGAAAAGTCATAAAATGGGGCAAAACTCAACAAATGTCTCACTTAGCAACAGAAATTTTGGGCTCAATTGTGGCCGTACGTTGAGGACTACATGTATATTTTCTTACAAAATAATGAAATCATTTCTACCTTCATAATATCTCCAGGCGCTTTCCCCTCCATTTGGGGAGGTGTGGATCAAACCAGTAATAAGAATATGCAGAAAAAAAGTTGATATCTGAAATGTTCTCTCTCTTTTGGAAAAAAATGGTTATTTCTTGGATATCGCTCTTTCAGTTTGTGTATTGGTATCCTTCAGGAAGATGATGTGCAATGACTGTCATAGTACTTTCCAAAACATCTTTAGTTTCCAATGTTAAACTATGGGGAGGAATCTATTTAAAAGACTATGGTATGTTATTGCTTTATTTATTTAAAGCATAGCATTATCAATAGAGCTTGTTCTCATAACACTTGAACACATCTAAGACCTTTTTAAAAGATTAATACTTTTCTAAAAAGACATTAGTCTATATTTATAATACTTTGCTCTTCCTTTAGAATTCCCGTTTAGGATGGTTTATTTTGGAAATTTTCCTTTAGTTACTACTTAACGCAGCCTCCTCGCAGAAGTGGAAGTGTTTGACCATAGTAGCTTAATAAAATATCTTTATTAACTTTAAATATCTATAACTTGTGATGGGTAGCCATATAAATGTGATTAATAAATTTCCTTTTTGAATGTACTGAAATACCTGGATCTGAATGGTGGAAGGGGTTATCTTAGTGAAACTTAGTAAACCACCTTCCAAGTTATGCAATGAATGAAATTTTTCTGATAATGCAGTTGGAGCAGTGGGGTATAGGTGAAAATTGGTCCATAGTTTTCCTATACCTATTTAAATTCAAAATGGAACTGGCTTATTTAAATAGACTCAGGCCAATTGGATTATGGTCATGCTAATTTTTGTTTAGTGTTGTTGAAACTTACTGCAATGCACAATTGTTTTGTGTATTCCAATTCATAATTTTCTCAGCTTTTATGCAATTTTATGCATTTTATGCAGATTTATTTGAAGGAAAACCTTGTTGATGACTAGTTTTTGAGGGCACACTGATTTTTTTTCAGTGAGAATTGTTTTGTATTCTCATTTCGTGTTATAGAATGCTAGTGTGATTAATACCAGCTTTAAGTTTAATTATCCAAGGCATAGTTCAAGGTAAAACACAAATGTCTATGACTTACCATTTTGGCCAGCCTATTGTAGAAGTCATTTTGACAGCTATGAATCATAGCTTGTTCTTAACTATAATTTGATAGGTGTTTATTAAGCCATGGAAAATATATATATATACTCTGCTTTTCTGTTGAGAAGGAATATCTGTTGATTCAAAGAACCTTATTAGTTTCTGTAAATGTTTGTTATCAGTAAAGTTTAAAGTTAATAGGCCGGGATCTAATAAACTCTAGCTTGGGTTTATTCTCAACCATATTCAGTAGATTTGAGGCTTGTGAAGCTAAATACCACTGAGAAAGAGAAGAATGCTGTTCAAGCATAATTGCTTGTTTTAGACTCCTTCAA
Organism: Naja naja; assembly: GCA_009733165.1. Lineage (NCBI taxonomy): Eukaryota > Metazoa > Chordata > Lepidosauria > Squamata > Elapidae > Naja > Naja naja. The sequence goes on from CM019152.1 coordinate 42,148,382, forward strand.
TGAATGTAATGAGATATTTGTTCTAAAGCAGAAAAATGTTTTTGAATTCCTTATTTTAGCCTTTGTAGTCAAGCTGCTGTAATTGGTAGAGAATCTGGAGATTGTCTATGCAACTATTGGCAAGATTCCCACCAGCCACTGCAGTTTTTAATCTGCAAAAATGATCATCTGTCTTGTCGCTAGAAGCGGTAATAGATGAAAAGATTGAAACACCTTTACAGGTTCTGAATAACTGAAATACATGTGATGTTAAAAATCTTAATTATATGTAATATCTACACATAATAAAATTGCATATGTATTTTGTAATTTTTTTGAAAAGGAATCCAGGACCCTGGCTGAAATAGCAAAGGCAGAACTTGATGGAACAATTTTAAAGAGCAGACCACTCCGAATTCGATTTGCCACCCATGGAGCTGCTTTAACAATTAAGAATCTTTCACCAGTTGTTTCCAATGAGCTTTTGGAACAAGCTTTCTCTCAGTTTGGGCCTGTGGAAAGAGCGGTTGTTGTCGTAGATGATCGTGGTAGAGCAACAGGCAAAGGTTTTGTGGAATTTGCTGCAAAGCCTCCAGCGCGTAAAGCTCTAGAAAGATGTGGTGATGGGGCATTCTTGCTTACAACGTAAGTTTACTCTTCACTACATTTATTGTGATTTTATGTGTTTAAAATATGTACCGCTACAATCCTCAAGGCAGATCCTTCACCTAGAAATCAACATAGATGAAAGAAATCTTCTGGCATAGGAACAAATTATCAAGGTCCAGAATATGGTAAGATTTTGTTATCCACGAGATCACCCTTGTAGATATTGACAAGTTTATAGGGAATAATGATAGCATCCTAAATACTTTAAGTCTGTTTTTACTATAAAACACTTCAGTGGTTCCTCTAACATTTCAAAACCAAATATTTAAGCCCAAGAGTCCCTAGAAGGGTGACCGAGTCCTTGAAGCCAACCAGCAAGAGAAATACCACTCAGAAAGCTAATAAAAGCTAATTAAGTTCAAATAACTACAGATACCAACCAGATGAAAGAAGAGACAAATTTACAAAATTGTTTGGTTCATGGGTTGTGGTCACGGGGTGAGTTGATAGTTCCTCTCAACCAACCACAATTGAAGATGGCCTGCTTGGCATTGAAAGCATTAGCATATCTAACTATGTATTGTCATGTTGATGTTGATTATTAGTGGCCACATTCATTTTCTCCATGATGTGTAAAGATTTGATATCTTCAGACTAGCAGTCAGCATGATCCCTTAAAAACAGATCATGCCAAATGAATCTTATTTCATTCTTCAACATAGTGACTAAATTAGTAGAACAACAAAATACTGTGGACATAATATATTTAGATTTCAGCAAGGCATTCGACAAAGTAGACCATAACCTACTACTTGGTAAGCTAGAAACAAGTGGAATAGATAGCACCACCATTAGATGGACTTGCAACTGGCTGACAAAACATACTCAATGAGTAGTCCTTAATGAGTCTAAGTACATGGAGGGAAGTAAGCAGTGGGGTGCCACAAGGTTCCATCTTAGGCCCAATACTCTTCAATATCTTTATTAACGACTTAGATGAGGGAATAGAAGGGGAATTTACCAAATTTGCAGATGATACTAAGCTGGCAGGAATAGCTAGCACCCAAGAAGATAGGCTCAAGCTCCAGATGGATCTTGACAGTAGAACACTGGGCTGTATCTAACAAAATGAAATTCAGTGTAGAGAAAAGTAAAGTCCTACACTTAAGCAAGAAAACCAAAAGTACACATAGACTGGGTGAAACCAGGCTTAATAGCAGTAACTGAGAGGGATCTTGGACTCTTAGTGGATAACCAGCTAAATATGAGCCAGCAGTGTGCAGCAGCAGCCAAGAAAGCTAATGCAATCCTAAGTTGTATTAACAGAGGGATACAATCAGAGATCAAGGGAGGCACTAATACCATTCTATAAAGCCTTAGTAAGACCACACCTAGAGTACTGCATCCAGTTTTGGACACCACATTATAAAAAAGATGTTGAAACTCTAGAAAAAAGTACAGAAAAGAGCAACCAGGAGGATTAAGGGATTGGAGACTAAAATGTATGAAGAATAGTTATGGGAACTGGGCATGGCTAGTCTAATGTGGCTTTTTCTAAAGTGCCTGTAGGCCAGACAAGGAATAATGGATGGGAACTGATCAAGGAGGGGTTCAACCTGGAAATGAGAAATTTTCTGACAGTGAACAATCAACCAATGGAATAGCTTGCCCTCAGAAGTGGGAGAGCCATCACTTGAGATTTTCAAGAAGAGATTGGACTGCCATTTGTCAGAAATGGTGTAGGGTCTCCTGCTTGGGTGGGGGGGTTGGACTAGATGATCTAACAAGGTCCCTTTCAACTCTGATTATTTGTTACAATATAGTAGATAGTTCTCGACTTGCAACCACAATTCAGCAGATGAAATAACTCCTGATACCTACAAAATCTGTTTAGTTTATGAAGTTAGTTCCAAAAATCCTGTAGTAAGTTTCAATATTCCAACTTTGCTGGATCCTTAATTCATTTATAATTTTCTTGATTCAAATTCTTACTTAGTCTTTTCCCATTTATTTCAAATTCTTTAAGTTCCCATATTTTTTTTTCTTTTCTTGAAATCAGGAGAACTGACTCATCTTCCCAATGTCTTTTGTTTCAAATAGGTTAACCAGCTTCCACCTTCAGATATTTTTTGGAATACCTGGGGATGCATGACCTAATTCTTCTGTGATTGATTTTATTAACTCAGCCACAATTTTCAAAAATTTCTCTGTGTGCTCCCCAAATTTATCAAAATGATTAATTATGACACTTCGTTATGAAAGCCTTTCATCTTATTCTGCCTTGGCTGTTTTACTCCTTTACAGGTAGAACTCAACTTACAACAATTCATTTAGTGACTGTTCAAAGTTACAACAGCACTGAAAAAAGTGACATGATTGTTTTTCACACTTAGAATCGTTGCAGTGTCCTGTGATCAAAATTTGGACATGTGGCAACTGGCTCATATTTGATGGCTGCAGTGTCCCGGATCCTGTGATCACCTTTTGTGACCTTCTGACGAGCAAAGTCAAGGGGGAAGCCAGATTCACTTAACAACTGTGTTACTAACTTAGCAGCTACCATGATTTATTTAATAACTGGCAAAAAAGATTGTAAAACGGGACAAAATTCACTTAACAAATGTTTCACATAGCAACAGAAATGTTGGGCTTAATTGTGGTTGTAAGTTGAGGACTACCAGTATCTCCCCTATGCAGACCTTTGTTCACTTGTGCTATTTGAATAGTGGATTGGTAGTGTGAAACTAGAGTTTACGTGTTCCTCATTAACAGTGTGTATATGTTACTTGTTTTAAGTACACCTAGACCTGTTCTTGTTGAACCTATGGAACAGTTTGATGATGAAGATGGTTTGCCTGAGAAATTAATGCAAAAAACACAACAGTATCATAAGTAAGTATCTACTTCTAAAACAATTTTAGAAATGAAAGAAGTAATGAAGAAATAACATCGTAATCAAAATCATCATTAAAACAAATCTTGCAAAGTGTACAATGATAAAATTAGAGTTTAAAATTACTTAAAATGGGTTGGTTGTATATTATATAGCAAACAGAAAAAGGCTTGTGATTGAAAAATTATACTTGTATCATAAAAGCAATGAAACTAATAGAGTTTAGATCTGTTTTCTATGTTACAAATTTTCTGAGATACCTTGCCATTTCATAGGGAAAGGAAGGGATAGAAGCAAAATAAAGAAATAAGCAAGTTTCAGAATGTGGAAGTTACTAGAGAAGAAAAGCATTTTCCTATGCAATGTGCTGCTCAAAAATAAAGCACACAGCAAAGAAAATTTCTGCAACCTTCCCTGCCATGCCAGTATTTCATACCAATAGTATCAGTTGAGCCCATTGGGGATTATTTCTTTGATGTAGCAGATAGCAGGAATAGACATTACCTCAGTCTTGTTTTTTTCTTTGTACTTACGTAGGCAAGCTTTAGGCTTTTTGGCACTAAATTAGCCATAGGCAACCATTATTTAAGAATCCATAAAGAAGCTTTGAAGAAATGAATTGGAAATTTGCAGACAAATTTGCTTTTACATTTATGAAATGACAGCATTAAGGTGAAATGTGTCTTCTCTTAGGGAAAGAGAACAGCCCCCACGTTTTGCCCAACCTGGAACGTTTGAATTTGAATATGCTTCACGATGGAAAGCTCTTGATGAAATGGAGAAACAACAGCGGGAACAAGTTGATAGAAATATTAGAGAAGCTAAGGAGAAGCTAGAAGCAGAAATGGAAGCAGCTCGACATGAGCATCAGCTAATGTTGATGAGACAAGGTATTCTTCATAAATTATTGCTGTAATCATGTGGTCTGAAGAATATTGGAAATAGTCTGATTATTTGGGTTAATGCATACAATTCAAAATAATTTATGTATATATTGAGGGACTTGTGACCCATGGACTATATATTTGAAATACAAATATCGGGCCCTTGATGGTGACCTAAATCAGATAAGCTCTTTGTCAAACACATTTGGTGTGTGAGGTTTTGCTAATTTCCTGAACATAACTTGTTTTTCTTTGTAGAGGAATTTATAAGTGAGCTTTCTGCAAAGCCTACTTCATTCAGTTATTTGACCCAGTAAGATAGAGCACTGGAACTGTATTAAGTACAGAGCTCTTAATATACTGTTATTTTTGTATGCTGCAAACAAAATTGACTTACTGAACAAATAAGGAAAATCAGAATTTCCTACAGTTGACTGTAATTAAACTGCTTGTTAGTTGATGCAACAATTTTTGATATTACTCTAATTCTGTCACATTTCTTAAAGTTGGATATTAACGTTTGAAATAATGTATGATGTATAATTAATGAAGTAGTTGCTGTGCAAAAAAATAAAATAATTTGAGTTGTAATGAGTAGCAACTCAGATTTCTCCATCTGCAGTGTTGATTTTGATCAGAATTGCTTGCTCCTTGAGGTTATTATTTTTTTTTAAATGTCCTATCAGTTTTAAATTGACTACTTATTATGTTAGAGAAACTATTACAGTCTTTACACACCTGTCTTTTCACATTTTTGTCTCTTGGCTGAGAAAGTTCAGGTACATTGCAGTTCACTTAAAGGTAGAATTTGGTTTAGCTTTCAGTAGTTTGTGCACCTTGGTGTAGCATTCTGGGTCCCAGAAAATATGTCCAAAAACTTAGAAAAAGGCTTCAATTTAAGATTTATATGTTCTGTGATTAAAAATCCATTGTTTCTAGTTCTTTAAATTGTTCTTACTGATACCTGTTTGAAGAGTTCAAGTTATTTATGCTGTTTTCTGATGTTTATGCTTATTTTGGTGAGGACATGTATACTACTATGGGTAATCCTCCACTTATGACCACGATTGAGTCCAAATTTCTGTTGTTAATAGAGACATTTGTTAAAAGAATTTTGCCCCATTTATGACCTTGCCTCAGCTTTTAAGTGAATCACTGCAGTTGGTAAATTAATAACCTCCTTGTTTAGTGAACCTGTTTTCCCCATTTACTTTATTGTCAGAAGGTCGCAAAAGTGATTACGTGACTTTGAAACACAGCAATGTTCATAAATATGAACCCACTTGCCAAGCATCTGAATTTTGATCACATGATCATGGAGATGCTGCAAAGGTTGTAACTGAAAAACAGTCATAAGTCACTTTTCAGTGCCATTTAACTTTGTTCAGTCACTAAATGAACTGTTGTAAGTTGAGGACTACCTGTATTTGTGACAGAAAAAATATGCTATAGTTGTTTTAATTTTTTCAAGATCTTATGAGGCGTCAGGAAGAACTGAGACGTTTAGAAGAACTTCGAAACCAAGAGCTACAGAAAAGAAAGCAGATACAATTAAGGTATTCCATAGATTTTTAAATGCTGGATTTTGCAGCTCAACATGTAATTTTTAAAACTTCACAGTTTTAACATTGCCTCTGAATTTTTCCATGAAAAAAGGATAATATTTCCATTTTCAATTTACTAAATGCTGTGGTGCCAATGAAAACTTTTTTATTGAATTTCTGAGTAAGAAAGGCAGGTTAAATGATGAGACTTTAAGGATATGTTTCTACATAAGAGATGGTATATTGGAAGAAGAGATAACTTTTATTTTAAGAGAAGGTGATAGGTTACTAAAATTGTTTCTTTATGCTTGTCATAAAGAAGGAAGTAATTTGTTTATATATTGCTTTTCCTTTACTATATTTTTTTCTTTTATATCTTTTCTTTCCTTCACCTAGTTTTCCTTTTCCTTTTATTTTTTAGTTTGTAAGTTTTTATTATTGCAGTGGTAATTATATACACCCACACCTTTTTATCTTCATTTTAATATGAAGTCACAAATCTGTTAGATGGACTTAAAATTAAATAAATGTAAATATTGATAAATTAATAAATAGTGATAATTCTACTTACAGTATTCTAGAATACTACAGAATAAGTTTTTTATTGCACTTACTGTGAAACTCGTCAAGGAAATGGAGACACTATATAGGATCTTTAAGATGTGTACTAAAGATCACTTAAGTCTATTCCTGATGTAGGACATGTCAGACTATAGTGAAAAAAGCAACTGAAAAATAACTACTAAGGCTGAACATGATGTGTGGCATTCTAAGAAGAAAGTATTTTTGCATGAAAATATGCAGCAAGAACTCATATTTTATACGTAATGGCTAGGCATGAAGAAGAGCATAGGAGACGTGAAGAAGAGATGCTGCGTCAGAGAGAACAGGAGGAACTGAGGAGACAGCAAGAAGGTTTCAAGCCAAATTTCATGGATGCTGTAAGTAGAGCTCTTTATACTAATTGATGTGATGTGGAGAAAGGAGTTCTGTTATTCCCGATTGTTAAATTTGAGAATTTGTCATGGCAGTTTTTGATTTTTTTTACACATTCATTTGCATATTATTTGTTTCAGTGTATTAGTAATATATGATGACATCACAACAATGGTATTACACATATGACTTAAATTAATGTAGATGGTCTCATTTGCACATTGTAGTTACGTTTGATGACATTCTACAACACAAACACACCTGGATTTCCTATTTGTATGAAATAACAGTAAAAAATGAACAAAGCCAAACTTTTATCTTCTCCATTTTTCTCTATTGATTATGGTGGATTGAATACCCTTTCTCCACCATAGGGGAAAAAACCCTTCATGTAATTCCAATTTCCAGTGGCTAAGATGGGCATTCTGTGGTGGGACATATAGATAGTCTTTGATCTAGGATCACAATTGGGACCAGAATTTCCATTGCTAATCAAGATGGCTGTTACGTGAGTTGTACCTTATTTTACAACCTTTTTTGCCACATTTTTAAGCAAATCATTGCAGTTCTTAAGCGATTCAGGCAGACGTTACGCAAATCTGAGTTTTCCAGTTGACTTTGCTCTTCAGAATCTATTGGGAAGGCCACAAATGCTGATCACATGACCCCAGGATGCTGCAAACTTCATAAATACATGCTGGTTGCAAAGTACTTAAATTTTGATCACATGATTGGAGATACTGCAATGGTTGTAAGTGCAAGGACTGATTGTAAGTCACTTTTTCAGTGCCATTGTAACTTTGAATGGTCACTAGACAAATGATTATAAGTTGAGGACTACTTGTACCCCAGCAGTTCAGAGTAGGAAAAGAAATGTATAATTAACAGGAAGGAACCACCTGTTCAAGAATCTGCCTGCTTAAAGTATTTCTGGCTGACATTCTTCAAGTGTATGAAAAGAAAATACATGCCAGGTGACCAATGATTCCAGCAGCCATCTACTTGAAGTAACACCTATCAGGAATGTCTTGATAAATGTTTAATGGAAACCTGATACGTAAGAGATTAATCAGAACCAGGTGTGGTACCCAAAAAGGTGATCTTTGTATTGTGGATGTTTTTGCAGAGAAATTCCTTAGATAAATTTATAGAAGATATATGTATGGAGAGTGTATTGCTCCACCAAATTCTGTTCAGAATAGTGGAAATAGCAAGTACTAGGATATAGGCTGTAATTGAGATGACTGGAGAAACATTAAGGAACAGAAATTGGTTTAAGAGAAAGCCTTTCCTCTTGCACCAGCCATATAGAGATTCAAAGTCAGCTCATAACCGTACATTGTGAATCCAAGTGAAATAAATGGTTTCCTAGAATTCTGACTCTAGGCACCTCTGATACTTGACTGCTAGGTACCTCTGTACTTGACTGTTTCAAAACTTGCTGAATTTGGTACTTGATGCATTTTAATATGAAAATATCCTGGTACTTGTTGTTTGTTTGGTACTTGATGCACTGCAATACGAAGAGGGGGATGGCTACAGAGAGCAGACAGGGTCACATGGTAAGTCATGTAGTTTGTTTGGTATTCATCATTTTTAATACTCGTCACACCTCTTGGAACCAATTAATGAGTACCAGACATATAACCAATATTAGCTATGTGACTGCTTAACCTCTAGGAATTACATTGAAAATTGCTCAGATGCATACATAGCTGTGCAGCTACAGTAGCTGTGCAAATAGTTATGGGATATTTTTTGTATAATCTGTGGAGTCTATTAGAACTGCAGTCTGGACCATCTACGTAATCAGCATATCAATTGTTTATGCTCTGAGAGGAACATTGATAAAAACAATAAATTTGAATTTTGGTTCTTATGCCGTAATGAAATGTTTAAAAGGAACATAGCATCTCATATTGCTGGTCAGGTGTGATTTGCTATGTTAACTTTATTTCTGGTGATTGTTCCCTGGTCTTTGGTTTCAGAATTCTACATGGGGCTACCCTTGAAAGGGATCTGGAAGCTTCAGATGGTGCAAAATATGGCAGCATGGATAGTTATACGTGCCTCTAGGATGGCACACATTACATCTCTGTGAGCTGCATTGGTTGCCAGTTTGCTTCTGGGTGCCACTCAGGGTACTGTTTTTGACCTTTAAAGCCCTGTATGGCATGGGACCAGGTTATTTGGGGGACCGTCTCTTCCCAGTTATATCTGCATCCAGCGGAAGAGGGATAATCTAGGTCCTTTCTCTTAAGGACTTCTATCTGATGGGACCCAAGAGTCATGACATTTCTGCTATAGCCCTTACTCTCTAGAACAGCATTCCCTCTAAGGTGTTGAGTTGTTTATTGAATAGCCCAAAGGCCTTTTCAAAGATTACATGGTTAAAAGAAAGACTTACGGTTACAGAAATGACAATCTAAAAATATAACATATATAACATTACAATTGGCGATATAAGTGTTCAATAACTATATTTACGAAGATTAAAATACTAATTAACATAGCTCCTTTCTAGTTCAGATCATCTTTCTTACAATCGATAAAATTCTTTTCAATATAACTGGCTCGTATTACTGTCATCCTTTTGAGGTAGCCAGTAATTGCCCTTATCAGAGAAGAAGAGTCTGCTTTCAATAGGAATATTAACTTATGCCTTATGTCCCAACCCTCTAAGGTAAGGTTAGCTCCATCTCTGTCAGCCTTCTGAAAATGCCTTGAAAAATGTGGTTCCTCCATCAACTCTGGGGATTCTACAGTGAGCCTTAAAAGTGATGATGGTTGTCCTCCCAGTATCTTAATTTTTTCCCCTTTACGTTTTTATTTTTTATTTTTGTTATTTATGTCTGATGTTTTTTATATTGTGATATGGTCTTAATTGTTATTTTGCTTGTAAGCTACACAGACTCACTTTTTTGCAAAATGGGCAGCTATATAAAAGGGCTGGCTAAATAAATGAATTCCATAAATGATTATAGAAATCATTCTTCCAGCTACCCAGCCAATTAAATCAGTTCCATGAACTATCTTTAGTTTCATAATTTTTCAGTCTAAAGCTTGTCTATTTTGTATGGTCATGTGTCAAATTGCAGCTACTTTGTTTAGAGTTTTGATAATATTTGCCTTGTCATTTGAAACTTCTAAGATTAAACTATAGCACTGTTTTTTCCTACTTCTTTAATTGTTCATGCTATTCCATAGTTTGGAAACATCGCAAAAAGTTTTTTGAAGTTATTATTCCTTAACTTAATGCATTAGTAACTGGAGTTTGTATCTCTTAGGCAGGGAAAATACTACCAATATAATAATTCTTTCTACATCTTTTGTCAAAAATTAATGTGTCTTCATTCCTCAAAAAAATTGTCCTACTAGACCAATAAACTTGTTTCCTCTTTTTAGTTTAGCTTAGTTTGCATGTATTAGTTCCTACTAATGTAGAATCATTACATTATAAGCAATACATTGTTTTTACAGTGGTTCATATACATATTCAGAGACATACTCTACATTACTTGCCATATGTTTGTTTTGGTGGTTGTCATAGCAAAGATCACAACATGTCTATGTTATATGACTGAGAGCTCATATCTGAAGACAAATATTTTGTTATAAACAATAGTTTGTGAAAAGATACTGAAAAGCAACTTTATTCTTTTTGTTTTTATTCTATTAATATTCTATGCATTCCAAAATAAACAATATATAGCTGATAGAAATATATTGGGTTTGGCAAACAACAGTTCTACAGAATTATTTTGGGTTTGGTAAAGAAAATATTCCCCTCACCATAATGAGAACCCAAAATAGATAGCAACAGATATGTGGTAGTACCAATAAAATTGTGACAGTAACGGTACACTGAAACTGTAGCTGCAAAGAAACTTTTACTGATGTTATATCACTCGCTTTAATTTTGGTATAGTGAAGTTAGATTAAGATGTGTGAATGGGGGAGGGGCCTTCCAACAGCAACCTGCACACTCCTTTTATTTTTCCCCAGCCACTTCCCATCAGGCACCAGGTTAACTGTCACCTTTGTTGATCTGTAGCCGAATCAAATGTGACTTGCAGTCTTCCAGTTAACTCATGGTAGATGGATGGTTAGATAGGTATTAAATACAAAAAACTAAGAAAAAGAATACAAAAATTATAAAAATGAGGAAAAGCTGAAAAAAAGAAAAATATGCTAAATTAAAGATGTATATTTGAAGATACACAGATAAAAGTGCTTAGTGCACACACAGACACAAAAATAAATTGAAGCTATGATTCATTACAGTTATCTATGACCATGGAATATTCAGAGCCATATTTTTGCTGTTCTATTGCTGAAGTCTTTTGACCACATTTTTGGTCAAGAAATCAACTTCCATATGATAAACTTCAAAAGAATTTAAACCTCTGAAAATATTAAATCTAAAAATTGAATTAATACAGATAATTGTTTCTTACTAAAATGTAACAATATATTTAAAGAAGAAATTAATTACACTACCTCTCCAATAATATAAATGCAATTAGGTCCTTTCTATAATACTTTTTGTTGAAAAGAATATAATCTAAATATCTAATGATATTTTTGTTTTTCAACATATTTTTTCATTAAGTAATACATATAAGCAAAAAAAGATACATATACATATGTTGAGGATTTGAAAACACATTTAGAAATGTTAAAACAGCAAAAAAAAGATAAAAAGGACATCCTGGTAGCCCCTCTTTTTCCCCTCTTTTTTCTTCCTAACCAATAATTGCTATTTGATTTTTTTTTCTTGGAAATTATTGCTCATTTCCGTTTGGATCATTTTAATAATAATTTTAAATCTTTTTCTTCAGAAAACATAGTCTAAGTGGGGTAGCTTGTTTTGCTGTGTCTGTTGTTTTGCTGATTTTCCAAATCTTTAGTTGCTGATATCTGCCTTCTTATTTCAGAGTTGACTTCAGCTTGCTTAGTCTAGTACAGGGGTGTCAAACTCGCAGCCTGCAGGGCGGATGCGTCACGTGCTGGCCCCGCCCCTGCCGGGTTTAGCAAAGGGAAAAATAGTCCTGATTTGTCACGTGATGACAACGTGATGACGCACGTTTGACACCCCTGGTCTAGTACATATACTGTTATCTAGGACCAAGATTCATACATCCTGCTCCATTTCTCCCAGTATTTTAGTTCTTGTAAGAATGACCTATTTTACATTTATCTGTTACTTAAGAAAACATGACATTGTATTCTTAAATGCTTATTTCTGAAGAGAGCTGAACCTGGAACCCCTTCAAATAGATAAGTCATGTCTGTGAAGAAAAATATTAGCATTAAGGAAACAAGGGAAGTGTAGTCGCCATAACTGGGCTGCTATCAGATCTAGGAAACAGATGCTTTATCTGTGTTGCTTTCTGATGGTAAGCCTTGCACTATACATCTTGACAGTGAAAATCACCTGTTGTGATCTGAATTTGATTGGAGACCCATACAACTTTTCAACTTTGGGTGAGGAGAAATGTGATTTGGAATTACTTCAGAGAAGATTGAGCCTGAGAAAACATGTGACATTTTGTGGTACTTTTGAACTGAAGTCGCAGAAAAAGTTGAAGATGATTTCTTGGTCATGAAATTGAAACTATGCAGGTTATCATGGGCCCTTGAACTCTTGCTGGAGTCATATGATTCGTTTTCAAGTATTCTAGGAATTATTAAACCAGTTCTTGTATAGTTTGTTTACTTGCTTCTGGAAAAATATTGTATATTTTTTTTCTGTGAGGAATTGATTACAGATGTTAAGACTGATTCCAAAACACAAGAGAGAGAGAGTGGCAGCTTCTCTTCTGACTTTCCATGAATGTTAAAATGACCCCATCAACCTGTGTCTCATCAACTTTTGCCTTACTACCTACTTTCACTTGATGGAAACACCGATATAATCACCACTCTCGGGACTCATAGCAGATACTATAATGCAACATGTAAAAATTATAGAACTCCCAAAATATGTATCCACTGTGCAGATGACACCATTATAATAAAAGGAACAAATAGAAAAGATATATAAAACAATAAAATAAAATTCACAAGAGATGAAGAAAACAGCACGCTATCTATCCTGAATATCCTCCTCAGTAGAAGAAATGATTGCAAATTAGAAGCACAAGCATATTGAAAAACAACCAACACTAACCAAGTGTTCCATTACCAAAGCAACAAACCAGCCTCTCCCATAAAGTTGCAGTGTAAGAACATTATTCAGTCAAGCACACAACACAACAAAACAACAAAAAGAGGAAACAGAACACCTGTGCAACATCTTCAAATGGGTACCTATGCCACTATCAGGAAGCATCTGACCATTCAATCCAGTATAGCAAAACCAAACCAAGCTATGAAAAGGCTAACATCAAAAACATATCAGAAAGTATCAATAGATTATTATAATCACACAACACCACTGTTGCACACAAACTGACTAAAGCCTTCCAAAACATCTTAACCAAAAAAACCAAGAAATCCAAGAAGAAAAAAATTAGAGTCATCTACAACATATAATGTAAAGACTGTAACAGCCAATTTGTGGGACAGATAGGTAGAAGACTAGAAGAGCACCAACTGAATGAACAACTAGCAGTCACAAGACTCCTTAACTCCTTAATCTCACAACACACGGACAAACTCAACCATAGTTTCAATTGGTAAATTATGGAGGCTTCTTGGCTGCAGGATGTTTTCTTTCTGTGTCCTTTCACTATTGAAGGGATACAGACTTATCCCCAACAGCATGCACCTGTATTCAACAGTGAATGGGCGCTGGGCAGAAAACATCCTGCAGCCAAGAAGGCTCCACACCCATTTGAACTACTTGGGTGACCCTGAGGACCCAGATAAACCTCCAAGTGGCCTCAACAGTTCTCTAAAAGAATGCAACTGACCAGCTGTCTGCAAGAAATATAAATCCTTCCATTCTCACCATCTAGTCAGAACTGAAGAAGCTTCTTGGATGAGAAGTGAAACATCTTCAAAGAAAAACCAAGTTCAGTTGCCCCTTGAAAAAGCACCTTTGGGACAACTATGATCTGGATGACTAAGAACCTCCATAGAAATTAGTATAGAGAAAAATCAGTGTCTTTAAGTCAGAGACTGAGATCAAATATTTGAATCCAAATATTAGAAAAATCTTTTGAGTTGTCTGTTGAAGAAGCTGGATCTCAGATGAATACTAGGCAGGATTGGAACTGGATGGTGGCTTTTTTTTATTCTGGGTGCTAAAATTCAGATTCTGCCTGCTGAAGCGAGGAAGGGTAATCCATTGTATCATGCTCTTCATATTTGGAAAAATAAGTGTGTTTATATAGTTGTACAATATTTAACTAACTCAAAAAAGCATATACAAATGTAAGAAGAAATAAATTAGATAAAATAGTTAATTTAAATTAGGACAGTGGTGGTAGTCACAATTTAATAATGTAACAGGCAGCAGGCCAGCCTGGTTAAGTTAAAAAAAAAGCACCTAGTGTGTTCCCCAATCAAATTGAAGAGTATTAATGTTTTGGTTATTTGGATTAGAGTATATGTACAATGTATTATAAAATTACTGTCTGTATGCTTGATGAGGGAATAAAGAGGATGATGTTGAGCAATAATGGATAAAAAGAAATGTGGTGGAAGTAAAGTCTTTTAATGGAGGAGGAGAGGGAGACTATGAGTGATTTCAGTTAGATTTATCAGTGTTTATCATCAGATACTTTGTCAGGTTGTACTTTGTTGTACTGCATCTTTTACTTCTGATGAAGTCTAAACTTCTGTTGGGTCAAGGTGAGTGGTTATGCATTTTGATGTAATGGTATTAAAATGCATTTAGCTTATTTTAATCTATAGTTGTGATAGGGTTTGTAATGGCATGAATACAGCAATATCTTCAGCAGTTACTAAAAGAAAGCAGAATTTTTTTTTAAAGTGTGTATATACATATTTATGCATGCTTGCAGTTAATAATATACCTCTTCATTGGATTTATACTTTTTTAGTCCATTGAGCATATTAGTAGCAGATATTATTAGTAGATAATTCTTATTTATGATACAGAATTATTCTAACATTTGAAAAAAATGATAATATTTTGTAGCTTCTCAATATTTTTAGTTTAAAAATGTATCTTGCAAAAATGTCTTCCCTTCATTGCCCTTGATGCCAGTTAATACTCTGTTCTGGAAATTTCTGCTTCTGGAAAGATCAGAATGTGCTGCTATTTGTATTTTATACAAATAATATTTCTCTGCAGGGCTTGAGTAATACTTTTGTTACATAGAATTGCAGAAGTGGTATTAAGAATATGATTTTATTTATTTTAAAACATAAACTATAGAGAAAAGTCATTTTTCATTATTAGTCAGATAATAAAGTTTCTCATTCAGATAAAGCACAGGAAAATGACTCTTGGAGAAATTGTTTTATGTTTTAATTCAGAATTTAAAAAAACTTTTCAAATATTAAGTCATCAGTAAGAAGTGGGATGGTTTTTATAAGATAACAGTTATGGTTTCTTTTTAGAGGTAATTCAGATCGTCTACAGATTATTTTAAGTTTGGGATCCTTTCAATCTGTGTAGTTCAGTAAATGAATTGAAAAATCATCTTGTTTGTACTTTATGATAGTTTTAAAGCAATGTCTTGTAACCATGTCACCAAATGTAACATTTGTCTTCTTTCTGTCATAAGGGCTGAAGTGTACACATTCATAGTAAAGTTATTTGTGTCTGTTTTTAAAATTTGCTTACCATTAACTTGATCATTTTGGCAGACCACATCCAAATTGATCCTTTTACAGTGATACAAAGAGTGATTGTTAGTAACATAGGATTCTTCCTGACATAAAGAGTAAAGCTATAAATATTAACACTGAAGTTATTTTATGTCTACATTATTGCTTAACTTGCTTTGTATATTGTGTGACATTTTATATTGGTGTTTACCCTTGAGAGCCTGGCAGCCAACAGCAAAAAAAAGTTTTTTATAGGTCATTTAAAAACATTAAACATAAAGCAAGTTAAAAAAAGTCTTGATTCTTGATTGCCAACTTTTTTTAGGATTGAAAATTTAGTAATCAGCTCACATGGCCACCACATATGAAAATGTCAATTTAGTTATGTTACAATCACTTTAGCAGATTACACATACAGTTGATGCCATTTTTGGATTAACGTTATCTTGTATTCTCTATTACAGATAATTTTTACTAAATATTTTTGCCTGAGAGGATGAATGCAATGTATTGATATTCCTGGCTTAGGTTTTTGCCCAAAGGATTCTTAACCAAATTGGTACTTATGTATCTGTCCATCCATCCTATACATCCAAAGCTTAGACTTGGACTTAACCATTACACCAAACTGGGTCTCTTGGTGAATAATAAAAGCTACTAATTGTGTATGCTGTTCCATTAAAGTAAAAAGTGGAGCTTTCAAAATTTGTCTTATGAATTTAATGGAAATAGAAATTAATTATACAGCTAGTTATGTAATGAGATATAATTTTGGTGAATCTGAAATCTGCTAATAGAATATTGTGAGTTATATTTTTAACTGTATACCAAGAAAGGATTTTTCCCTGGTATAAAAATCAGTAGAGATCCAGTTTCTGCATAACCTTTCAAGACTACGTTACCCTACTATAATAAAGGGCACTTCAGGATCCCTGTCTTGCCTGCTCTTCTTCTCAGGGTTGTTAGTAACTTGTATTCAGGATGCTCACAGATATTGGACAGAACAACAGCAACAAGTATGCCCTTGACTGAAATGGTTTATTCATTTTAAAATCAATAAAATAAGTTGTCACTTTTCTCTATTGCTCCTTAGTAATTGTTTATGGCATAGCAAACCAGTGGTTCATGGAATCAGAACTGGAAGGGATCGTAGAGGTCCTCTGGTTCAGTTCCCTCATCCGTTCAGACCAACTAGGGCAGTGATGGCAAACCTTTTTGGCACTGATTGCGCACATACCCAAAATGCAACGTGCCTGCATGCGGACACCCCTGCGCATGTGCGCTAGAGGCCCAAAGACCAAGTGGTTGGGAGGCGCGCGCATGCGTGGTAAAACTGAGCTGGGAAGATGGCACGTGTGCCCATAGAAAGGGTTCTGCATGCCATAGGTTCACTACCACGGAACTAGGGCATCTCTGACAATAACAATCCAGTCCCTTGAAGACTTTTAGTGAAAGAGAAATACTACATTGTATTGCAGGGTGTTCTATAGGAGAACAGCCTGTATGGTTAGGAAGTTGGAGGAGTTGCTTGTGAGATGGGCACCTGGATAAATTTGATAAAATAAGTTCTTCCTGAGTTCTAATTTTAACCATCTCCTTCGTACTTTTAACCCATTTGGTTATGGGGCAATAGAGAATAAGTCCATTTCTCTTCTGTTTTTAGAACCATTCAGATATTTAAAATTTTACCAACCACGTATTCCTTTCAGTTTACTGCTCAAGCCTGTGTCAATCTCTCTGAATCTTCTGAAAAGCCTGCTATTAATCCGCTCAAATCTTTAACTGAGTGGACTCATTAGCGTATTGCTGTTCAACCCTAACAATACTATCATTTAGCCCTTATTTCAAAGCTTTATTGAGAATATTGTGAAATCTGTTGTCAAACACTTTGCCAAAATCTTGATAAACTATGCACAAAGTGTTCCTCTGATTTAAATTAGTAGTTCTATCAAAGAAGGCTAGTCTTGTGCTAATTGCAAGAAACCCATGCTAGCTTTTGTAAATTGTGGCCTATCAAAGTGCTCATAAATATACAGATTGATCATCTTGACGACTTGCCCAGGTATGCACGCTTTTAGGTCTATAGTTTTCCTGGATTCTTGAGTGCTTTTACAGGAAGTCCTCAACTTTTACAACCATAACTGAGGCCAGAATTAAGTGACCAGTCATAAGATTACTACCTGTAATTTACATTTGACAGCTTTCTGAGGAATTGACCATTGTAGCACCGTTCGTGCCAAGGGAATTAAGAAATATCAAAAGTGCAGTGTAGAAAGTGAGCTCAGTGGATAGATAATTCAACAGGTTCTACTTAATGTAAACTAGGAAAGGCGATGTATACTTTGAGTTGCTGAACTGTAACTTCTTATTCCTCACTATTGGCTTGTCCTGGTTTGGGCTTACGGGAATTTTAATTTAGCAAAATCTGGAAAGCCTGCTATTAATGCAGTTTAAGTGCCATTGCAGTTTAAATGGCAAAAGAAACTTGAAGTACTACCATTATGAAATTATGAATTCATTCCATTATGAAACTAATAGTAACTGGCTTCCATATCCATTTTTATGACTTCCACACTATGAAGCACTTTATGGATAGAAAGATTTTTATTCTATTTAGCAACGCTAGATTATTACATTCTTTTTCAGGAACAGCTTTTTGGGATTAAATATTATTGCTGTTTAAAGATTTTTTAAAAAGAAATTAATAGATGGCACAAACCATAACACAAAACTTACATTATCTTTAATTGTGTTATGTGCAAAATGCTTAGTGATAATTTACAACTTTATTTCTGGGAAATGTAACACATTAGGAAACAATTTTTTCTTACAAGGTCTCATATTTTATGATGTAAGTTTATTCCTTAGACATGTTTTTAGTTCACTGTAAGATATTGGTGGATGTAGACCTAAGATTAATTTAGGATTTACACACGAGCTATATATAATATGTGATTATTATATTTCTGTGAAAACATCACCTAATAACTTGCAGGCCATACACAGTGCTGTGAATTTTACAACTTTCAGAACACTGACCATGATTTGCCAGCAAATGATGCCTTAGTTTTCTGCACTTTTATTGGAAATAAAGATGAAAATAAATGTACTAAGTTGCCTAGAGCATAATAAAAGAAAAAAACCCTGTGATCCCTCTGCAGCCACCATATCATTTTCACTCCCTTTGCAGCATTGTAGATTGATTTCAATGAATAAAATGAAAGCCTGATCACAAAATAGTTTTCAGTAATATTAGATCTATTCATTGTTTTGAGGAGGTATAGACATGCACACCATGTCAGTACCCACTAAGGGTAATAATTTTCTTCTCCTGGGCTCATGCACTAACTAACTGGGAAATACCGGTATATGCTTGAGTTAATGTGTAACATACTTTGTTACATACATATAACATGCATGCAACGTACAAGGAATAACATACTTTGGAGAGGGTATGAGCTGCATGTTGCATGTTTTGAAGTGTCAGATTGGTCACATAAGACTTGGTATTGTGGGAAAAGTTTGTATTTATTTATTTTTATCTGCTTTGTATTTTGAATGCGATTGCAATATTTAGGGAATTTTTGATTATTACATTTTGAAACCTTGTATAGATGCAACTTTTTTTTTTTTACAAAAATACGTATCTCAGTAACTTGAATTATTCCTTCCATATTTCATGCTTAAATTTAAAAGGAAACCTCATTCATAGATAGATTTCCCCCTCAATGGGCATTGTAATAATTGGAATGTATTTTATTTATTGTATTTATATTCTGCTGCCACCCAAATAGTTGGCAGTCCAAAAAGCGGACTCTGCCCCTCTGGGAATAACCCTAGGATGATGATGATCCTGATCCAAATACGCATTGCCAGTTATATAAGTTTATAGTTATACAGTATCATTTTGTCTTTTAACTTTTTAATTTGTGTGGTATATAATCTGAGCATTATTAACTGAATGCTTATTTGGTTTGATAATATATTTTAATGGTTACACAATATAAAAGGAATGAAAAAGCAATACTGTTTATTTTATATAATACGCACGTATTATGTACCAGTCTAATACAGTCTAATCCAGGCGGGACCAAAGCAGCAACGGGTCAGCCCTGGCTCGCCTTCCTCTCGGCCACCAGCAAGCCAGGCAAGTGGGGTGGGGGGGAACTGAATTGTGCCCTGCGAGGGCCCCACCTCCAACACTCCTCTGCCACCCCCTTGCCTCTTAGCGCCCCCTATTGCCCCCTTGCCTCTTAGCGCCTCCCTAAGTCATCTTACCGCCCCTCAGGGGGTGGTACTGCCAACTTTGGGAACCACTGCTATAGGGTTTTGTTATTCATGTTTTCTTAGATTTCACAATATTGTATCATCATATGTTTTCATATTATTCAGCATTCAGGATATTACATCTCTAATGCAAGCATATATGGATAGACCTCATTTAGCAATGACAGTTGGGTCATCAAGCAAGATGCTTGTTGCTAAGTGAAGTCATAACTGTGCATACAGTTTACTTCAGCTTACCTTTGTTTTATAGATCTGTGAAGGTCATAAATGCAAAGATGAATTGCTGAGTTATGAGTTATAATACCAGTGTCTATTTTTTGAATATATTGTAAACAAATTTAAACAGAAATGGAATCCAAATAACAAATAAAAATGCAATATGTATGAAGGAAACTCCTAATTGTTTTTCTGTAACTCAATACTTTGTTTATAAAATTAATAGATGCTGTTGAAATGTTATTAACCTAGAATTTATACATATATCTTCGACTTAAGTGATATATTTATTTTTTAAAGATTCTGCTAAAGCGATGTAAGAAAAAGAGCAACATGGTTTATTTAATTGCTTAGTATTTTTCAAAATAAGGGCAATCCAGTGATTGAATGTATGGTGGATACTGCTGCCTTCTGAAGATTTAATTTGTACAGGTAAGCAAAGGTAATAATCAGTTTGCTAGTAAATCCTTAAATTGTCTATGAAATAAACATTTTGTTTATTAAGTAGAAGTATGCATGCATACTTCATAGATTTTGGGAAAGAACTGAAGAAGAAATATATACTGTGATTCATTATTTTGCAAGTTTTTTGTCATCTCAAAATCTTCAGTTATTAATATTTTAAAAGGAATTTGAAATAAGATACCACATCAACTGTATATTAAAAATTAAATTTTAGTGGCAAAAATTATTTCAGTATTGGCTTAAAGGCATAAATCACTGGAACTATATAGAAGAGATTCAAACTATAACATATCTATTATGCAGTGAAACAAGATATGATTTGTGTACTTTAGATAACAAATTTTTATCTGCCTCACTTATTTGTATATCCTCGAATGTAAGTGAACTTATTTGCTGTGCAGTCCCCTTTTGAATTTTTCTTCTTGTGTTTAGATCTGAGATTAATAAACCAGACAATTTAGTGAAGTCTGGTAAATTTTTTACATAAATGATAGTTTTTGAAATTTTGAATCTTAATGCTATTTCTAACAGCATAAGTAGAATAAAATACAAATCTTAATGGTTGCCAGCTAACCATGGCTTCTCAACTGTAATTTGAAGATAATAAGCTTTACAATACAGAATCGATGTAGAATTACTGAGACAATGCCTGAAGCATTTAAATGCTTAGTAAATGATACTTTTACTTGCTATTGATATAATTTTTAACATTATTTTGAAGATTGCAAAATTTCATGTCAGTTTAAAATTTTTGCATCGCATGATTTTATATGATGCCTGAATGGATTGCTAATTGTTCAGCTCAAAACATGAATTTCAATCAATTTTTTATGCTGCATACCACTAGCACCATCTTCTAGTAAAAATATCTCTGTAACCTTTGGAAAAGATGATATTTAGATAGATTTCTATATTGGAATCTTTACATGAGTTTAAATATTAGAATATGAGTTTAAGCATTTGCTTGGGCTTCGTTGGTGATTGTAGTACATTTCACTGGGTAATTTTGTCATAGAAATTCTATTTATTTAACAATATTCTTTATTGCATTTGATAACATAGAAAATCATAGATAAAGTAAAATTCAAAGCACCTTCTTTGTCGGTCATTTAATTTCTTTACTCATATATTTCTAGTTCATATTTGTACTCTATTTCTCATATGTAGTTCTATTGCCCTGAGAAGTTAGTATGGTTTTCCTTTTTAACAGAAAAATTTACTTTTAAGTATTATTATTAATATATATTTGACTAAGTATTAATTGAAAGG
This sequence comes from Naja naja, assembly GCA_009733165.1. Taxonomy (NCBI): domain Eukaryota; kingdom Metazoa; phylum Chordata; class Lepidosauria; order Squamata; family Elapidae; genus Naja; species Naja naja. The sequence continues at coordinate 42,170,209 of CM019152.1, forward strand.
GGTTAGAAAATCCTATAATATTGGTATATTTGACACCATGACAATTGTATTATGAATACTTGTTTTGCTAATTTCTGATTATGATATTTTTATGAGCAGAGTCCAGCAAGACCCTGTGGGTCTTAGTTATGTGAATCAGTCCTCTATTATTTCAGTGGATGCACAACTGAAATACATATTCTATTCATGTTGTAGTACTTTATATATATATATATCTTAAACATGTGCTATTTAAATAATTTTTTTAAAGAAATAGTTCATCTCTTGATATTTAATAATTCTTGTTATAGTGGAGTTTATGCAGTGTGTTTTAATGCAACATTTGCCATGGATCTCATGAATACTTTTAAATTTAATTGTAAATAATGGTATTATTATTGCCTATTTTAATTATATGGTAATTTTAATATTTTGTTAGTATGTGAATTATAGATATATTTATTTTACATTAGGAAATTTGTAAAATATCTTGCCTCTTACTTTTTTGTAGTTACTCAATTGTAGAATATCTTGCCTCTTACTTTTTTATTGTATACATTGTATACATTAATATATACATTATATAGATGATTTTAGCTTATTCTGGGAAGAAAATAATGCCAAATAAGTAAATGCTTACAGCTTTACAGGTTGTAGTTTTTAATTAATTCTGTTCTAATTTCTTCAGGTTATCTATCAGTGGAATTATCTGAAACTTCACATGTGTTCCATCACCAATAATACATATCCTGTCAGCATTTTTACTTAACAGAGGATGGCAATGTTGTTCTCTTTTCTTCGATAAAAATTAAAATTATGAATTTTGATAATACTATGCATCTTACTAAGTTTTTAACAATTAGAGTTAGATAAATAGTTGCTAATGTTTATTTTTTATTTTAAGGGTTATCTTAATAGTTGCACTTTTTATCTATTTACAGAATCTAATTGAGCCCAATCAGAAATACTTATTTCATGCCCATATGGTAATTTAAAAAACAAATCCAGTAATTCAATTGCTTACAATTACTCTACCCGTCTACAAATAAATTATTTAAAAAGAAAAAAGCTTGACCTTCCAATTTTGCTGAATTTTTACTGTCTCTGTATGCTGTCCTATGGCATAGGCTACAGTTTGATGACTATATATTGCCAGGCATTTGCTGTTGTTAAAGCATAATTTAAAATTAATATATGTATTTTATATGACATAAAGAATAATTTACATTTTTAAATTCTAAGACCAGTGTGATTAATACCGGTATTATAATGCTACAGAATATTTCATAGTATATTTTCATAATTAAATCTCAGAAAAGTATTAAATATGGCACAAATACAACCAGTTGTAAATACTGCCATCTATTTTGACTCTTCCTAGAGTCAGTTAGCATACTTGAGGCTGATCTCTGGGTGGTTATCTTGGTAATGTTTTGTGTCTTCTATATTAAAGACCAAAATTTTGAAAAAGAATAAAGTATAAATTTCTATTAATGGACGCAATGGTATTTTTTGATTTCATGAAATTACAAGTGTTATTTCGTAAAATGGTTGGCCTAGAAATGAGAATGTTAAAATAATAAGTGGTAGGTTGACGATGCAAATTATGTTTACTTTCAGAGAGAACAGGAAATGAGAATGGGTGATATGGGTCCTCGTGGAGCATTAAACATGGGAGGTAGGGATCTGAAGCAAAAGGCTCTTGTTCTTGAACATTTCTTTGAGACTGTACATGTTACTTCTGTGAACCTTGGCAGATAATCTTGGTCAAAATTTTAATTTGTTATACACTGGACTCAATTTTTTTTCTTTCAAACATAATTTTTGATTTTACAAAATTAAAAGTAATAGGAAAAACTACCAGTATCAACTGAGAAGCATGAATTTGTGTTTCTTGTAAATCTTTCTAAAGTTGTATCTTAGAAAATGTAAAATTAAAATAGATCGTAGTACAAGTAAAAGTTTGATTTAATTTACTTTTGAGAATTTATTATTCTTGAGAATTCATAACAGGGTGTTGAATATGTTATTTTTAATTGGAGGCTTGTGTTTGTGTTTATGGGAATGATGGGAGCAAACTATAATGAAGCATTTAAGCTTGTAAAATATCAGCTCTTTGTCTTTCAGAACTTTATTTTATTGCATTATAACCATGTATATTTGTGTAATAGTAGCCAAGTATCATGCAAAGTTACTACTTAGTCTTCAAAACCACACTAGTGAATATTTGTACAATATGCCAAAGTTGAGGTATTGATCTCTGTTAGTTTAAAGTTGGAGTAAAACACTCATCTCATACTAGAATTTCTTTAACAACAGCTAATTTGTATGTCTAATGCTGATTATTCTCATTGTGGCATTTTGGGCCATCTGGTATAATAATATTTATGCGTACCTGACTAGTTTTATTGGGTAGCTTCCTCAAGAAGTGTGATATACAGGCATCTCTAGTAACATTTGTATTAAGTTTATTATCCAGCACTATTTCATTTTGATTTCAGATTTTGAGCTAAAACTGGTTGTTGATGCCTTTATAGATAACTGATATGAGGAAAAGGAGAAGGGAAATGTCTTCATAAATTTTAAAATCATGTACAATCTGGGTTTTCATTTTCTGGGAAACTGTTGCTTTGAGTTGTGGCAAATGTATTATGTAAAAGCAAGTTCCAGTTTTCAGGTTCCATCTGTTTTAAATTAGTCTAAAGTTCAGAAAATACTTTCAGATGGACTTTGCCTCTTTAATTGGTTAATCCTCCCCCCCTTTGCCCAATCCTGTATGCTTTCATTTAGGTCTACTGTAACAAGAATAAAGGAAAATGTAACAACTACTGTTGAAAAAATACCTTAAAATATTAATTATATTTTACAAGTATTTAAACCATGAGTAAAATAAAAAGGGAGCTATGCAGATTGGCTCTTATGCTGCGGTGAATTTATCTGTATTAAGTAAAGATTCACAGGAAGGTGGTATTGAGAGAAAGTTCTCTTATTGTAGATATTGGGCATTACAAAACTTGTCACCATCATTGTCCACCTAGAATTAAAATGAAGAAAATTAAAAACTGCTTCTGTATGTGTGCTGTTAGTGATTTATTTCATGAGAATTATTTTTCATTAAAGTCAGTACATATATAATCTGATCACAGTGTTGCTAGATATTTTTTCTTTGTCAATATGCATTTTATAAAGAAGCCTCTAATTCAGTGCATTTAGTAATGCCTAGCATTTGGATAGGCCAGCAGTAAATCACAAGACTTCAGACTAGATAGGGAGATTGGGGGAAAAAACCCAGAAAAGACAGTGGCAAATCACTTTGTTGTCAAGAAAATAATATGATTGTGGTCCTTATGATAATCAAGCGTAAGTAGACTCAAAGAGCCTTTATCTTTACCTTGTATAATTTAAAAAGTGTTATTCTAATCATACATTCTACTGTTATTGCAAGCTATACAAAATAATCCTTAACACAACTTATGATTTTCTCCAAATAAGTAGTTTCTTGCATTTTCCACTTGTTAATACTTAGATTTTCTACATTCACTGACATAGACATAAAATTATGGTTTAATTAGCCTTGTACAATATGATAAGCAAACAATGTTCTCGGGGAAAAATCATTGCACACAAAAGAACTGGTGTCATTTTGAAAGTTAATACCATTAACTTCAAGAATTAATAGGAATTAACTTATTGAAAAATACTTGAAATTGAGAATGTTACACTTTATTTGGAATGGTATTGTTCAATAATAATTGCTTAATGCCAAACAATTAAAGTAAATGTACAGTCTCAAAGAATAACAGCATTTTTTTTCGAAATGTTTCTACTATTATAATTTGTAATTCTTTAAAATGCAGTTAGGACAGCTCTAAGTGTAGACTGTTTTACATAGATGCCTTTAGCCCAGCACCTGCTGGAAACCAAGGTCCTCCTCCACCTCCAATGATGAGTATGAATATGAACAACAGAGGGACAATGCCTGGCCCTGCAATGGGTCCAGGTCCTTCGTTGGGGCCAGAAGGAACTACAAACATTGGAACCCCAATGATGCCAGATAATGGAACTGTGGTAATGTATCATAAACATTTACTTTTTTCCTACAACATAGCAAATCTATCTAAAACAAGGATAACTTCACACTGTAACCATGATTGTTATTAAAAAATAATTTAACAATTAAATTAAATGTCTATGGAGATTCTCAGTCATCCAGGTCTTAGTTGTCCCAAATGTACTTTTTCAAGAGGCAACTGGATTTCAGAGCTGAAGAAGCTTCTTGGATGAGAAGCGAAATGTTTTCAAAGAAAAACACCAAAGTCCTGTTGCTTATTGAAAAAAAGCACTTTTGGGACAAAAATTAAATTAGTTGCTAAATATGGCATCAATATCGCTCCTGTTACTCATATTACATACCATGTTGTGTACTTCTTTTAATATAAATAAAAATAATGGACAAAAATGTTTTATAAGTTCTTTGGGCTATTGCAAGTTACCCTATTTAAAGGAGCATGAGCACATTCAGTTCAATGCGATTCCCCCCCCTCCCAAAAATGATTATGTCTCAAAGCTTCTGTGGAAAAGACAATTAAGATTTAGTTTTTATTTTATACTGTAGACATGGATTACCAATAAGCATGTTTTATTGTTGGTGTATTGAAATGATTCATGGTGTGAAGCTATCTTTAAATATTTTTAAAGCAAATTTAATTGATTAACAGATTTTTATCAGAGTGAGTTTATAACCACAAAGCTTTTTGTAAGACCTGACTCTTTTTAATAAAGAGTTTCTCCAGAAAGCTAGATCTGATTCAGTTGTTAAGGGAAAGTGAAGGATATTAACTAATATTTATACAGTATTTAATATATTTAACTTCTTGGTTCTATTATTATAGCATTTCTTGCTATAGCATTTCTTGGAGTTCCAAAAAAGTGGAATTGGGGAAGTACAATTTATTCAGTGTTTTCGACACTAAATCTATTGTAATAAAACAAGAATTAAAAAAGTAGTTATATTTGCAGGTTTCTTACGTATGTATTGCATATGTAATATGGGAGTATGTATATGTGTATTATTTTCCATAAGAACATCATGCTGTTTTTTAAAAGAATAATCATCTTAATTATTTTATGTCATTTGCTGAGGAAATTGCTTTTCATAAAGTGATCTGGCATACATAGTTTCTAGGTTCAGCATGTTCTGTCCATATTACTGAACCACATGATGAGTCCATTTCTCTACTTTTTAAGGGAGGAAAATAATGAACAGTATTATGATGCAACTAATAAAGAGAAAATAATGGATAAGAAGGTGCACTAATCTTTGTCAGTAAAGGAACTGGAAGCCATTTTTAAAATTACATGATTTACACCATTTTCAGAGCTGAATTTGTTTTTCAAAATCACTCAGCCTAGTATATTTGGATTATTTCTTATATTATTACATATATAATTCAATATTTATCTATAGAGTTCTTATATTATTGAAGGAAAAAGTAGACATAGCTAAATATTTAACAATACCCAACCTCACATCAGAGAACTTTTCTTGTATGGTTTCTTCCTCAGTATCCTCTTATCTAATCTGGTAATACTGCAATTGATCAGAGGAGATTTACAGGGAGTGTAATGGGCTCTAGGAAAAGGATACAATCTTTTATACCAGTTATCTACACAGCAATTGACTCAGAAAATGAGATAATTACTTCTGGTTTTTATAAATAATTTTTAGCATTAACAATATAGCAGTATTCATATCAATGACTTAGTTTCTGCATTACATTCATTTCAAGAATCAGAATTTGTTCTCTGAAAAATCTGCTGCTGCTGGCTTTGGACTTTTAGAAACAGTGTGCAATGCAGGAGAAATAAAAATTCCAGAAAATATAACTCCTTGTGTAAACCAAAGACATTTCCATTCATATTTTTAATCCAATTGGATCATAAAGTTGGAGTTGGCCAGGTAGGCTATTAAGTCATTTTAGGGATCTTAATTAAAATTTTCTCTTAGTGAGATATTTGACATTCATATTAATTTATATAACTTTAAACAATACCTAACACTATAATGAATTAGCATTTTTCAAGATTAGGAAATTATCTCATTTCTTCAGTTTCAAAAGAGAATATGAAAATTTTTCTTCAGTTTTGAATTAGGACACCCTTAATCTATTTGGTTACAACTTATATTTTAAAGACATTAAATATAAATTTGGCTTTAAATGTTCATGTGAATTACATGAAATCTATCTATCTATCTATCTATCTATCTATCTATCTTTCTATCTTTCTATCATCTATCTGTATCAATCTATGGTACACTTTTAACAATTTTGAACCTAGATTCCTGTTGCATTTAGCCTCTCTTAAAAAGTTTAGGTACCTTCTAAATGTACTTTTAATTTCATTTCTTTATTCTTACTTTTGATATAGTTTATATATACTTAACATACTTAACATTTATGCATACTTAGATTTTGTACAGAAGATTCAGAATATAAAATACCCATTCATTAGAATTGGGCTTCTTAGAATGGTTACACTTTGCCTACTTATTCTTTTAACTAAATGAGCTGGTTGTCACAATATTGTTTGACTTACTTTTTAGCTTACGTTCAACTTTTAAAGGTAATGACTAAATTAATTGCTCCTTTCTTCCTTCTATGTGTCATCCTGATTCTGCTGGACTATCTGCTGAACTTCCTGAAAACGCCATATTTCCCCTATTTATTGTAATTCAAATGGGGGTTTGTTCTAAATGGACTTAATGTAGCATTCTGAAAGATTTTCTCAAGGAGGCCCACCACAAATGGGTTCACCTATGGTTAATAGACCAGGCTCTGAAACTCCTCAACCAGCTATGGGTGGTGTAGGTGCCGTCAATAGTGGACCCAGTGGCTTTGGTAGAGGAAATCCTGGGGGCAGCTTTGAAGGACCTAACAAGCGTCGCAGATATTGAAACATTCATTTTTGTACTCTTGTGAAATTGAATGAATGACTATCTGGTGTTATAATTCTATATAATTTTAACTGTTACTTTTGAATGGTTATACTGTTAATATAGATATTAACCTTTTTTTGTAAACTAGAGTTTTTTTGTATTTAGTCATAGGCTTAGGATAGTGTAGAAATAATGCACTTCATTTGTTCAGTTGTTTGTGACTGCCACAAAATTTGACCATGCTGTGAAATTTGTGAGTTACATGCTTACAATAAAATAACAGTGTAAATGATTTTGAAACACTGCTATGAATACTATCTTTAAATTTAATTGTAAGTATCCATAATTATTTTTCTTTGATAATGCCTATCTTTTTTTGGGTGGGGGGAATCTGCTTTATCCATTGTAATTGTATGAAAATTAAAATACAGCTTGCAATACATAGAAAAAGTTGAGGTTAATGCAGCTTTAGAAAATATGAAATTATTAGTAAGCCAATATACATTTGTGTTTTTTAATCAAATATGTTATTTTTCAACAACATGTATAAATCTCTTTGCACTGGGATTGTTATCGTAATGTAATCCTGTGTTCAAGTTTCAAATAAACATTTTGAGTCTTGAAAACCTACAAGTAGTGAATTCCCACCTATGATCTTAACTAGATTATGAATGGAAATAATTTTGAAGGAAACAAATTTCAGATCATTTAATGGATCATTACTGCTATTTGCATTTTTGCTTCCTCTGTAGCGGATTTATAAAATATATTCAAAGTGTTCTTTTTTCCCCAAACACATTTTCTTTTTTTAAAATATGTATTTGCTAGATTCCTGTCTTTCAATACTAAAGAAAATGCTTTGTTTAAGAAATTCTGAAAACATTAGCAACTACTAGTGCTTAATAATTTTGGTAGGAAAATATTTCCAGTTCTGCACTTCATTTAAATACATAAATCTTTTTTATTCTTCCTAGATGAAAAGTTCCCCTTTTAAATAGGCTATGCCAACTAGAAATAAAAATATAAATAGAAAACTATCCCATAACTTCAGTTATATAATGCATATTAAATGTATAAAAAAACCAAGATTTTAATATATACTAGTATAATTGAATTGGCATCCTTCATTCTCAAGAGACTATGGTATGCTCTGAAAAGAGAAGCTGGAGTGTCCTCTCCAGAGCATGAGGTCTGGGTAATTTAATATGGAGGATAAACTCTTATCCAAGCAGTAGATCACCCATCTCCACGTCACTGAATTAGTCTAATGGAATGTCAGAGCCGATATGATTAGTTCCAGCTGCGTCACAGGAGTTACCAGAACGTGATTGTATACAGTCACAAATTGCTTATGGGACTCCGGCTCCGGATTTTGCCTCGAGGTTGACTCCTGAAGCCTTTTCCAATAATAGATATAGCCACAAGGTAGTAGAGATTTGAAATCAGAGTTTCCCTTCTCCTAGAAGATGGTTCTACTGTTTTATCTGCCGTTGGGGCATAAAGCCTCTTCTGCCTTCTGTTGACCATCTTCTGTAACCCTGGAAAGGGTCCCTTACGAGGTGCATAATTATATATTATATATAATTATACTATCATGAAAGCATTTCGTATTGGATATTTATTTTGACTGTTGTATAGGCAAATCAAGTATATTACAGATACATGGGAAACAACTGTTATTGTATAAGCATAGCATGGAGCCAAGATGACTCAGTGGTTAGAATGCAGTATTATAGGCTTATTCACTGCTCACTGCCAAGAGTTTGATTCTGACCGGCTCAAGGTTGACTCAGCCTTCCATCTTTTTGAGGTCAGTAAAATGAGGACCCAGATTGTTGGAGGCAATACGCTGATTCTGTAAACCACCTAGAGAGTGCTATAAAGCACTGTGAATGGTATGTGTCTTAAGTGCTACTGCTATTTCATGTTATATGAGTGAACTAAAGTATATGGTTAAACATTTATTGCCAATGCAAATTTGATAAGATTATTATTAAGAAACAAGATGGAAGCTTTCTCTGATCTCATATTTATATGGAGCTAAAAGATTTTCCTAGGATATAAGAGAGTGTTCTGAGCAAATGATTACAAGTGTTATGATGTCATTGAGTCAGATATTACAATGCAAATGTGTAATTGCAGTATTTGTATCCTTCGTTTCGTAAAGAAGACCCACACGGTCATATTTTTATCCATGTAAAGGTGGAATGAATATCTTTATATTGATACAGAATACTTCAGTTTTTCTTGTTCTTTATTCTGCAGAAACTACAACTAGATTATCAGTTCTTGGAATTTATACCTGTGCTATTTGTTTAAAAGAAACACTTCCTAGATTTACATTTTAAGAATGATAGTATCAATATATCTTTTAATAAATATATACATATACATACATACATACATACATACATACATACATACATATATATATATATATGGCTCTAATTTTCAGTACTTCCATTATGTCACTCTTAAATAATAAAGAGATCATGCACTCAACTATGTTTAAGTCACAGAATCTAAACAAACAATAAGTTCAAACATTTTGATCGAATCAGAATGTAAAAGCATTGAAACATAAAAGTAGTCCTTGGTTAATGATGTGATGTCATATGATCAAACCACTTCATATGACAGCTCCAGCACGCCAGTTGTCCTTATTAAGCATTTAACATGACACTACTTGGTCACCATTTACAACTTCTGGACCACTTCCCCGCTTTCTTGCATGTTTGCAAGGGATTTTTTAAAAACTTCTCCCTTGAACATTTTGACATTTGCACTATGAATAGGGGTAATGCAGAACTAGAACCTAAGCTAGTAAAAATCCTAATGACAGAATGGGTTACATACAAGAGCTTAGATTATTGAAAAGATAAATGAAACTACTGTTTAATTTAATGGATGATTTCTGCTAGTATTATTGAATTCTGCACCCAGCACCTTTAAGGAAACATGTTTTCCAGGAATGCATGGAAATTACCCAATCCCAGGAAAAGATTTAGTTGCTTTAAGGGTTTGCAGTATTAATACTTTGAGAAGCACCAATTTTTACAATTATTGTTTCTATGCATCTATTATCTTTAAAATGAAATAAATTATAACTAGATTGCACATTTTGTGATGTGCAAAGAAGGGGCTGCTACAAGGAAGAGGGGGTCAACCAAAGCACTTGAAAGCAGGACAAGAAGCAGTGGGTGGAGAGAAACAACGTAGAACTAAGGAGAAATTTTCTGACAGTTCCAATTAATCAGTGGAATGACATGCCTCCAGCACTGTGGGTACTCCAACACTGGAGGTTTGTAAGAAGAGACTGGACAACTATTTGTCTGAAATCCTGCTTGAGCAGGGGGACTAGAAGATCCCCAAGGTCACGTTTAACTCTTGTACTTTTATTCTGTTTTCCATTTCTTTGACCATTGTATAGAAGAAATGGGTAGTGCAATTTTTAAAATTTAGGCTATACTCTAATGGAACGGACACATTCACATCATGACATTTGACTGTCATGCTTTAGCTTCAGTGAAAGTTCCTTCTTATGCTATGGTACCACATAATCACTTTTGCTTTTGGAATGGGTTCTATGGAATGAAGCATGATTTATTTCTCATTTACTTTACTTCTTGGTCAAGCAAATTGTCAGTATTTGTTATGCTTATTTTTAGATGTATTTATCATGGAGTAAATTTATATTTTACAACAGTTTATAAAACCAGTACTCATTACCTAGTTCTGTTCTTATATAATAAACTGATCTTCCTAAGGTTGGCATTGTCCACGTGTGTTAGATTAAAATTCTCATATAACTCCAATCAGCAATTAAAGTGTTTAAATATCAGGATTTGATTGCATGTGATTTCTGATTCTGGTTTAATGATTGGGATCAAAATAAAACAAAAAACAAAATGGTTTATACATACATAGATGAGTAAGAAAATAAAAACACAAATCTTCAGTGTTCTTATTTTTCAGTGTGATTCGGGCAACAGTACAGATTAAATATAATAGAGAAAAATGAGCATATGCATATCTATATGGTATGAAAATGCATATGTTGGTACAAAACATCCATATCCACCTATTAGAAAAATTGATAAAATGTAACATAAAAACAAAAACTTATGTTCATTAATAAATGTTTTAGGGAAAGCATGTCCAAAAATATTCCTAAACATAGATAGATACAGTATAATGCAATAAAAAGTTGGAATATTTAAACCATATTAATATTTGAATGTCTCTGGCTCAAGTCTTATTTTTTTGGCTTGGATAATTGATTTTATCAATGTAATCACAAAAGTTTCATAGAGCACTGTGTGTACTGATATTTTAAAAAGCTGTGAAGAGTATTTTTCTACTATCTGAAGTTTAAAATATTGGTGTTCTCATATTCATAAAAATAACTTGAAGATTTTTTTGGTCAGAAAGGTTGCTCAAATTTAAATGATTTTTTAAAATCAAATACTAGGGTACAGATCCAGCATTCATGAAAAGTCAAATCATGTATACATGGATTACATTGGACTACAGGTAGTCCTCGACTTTCAGCAGATAATTTAGTGAATATTCAAATCTATAATGGCCCTTGAAAAAAGTGATACCGTTTTTCATACTTATGATCTTTGTAGCATCTCCTTGGTCAAGTGATCAAAATTCAGACACTTGGCAACTGACTCGTATTTATGACGGTCGGAGTGTTCCAGAGTCATAGGATCACTTTACGACCTTCTGACAAGCAAAGTCAATGGAGAAGCCAGATTCACTTAAACTATTACGTTACTAACTTAACAGCCGCAGTGTTTCACTTAACAACTGTGGCAAGAAAAGTTATAAAATGGGCCAAACTCATTTAACTGTCTTGCTTAGCAACAGAAATGTTGGGCTCAATTGTGGTTGTACGTCAAGGACTACCTGTAGTTTGGAGCTTGATTTCTAAAAGATACGACATCTCTAATAAATAAATATAGTTTTTTCTTCTAGTGTTTTCCCCAAGTTCAGGGTCTGTTCTTTCCCCCCTTCCATCAAGTGAGTATTGATCTATTAATTGCAACAGAAATTGACTGATTGATTTGTCACCCAAGTCTGACATTGTGAGCTGAAAGAGTGAGTGGCCCAAACTCGCCTAGCTGGCTTTCAAGCCTAAGGCAAGACTACAACTAGGTTATTCTTTATCAATCTCTTGGCTATAAGCTTTGATTTTCAAATGAATTTTTTTCAATGTTGGCTAATAAAGTTAACCTGATCATGATGGCATTATTACCATTATCACCAGTGTCAGAATTTCTACTATTTTCTCATGTGTTTGAACAGGAATTTAAAATACTTGTACTGAATTATTATTACTCTGCTTCTCTTCAGGATGGACAACATATAGTAAAAATTCATAGGGAACAATGATTTTATCAGTCTAATTCTACAAAAAGAAAAAAACTAGAATGACATTTTGTGTAGTAATTTTCATACTAGTCATAGGAAAAAGAACTATGAACTGGATAAAATCATTTAAGTTATATATCAACATCAAATTATTTCTAATGTGAAGAAATTCATCAGAAGTGAGGTGTAATTTGAGAAAAAGAAATGCATAGGAAATCTTTTATTAAGTAAACTGACTAAAATTGGTTTGAATACATTTTTTGCCAACAAAACAAATTATAGCATCTTGTTTTCATCTTAGATGAAGATATTTTAGTTTATCTGCATTTTTTCGGAGAGGGTGGACAGTTAATAAAACAATGGTGGTCTTGGATGTTAAAAGCAAAAATTGTTTTCCATTTCTATTTCTACACAGGAGGAGATGAGTATCTTTTAAATTAGCTATAGTTAAACTTGTAACAAGGAACTGGTTAAAGTGGGTAATGGAAATCTTTTTTTGAATATTTAAATTTAAGCTTTGGAAAGTATATGTAATTTTACTTACTTACTGGATAATAATCTTTGCAGTTAGATTTCACTATATCTGACAATTATTTTTGATACTGAACAAAAAAGATTCTCACATTAAATATTTCCTAGCTATTCTGTTGAGTTGTGAGTGACTGAGGATATTCTGTGATGACTTAAAATGTGGATGTCTCGGACAGCTTATCTTTGAATAAACTTCCTATATACATCTGGTACAAAATGTAACTATAATATTTATGTTTTATTTACTCTGCATTGTCCTGTAAACTATAATTATAAAAATATGGAAGCAGCAGGAATTGCTTTGTGAAGGTGCAGTGGTTAGAATGCAGTACTGCAGGCTCAACTCTGCCCACAGCCTGGAACTCGATCCTGATCGGCTCAAGTTTGACTGAGCCTTCCATCCTTCTGAGGTCGGTAAAATGAGGACCCAGATTGTTGGAGGCAATATGCTGACATTTGTAAACCACTCAGAGTGCTGCAAAGCACTATGAAGCGGTATATAAGTCAAATGCTTTCTGTGCATCTAAAAAGATTGACGCCATTTGTTTTTCAGAATGTACTTCATAGTACTCAACGTATTCAAGATAATTCTCATATTATTTTTAATTTGTCTTAGGTAAAAATCCATTCTGATCTGAGTGTATATTAAGTGTATTTAAGAATCTTTTTAGTCTCTGCTATTATTGACGCATATATTTTTAGTCTACATTTAATAATGATATTGGCCTATAATTTTTTATCTGTATTAAGTCTGAGTCTTCTTTCAGTACTAAAGTGATTTTTGCTTCCATCCAAGTATTTGGTATCTCTGACTGCATTTGTTAAGTGAATCACTATGGGTTGCTGAGTACAATATCACGTGGCTGAAACTTGTGACTTCCTGCTGTTTAGAAGCCAGCTGTGAGGGTAACAAATGGTGATCAGGTGACTTTGGTACACTAAGGTATGCCAGTTGCCAAGCACCTGAAGCATAGTCATGTGACAAAGGACTTTGCGATGGCTGCAACTTTGAGTACCAGCCATAGGTCTCCTTTTTCACCACCATAGTATTTTTGATCAGTCGCTGACCCAGTGGTTGGTAAGTGAGGACTAGTTGCGTATACTGATCTGCATTGTTCCATTTAGCTCTTCAGCAGGTCCTGATAATGAGTTTCTAGAGTTAGTCAGCACTGTGATAATATTGAAAGATTTTAAATTATTTTTTATTTTTCTAACGTTTGTTATGCAGAAACATGTAAACTGTAGATTTTAAAAACTTGTTGAGCAATTTCAATTGCTTTTTGCAAGATTTTGAAATTTAGGTAGGTGAAAAAGTCTAGTTTCAACAAAATTGAAACTTAAGGGCAAATTTATTTGTTTCTTATTAGAATTTTATTCCATCTTTTTTACATTATAAGTAACTTAAGGTGGGAAACTTAATACTCTTTCCATCTCCACTTTTCTCCATAACAACTGCCCTGTGAGACAGGTCGGGCTGAGAGAGGGTCAAAAGTCACCTAGCCAGCTTTCATGCTTAAGGCAAGACTAGAACTCAACGTCTTCTGATTTCTAAGTCAGCATCTTAGTCACTACACCAAATTGGATTTATGTTTTCCATGTAAAATATAACAAGGTTAATTTTCAGGATCACTACCTAGAAGCAGGAATGAGTTCTTGTGGAAATTCAAGAGAGTTGTTGCAAAGCAGATCATATAATAATCAAGTTAAATGGCCAGTTCTCTGATTCTGCATAAGGTTGCTTTCTGAAAACTTTGAAATTTTCAAAAGTTACATTGGAGATACTGCTTCTGTGAACTCATAGGAGCTGTACTGTTATATTTATACCATGCTGACTATAAAGAATATGGCCTACAGATTTTTTGAGGTACTGAAATAGATCTGAAGTTACATGAAGTCTTATTTCAGTTTATTCAGTCATTTTTGTTTTAAATTTTAAAACAAATGTTTATGATCTAAATAAAAAGTTGTAAGATGTCAGCATCTGATGAAGCAGGAGGATGTCTGTTTAAGTTACAGTTGGTGAGAGAAATTTAGAGTGATCTGTATTCCTGAAGTACTGTGATATTCAGCGTGATCTGAACTTCATCCGATTCCTGTTAAAAGGTAAAAAGATTCTGATCAAACTCCTGAAAAATATACTGCAGAAGCCTTAATTAAATGAATTGAGTCAGTATTAATTTCTTTATTGGAAAATTTATGAAATTGTAAGAGACTTTCAAGGGACTTACTTGAGTCAGGGCTGATATTGAGGGCCCATCCCCATAAAAATACCCACATTCGTGGTCTAATGCTGTTCATGATACAGTATTGTAAAGCTAAATCATGTTACAATTGAAGGGGATCTCTGCTCATCTCAAAGAAGGTTTTTTTTCTCCATAAAGTACTAACAGAACCATCATCAAAGCCTCTGGTCTCCCGCCAATCCATCATCAATCTGATAGTGTGTAGTTGGAGGGTATGTCCAATTACTGTTTTGATTCCCAAGAGTGGTCACCCACCAAATATCACTTGGTAATGGCAAATGTTTACTGGCCACTCATGTCATTGGTCAGAAGTGCAATACAAGATGACCGAATGAGAGTGAAGTGTATGGGAGGATGTTAATGAAAACATTGCTAGTCAGGAAGCACATTGTCATGCACCTCATATTTATCAAAATCTATCTGCATGACTCAGCTGGCTATTGGAATGTATTCCTTGAGCAGATGAGAATAAAGTGGAAAAAATTGCCTTGAATGAGATGGAGACAAGATTGTGTTCCAACAACAGAACATTATGTTTACTATAAAGCATGGTGATGTAAATATGATTCAGGGGTTTTTGAATCTCAGAACCCACCTTGTAATAATAAAAGGAATATGGATTTTGGATTATACAATGGATTCTACAGGAGATTGTCAGACCCACATTGAACAAATATAGGTCCTGAAACAGCCAGGCTGAAACACACAAATCTATGATAGAATGGCTAAAGTAGAGCAAGTTTCACATTTTTAAATGGCCAAGCCAAATTCCTGTCCTTAGCTCTACTGAAATACTGTGATATAAACAAGTTATCTAGGACCATCTAGAAATACCAATGAATTGAAGGATGGTATCAGCTAAAGGAGTTACTATTTAATATAGCTAAAGCTGTGGCTTATATTTTTCCAACAGAAGTCATTAAATGTTGGCTTGTAATGATATGACACAGTACCCTGTTTTGTATGTTGTTCTTCAACCAGTTCTATTAAGGGGTTTTAAATGAGATTGATATATTGTAGACTGTGGTATTGCAAAATCATAAAGAGTTCTGAAGAGTTTCTTTTAACACTATATACAGAGTTTTTGAAAGAAGAGTTTCAGCATTTTGATATATTTTAAAAATAAGAGAATCAAATATATTGACCAGGAAGCTATTAAATGTATTCATATTGTGAACAATTCAAGGGATATCTCATAAGGAATTATGCACATTTAAGCATGCATAGTTCTGAAGATAATGAAATAAGAAAAAGAACATTTTACTGTGAGTGGATTATAGAGTTTAAGGCAATCTATTATAATTGCTATTTTAGCAAAATAATATTTTACCATATCCACTGCAAAGGATGTTTTAATATTTAGCCAAAAATGCTTCACAGGGGATACAGCTCAGTGCAATAATTTATATTTCTCTGTCATACTAGATTATTAGATATTTTAATGTATCCTTTGTATTCAAACTGGTGTTCAAATCTTTAGATGCTCTGACATTCCTTTCTTTGCATATTAAGTGAAAAGCTCAAAATATAATATTTTTATACTATTATCCTATGTTCAAATACTTATGAATTAAACCATAAATTTATTCTTATTAGATATTCTTTTAACAGAGGACTATAGAGTATAGGAGTACAGTATGAACAAAACTAATCCATAACTTTCTGCAATGGCAAACAGCCTCTCCTTCCCCTGACATTCTTGCACATGCATGGCGTGGCTTAAGAAGTTAAAGCTCCAGAAAGACTTTTAAACCTGCTGTCTCTGTTTTGGAAGTGGAATTAGGCTTATCCCAGTTTCTGCTGAAATTAAAGGTAAGATTCCATGGACATAAAAAGACTTCAAATATTTCTACTGCTTGGAAAATTGTTTAAATGTTGATAGGAAGATTTAAAGTTTGCATTTTGTTTCCCTACAATTATCCTGTCTGTAAGTCATTAGAGACCGTTGGATTCACCTATCCATTTTTGTAAGACAGACATGATTTTCTTTGCACTGTTGCAATTTGACTATTTCAATAATAACCCATAGGGTTCATTTCTAAATTAATTTTCATCTCAGTTGGAAAACTGTACTGTACCTATATTATATATGAGCAATTTTAGGGGAGTATGAATATTAAATTCCCTTAACCCTCTGTGTCATTTGATTCTTTCCTTTGTTATAGTTCTATAACTATAGAATTATAAAATATTATAAATAAAATAGAATAATATCAAGAATTGTAAGTAAAATATAATATATGAAGGATGTGAGCTTATGTCAGAACATATCCAGGTCTTTCAAATGTTCATTGAAATACAGAAATCATGTGTTTGTTTAAATTAATTTTCTTAATCAGGTGTTTTACTGATAAGTGATTCCAGTGGCATCATTTGAGGAAGTTTCTTCCAAAGTACGCAGTTTATTTTCAGCATGTAATTTATCAACATTCAGGGAAAAATACATTTCATGTTGTTTTTTTACAGTTTTTAACATAAAAAATGCATATGATGCATAATATGTATTATGAATAAATAACACTTTTATTTCATTTAAAAATCCAATAACTATAAATGTGATATCAGAAAGTTTCTTATTTTCCTACTGAATTGAGACAAGAATTGGTAGATTACTATTTGTGTAATGCTGTCTTCTGATGTCGTCATTTTCATTTCGCAAAGAAGTTCATTTGTCATTAAGGAACAGTGAGCAAAATGGTGAGCAAAATGGTGAGCAGGTGGTTCTGGTAGGAGATAGAATTATTGAAATGTTTAAAGGCAGAATTTTATTTCCCATTAGGCATTTTTGGAAGCATCCAGAATGGGTCTTAAATGTCTTTGCAGGTAGTCCTCAACTTACAACAGTTCATTTAGTGTCTGTTTGAAGTCACAGCAGCAGTGAAAATAGTGACTTATGACCTTTTTTCACATGACCATTGCAGTAACCCCTCCTCATGGTCACATGATCAAAATTCAGATGGTAACTCATATTTACGACAGTTGCTATGAATGAGTCATGCGATCACATTTTGCGACCTTTTGACAGGCAAAGTCAATGGGGAAACCAGATTCATTTAACTGTGTTATCAACTTAACTGCAGTGAGTCACTTAACAAACTGTGGCAAGAAAGATCATAAAATGGGGCAAAACTTACTTAACAACTGTCTCACTTAGCAACAGAAATTTTGGGTTCAATAGTGGTTGTAAGTTGAGGACTACCTGTACTTTCTGAACATAGGTTGGACTCACAAATATTCTTGTTTTTCTAGGATTAACAATATAACTCAAGTTTCTTAAGTCATATTTTTATTGCTGGATATACTTGCTTTATTAAGTTGTAGATAGGCTCTTCAGATCTCTGCTTTGGTGTTCATACACGTTTAAGCAAAGCATTTGGTAAAATGGTTCTTTAATTTTTTAATACATCTTTATGGTATGTAGACAGGAGAGAATCTGAAAACAATGTTATTTTTAATTTTATATATATATATTATATATATATGTATATATGTATATGTATACTGAAAATAATAAATTGTTTTCTAATTTACAAATGTATTTACATTAACATTTAATTATAAATAGTATTGATAGACTGCTCCAATCTACGTACATGGTACCTAATTCAAAGAAATCAGAGGAAAAAAACCATTGAAATGTTCTTGAGGGTGAAAGAGCATTTACTTATTAGTCCAACAGTGATTAAATTGAATCTGTTATCTGTAAATACAGCCTTCCTGAGACTCTGCATACAGTACTTGTTATAATGGCACTCTTAATCCAGGTATCTCAGGTAGTTTATAATTCACTAGATATAACATTGTGTCAGATGTTTTTCCTTGTCTAATTTATACTTTGCAGTTGCTATTTTTTGGAACAAAGGATTTTAGTGTAAGGGTGCACACACACACACACACAAATATAAATATATTTACCAACTAATGCACAAGCATTTTTTCATGTTGTAAAATGTTGCTTCTGAAATGCTGTTTTGTAAAACGTTAATTCATGGTCTCTTATTTCTGAAACAGTTTTGACTAGCTACTCATATATTTTTACTGATGATTTGAATATTTGAAATTGCACTATGTTCTTTACTTACAGAATACAAATTATGTTGAGATGAATTCATGTGTTTCCTTTGACTCAATTAATTAGGATAACTTCCAAAATAAAAGCCAGCTTCTAGTTGCAAAATCCTGGCTGAGCATATGTTCTGTTACCATGAGTTGAAATTATCTGCAGTTACTGTGTTGTAAAGCAAGAGAAGGGAGATAATACTGAGTCATGGGCCATACTTGCTTTTCTTGCTTTTGGTTAAACATTCCAAAAGCTTCTTCTGTATTTGGCACTTGAACATCTGTTATAAGTTGATTACACATTATGCAAATTTGAATGAGTGCTTTTGCTCATTATTGATAATTTAGTTTTAAAAAACACAATGCAGTAAACTTAAGGTCCTTTTTCTTTGAGCCTCATACTTTTTTTTCTTCAATTAATTAAAGTGGGAGTATACAAATGTTCCTTTCCATGTGAAAAAATTATGTATGTATATTTTTGCAGTTTATAAAGTACTTCTTTCTTCTGTTATAGAACCCATAACAGTAGAAATGTTTTTTTTGCTGTGCTGTTATACAGTATTAGATAATTTTATGTACATTTTAAAATACTCAGGTGAGATTTGAAACTGACAATATTGAATATATTGGTACAGGAAAAAAATCCTTTCTGAATTTTTAAAATAGGGCAATCTATTTAGGGAATAATAACTTTGTTTAGGGATCCAGAGCTTTAACTCTGTTACATAACAGCATATTTTCTCAGAATATTTCAGCACTGAGAGCATATGCACCAAAGACAAATTCCTTATGTGTCTAATCACACTTGGCCAATTAAGAATTCTATTGTATTCTATTCTATTCAGTGTTTCTTAAGATAAAACTTTGCAAACACCTCCTTTAGTGCTAACTCCCCCTCACATGCTTTTAATATTTAAAATTTATCTTAGTTTTGAGGAAAATTGTAAGAAAGTGCTGCAGGTAGCAAGACAGTTAAGTGAGTTGTGCCTCATTTTATGACATTTTTGCCACAGTTGTTTAACAAATAACTGCAGATGATAAGTGAATCCTGTAGTTGTTAAGTGAATCTGACTTTGCCCATTGGCTGCTTTTCGGAAACTGGCTTTTAAGGTTACAAATGGTGATCACATGGCCCTGGGACAGTGCAATTGTTATAAATACATGCCAATTGTCAAACATCCAGGTTTAAACCCATGACCATGGGGATGGTCAGCAGTTGTAAGTGTGAAGACTGGTCATAAGATACTTTTTTCAATGTCATAACCCTTCAAAAATCATTAAATGAATGATTGTAAGATGAAGACTACCTGTACACACCCATTTTCCAGATGTACTTTTAATCTTAATTTTGAGGAAAATTATTAAAAAGTGATATCCCCATTTTTCAGACCCCCCCAAAAAAGAATACGTATTTCATATGAATGGTTGCAGTTCACTGCTTTCTTTGTGAAACAGAAATGAAATTAAACTGAATTAGTAGAAAATACCTAAATACAATGGCAAGAAAAATCCCATGAGTTTCTTTTTGGTACATTGGTGATCAGGTCATAACCGCTGTGATAAGCGCTCTAAGTATTTTATCAAAGTAGAGGATTAGAGGACCACAGATAAAGCCACAGCATTATAATGGTTGTATAACTAGTACACAATAAAGGAATCAGCAGTGTAAATAAAATACATCTTTTACAAATATACAATTCAGCAAGTTTCTAGCATATGGAAGGTTGCGCTATAACTTATCCTCAAACTTTGCCTTTACATATATAGAATAGTTCTATTTTCATCTAAAGCATATCAGAAAGAATAACGAGAATTTCACATGTTTTTGCCATACATTTGTACAGTAAATGCATATTAGACTTAACTGAGCAGATTTCTCATTTTGCAGAATCTTAAGATTATAGCATACTGTTAACTTTTCTTATTGCCTAATCTATAGGTTTGCCTTAACTGTTCCTCATGATTCACTGTTCATATCTGGAGTCAAGTTGCTTCTTTCTAGATAGTGTACTGTTTTCTTGCTTGCTTCCTTAGCTTGCCTGTTGCTTTCTGGCAACAATATGCAACTAGACTTTCTCTAAATGGATGCCTGCATTGTGTATTGACAAGGTACCAAGGTGTACCAATACAGAGATATTCTGTTTTACTTTGTTTCTGTCTTTTTTATTTTCAAAGTTATGTTTGCTGTAAATTGCTTTGGGATGTTCTATAATCATAAAACATGGAAATGAATTTAAAAAAGCAAATCTATGCAACTGAAAGAAAAGAGAAGATGTTAAACTAATAAAGGGTAAAATGCAGTTTAAATATAAATGAAAAGGCTAAACTGGAGGTCAGAAAGTAACTATATGAGTTACATTGTGGTGAATATATATGTAAATATGCAAATAGGAATCCATGAACTGGTGATAGATACATGATAATGATGGAAAAACAAGCTTACTCTGTGTTGAAATCAATCCAAGAGAAAAATTGTTCTGCTAGGGGATATGAATGGATGGCTAGGGACAAGAAAAGAAATACGAAGCAGGTAATTAGGCCATTGAAGACACAAGAATGAATGACCATGTGTGGAACTGGTATGTATGTATTTACAGAATACAAAAATGAACCATTATATGAGAAGTATGCTAAATGGTTTGGGTATATAAAGAGATTTGAATGAGGACTGAATTGGAAAACAAATATTTAAGGGAAGCATGAAAGGGTTCAATAGAGAGAAAAAATCGTGGGAAATCTAAAATGAATATAGAAACCTTGTGGGAAAAGTAAGAGCAAGTAGTGTAAGATCTAGTGTACGGACATGTGGAAGTACACTATTTGGTTTGCAAAAAATCAGTGATGTTGGTGGAAGCTAATTTTAGATATGTTTCATTTCCTCTTCCATCTCATTTAAATTTTTTGTGCTTCTGAACACTATTTTGCATCTCTGTATCTTGTTGCTAATCCTGAAAGGGGAAGTACTGCAATGGGGATATATGTAGAACTGGAATGGAAATGCCTTTATTAAATAGGTGATATTATGCATACTTGTTTGTTATTTTTTTTAAAGGAAAGAATTTGAATGTTTTGCAGAGTACTCTTGACAGAAAGTGAAAATACCTGCTGCAATAAAATTAAAAAAATTGTCATCTACATGTATAGGAAATTTGTGGAAATATGACAAATAATTGTATCCAATCAGTTTTGTTCCCTTTCTTCATAAAACACATGATTTGGTCCAAAAGGGAAATACCATGCAACAGACTATATCTCTCTTTCAGCAAGTCTTTTGACTTAAGTCAAATACGCCATCCTCCTTAAATAAAGTTGAAAAGTGTGGACGGGAAAGGACATAATGGGGATACGGTTGCTTGAAATGCTACAAGTAAAAGGTAACAATTTTAATGGATTGATATAAGAATGCGAAAGATGCCAGATAGCTTTCCGAATATGAATCTTGAAATGAGGAAGGAAGAGAGTCTATATTTAGAATATTGGAGGTCACTGTCAAATGGAGTGATATTGCAAACTTTTTTAAAATAAAAGTTGAACCATGGTAATATGCTTTCTGTTGATTACATTATGAAATTTATGTATTAGCATATCACGTGTAGGGAACTGGGATTGTTATAGTTGGTCTCAGTTTATCATTTATGATTCAGGAAAGATGTGAACTAACAATTTCACAACTGGGTTTTCTAACCATGCATTATCAGATCATCAGTGGTATTTATGACATTTTAATAAGAACAAATGATAAATTATAAATGCAGTTTAAAATTGAATATATAAAACAGCAGAATTTATTAAAAATGCAGTTGCCTTAATTTAATATTGTATCTGGATTAGCAATTAAGCACCATACAGATTCCATTGAAGAAATTTTGTTAACTTTGGCTGTTGTCTTGGGTTTTCCTCTTTTAATTGAGTTTCCCATGTAGCTTATTAGGTAGGATTGTTGGAACTCCAATGTAAGCAAAATTAAAAATAACTCAACGTTACTTCCAACCTCCAGTTCCTTAGAATTATAATGGGCTGCATTGTTTTTAAATTTGATTACAAGACTCTGTTGTGGAGCAGGGACATGTTTGCCTTATTTTGATTTGATGGATACTCACCTCAACTGAACAAATCTAACACTTAGATAAATAGTATCTAAGTTAGTTACAGCATTTTTCAGACCGTTTCAGTGGTATTGGTGGTATTTGGTCCCAGCACCAGATCACAATGGAAAACTTCTCCTTCTGTTATATTTGGGAGTTACTCACTCGTGAACACATACATACTCATGGCTATAATGTTAAGACATTTTGGAGTAGAGTGGGGCGGGGGGAGGGAATACCTTTTAACGCAGTAGCTTATGTGTTGCTCTGAATGAACAGACTCTGAGATTTGTAGTTACCACTCTAATGGTAACTGCACTGAATCCTTACTATTTTAACCTTGGACTAATATTTGCTGGAACCAAAGAGCCCCCTGACATACTGGAACAGATTAAACACCTCAGATTTTATTTCTATATAGTGTTCCTGCTGCTTTTAAAGTGGAGCTCTTTCTTTAAACAGCTTTGATTACTTTATTTGTGTTTAAGTTGGTATTTTAAAATACTGACATAGACTGTACCCAGTGTTTCAGGGTAAAATCTTAAAAATTGTTTAATGAATAATGGATCTTCTTTCATAATTTTGCCAAATAATATTGTTAAGTTAAAATTTTAAACATTTACTTAATCTAAAATAGTAATGTTTCATAAAAACAAATTTAGTTTTCTATTTAAATTACACAACCTGTTTATTCATTTTTTTATCTAATATCATTGCTTTAATTGTGATTCTTATTTGCAAGTAAAATTCCTAATTGTACGCTGGACTAAAAATTAAAACCCAAAAATTGTGGTTGTAAAAGAAGTGAAGGAAGTTTGCATTACTTGAACTGGGGCTATATGTATTAGTTAAACATTGGTTCTGTGGTTAGAAAAGCTGGATTCAGTGCTTAATATATGATTGTATTTAGATATATATTCAATTATTTTACTGAATTCTGCTTTTGCTAGTGTTGTATATGGGCAGCGTCCTGCTTTCCAACCCAATGATCACTATTCCTTCCCATACATTTTCAAACTTCTCTTTGCAGTGAAATCTTCTAGAAATGGACAATTAGTTTATTAAATTCTGTAGTATATGTGGCTTTGAACAGAATACACAGAGCTTTTTGAAGAGGTCCTTTAGTTGAGCTCAGTTCTTGACAACTGCAACCAGGCGGGTTTCTTGGCAGCATTACACAATTGTTTTAGAAATTCCAGTGCCCTGGTCACTCCCACTCCGCTTCAAGCATACTAAGCCAAATTCAATGCAATGTTTTAACTGAAATTTTTTTTCTAGTCACTTATTATTAGAAGAAGAACACTATTACAATTCAAAATGCTACTTTTTATCTGTCTTCCAACTTTTTATAATCCTATTTTTGAATGTTTTAATGCAATCCTATTTTTTGAGCAGAACATGTGAAGTATATCAGTTTTTCTAAGTATGTTATAGAGGAGAACCTTGTCAGCGTTTCAGGTATACATGGGAAGGGTGATGGTTGGGAAATTAATGAGTTGAAGAATATGCAGAGCATCCCCATATTATAAGGAAGTGGTAAGCTGATTTGCACTTTTGAAGTCGTAGTATGTAGAAGAAAAAAATTATATTTTTATTTGGGATAGAAATGGATTTTCATGTTTTACATAAATCTGTATACCCCATCTCCCAGAAGGATTAATTTCATTTGCTATTGATAATTCTTAGATGAACTTTGAGAAATAACTGAAGATTACAGTAAAGCGTGTGTAGTCAACAATGTTCAATGAGAATACTTTATTTAACCGGATGTAATTAAATATCTATTTCTAGGAAGCTGTTAAGATTCTGAAGTATGGCTGAAGATGCAAAATCACCCAGGAAGGATGAATTCTTTATAATATTTCAGGTATCTTTGTTTTCTCTTTACATCTCTTAATTAGCAATGGCATGTAGAAGCTTCTTAATTTATGCAGTTGTTTTTTCTGTAAGAAGCTGCTACATACTCCTCACTGGTAAGGATGACCAACTGAATGACAGAACAAGATCCATAATATATTGGGGTCCGATGGGAAAACTATTTGAAGGGAACGGGGGTGTCCAAGGGGCATCAGAAAAGTCCAGATGGCGCTCTTTCTGTTTTTTTTATATGCGTTACTCATGTGATCCATAAGGAGTAGTTTTAGTTGCACCATTGTTGCTTCCATCTTGACTTTTTAAACCATATCCTGCATATACACCTGGAAGCCCAGAGTTATCTTGTAGGGGAGATGGACAGCATAGAAATTAAATAAATAAGGGAGAATTTGGGGCAAGACTTTTCAATGTTTTAAATTATTTTTAAATTTACTAGAAATACTGAGAATGTAGGAGCATACTTAGGCTGTCAGTATATTTCTTCGGAGCAGTGAAGCCTCTTTCAGTGTAAGCTAAACTTCATCTTAATATAGTTTCCTATTTAATAACTTCACCTCCATTTGGCCTAGATTTTATTTTAACTTTTTCCTCATTATCACTGGGAAAATTCAGTCACTTTTTTGATGTTAGGTAACATAGTGCAGTAGATTTCGGAATCTCTTTATACTGATGATGTTCCCTGGAAAGTTTTAGCTTAACTCCTCAGCAGTTTCATGTAAACGTTGAACAGCATGAGGGAGCAGATGAAAGTCTTAATGTAATATTAATTTTGGTGTCCATGTCTGAGTTTTAACAGTAGAGAGTAATCCTTCAACAACACCATCAGGACTAAGCCAAATAAAAAAGAATGGAATTATTGTGTTGTCGTCCCATCCCCCCCCCAAAATCAGACACCCACAAGACCAAATGCCATCAGATCTATGAAGGTTATCATGGTAGAAATGTAGTAACGACATGTTGAATGTTTTTCAGGACAGTTGCACCATGCAGAGTTCAGCAAGCAACTATGATCTCTGGGTTGTACTGACAAAAAGGAGGAATCCTCTAAGAACAGTAATCATTAAAGCGGCCCGGAATAAAATGAGGACACCATTATAAAATTGCAAAGTAACTATCTATTCAGTTTGGAATGAGAGTTTTACCGTATAAAAATGCCAGTCATTTTTTTTTCATTAAGAGTGATTTTCCATGTAACAATGTTTAAAGGGACAAGTATGGCATTTAAGGAGAAATTTGGTACTCCAAATTCCAATGTCTTTAAACTGAAAACAGCCTTGCTGAATAGGGATGGTGGAAAATGTAGCGAAACCAGGTTGAGGAAGGAATAACACTGGAGGAAAACCTGGTCTGATGAAATCCTAGGTGCTAAAACAGCAATTTTATTGTTCTACTGCTTTTAGTCCATGCATATATTTTCTCTCCCCCCCATTGACTGTAAGTTATTTATACAACAGTCCTCCCCTGCTTCTTTTAGCATGTCCCTTGATAATCTTTTACCTTGAAATTTTGGGTCTTAGAAACAGCGGAGTACTCCATAATTGAATATTTTAAATCACCTAAGAGTAAAGGCTGACTGCAATTGTTGAAATCTTCGGGAGCAAAAAACGGGAGTATAAAATCCCACTTAAAAAATTAAAAACTGCAAAAAGCTCTCTGAGAAAAATTGATTCAGGCCTCCAAGATCAGAGAGATCACATTTTGGTATATCATCTTTAACCACATGAAAAGAGACTAGCCCTAAAGTACATGTTCCAATTACAGTTTCATGTTTATTTCTAATCACTTTATGCTTCTGGAAGTTGTAATGTGGGGCTAAACAAATATCTATGCCATGGGTGTCAAACTCACTGCGTCATGTTGCTGTCATGTGACATTTTGTGACATTTTTCCCCTTTGTGGAGCTAGGGGTGGGGATGGCCTGTGCATGAAGCATTCAGCCTGCGGGCGGCCAGTTTGGCACTCCTGGTCTAGGCACTGCACACAAAATATTTCTCAAGCCACTTCAACTATGATACTAAATCAAAGCACACATCCATCAGAACAAAATGTACGGAAGATGTAATCACATTAAACGTAATTCATAGTTATATTTTATTTGGACTATTTGTTTTTAAAGGTTGGAGCACAGCTTCAAAACTTCATTCAGCTTTTGCTTGAAGAATCCGTCTTGAAACTTGAGAGCCCCAAGCTACTTGATCGAATATATTGCTCCTGTGAAACAGAAGGGAGAAACTATATCTGCATAAGAACAATGCTTGAATTGAGTATTCGTGAAAACTATGTAAACTTTCAGTCATTAAATGATTCCAAAATTAGTTTATGCTTGCACCTTCATTTTTATTTTCCCTTATTTTATGTGTTAGCATTAAAATAGTGATGTCTATATTATAGCGTACATTTTACAAACCCCATTATAGGAGTAGCCTTGGAAGAATGTAATTACGGTTTCCCTTTTAGTCACAAGTTACTGCCTTATGTATCCCTAGTTCCCAAAATCGCAGTATCCAGCAAAGTGTCAGCCTTAAAGGAATAGATCTGTGCTAGGGCAAGGCTATCTCTATATAATAAGAGTCCTTGGTGCAGTTTGGTTGTTCATTACCTAACTAGGTAATCTAATAAGTGCTACTGTGGGATTTACACTGTTTAAATTCGGCAGCTTGCCTTGCCAGTGCTGGGTTGTTAATTTTTTTTCCTTGGTTACTCTATGTAGAAAAAAGACTGCAATCGTACAACAGTAACAACGTACAATTCATATGCAGAAACCAAATTAGTGGATACTGCTCTTTGTACCTCAAGCAGTCCCGTCTGTGGGCTTGATTTATACTTTCTTGGTTCCTTTGGGAGACTAGCTGGTGATTAGTTGGATTCAGAGGGAAGAAAAGAAGCTGTTTTCTTTGAAAAAGCAGTGGTGTGTCTTTTCTTGGTCTTTCTTTGATTCTAATAACTTTCAACCATCTCTAACTTTCCTTTTAGGGAATCAGTTGTAGAAAACTGATTATTTCAACTGGTCTCAGGCCCGGTTGTGGGACTAAAACAACTCTAGTCTGTCTTCTGAATGAGCATCAGGACCTGTGGAAAGTGGCTGGCGGGATACTCAGCATTCAGTACCATTAAACATTTTTTTCTGGGCCACCAGCAAAGTTTGGGGTGCTGAATTACAGTGGTTCTATCTAGGTCACTAGTGGTATGGTGAGGAAAGCTTTTATCCATGAACAGTTGGAAACCTAGTACTCAATGCTCTCATCTATGTTATAAATGTCTGCATGAAACATCTTGAACTTGTTTTTGGAGCCATGAAGGTTTGGATAAGGTCAAACAAGTTCAAATAGTATAAGATGGAATTGCAATTTGTCAGTAAATGTGGCAATCCAATCAATGACCCTGGTATTCTGAATGGCATTGTTCCTTCTGAAAGAGTTTTGTGATACGGAGATCTAGGATGCTGCTTAAGCACCAAGTGAACATTGTGACAGAATAGGTAGGTCACACAATTTTAACTGATGTACCAGGTAAGACTACCTTGATATTAATGTGCCCCAATTATCACTCAGCTCGATGCCAAACATTCTCAAATTTTATCTGCTTTTCCCCCTATTGTGCCACCCTAAGCAATGGCAATGGCAAGGCTGGGCTTGAAGTTGAGGCCTAAAACTCAATTTCAATCCTTGCTGTTTTCTAAAGTGCACAAGCCTTGGGGAATGGTGTGATCAGGTGGTATTCTCTGTTGACAGGCCCATGGGGCCTACCTGAGGCTGAATTTAGTCACAAAAAGCTTTCATTCAAGTGGCTTTGGAGCATGCTGTTCTGCTGCCTCTGCAAACCATGCAAAAGCACACCTTATTCTTGCATGCTTTTTGGATGCCATGCAAGAGCACAGCTCTTATGTGACTGCTGGAAGCTCCAGAGGCCATGCGAAAATACATCCCATTCCATTCCACAGCCTCTGAAAATCATGCACAAACAGCATGCTTTTAAGAACAGTTGTTGGGTGTTGGTGAATACTGGCATTTCACCCAAAGCATGCCATGTCACATGTGTCCTAGATTCACCATCAGTGACCTAGCTGAATTAGATACAGTAATTCGGATCTATAGATTGCTGGGGGAAACACTGCGAGTATACAGTAGCACCGCTTTTGAAGTCGCTGCATTGGTTATAAAGTCTTTTGGGCCCTATTTAAAGTGTTGTTTTATAGCCCTATACAATACAGTGCTGGAATAAATCAGCCAGTGCCGTGCTAGAATTGAATGTCAATGTAGCCTGAATATCTACTGAAGGCCTGCTGAGAATCCATTATCTGTACCCAACCACACTTCTCAGCAGATGCATGCGTACGTCACAGGCCTTCATACTGGTAGCTTCCTCTTTTACAGACTTTCCAGAGATAATGACCCCAACATATCCTGTATTTTGCAAGGAAGTAGCACCTTACTGTTCTGTCTCCCCTTCCCTTCCCCAGAAGGTAAGGAACTTGGCAGCAACACTAGCACAGAGAGTCACGCTGGCCTGTCTCCAAAATCCAAGTTATCTCTCCCGATAAGAGTGTTGGCAGTCACCCAGGCTCTCACTACCAAATTTGGAGCTAACAAGAAATGAAGTACTCACAGAATGACTGATTTATTCTCAAAGTCCAGAAACCAAATCAGGCACACAGACGGAATCCTCGGCTTATTCCACACTTTGTCACGCACAGAGTTTGCAACGTAGGCACACCCACCTTTATACCTGGTGGGGTGTGGTCCAGCTCAATCTCTGGCCCTCCCCCCTACGTTGCTGCTGACGTTTCTCCCTCCGACGTTGCCTGGGATCAAGCCAGGAATCCTCCTCCTCCCTCCCTCGCCGTGGTCGTACTGATACGCGTCTCTCAGGCTGTTCCTCTTGGCTTTCCGAAGAAACCTGAGGCCTTGCCAGGGAGGAAGGTCCTGGGGAGGGGGGCCTTGCCAGGGAGGAAGGTCCTGGGGAGGAAGGCCCTGGGGAGGTAGGCATTGCCCGTTCCTCCTTCTCTTCATCATCCAGGTCCTCTTCCTCTGTCAGCACAGGCTCACGAGGCGGGGCCACAACACCTTACTATTCCCATTTGTTTCCCTGGTTAATTGAATGGCCCATATCATAGGAATGTTTGCTCTTGTTTTGGTTGGGCCTTTTTGCTTTATTTTGCCATTGTGTGTGTGTGTGGTTTTTGTTTTTTGCTTTTCTCCTTGGGGCAGGCTGTAAACACTTAACATTTAATAAAATAAATTTA
This sequence comes from Naja naja, assembly GCA_009733165.1. Classification (NCBI taxonomy): domain Eukaryota; kingdom Metazoa; phylum Chordata; class Lepidosauria; order Squamata; family Elapidae; genus Naja; species Naja naja. The sequence continues at coordinate 42,200,539 of CM019152.1, forward strand.
CCACCTTCAGTTTTTTAATTTTAAAAACCTTCAGTTTTTTAATTTTAAAAATAAAGTGTTAGTTCAAGAAACCTTCCTAAGCTATTACAAGGCTCTTGATTGCCCACCACTGAAAGAAAATGATATTCAGAGTGTACAGAATATTGCTTTGAGAAGTGGCTGTAAGCTATATTTCCTTGCATTTCCAGAATAGAATAACCCTCTGATTGTACTTGGTGAAAGACACAAATACTATTTTATGTGTCTGATCTGTGGTGGAGACCAGAGATTTGAAGACAATCCTTACAGCTTATTAACATTAACATTGAATCAGTCCCATCTATTTTCAAGGTATCAATTATTTCATTCTGTCTTCCTTCAAAGGCAGTAATGGCCAAGTGAGAACAGCATAAAAAATTATGGAAAAGCTTAAGAAACTTCAGTTTTAAAAGCAACTCTTAGATTTCTAGAAATTGATCAAAAAGTTTCAAATACACTATAATGAATTACAACTATTTCAGAACAATATAGACCAGGAAAAGGAATGAATTATATCTATAGTAGTTGGGCCTCACGCTGTTGTACTCTAAAGGTCTAGATGTAATCTCTCTCTCTCTTATCCTGTAGTTGGGACTCATTCTGTTGTACTGTCTTTGAAGTTCTAGATGTAGTAGCGCTCTCTCTCTTATCCTATAGTTGGGATTCACACCGTTGTTCTGTCTTTGAAGTTCTAGATGTAGTATTTTTCTCTGTTATTCTGTAGTCGGGACTCACGCTGTTGTACTGTCTTTGAAGTTCTAGATGTAGTAGCTCTCTCGCGCAGCGTTGCAAGTCTTCTATTCCGCTCCTCGGGAGTTTCTTGTCTACACTGCAGTTTCATTTTTGTAGCCTTTGATTGCACTTGGCCATTCCTTGGAGGCATCATTACAGCAATGAAATATATTATTATGGAATCTAATAAAGTAAATGTTAAGAAAAAGGCACTTGGGCCTGGCCCTGTTATCTCAACTACTGTGGTGAGAATTAGAGACCTAATTGCCCTGGCCAACAGCCGTAGAAAAATTCTACAATGAACAGCCTGTAGAGAAGTTGATGTGCCCAATGTCAACCATAACACCTGTGCTGCCATTTAGCAGTTTAAAGTTAAATACTGTATACTATTATTTTCCATTGCTCTATTAGCTATTTTAAATGTAGTGACACTAAAAATAAATAGCAGAAGATGTAAGATGAAGTTTAACTAACAAAAGTTTAATTTTTACACCCAAATAGGACTTATGCACATCTTACATTGTTATCTCAGAACCGGTAGAGATTAGATCAGGGCAATAGTTTAATCATTTGGGGAGCGTTATATGGTCGGAGTTCAGCATAAATCTATAAATATAATCCACCTTAAAAAAATAGCCCAAATGTATCTGAAAAACTATTTTCTCCTGTACCTATTAAACCTAAATAATAAAACACTATTACATTACCATATCTCTTCGTACAAATTTTGTTCATACTTTCTAAATGATCCATCCTAAATTTGTCCTTATATTAAACTTCTGCTCAGATAAATTAGTCACAGAAGTTCTTTATTAAGTTCTTTTTTATAACAGTAATAGGAATTTTTAGCTGGGTTTTTAAAAAACAACACCTTAAATATAAACATCAAAATCAGGGCAAAATGTGAACATTTATACAGAACCAAGATACCTGCTCTTAAAAACTATCATTCCACATTGTGGAAATGTTACGCTGAGCCTTACAAGTTGAATTACAGTCATTGACACAAATACAGCTATATATGTCTACAAAATAAAATATCTCACAATTTTTTAAAGCAGTGTATTTGCTACTTAATGCGAAGTTTCACATTTAAATAGCATTCAAACAAAATGAAGTAAGTTGAAACAGAACACTGAATGCACCAGGAATTCCATACTTCTTGATGAGACTCAAATGAGGAAAAGTCCAATAAAATTGCATCATTCATTAAGTCACTGTAATTGCACTCTATAGGCAGCTATCAGCAGCTTAACCTGTAAGGGACAAAAAATCACTGACAAAATCTTTCCATCTCAAGGTATAAAATACATAAGAGACCGCATAGCAGGTTCTAAATAAATTCACATAGTATAACAATATCTCATAAAATAGAGTATTTCATACATTGAATGTATTTTAGAAGCTTGCTTTTACACATTTTCATATGAAAAGACATTGTAGAGAAGCCATGTAATACGTTTTCAAATGTTTACTAGTGTTTTATAAATAGAATATGGATTACACTAGGCATTTATAACATTTTAGTAAACTCAATATTGCCTTTGGGGAACTTTTATATATTCATTCGAATAATGCCCTTCATTTGCAGTTCTCACCTTTGCTGTTGGGGCTTCTGCTAAACGTATGAAGAGCTTGTTAAGGCCTTGAATAGGACTGAAGGAATAAATAAAGTGACTATCCTAAAATAAAGAGGAAAAAGAAATGAACCCATTTCACAGATATAACATCTCTCACAAGCCAGGCAAAACATAAGCCCCCCCCCCAAATATCTTCTAATGCATGTTAACTCTTGCTCACCAATTAAGCCTGTTACCGACTTGCATGGCAAAAAACCTAATGCCAACCATAAAAGCCACAGCACCAATAAAAACACATGCAGCTTCTAGGAGGCAGATATAAAAATAAAATAAAAAGAACAGGAAAAGAAACGCAGAAATCTTGAAATTAAATAAGTTGTTTTTAAAGCACTAATCTATATGAACTTTGGATACAAATCCAGCAAGCCTTGTCTTAGTATTTTTAATCACTGGAAACCAACTTAAGATGGTTGGAAGTGCCCAAAAGTAGGCATGAGGTTTGGCATGGGCAGAGACTAGTAGAGAAAATGGACGTGTAACTCCCAGTAAAATAAGCCCAAAGGCAGGGAGAGCGTATGGCTGGATAAGATTGGCATGAATGCCCTAACAGGTAGCCTAGCCACTCACCTGTAAGATCCGCTGAGTAAGCTGCTCTGTCGGGGCAGGATGGCAGGCTCTGTTGGGCTGGGAGGGAGGGGAAAGGATGAGATGAAGGCAAAGGGCACTCTCTACTCTCTACTCGGAGCCAAATAACGTACCAGGAGCACCTTCAAGTACTGTCTGAAGGCAGAATAGACTTTTGACTATTCCTGGCTTATCTTCCATAAACAGATCACTTGCAGAGCTTCTAAAGCAGGAATGGGCAATCTCCCCCCCTCCCCCCCCATTGCAGGCCATAATGTAGGTGGGACAGAAGCAAGCAACAAGCGGACCCAGAGCCAAAAGGGAATGGCAATGGGAATAGCCATTTGCTCTCTGACCTCCCCCCCTTCTCTCCATCTCCCAGTTGCAGTGTAGGGACAGACAGAACTCTCTTGCACAGAGATTCTAAAATTAGGCCAAAGGCAGTCCAAAATTTGCCCCAGGGCAACAGTTTGCCCATTCCTGCTCTAAAGTGTATCCTGTCTATCCCACACACAAGTATTATATATCATATTTAACTATACATTGCTAAATAAAACTGCCACCTACTATCACGCTAGCTTCTCTGCAAGATCTATTAAAGGTAGACCAAAAGTCTCTATATGTATTTTAGAGACTTTTTTTTAAATCAGAAAGAAATATTTACTTGGTATTGCATACCAAATTCCATCCCTTTCTCACAGAAAATAGAGTTAAGCTACTCAGTAAAAAGGGGGTAGTAAATCTATTCTAGCCAATTAAAGAACATGCAAACTTTCGCATATGTTGAAAATTGTTACTAGCTGAATATTAAACTGAATGAGAAGGGAAGCAATGACAAAGCCTGATGTTGGAAAGCAAAGAGCTACAGCTTATAGCTTTAAGTAACAGAGTTACTTATAGGCTTATGTAACAAAGTTAAATAACAGACTACTGCCTGTTATGTGCAAGGAATGCTGGGACAAGCACAATAAATAATTGCTGTATAAAAAAAGATTGAATCTATGTGATGGAGATATGTGCACAAATATGCTTGTTTGGTATTTGCTGGATGGGGAGAAAAAGAGCTACTGAGTACACTTAGTGCACTGATCAATAATATTTACCAAAAATGCAGATACAACTATACATTTTGACCAATAAGCAGCACAATTATTTAACTTTGATGATCCTCTATATCCCATTCTGAAATTGTTTTAGGTCCTAAGCAAAGAAAGATATACTATATAAATAGCAGGATTGACACATTCTTGGAATTATAAAGTTCACAGCTAAAAATGTAAACTGTTGCCTTTAGTGGCCTCACAAATGTACATATAACCATTTTAAGATACACATGAAATAAACCATGTTTAAACTATTTATAGATCTGTTTTCGTAGATATTTATAGATCTATATATACAAGCAGTAGACAGGCAAATCTTTCACAACAAATAGGAGATACCAAAGATTGAAACAGAATATTTGTGTGCAATATAGATTTTCAAATAGATTTTCCAAATTTTCAAAAACCTGAAGGTATTCCCCATAATACAAGATTAAGTTTAAAATGAGTCCTGATTCCTGTGTTAAAAGGATGAATTGTTAACTCTTAGAAATTAAAAAAAACCCATACAGATGATATAAAGTAACCAGAGATGAAAAAAATTACCAAAAACACAGGCAGCTGGAATTTGTCATTCAAAACCACAGCCTGCACACTGCACGGTCCACAAAGTCGAGCAATGACATCATTCGCCAAAAAGTTTGCGTGGAAAATGAATAAAAGAATCCCAGATCCTGTGGAAAAACAATGAACACTCATTTCGAGAGCATCCAAGAATAAAGAACTGCCATCTCTCTATAAAAGTGATTAACCAGTTATAATCTAATTTCTAATACACAAATAGATGGCAGCTTGAATTATACCTTGAATATTAAAAAGTAGCTCTACAGATTGTATTTCAAAGTTCTTAAGCCATGTAACTGCAAATCACATCCCTTCTTTCATAACAAATGTCCAAATCTGATTCAGATAGTCTGGCAAGTAAATGCTTAAAGAAACACAAACTGATTTGGGACTCTTAAAGACTAATTTCTTTTTACATTTTGTATGTAGGAATATTTAAAAAAGAACTCATTAATATACAATTCTAATGTAAAGTATTGTTAAACAAAATCAGGTATTTTAACTTTGGAAAATCCAACTTTTAGGATTATAATTCTGAAAAAAATCTTACCTGTTTTTTTCTCTAATAACACAATTTCTATGCACTTGGAAGATTCAAATAAACTTAACACCACTATTAAATATACTATATTGTCTTCCTCTCTTTATCAAAAAAAGATATCTAAGCAATATAACCTGTCAATCTCAATACTTCATTTCTTTAAAAATGCTACCTATTATCATTAACATATTATTTTAGTTTCACATGTTTCATTTAAATATCCCAACTGGGTGATAGCCATGAGGTAGACATCACACCCTTAAATATCTGGATTTTCATTTCACTGTTTGATCAAACTTGTCTTCAAATACAACCTTCAGGCACATTCTGTGGGGCCTTATAAGTGAATTCTGAAGAATAATCTGGTCCCTCACAAAGCAGATGACATGCAATATCAAATATTGGTTCCATCAAACTAAGACGGGCTTCAAAGTATTCCCTGATGGTCTCTTCTGCCACTCGGGTTAGCCTAAAATCAAGCAAAATTAGAACTTGTAATTATTGTACTAGAAAAGGGGTCATAGTTTACTCTCAATGAGTAATATTTTGCCAGTTGATGACCTCCTCCTATTCACAGAGCACCCCAAAACATCAATAAACAGAAAGAATAAAGGAGGCCAGAAAAAATGGAAAAAATGTGTGCAGGAGCCCTCTCTGTCCCACCTTTCAGACTACTTAGAGCCACTACTATAAATCCAATCTACTTCTGGATTCAGTATTTAGAACTGAATTGCATTTATTTCCCAAAACTCTAAAGCCTTTGCCCTCAAAGGGATGAAATTGAGACTTTTTATAAGCTAAGTTCTTTTCTTTCATTTATTTATTTATTATTTGGACTTGTATGCCGCCCCATACATATAAGAGTTTACCTCTTATAAAAATAATGTTAAGTATAAATGAACAAAAGCAATAAACATGGCTTATATAAATAATTTCAATAAAAGTCCCTGACTCAAACAGCCCCACTAATTCATTTTAAAGAATCTTTTCTGCACAGTAGCTTCTAGCTTCTATTCAGCAGATAAGCAAAGTTCTTTCCTTCCACCCTCTTTCTTAGTTTTTTTTTCCATGTAAAAGCCCATTCTTCCTCTTTGTTTTCCAGAAACTGAATATATCTTAATCATGTCATCATTAAGCAGAGTGCTATTTACCCTGCCCCCTGGATTTAAACTATCCAAGCTGAATTCCACAGAGAATGCATGGAAGGAAGGAGTTAGTTTTCTTTTTAGATATCGTTAATGTGATATTTTTATTGTATTCTGGATGGTTTGGTTGACATAATTGTGTTTTAATGTTGTAATACTCATTGCAATATTGAATATATTAATCACCATAAATGTACTAATTAAATCAAGATTTAAAAAATTAAACAACAGGCTTTATGAGAAAAAGTTCTTCATATAAGAGCAAAGCCTGGATAAAACTTCCTAACAGTAATTATTAAAAATTAAAATAGTTTATTACATATTATTACTTATTTGTAAGAAGACATGTAAATATATATTTATTCACAAGAAAAAGTACTGAAGCAAATATACCTTATTTTTCGGAGTATAAGACGCACCCCCCCCAAAGTTGATGGAAATGTCTGTGCGTCTTATACAGCAAATGTTGCCAAAGCCCTGCCCACCCACCAGCTCTCACCCTTCAGCCTCTGCCTCCGAGCAATTTGCCTGCTTGCAGCAAACAGCCTAGTCAAATTCAGCATAGTCTGATTAGCACAAGCTTATTGTCGGTTGGATCGGCCTCCTGATGATCAGCTGTTTCAGGCTACAGGGATCACCATCACCTATTACTGTCTCTGCGTACCCCATTTTTGGCCTCCGCACCCTGTTTTCGGCCTCCGCGCACCCCATTTTCAGCCTCCGTGCACCCCATTTTTGGCCCGTTCTGATCCCCGCTGGCTGGAAAGGGCTGAAAATGGGGCATGTGGAAGCCAAAAATGGGGCATGCAGAGGCAGCAATAGTCAATGGTGATCCTTGCAGCCTGAAACAGCTGATCATAGGGAAGCCGATCCAACCGACAATCAGCTGCTTGGGCTAATCAGGCTGTGCTGAAGCTGGCCAGGTTGTTTGCTGTTTGCTGCAACTGCCGACAGGCAGAGACAGATTTTTTTTTCCTACCCAAAAGCTAAGTGTGTCTTACACTTTGGAGCATCTAATAGTCCAAAAAATACGATAAATAAAAAAATAACTTTAGAATTTTCTGGATTTGAAATGTAATCCAAGTTTTGGCTTGCATAAAACAATGTTAAAAATCCTTCAAACTTGAAAAGACCTAAAAATCCCTCACAGACTGAAACTATTAATAAAGGCAATATCTTCCTAAAAGCTAACAATCAGGAAAATAAGCATGAAAGGAATCATCTAACTAAGCATTATATTAAAATAATAAGAAATACAATCTTCCAATTAAAATAAAACTGACATCAACGTTTCCCAATTCACTAAGGAAATCAAACCACCTCCAATGCAAGGACTTACATAGCCAGGTGATTCCTGAGGAGTTCAGACACCGATAAATTATTACACTGTTTCGCAAAGTGAAGAGCATTGCTCTGATGCTTTGATGAAATATTGCAATCAGCTCCATTTTCAATCATAAGACGGACGATATCGTAATTTCCTCTCTTACAAGCCTACATATGAGAGTTTACCAAGAGATATTATGAAAAGGCAGTTAAAGCACATGCATATTTTGGGGTAGATGCTAATAGCACTGGATTTCATAGATTTACTGGGTTCTGTGTAGCGCTGGGCCTGGAAATAATTCAGCAGCTACAGTAATACAAAATGCAGTGGCCTAGGCAGAAATGGGTACATCCTGATATACTAGGGCAAACCCTTCACTCTAGGAGCTGCACTGGTTGCCAGTTGGCTTCTAGGTGTGCTACAGTACATTGGTTGTCTCCTTTAAAGGCCCTACACATTTCCAGACCAGGTTTACTAAGGGATCATCTTCTCCCACATTCAAATGTCCATATGATGATATCATACAGGATTAATTCACTCAGGTCTGAGCTTAAGTTAACAAACATTAACTCAGTGCAACGTGCAAGTCCGTAATCTAGCAATAAATGTTGATTTCTCTTCAACATATAATGTTTTCATAACATTATAGTTCATTATCATATTTGTTTTATCCCCAAATATGAACATTTCTTGTACTTATGAATTAGCATGTAAATCTTACTTAATTTGTGACTAAATTAAATTCGTGACTAATATATTAGAATTATTAAAGAAAATAATTTGTCTAGATGAAAATATATCCAGATTTACCGTTATTTTTCAAGTTTACTCAAGTTAACAACAAATACCTTCATTAATGCAGTTTCACCATTCTTTTGCTGCACATTCACATGTGCACCAGCTTCCAAGAGAAGGGCTGCAGTAGTCAGATTGTTCTACAAAAACGAAATGATTCACACATGAATATTTTGAACCTAAGCGAACATAGATAAACTGAAAATAATCAATCAAAGATCTATACAAAGGTTAAATACAAACTTATACTATGATTGGTGATACAAGGATTCTGATTTTCCTTTCTTTTATTTTTCCATGGGAAAGAGAGAAATAAAAATGCAAACTCAGCGAATTTGCTGCTATATATTGTTTTATTTATTATACTAAACTCTCTAATGAAGAATTCTCATGTTACTCAAAGTCATAGTTTAGGGTTCCAAACGAGACATTACATATTAAAAATATTGTTAGATATAAATTTGCATTTTCTTTCAAAGTGGAACTCAAAGTAATCAGCAATCCTATTTGTAAAAGGAGCACCCCTTTCATTGCAGCAATACTATCTAGATCAGGGGTCCCACTACCAGGCTGTGGCCTATTTAGAACTGGGCCACATGAGTGGCTGGCCAGTATGCACGCGGCTCAACTTGCACAAGCAGTGGACCAATGGGCACTTGCGCATATCAGTCTGCACGCACGCATGTGCCTGGATGGGCAATTATGTATATCAGTCTGCATGCATGCATGTGCCTGCCAGCCCACCACTTGTGTATCCTATGTCTTTTCTTTCCCCGCTCCAAGCAGCGCCAAGCTGCAAAGGTTGGGGACCACTGATCCAGATTGCTTATCGCCAGAAGTACAGGTAGGCATCAACTTAGGACCACAATTGGGACCAGAATTTGGGTTGCTAAGCAAGTCATCATATGACTGGACCCAATTTTTCACTATTTTTATTGTGGCGAATCACCATAGCTGTTATGCAAATCACATTGTTCTTAAGTGAATCCAGCTTCCCCAATTTATGTTTCTTGTCTGAAACTGGCTGGTTGAAAAATATGATCACATTATTGCAGATTGTAAATGTGAGCTGGTTGCCAAACTTCACAAATTGTGATCATGTGACTGCAAGGATGGTTCGATGGCCATAACAGATCATAAATCTCTTTTTCTGAGGTCACTGTAACTTTGAATTGTTGTTAAATTATCGGCCATTAATCAAGGACTACTTGTACTACAAATAATTAGCTTCTAACATTCATTTGTTTCAAAAATATTTTTTCCTTAAAAAATAAATGTGTAAATATTAAATCAGCAATTCTAGGAATAAGCATGATTTGTGCAGCATATACTTCAAATAATACAAAATTGTACTGTCTGATTAAAAAAAAATACTGGTCAACTATGCTAAAGTAAATGTTTTATTTATTTATTTATTTATATTTGAACTTGTATGCCGCCCCATCTTCGAAGACTCGGGGCGGCTCACAACTAAAAACACAGAACAATAAATATTTAAAAAGACATTAAACCAACAAGCCCAAATATAAAACACAACAACAAAATACATTAAAAACCCATCCCTCCCCGCAAGGAAGGGTCACAGCCCGGGTTGGTCAAACAACCAGGTCTTTTAATTCGCGGCGGAAGGTGCGGAGATCAGGGGCCAGACGGAGCTCCAGAGGCAGTTGATTCCAGAGGTCGGGGGCCGCAACAGAGAAGGCTCGTCGTCGGGGAAGTACCAACCGGCATTGACCCGCCGATGGAACCACGAGGAGTCCTTGCCTATGAGCCCGCACAGGGCGGCCGGCACTAGCTATTGGAAGAAGACGCTCCCTCAGATATTGGGGACCCATGTCGTGTAGGACTTTGAATGTCAAAACTAAAATCTTGAATCTCACCCAGAGCGCAATCGGCAACCAATGCAGGCCACGCAGGAGAGGGGTAACATGGGAGAACCGGGTAACTCCCATCACCACCCGCACGGCCGCATTCTGCACCAATTGCAATCTCCGGATGGTATGCAAGGGCAGTCCTAGATAGAGAGCGTTGCAGTAGTCGAGTCTCGAGGTGACAAGGGCATGAGTAACTGTGCGTAGGGCGTCCCGGTCCAGAAAAGGGCGAAGTTGTCGAACAAGACGGAGCGGGGCAAAGGCCCCCCTGGCGACGGCCCCCACCTGCTCCTCCAACCGAGCCGACATCCAGGAGGACCCCAGATTCGCCCTATCCACAGGGGTAACACCTCCCCTATGGCCAAGGATAGACAATCCTGGCTGGGCCGAGACGCCGACACGCAAAGCCACTCAGTCTTGGCCGGGTTGAGTCAGAGCATGTTCCTACTCATCCAGATCCGCATCGCATCCAAACACCGGGACATCAGGAGAGGGCATCACTGATCTGGCCTGGGGTGGAAAGGTACAGCTGAGTATCATCAGCGCATTGATGGAATTTTACCCCAAAACCACGGATGATCTCACCCAGCGGTTTCATGTAGATATTAAATAAAAGAGGGGAAAGGACCGACCCTGCGGGACCCCATAAGAGAGAGCCCTCGGGTCGACCAACCCCTCCCACTAACACCGATTGCACGCCCTGAGAGGTAGGAGGAGAACCACTGAAGAACAGTGCCCCCCACTCCCAACCCCCGGAGGTGACGCAAAAGGATACCATGGTCGATGGTATCGAAAGCCGCTGAGAGGTCCAATAGGACCAGGACAGAGGAAAACCCCTGTCCCGGCCCTCCAGAGATCATCCATCAGCGCGACCAATGCCGTCTCCGTGCTGTAACCGGGTCGGAAGCCCGATTGGTACGGATCCAGGTAGTCCGCTTCATCCAGGAAAAGCGGAACCTGCTGAGCCACCACACTCTCAACAACCTTTGCCAAAAAGTGAAGGTTGGAGACCGGACGAAAGTTGTCTAACACGGTTGGGTCCAAGGCAGGCTTCTTCAGGAGGGGTCTCACCACCGCCTCCTTCAAGGCGGAGGGAAAGACACCCTCCCTCAATGTTGGCTGAAAAAGATCAATTAACTCTTTATCTTCCTACTCTGACAGTAGGATCCACTTCTATTTTCTATAAAATGTTTGGTTAATGATTTCAAGATGAAAAGAACACAGTCATTTAATGAATCTCTGACGCTGCACGTACAGTAGAAGATCCCAGATTTAATCTCAAGCTTCTTATTCAAGTCTACTTGGACTTGTAAAGAATGTCTGAAAACAGAGAGGGACCGAAAGGTATATTATCTATATTTTACACTTCTTAATGTCATGATTTAGAATAAGGTAGTATGGTACTACTTCCTTGATAAAGTGGTCAAATTTAGGAAGAGTTATAACAATTAATCAGTGGAATGGTTTGCCTTCAGAAGTTGTGAGTGCTCCATCACTGGAGATTGTTAAGAAGAGATTGGACAACCACTTGTCTGAAATGGTATAAGGCCTGTGGCTTGAGCAGGGGGTTGGACTAGAAGACCTCCAAGGTCCCTTCCAATTCTTTTAAAATTAAAACCTGTTAAAAAGGTAAATATTGCAGAGTATACAACATAATAATAAAACTATCACGGAATGTGCCATCAAGCAACAACACTTAAAAGACTACTAGATCAGTATACACAACACATAGAAATCGCTTTCACTTCCTTCAAAGCAGATTTATGCCACTCATTTCAAGAATTTCTGCTTACAGAAACTTATGAGAAACTTGCTACATATTTGTATGACTCTTTAAATAGTATTATGTCTTGAAGTAAGGTAATATTCTTGAGAACCCCTATGAGTTTGGCTTACTATGGAAAAGCAGTAGAAAAAGAAATCAACAGTAAAGTTGATCCAATAATCTAAGCCAGGGGTGTCAAACTTGATTTTATTGAGGGATCACATCAGGGTTGTGAATGACCTTGTGGGGGCTGGGGTGGACATGGCCTGCTCCATGTCACTTGTGTTGGAGGCTCCTGTGGTAGCCCAAGTGCTCTGCCAGCAAAAACGGGCTCCCTAGCTCCGTTTTCGGCTGTGACAGTCTCCTGCAACCTTCTGCCAGCTGTTTTCACTGGCAGAGGCACTGCAGGCCAGTCCTTCGCTGTTTCCAAGGCAGCCCTGTAGGCTAGATCTTCCCCAAAAGCCAAGTTTAACTGCCATATTTTTAGAGAAAAGAATAAACATAAAAAGGTAGCAGGAAACAGACCTTTTCAGCTGCATGAATCAATGCAGTTGTGCCATTCTTTTGTCTGCAATTAACTTTAGCTCCTTTCCGGATAAGAAGTCGAAGAATGTCGTCGTGACCTCCTGCAGCAGCCAGCATCACCAGAGTCATTCCACTCGAATCCTGCAACAGTGATTTATAATGGTCGGTTATCAATAAAAATACCTTCCTAAAGAAGTAACTGATTATTGAAGAACATGGTTACTACAAAGGTAACAGCAATTTAACTGTGCTGAATCTGAAAGAACTTCTAACTACAGTATTCTGCTGTTAAGTAAATTGACTATGTATAGCATACTCACAAGCATTACACAAGTAGAAAAATAACTATATTTTCTATATTCCTGAATTCAGAAGATATATTTTGTGCTGTGTTGAAAAGGAAAAACCTTGCTTGAATAATATTTGTCATTTTTGATATATCAATTTTTCTGATGTGCTAAAATGTATTTTTAAATAAAAATACGCTGATTACACTGGAATTAATTTTTCAGATGAGTAGTATTTTTTATTAATACAACTGATATACAAATTTGTTAGAATAATAAATTGTGAAGCAGTCATACTGAAGTAAAGCCTTCTCTATGCAAATACCATACAAATACAAACACAAATTTGTGTTCTAGAAATCATAAACATGGTGAAACACATTATCTATGATCCAGTATCTTTAAATAATATACTTCAGAAGATTACATTACTATCGTATGATTATGATAATGTAGTCTAGGAAACATACCTCCTGATCGAGATTATATTCTTCGTTTGAATTAAGTGCCATCTTTACCATAGTATAGTTCCCATTTTTAATAGCATCTCGCAGCTGAACTAGAAAAAAAGCATCCAACAGAAATTAATGTTTAAGAAATGGAGATATGCAGCTGTTCAGTCTCTGCATGTTACTCACCTGATGATATCACGTCTTTTGTTGAGTGCTCTTCATCTTCTCCATCCAGATGTTTCTGAAAGTCCTCTAGTGATAGCCACTCTAACTGCATGTCCATACCTAAACTCATGGTCTGTTGCCTGGTATCTATCATGTTTGGATTTTTAGAAGAAAAGGAAAAAAAGTGTTAAATCTTCCCATCAACTAAACAATTATTTCTGCAGACATCCTTCCTTCTCACTACTGGTGTACAAGAACCACTTTGAATTTTGAGCACAGAGTAACTTATTTCAAACCATCTGAAAATTTGAATCTGACATCCATCCTAAATGATTGTAACAGATCATAAGCCTCATACTCAAAAATGATCTGAGCTCGAATCCCACCAGGCTCAAGGTTGACTCAGCCTTCCATCCTCCGGTAGGTAAATTGAGGACCCAAGATTGTTGGGGCAATTAGCTGAGTAAAATCTTAGTAATAAGCAGGCATATACAATGGAATGAAGGCTATTGCTGAGCACACTGGGTTGTAAAATGAGTCTCATATAAATGTAATTAAAATAAAAATTAAAAAAAACTTGAAATAAGTGTTTTATAGATGAAATAGTTTGAATTCACATTCTGCTTATTATCTCTGTAAATTCAATTATAAAATTCACAGTATTTGAATCCTCTGTGAAATAAATATAGCTCAAACATGCTAGAGTCACATTTAGTGATAAATCAATGATAAATCAATGTATACTGTATTTCCTAATGGACATATTTATTTATTTTTGGATATACTTGGATGAATATATTTATTGATCATAAGGTTTTTAGCACTACTGATCCAGGATTGAGATACTTTGTGCCTTCCTCCATAATCTCAAAAAAATGCATTGATCATTAATCAAGTTATGATTCAGTAAGAAATTGTAAAAGAATTTCACCACAGTGTTGTTGTCTACTAATGAAACCTTTTCTAAATAGTATTCAAAATATAAAGGTCTACAGAGGATTTTAAGCTAGCTCTAGGTCAACAGTCGCCAGCTCGGTGGAATTGTGGAGGCAGGAAGACAGAATGATTTTGTGTGTGTGAACCACTTTCATAAATGCAGCTTCACACACATGCACTCACCCATCCCTTCTGCAGCCCGGTTCCTAACGGTGCAGCCCAGCCATGGGCTGTGCTCAGAAGGTTGGGGACCCGTTCTAGGGAACATTCGACTTACAAGCGACACTTAATGCAATGGATAGTGGATACTGAGCTTCCAAGAATTAAATAGATAAGGATTCTTCAAAGGTCACTTTAAGACCATTATGCTGGACCCCTTACCTATTTGTGCATCTCAATATATAGCCATCTGAAATGAACTTTTGTCCTCAGTGACACATCGTTAACTTACCAGAACTGTCCTCAGTTATATCATGATCACCCTCTGCTGCAATGTATGCCCAAGTATCGGTCTCATCTCTGCTGGTCCTGCTATATCCTTGCTTATCTTTTAATCTAAATTCATCTGTGGATCTAGGCTCGTGGGCTGACTCCTCTTTTTTCGACTGTCCAAATACTCATTTTTTTCTTCTGAACAGATGCTATACACATCAAATGCACTCCTGATCTCTTTCAAACCTAAAACAAACAAACAAAAAACATTATTTTGTGGACTATATAGCAAGAGTGGGATATAATGATTACTTTTAAGGTTAATATAATACAATTTCCATGTAAAAGTGAGAATCACCTTTCTTTACAATATGCATCTACAAAAGCCTTGCAGAGTCAAAGGAATTTTAAGTTTTTGAAAGGCATTCAACGATTCTTTAGAACTGGGAAAAACTAGCAAAACATCGCCTTACAGTTTTTTAATAGGAACATTTATTACAGCATGTTTACAAGTTCACTTTTTAAGCAAGTAGGATCATTTTGTTCTGTTGATTTTAAATAAATTGCCATATGCATTGTTGATTTAATGGATAACTCCACCCCCCCACAACATTGTAAGCACCTTCAGTCTGCCTACTTTAAAGAGAACTAAGCCATCCAGTGTGATCAGCTTGAACAGGCATACTTAAAATTCACCACCACCTGGTGAGATTAGGAGGAAAGAGTCAGATGGAGAATGCTTCTTTCTGTGACATGCCTCTGTGCATGAAACCCTTGCTTCTGCAGATCTGAAAGGCACGCTCCCATACTTCATTCAGGAAAGCAATCAAAGTAAACTTTTTAAATATGGTCTAGTATTTGAAGTGTTCTATTGATGCTTTGATGTCAGCATACAAGCTGGTGCCTTAGAATATATTAAACTATTTCCTGATGATTTAGTACTTCTTCAAATCACTGCCTGGATAAGTTTATTATAAAACTTTAACATCTAAAATACACTACTTGCAAAGATGTTTTCATCAAGCTAACATCATAATAAATTTTTCAGCATACTAGGAACTGGAACTTGAAATACCATGCAACAATATTACTATGTTTAACAGTTCAGAATATTAGACAAGAATATACTGCATAAATCAAGATTTAAATTTATATAACAGGAGAGGTGAAAACAGATTTATCTACATGGAGTTACACCCAAAATAGCCTTTATATATTACCAGCAATTAAATTAAGATGTAACTCATCTCTATCTGAACAGATGTTTATCTTTTCACAAGGTACAGAAACAAATTTATCAGTTTACTGTGAGCATCATACTATATTTTAGTGGGCAGTCTTTAAAAGTCAAATTCATGCAACAATTCCTACTTCTTTTCTGTCAGTAACATTCTATCAGTAACACAATCTTTTTCATTCAACATGGTCTTCTGAATCACTGTGAAGCATTTGTGATGTAATACCACAGGAAAAAGCTCTCACTTGCTCCTCTGCATCCACCTACATTTGAATTCAACCCATGAGAACAAACATTAGTGCCAAATATGGCTAATGGTAAGTAAACATGATGAAAAAAATCATTAGGTTTTCAACAATAGTACATATTGTACCGTGAAGACTGAAACAATATTACACTGGTATTCCCCAAAAAATATTTTATAATTTATTATTTCAGCCTTACTTTTAAGCTGCCTTTGTTCTTTTCTGTTTTTTTCTTCCTTTTCAGAGTCTAATTTCTTCTGGAGTTTTTCCTTTATTTCACTTTTTTTGGTATCCTTTTCCTAGAAGTGAAAAATAAATACAAACAAGAGTGCTCTGCATGTAGATGGCAACAAAAGCTAACACAACTTAAAATATATAAACTTGTTCTTCTGTTCAATTTATTACAAAAGTATTAAGAATTGGCATTCATTTCCATGTAGCCTAAAGAAGACCAAAACATAGTAAAACTAATGGTTAACCAGTTACAGAGCAAAGCTACAAATGCATGAACATAAGGGCAATTTAAATCACACTAAAATGAATGTGAAGTCCAGAACATAAAAAAATTTTTTGAATGTGTAAGAGGTATTAAACATATGCAACAGTATTTCCGTCAGCATTTAAGTACATACCTTTATTACCAAAGCAGCTTTTTGTCTTTGGAATGCAAAATTAAATACACTCAGAAAATTAAATTTCCCAAACCTTTGGACACATACTTATTTCACTGGATTTTGTCTAAAGTACTTGCAGTTCTATAACAAACTAGTCAACCAATGCATCATCGTTCCAGAGATATTTCCTTATCTAAACAGAATGACCACAAGTGGACAAAAAACCCGAAACATTGCGAGCAGGAGCACTTCCAAATCAGCTTCCTCATTTTCTTCCTTTTTTCTCCCTGTTCCCCTCCCTCACTCCCTCCCCCTACATGGCTGCTACTGGGTGATGGAGGGAGAGAATGGGTACACAAGTGGCTGGCATGAGTGAACAAGAACTGAGGGAGGTTCTGCAGGTAGATAGGCTTACTCAAGCTACTTGCAATCTTTCTTTCCAGCTTCCCCCTTGATTTTCTCCCCACAAGCAAAGACTTCGTTAATGGGAAGTGGTAGGAAGCCTCAGCAACCACGGTCCATTTTAAAGTTCCTACCAGTTTCCACAGTAACTTCTGAGTAGCTGTTAGGGACTGTTGAAAATGAGGTTCACATGACTGTAGTGGCACTGAAGCACTACAACCTCCCCAATCCATATCCATAGGGGGCATATTATTAAAATAGCCCATTTAATTCACCTTGGTTCAGTAATTGCTGCCCCATGCCTTCCAATTTCACTCAACTGATGGTTACAGACACAAGAATTCTAGTAGTATATAATCAGTGGATTTCATAAAAAATGTTAACTTACTCACAGGTAAATCACACAAGCTGGTAACTTTTACTCATAAAGGATAAAATAGTAGGTTAATGCAGATTTAGCCCTTAGATAACACTTTACCGTAGTAAAAATAGCAGAATCATTTCAACCAAGCCTTACACAGCAGTCTGATCATCTTGCATTAATCAAATTGCTTTGAGATTACTTACATAATCTAGGGAGTGGAAATAGTATAACATGGCAGAATACACAGAACAGATAGGAAAGGAAATTTAGGTGCTATTTCAATTCAAACTGCCTCAAAATGATTTGACTCCTAAAAATACTAAAAGGAGGGGAAAAAGATGAATGGAAATGCCTAGAAAAGGAAAAAAATGAAGTTGCTGGTACATATGATTAAATGAAGATCTGGAATAAAGAAAACAAGGTCTGGTAATAAATCCTAATTCTGTGTCATCCAATACTGATTACCTTAGGTAAAATGCCTCTTTCCTTTGGGATTTCTTCAACATTCAGCTCAATTTTGGAGAGATTCTTCTTGACAACCATGCTCCCTCCTTTACTGCCTTCCATGTCCATGATAAATTTTTCAAAAAGATTCTCCCCTAGGGAATACTGAGAAGGCTTCTCTTTTATTTTCTCCTCATCACTTCTCCAATTTGTATTCTTTTCTTTGCTTTCAGGAATGGCTGCCTTTTGAAGCACATTCCCGCCGTAAGATTGGATTGTCTTCGCCTCTTTGCTTTTCCATTTGCTGTTATTGCTCCCTTCTCCTCCTGTATCATTGGGCCTGCATCCTCGTTCATCAACCGACAATTTCAAGGCTTCTGTGCGGTAGCAGATATAAATGGCCTCTTATTTTCGAGCTCAGGAGCAGCTTTTGTTTTCTCTGGAACCTTCTGCTTTTTCTGGGTGCTCTTCTTCTCCAAACTTTTATCTACTTTTCTATTTTCGTCTAACTCTGCAGACTTTTTGCGTTTCTTTTTCTTCTTTTTAACCCTTATTTCAGAACTATCATCTGTGCTTGAAGTACTATCAGGCTGGTGAAGTGAAACCTCTTCTAACCAGTATTTGCCAGGTGTCTTATGTTTTTCCTCACTGCTATCAGAATCTAAATCTTCACTTTCAAAATCTGCAGGATGAGAAAAAGAATCA
Organism: Naja naja; assembly: GCA_009733165.1. Taxonomy (NCBI): domain Eukaryota; kingdom Metazoa; phylum Chordata; class Lepidosauria; order Squamata; family Elapidae; genus Naja; species Naja naja. The sequence continues at coordinate 42,219,412 of CM019152.1, forward strand.
TCTTGCATGCTAGATTCGCCATCTAAATGATTAATACTGTGTTTCCCCTTTTGCATATGCTTATTTTCTTTGCTCTCCTCTTTCATTTTTTTCTTACCATCTTTGCTTTCTTTCTTCTTACTATTATCTTTTACATCCTCTCGCCTTTGTTTTTTGGAATCTTTAATCTCTTCCTTTGACTCTGAAGTCCTTTTCTTTGGTTTTGAATCTGAAGCCAGACTGTCAGAAGAGTTTTCACATTCTAGAAATGGTTTTTCTTTAACTTTGCCCAGTTTATTTTTCTTCTTTTGCATTTCATCTTGGCTTTTATCTTCTTTGTCTTTAGATTTTTTCTTTTTCTTCTTTGGTGATCGGTCCCCTTTTGTATCACTTTGCCAATCGCTATCTGCTTCAGAATCTGCTTCAAAAAGATCATCATTTAAAGGCAGTTTCTACAAAAGGGAGAAAAAGAAGGGACACTTAAAACATTTAATACAGAATATAGAATAGATCAGGATAGTATAGGATCAGATAGGATAGAGGATAGGACAGGACAGGATAGCATAGGATCTTACAGTAACATTAGTATATTCAAAAATGGTTTCAAATTTGATCTTTATATAGAGGAAAATAAAATCAAGGATCTGAGATCAAATTATCTATTTTCTCAAAGATTTTATTAAAAATCTTTTTTCCTTTGACCAATCATATACACATTCTTTTACTTTATGAGAGTTGCCACATGGCTGAGGAAGTAACCATTCAATCAACTCAAGGGAAAAGTCCAAACTCCATCCACCTGTGATATTAGAGTTTTGGACCAAAACACTAATATTTTTGCACAACAACATAAATATCACATCTAAAATTACCAATATTGAAAACCAAAAGTATAAGAAAAGGAGCAATGAAATCATTTCAAGTCCATAATTGCAGCGTATTAAAAATAGGCACAAAGTTGTTTTCTTAACTAGAAGCAGTTTTGAATGTTATACCTTTCTAAAGGAAAACACCAGGGATAAAATTCTGCACATAGGGGGTACCAGCAAAAAGTTCTGCCTGATAATCTAGCATCACCATCTATACAACCAGGGTCTCCGTAGCTCTTTCAGTATGTGAGTAGGCAGGCATTTAAATATATAGGCTACCCCTTAAGCAGCTTGATTCCAAACAATAAAGACATTTGAAACTCAATATCAGCGTTTTAAACTAGGTCTGAAAACCAAAACAGCCAAAGTATAAAACTGATATAACATTGCTAGAATATCTAGTAACTGATAAGATTTCAATTATGGAGTCCTTGATGCTCTCTGACTTAGGTTGTGTGCTTGTAGAGGTTTACTATTGATTAGGTGATACCATCCTTGCTAGTGAGTGTGAGGTTTGCTCTCTGTTTATGTACAATACAATTAAAATCCTGCCAATGTTGTGGCAGTATGGATTTTTTTCCTTAGTAATTCCTTGATTAGGTTTATTGCTTTCTGTTTGATTTCAATTAATTTGCCTTTCAGTATGTTGTTTTAAATGAATAATTATGGGTATTATCCAATCCTCTTTATAATGTTTATTTCAGTATACAGAAGAAAATCTGTAGATTAAATAAGGGACAAAATGAATCAAGATGACAAAATGAATTCTCTTCTTCACAAGTCCAAGGAAATAATGTCTGAAATGTTGTCTGAATCCTGATGAGAGCAATATAATTTAACAGATTAATGTCCGTAAAAGGTAGCATGAGTAATTTTTGCATAAATGAAAATCATTTTACCAATTTAATTTTGTAAAATTTTGGTTCCAATAGAAATATTTTTACAAGCAACATCATAGAGGATACAAATTCAAATTCATCATTTTAAGACAGCCTTTTTTGTAAACATCTAGGGAGATCATAAACTGCAAAGGGAAAAGATATTTTTAAATGCTTTAAGATCAGAGCTGTCATACAAGTCCTCATTTAACAATGGTAATTAGGTGTAGAATTTCTCTTAGACTTAGAATAATGTTATTGTCACTTTGAATGTACACTAACTGGCATAAATTAAAATGAAATTTCATTGCATGCAGCTCTCAAAGGGTCACCATCTCCTATAATACATTACATAAACATGATTAAATAAATAAAAAATTATGCACATACCTACATATGACAAGGAGAAACACAGTCTTGTTGCTAATCAACACGATTATAAAGCACAATGTCATATAAGTACATCATTTAGTGCATCATTGGCAATCCCAATTTCCATCATTAAGCGAGAATCATGGGTTGTTATGCAAGGACCTCATATGGCTGGAACTTGTGATTTTCTGCCAGTTACCAACAAGCAAAATCTGGCAGGAAGTCACAAGTCTTGGTTATGACAAGTTTTTCCTTAGGCAGCTCCTAACCAGGAAGCAGGCAAAGAAGTTCATTCAAGAAGGGGGTGCTGCAATATGGAGGCAAGGCCGGGGGATGCACAGCATAGTGGGACCCAAGTACAGCAAGGCTAGGAGGTGCAGAGTGCAAGTGCAGTGAGGCCATGGGTACATGGCACAAATACAGAAGTTTAGTTTAGTTTAGTTGGACTTGTAGGCCGCCCTCTCTCCCGAAGGACTCAGGGTGGCGTACATAAAAAACGAACAATACAAAAATTAAAAACAGTTAAAGAAATATTAAATTACAGCCAAATAAACATTCCATATTAAAACCCCGATCCCCTGTCAGTCCAGGCCGGATTGTGAAAATAACCATGTTTTAAGGTCACGGCGGAAGGAATGGAGATCAGGGGCCAGGCACAAGAAGGGGGGATATTGTGTGGCTTGAGTGGAGCCAGGCTGGGCCATGGCCACACTTGCCCATATACTTTTCTCTTCTTTGGGAGAAAAAGCAGTTAGGAGCAGGAGTGATTTGTCAGAGCAACTTTCAACCTTTCTTTCCCACTGACTTTGCTTGTGGAAGACAGCAGGGCAGATTGCACACAATGATACCATGACTCTGGGATGCTGCAGCCATCTAAATGCAAGCCGGTTGCCAACTACTGGGTCATTCCCTGGTATGGTTACAACTTCAACAACTGGTTCTGAATGCCACTCACTCAACACCATCATGACTGTGAACTGAACAAGTGATTGGTAAATGAGGACTATCCAGCCGGTATGAGTTATACTTCAGAAAAAAAGCAATAGGGAAAGAGCTTCAAGGATGAGCAGGTTGGAGGTGGTGGTATTGACACTTTGCAAAGGGCGGGATCCATGATTATGAACAATAGGTTGAAACAAATGGGAATGAAACCAAGCATACCTGTATCTCTTTTTTAACAGGCTTAGATTTATTATCCAGCATTTTCTTTCGAAACTCAAGAAGAACTTCTTTACAGTCTTTCAAATGTTCCTCAGGTTCCCATGTATCATCATCTGGTGCATAGCCTTTCCACCGGACTTTGTATTTCACTTCTCCCTGACAGAAAAAAATAATTACATATGTGCATAATAACCATGACATCCCATTGAGTAGAATAAATAATAAATTAGCAGATGGTCACAATGAACACATGGATTCATTCAGGTCCCTTCCCTGGAATCTTGCTATTTAATTGGATCTTGGAAGCTTGCCTTTTTCCGTAGCTGCTATGGAACACGCTCCCCTCGATGATCCAGCAGTCACCAACCCCTTTAGTCTTTTGGATGGCTATCAAGTTCTTACTGTTTTTTCAATGATAGGATAAAGTAAGGATTTTTGGAGTTGGTTGTGGGGCATCCCAAGAGAATGACTAAGGAACTGGGTTTTGATTTGGTTTTATGATTTTTATAGTTCTGGATTTTATTATTGTTGAAACTTGCCCAAATTGTATTTTAAGGTGGATATCCATATAGATATTTTAATTAACCCTGGTAATGCAGAGGGAAATGGTTAAAAAGTGAATAGCAAACAAAATATTTAACAATAGAAAAATATTCAATACTATAGACTATAGGTACAGTTTTGGTGAAAGTTTTGAATTCAGAGAGGCTCAAGTTAAACCTATTTGTTCCATTATTATGGAAAATTATTGAAGAAAAGTTGTGAATATGTTTTGGCAATTTTTGATTTGAATCAGAAAAGGAACTATTTCAAAGTTTGATCATGCCCAGAACAATCAGAACTAGAAAGATTGGAGTAATTTCTTCAAATTTTAAACATGCTGTCCACTGCCACAACCATATAGCTGCAATTATTTTTCAATATTAGTAACAAGAATTATGTGAGGAAATGTTCTATTTTCAACTCATAAGTTTAATATCAGAAAAACAGTATTTTGTTATTATTACAGCAGCCTAGAGGATGGGAAAGTTGAACAACAATTTTATTTTTAAAAAATGCAATATAGGAGTCTTTACTTACTGTGCTAGACAATACAGCCATAAAGTAAAACACCACATGACCACACTAGGCTTATGTTAGCTCTGCTATAGTTAAGCAAATTACAATAGGTCATTAAGGAAGACATTATGTGACCCTGACTTGTGATGTCCTGCCGGCTTCCCTATTGACTTTGCTTGTGAGAAGCCGGGAGGGAAAGTTGAAAATGATAATCATTTGACCATGGGATGTACAACCTTTGAAAGCACATGCCACTTCTGAAGCATCTCAGTTATGATCATATGACCATGTAGATGCTACAAGTTTGAGGATCAGTTCTAAAGCCAATTATTCAGTGCTGTTGTAACTATAGTCACTGAACATACAGTTGGTAGATGACAACTTTCTCTATTATACAGGTAGTCCTCAACTTACCTCAGTTCATTTAGTGACTGTTCAAAATTAAAATAGCACTGAAAAGAAGTGAATTATCATTTTTCACATTTGTCACCATGGCAGCATCGCCATGGTCACATGATAATTTTTTTTTTTAATTACATTTATATGCCGGCTTTCTCCGAAGACTCAGTGCGGCTTACAATTTTTGAGATACAACCCAGTGTGCTCAGCAATAGCCTTCATTCCATTGTATATGCCTGCTTATTACTAAGCGGCATTTTTACAAAGTCAGCTTATTGCCCCCAACAATCTTGGGTCCTCAGTTTACCTACCCCGAGAGGATGGAAGACTGAGTCAACCCTGAGGCTGGTGGGATTCGAGCCTACAGTAATTGTAGGCAGCTGGACTTAAGTGCTAGGCATTTAACAGCCTGAGCCACCAAGGCCCTTCCACATGATCAAAATTTGGATGCTTCACAACCGACCCACATTTACGATGGAAATGCCAAAATTTGGATGCAATGTCCCGGAGTCAAGTGATTCCCTTTTGCGACTTTATGACAAGCAAAATCAATGGGGAGACAAGCTTCACTTAACAACCTGGTTATTAATTTAAGACCTACAGTGATTCACTTAACAAATGTGGCGAGAAAAGTGGTAAAATAGGGCAAAACTCCCTTAACAATTTTCTTATTTAGCAGCATAAATTTTGGGCTCACTTGTGGTCGTTAAGTTGAAGACTCCCTGTACTGTAGTTTGGCAAAGGTAACTGTCAAGTTCCTAAACCTTCACAATAAGACAGCTCAGGTGAAGAGCTCTTCAGACCATGTCTCAGCCCAACTTCCTGGGATCTCCATAAAGCCCAACTTCTGCAAAGCAAACTTATTCAGTCTGAGACACTAGACAAAAGTGGCTAATGCTGAGGGAACTAGAGAGGCCACTTGTCCATTTCAGTTCAAGCTAGACAATTCTCTTTAAAGGCAGACTAACTGAACTGGCCCAGTTCCTTGGTTTCTCATGTAAACTGCAATCAATCAATCAGAATAGAGCTGGAAGGGACCTTGGAGGTCTTCTAGTCCAACCCTCTGCTCAAGCAGGAGGTCCTATACTATTTCAGACAAGTGGCTGTCTAGTCTCTTCTTAAAAATTTCCAGTGATGAAGCACCCACAACTTCTAAAGGCAAGCTGTTCCACTGGTTAATTGTTCCCTTTGTTAGGAAGTTTCTCCTTAATTCCAGGTTGCTTCTCTCCTTGATTAGTTTCCATCCATTATTTCTTGTCCCTGCCTTCTGGTGCTTTGGAAACTAAGTGGACCTTCTCATCTTTGTGGCAGCCCCTCAAATATTGGAATCCTGCTATCATGGCACCCCTAGTCCTTCTTTTTCTAGACTGGCCAAACCCAATTCCTGCAACTGTTCCTTCATATGTTTTAGTCGACTTTCCTCCTTTTTTTGCAACTTTCCTCCCTTTTTTGTGAAGAAAACTGTCTCCTGAATTTAGAGTCAGAAGGCCAAGTCCTCCTCTCAGCTGCAAGACGCCGCCGCGTTTCCTTCAACATTGTATCAGCCAGAGAGAGAGAGAGGAAAAAAACCGGGGCGGGAAACGACAGGAAAGCCTTTTCTTGCCTTATGGCATTCCCTCTCTTTCTGTCCCTTCGCCCCAGGGTCTTCTTGTCCCGCTCTCCTGGCTCTCCCTCTTATGGGTCTTTGCATAATGTGTTCCAAGTACAATAATTTGAGTCTGGTCATTTGTGTCTCAGAGAAGAATTCTGGTTGACTTGTTCTGTGATTCATTTGTTTGCTTTCTTGGCTGCCTATATATCCTGCAGCCATCAACTCCGCTCTGCCTTTGCAAAACCCGCCCCTCACCGGACTTACATCTTCCGTTTTCATATCCAAGATCTTCTCCACCTCGTAGACGTTCTCCTCCTCCTCTTCCTCACTCTCGCCGCCGCCGCCTCCACCGGCACCCGCTGCCACGGTCGCCGTCCCCGGGTTCATTCCGCTTTCTCCCGCCCGGCCATCCGCCGGCGGTTTCGCCGCCATCGCCTCCTTCTCTTCTTCGGCCCCACTCACGGCCGCCGCCATGTTGGGGGCCGAACCTTTAAAGACATCTTGCTTCCCCACCCAGCGTGTGGAGGCAGCCGAAGGCCCTGATAGGTTGCTGAGAGAGCGGCGCCGACCCTCGCTACAAATCGGCCAGCGGAACGGCCGCCAATCAGAGCAAAGGGTCGGAAAAATGCACTCGCACGGAAGGGCGGAAAACAGCCAATCAGAAAACGCGACGGGAAAGGAGGCGGGGCGGAGCAAGCCACCTGGGAGTTTTGCGTGTAATACGCCTGGGCGCTTTCAGGAGTTTTTTTTTTTTTAAATCCCGATCTAGTTTACACGCTGTGATTTTAATATCCGAGTAGCGAGTTTGGATTTTTTCCAGATCTGCTGTAACACGCAACAACGGCATGCCTTGAATTTTTGGTAGTTTAGGGCTTTACTGTGCATTCCCCCCCCCCCCGAGCTTAAACTAATTTCCCACCTATACAGGTAGTCCTCGATTTACAGCAGTTCATTTAGTGACCGTTCATGGTTAAAACGGCACTGAAAAAGGTGACATGACCGTTTTTCACACGACCTTTGCATCATCCCCATGATCGTGATCAAAATTCAGATGCTTGGCGACTGCTTCATATTTATGACAATAGCAGTGTCCCAATCACCTTTTGCCACCTGACAAACAAGGTCAATGGGGAAGCCAGATTCACTTAACACCTGGGTTGCTAACTAATTAACTGGAGTGATTCACTTAACAACTGTGGCAAAGGTAAAATGGGGCAATTTAATTGTCGCAACAGAAATTTTCATCGTAAGTCGAGGATTACCTGTCCATCTGCATGTGAATGAGGAACAAGCTGAGATTAGCTGCAGGAAGTCGGCAAGCTGCAGCAGAATGCCATTTTCTGATCAGGGATATTGACCAACCCCGCTCTAAAATAACATACTGTTATTGCTTATAAAAAATACGTTTTGATTTCCAAATTCACCTGGCTTGGGGCCGGGTAATTTGAGGGATTGTTCACACCTCCCAATCCAATTTACGTGTCTCATCAGGTATGGCAGGAAGGGCACACTGCAGATTCCATTCACAAAGGAATGTCATCTGGTCCTGGGAAGGAGATCCTTTTCTGCCGCGGGTGCCAAACCTTTGGAATTTTATCCTCTAACTTTGAAAACATGGCTTTGCCATCTGGATGGGGATCCTGTCATGTGGATACAGCCTGCCAGGTGGTTGCATTGCTAGGAAAACTTGAGTGTGCTCTCTCACAGACTTTTAAAAATGTTTTTAATGATTATGTTTTTGGTTATTTTGTTGTATTGTTTTAGTTTTTTTTTTAAAAAAACTTTGTATATACTCAAAGTGACATGTGAATTGGGTGACTAGATAAATTTGCCAAATAATTACTTTTTCTAAAATTTAGACTGTTGAAAATTAGTTTAAGTTCCCACACTGGACTTAAGAGTAGTTGCACTTTCTTTTCTCTGACTGAAAATATATTTTTCTCATTTGTATTTTGTTGCTTTTCTATGCTTCAGTCTTCTCTTAAATATAAATGAACATAAGAATAGGCAAGTCTTCAACCATTTCTTTTTCAATTCTATCAATCATTTGATTTTTATTAAATCAATTGTGCTTGATAGAAATCAAAATTTCCAAACTTTTTAAACAAAGCAAGCAGTATTTCTGAAAACTAAACAAAATAACTGCATTTAGAGGGTGAGAGGAAGAAGAAAAATAATGTTGTGTAGATAGTGTTTTTAGAATACATGATATTATTTATACAAGTATATTCTTGACTGCTTGTATAAAACCAGACATATCATTGGAATTCAAAATCAAAAGATAATGTCTGATTTACTTTGGCCATGTCATGCATGCATCATTGGAGAAGTCAACGGACACATAATGAAATATATAAAGATAAAAAAAGTGCAAAGTTGAATATCAGCATAATTATAAACTTAAATAAGGAAATCAGTGATAACGTGCTTTTATTGTGAGTCATGTTCATTAGTAAGAGAAGAACAAACTTAGTACTGTTCAATTATTCAGAGAAGAAGAAGCATGAAGTATGTTGTGTTCATTACTTAAATACCCAGGAGCTTTTTAGTGGCATCATCCCAGTCTTTTCCAAGCTGAAGACGCTGGCAAATACCTGGAAATTCACGGTTAGCTCTTTTTGCCCACTCAGTTGCTTTCTTTACTGGATCAAGTGCCCTGTAAACAGTGGTGAAAAAGAAAATCAGGTAAGAACATTCATTGCAAAACAGCAACAGCAAAATAGATTGCTGTATACTGATTCAATTACTTCAATCTGGAATACAGGTAGTCCTCGATTTATGACCATAATTGAGCCTTAAATGTCCATTGTTAAGCAAGGACTGAATTTTGCCCCATTTTACCACCTTTTGTAACAACCACAGTCGTTAAGTTAAATTAATTTAACTAAGTTGTTAAATTAATTTGGCTTCCCTACTGACTGTTTGTCAGAAGGATATAAAAAGTGATTATATGACTCTGGGGTATTGCAACTGTCATAAATACATGCCAGTTGCCAAACATCCGAATTTTGGTCACATGACCACGAGGAAGCTGCAATAGTCATAAATGTGAAAAATGGTCATCAGTCACTTTTTTTGTGCCACTGTTAACTTCAGTCACTAAAGGAATGGTTGTTAAGTTGAGGACTATCTGTAATTAAAAACATGATGTACAGATTGTATTAAAATTATTCTGAGGCTTGTACATCTCCAAACAGGATTCACATTTAAATCAAAGTTTAGAAATGCCCAATATAGTCGATACAGAACATTTCGGGATCCAGTTTCAATGCTTTAACAACTGATGGATTGATTGACTTAGAACTAGTTTATCTGAAAAACCACTTTTGATCTATCAGCTCATATAGGAAATAGCTAAATTTTGCAGGCTAATAGGCACCCCTGGATTTTAAGAATTGGCTGTTACTGGGAGGGGGGACAGGTGGGGAGGAGGATTCTACTGGTTTGGACTGGTTCTATAGAAACGATTGTTCTGATTCTGCACAGTTCGGACAACCGGCAAATCATGACCCTGGCTGGCCCCGTCCCTCTCCACCCACCCCTCTCAACCCCACCCAGTCAGTCCTTATCATGCATACGCAACATCGTGCACATGCCCGACATCACTGACTGGGTTCTTCCCTGCCCATTCATTCCTTAAGGTATTTCTTTTTTTTCCCCCTCCCGACCATCAGCTGTTCCTATGTTCAGCTTGTTGGGATTCCCCTCCTGTCTTACTGCTTCGTCCAGGAGGCTTCCTTAAGGCCCAGGAAGGCAAAACATGGAGGGGGGACACAGCACACCCACACCCCTGCACTCCATTTTTTTTCTTCCTGAGCCCCAGGGAAGCCTTCTGGGAGCAAAAACACCCCCCAGGAGGCTTCCCTGAGGCCCAGAAGGCCCCAAATAGATGGGTGTGTATGTGTGCTGTGCGGCCCCTCCAAGCTCCATTTTTTTTCTTCCTGAGCCCCAGGGGAGCCTTCTGGGAGCAAAAATGCCCCCCAGGATGCTTCCCTGAGGCCCAGAAGGCCCCAAAATGGAGGGGGTGCTGCATGCCTCTCCCAGGCTCCATTTTTTTTTCTTCCTGAGCCTCAGGGAAGCCTTCTGGGAGCAAAAACGCCCCCTCCTAGGAGGCTTCCCTGAGGCCCAGAAGGCCCAAAAACCCAGGGGGGAGGGAGGGTGCTGCAAAAAAAAAACAACCAAGCCACATCCAACCAGTCACATGGCCATGCCCACCTAGCCACACCCACAGAACGGGTTGTTAAAAAATTTGAATCCCACCCCTGGTAAGGCATCTGTTCACAGACTAGCGGCCACACTCACCATAATCCGTCACATAACATGCTTTTACCAGAAAGGTAACTGATACAGTTGCTTCATTCTGGCCCACATGAATGCCATCTACTACCCCAGCTGATCTTTGTCTTTTTCTTGAAAGTTAAACACACTTGCAAACAAAGATTTAGGCTGCAACAACCAACAGTTGATTATTTTTTAAATGCCTACTAGCCATCAAAGAAGTTGTGAGATTTTCTCAGACAAATAAATGCCGCCACAGATTAGGCTTTTCATATGTACTCTGCCAGCTACCCACTCTTTAAATAAATCAATAAATTAAATAATAATAATAATAATAATAATAATAATAATAATAATAATATAATGGGGCAAAGAACTTGGTCCCAAAACAGGACTTTCTTAAAATCCCTCAGTTTTTAATTTTAGGGGACATTATGAATTTAGTTGTCATTTCTATATTGCTTTTGAATGGATATATTTTTCTTACAGGAGCTACAGATGAATGGTATAACACTTTAAACGTCTTATGTTTCTAAAACAGCCTGAATGTTATTTTGTGTTTTGCTCTCAAGTATACCATGATGGAGGTGAATCTTTCAATTCCATTATAGATTTGAAGATAAGACCTTCTAGTTGTTTGAAATATACAGCCTGGAGCACTAGAAGGGTAGCAATCAGCTGTAACAGTTTCTCTTTTCCTTTTAGACCTAGAGGGGGGGAAAATGAAATAATGGAGTTTTATGTGTTTCATTTTAAACAGTTAATTCTTGGTCACCCTTGTTAGCATAGCCTTATCTGAATCTTGAATATCCAAGTTTGCCATAGTCAGTTTCAGTGCTAATGGCTAATACCACCTCTGTGCTAAAACCAAATCTAGTGTGCCCTTATCTTGTTGACGTTACTTTAAGAGGTTAAAATACCTCAATAAGCCAGAAATTTAAATCATGAAAAAAAAGAATTCAATTGTCTGTTGATCATCACTTTAGAAGACATGAATTTTAAGTACACAGCTTCAATGCAGGATTTGCAAGAATCTATATAAAGTAAAACAATGGCAATGCATTTTTGTGTTCTGATAACTTTTACAATTCTTAGTGTATTGACATGCAGTTATTATTTCATATCCTCTAAAAAGATGTAACACTGACAATTATTAATCTGGCCTGGAATAAAGTTTTTTTTAAATTAAAGATTTATCATAAAAATAGATGTGGGGTTCTTTCCCCCAGCAAACTAAATTCATTACCAAGCGTTATTGTTTTTAGTTATTCACTGGCTAAGTCATGTCTGACTCTTCATGACCTCATGGACCACAGCATGCCATGCCCCCAGTCCTCCCTTGTCTCCTGGAGTTTGTTCAAACTCATGCCCATTACTTCGATGACACTATCTAACCATCTCATCATCTACCATTCCCTTCTCCTTTTGCTTTCAATCTTTCCCAGCATCAAGGTCTTTTCCAAGGAGCTGATTTTAAGTATTATGGTTTCAATCCAGAGCAAATAAACTGTCCATTACAAACAGTGGACCATAGCTAACTTTTCACACTAGGAAGAAGTATTAATTGAAATCAAATTTGACAAGTAATCCTTTCTTCTCGGATAATCTGAATAGCCTATTTTTCCTGGATATATTGGAAAGTATATGGTTAAAATGATTGAAAATGTCCTTACCAAGTGACTGAATTCCATTTTTTGCAAATGTAACAATTAAATGATGCACATCAAGATCTAAAAGCATTCCAAGCTCAGAGGTAAATTGCCAAAATCCATCCTATAAAATAAAATACCAACTTTTGAAAGAGTTGTACTTAGTGTTTTATAAAACAAAGTTACAATATTTTTGTCCTTTCATTTTTGTGATACAATCTTACAACTAAATAAGCAAACTTTATCCGAATGGATATTCTACAAAACAAGGCATCTTTCACCACTGAACACCATTTAAATCATAATAATATGGGAGAAATTCCAAATTCATTCCTTTCTGTGATTTCTGCTTTAATAACATATCACTTAAATAATTTTAAAATCTGCAATAATGATAATAGGAAACCCCTAGGTTTCCTATTATAACCCCTATCACTAGGCAAGAAAAATGGGAAATAATCCAATAATTCAATGTTCCTAGAGAAAAGAAATGGAATTTCACATGCATATGCACACACATGGAGAAAGTATAAAAACAACAAAATAAAAATTTTAAAACATAACTTCTCATGTCCCCATTTTTTTATTAATACAATTTGACAAAGTAGGTTACACTTGGAAATTGAACCAAATGTAAACCTATATATGCTTATTTAAAACTGAATAATATTTTTTCATTAAATACAAACACAGTAGTACCTGAGTTTGAAGCTTGAAGAGCTGAGGCCAGTCAACAGAACTTAAGGGTACCCTTAATGATCTGGGGACTCTATCCTGCAAATACTTAAGAAGGTAGAAAGTCAAAGTACCCAACAAGAGATTTTGAAGGAAGAGGATTAAAAATATTGAACATAAACAATTTTGCAGAATAATCTTCAAGTGGTCATTTCATACCACTAAAGTATAAGTAGGAAGGCAGGAAAAGGAGCAATCTGCAGCATTCTTGTCAAAAATTAAACCTGTTGGATGTGGCAGAGGAAAGATTGCTACTAGTTACAATTCTCATGTTCTCTAAGAATTTTATAAATTCTTATTTATAAATGAGTATTCCGCAAGCACTGCCAACCTTGCAGTTCAAAAGCATGTAAAAATGCAAGTAGAAAAATAGGGACCACTTTGGTGGGAAGGTAACAGTGTTCCGTGCACCTTCGGCATTTAGTCATTCTGGCCACATGACCACAGAGACGTCTTCGGACAGTGTTGGCTCTTCGGCTTTGTAACCGAGATGAGCCCTGCCCCCTAGAGCTGGAAATGACTAGCACGTATGTGTGAGGGGAACCTTTACCTTTATTCCTCAAACATAATTATAAGATCAATGCTATTTTCAGTATTTATTATTATTATTAATTTGACTTGTAAGGATTTCATGATTCACCTTTAATCAAGAACAAATTTATTTTGTTGTCAACTGATAATATACTATGAAAAAAAGCATGAATCACTTTGGGAAATAAAGTTAGAAAGGGTGAGTGAAAAGTAATGCCTCCAATGTTATAAGCCCCCAGATGGTAGTACTAATAGTAATAGCACTTAGACTTATGTTCTGGTTCACAGTGCTTTACAGCCCACCCTAAACGTTTTACAGAGTCAGCATGTTGTCCCCATGGGTCCCCATGGGTAAAATGGGTCCTCATTTTACCAGCCTCGGAAGGATGGATGTACTAGAAGCCCTGATGTTCTTTAGTGTCTGTTCTTTTACTTCATTTGGTGGAAGGTGGTTGTGATAATGGACTCTGTTGTTATTGTTTCTGAAATGGAAGCTTATATGGAAGCTTCCATAGCATCGTTAACACTCGACAAACCGCAGGCTTATCTTATGATCAATAAATGAAATGTCAGTACATGGAACACCATCACAAAATTTTACCTGAAAACCCAGTGCTCAAAGCACAGGCTTTAGTAGGAAAACTCATGGTTGCAGTTTGGGAGGACCCAGATGATGTTATTCACATAAATTTTCTTGAACCTGGCACCATTGTCAATTCAGTGCGTTACACTGCCACATTGAAAACCTTGAAAGAATAATTAAGGAATGTCTTATCCCATCCATCATACATTCCAAACCTGGTGCATTGATTTACACCTTTTGCCAAAATTGAAGGGATATTTGGGCAACTGTTTGACTAGTAAAAAGGACTGTCAGGAATTGGATGAGGATATAAAGTATGGGATTCTTTCATGATGCCATTAAGAAGCTTGTCCATCATTGACAAATGTGTGCAGCAAATGGTGGTAAATATAGATACAGTAGCAATAGAGTTCATTTCAAGGGCTCCTGTTTCATTTATTAAAATATCCCTATTTAAACTAAAGTTAAGGAGATGGATACATTACTTTTCATTCAGCCTTCATATAAACAAAGCATATAAGGGCATCCATATTAGAAATAACTGTATTAAATATGTATTACAATTTACCTGGCATGAATTCTCTTCTGAAGATTTAGCTGCATCATGAGTTGTGTTTAATTTCATTTCAGAAGCAGTTTTCTGGCTTTTATAACAGGCAGATCGCTTCCCTTTTTTTGAAGGTTTTAATATTTCTTTTTCTGGATGAAATGGAAGTGGAAGCTTAGGAACAGCTTTCTTTGTTGTGTGTCGAACAGTTTTACAAACAATGGGTCTGGGAGGTTGTTCAAAAGCAATTTCTTCCCTGACTGACTTGCACCAGACTCCAGACAATGCCTGAAAATCAAAACCAAGTTTGTAAAAACACCGGCACTTTGATTGAAATATAAGCTGATTATGTTTGATGGCCCTGTGAGTTTTACCTCAGCACTGCCCTGAACTGGAATATCAGAGTCTGAAGTTGCATTCTCATAGGCTGGCATGTCACAGAAGTGAAATGTCTGTGGAATTAAAAAAAAATACTTTACATGTTCTGTTCTGTTTTTGTCTTCATCATCATAGTTAAGCCTTTTGCCAACTCTTGAATATTTAAGACTTTTTCTGAATGAAGCTGCAGCTTGTCAAAAGTCCCATGAATTTCTATTTTACAAGCCCAAATGCTGTCTCAAACCCAGGAAATACATAATCTCCTCCTCTATCAATCTAAATTATAGAAAAAATAATGTCTTAACAGATTTGCCTAAAGATAATGGTTGATTACAATTTGGTGTTTAACAAAAGATTGGTAGAAAATAGAATATTCATTGACAATTTTTAAATTAACTACTGACCTCACATGGTGCCAAGTTAAGATAATCAGGTATAAAGTCATGCTCTAACTGTTAAATAAATATTTGTTAGATTTAGATTAGATTCATAAATTCTAAAATATTGTTCAGAACCACAGATAAGTGATAGGAGGCGTCTTTTATGTGAACGGAGGAAGGATGTTACCTTCCAAACATAAATAAAATCTTTCAGTGCTCTTTTTCTTTTCCCAATATTTTATTTATTTATTTATTTATTATTTAGACTTGTATGCCACCCCATCTCCGAGGACTTGGGGCGGCTCACAACTAAAACCAATCCACAACAATAAATTAATTTAAAACAATATTAAACAATCACAAGTCTAATTTAAATTAAAACCCCAATATGCCATTTAAAATTTAACCCCCCCCCCCAGGAGATCAGCACAGCCCAGCCTGTTCGAATAACCAAGTTTTCAGGTCGTGGCGGAAGGTGCGAAGGTCAGGGGCCAGGCGGAGCCCCAGGGGTAGATTCCATAGGGCGGGAACCGCCACAGAGTAGGCCTGTCCCTGGGGCACCGCTAACCGGCATTGACTCACCGACGGCACCCCGAGAAGCCCCTGTCTGTGTGCTCGTACAGGGCAGTTGGTACTCGATATTGGCAGGAGACGCTCCCATAAATATCCCGGACTGATGCCTTGTAGGACTTTGAATGTTAATACTAGAACCTTGAATCTCACCCGGAGGGCAACCGGCAACCAATGCAGGTCACGCAGGAGGGGTGTAACATGGGAGTATCAGGAGACCCCCATCACCACCCGTGCGGCCGCATTCTGCACCAGCTGCAATCTCCGGATGACATGCAAGTGCAGTCCTAAATAGAGAGCGTTGCAGTAGTCGAGTCGGGAGGTCACAAGAGCATGAGTGACAGGGCATCTTGGTCCAGAAACGGGCGTAGCTGGCGAACCAGCCGGACCTGGGCAAAGGCCCCCCTGGCCACAGCTCCCACCTGCTCCTCTAACTTGAGCCGTGAATCCAGGAGGACCCCCGGGTTCCGAGCCCTTTCCATAGGGGGCAACACCTCTCCCCCCATGACCAACGGTGGAATCTCCTGAATGGACCGAGATGCCGGTATGCACAGCCACTCAGTCTTGGCCGGGTTGAGTCGAAGCATGTTTCCATCCATCCAGGTCCGTACCGCATCCAGACAACAGGATATCACAGAGAGGGCATCACTGACGTGGTTTGGGGTGGAGATGTACAGCTGGGTATCATCAGCATACTGATGATACCTCACCCCAAAACCACGGATGATCTCACCCAACGGCTTCATATAGATGTTGAACAAGAGGACCGAGAGGACCAACCCCTGGGGGACCCCACAAGTGAGAGTCCTCGGAGTCAATCTCTGCCCCCCCGCCAACACTGATTGCGAGTGCCCCGAGAGATAGGAGAACCACTGCAAAACAGTGCCCCCCCTCCCAATCCCCAGAGGCGCCGCAACAGGATACCATGGTCGATGATATCGAAAGCCACTGAGAGGTCTAACAGGACCAGGACAGAGGAAAAACCTCTGTCCCGAGGCCTCTAGAGATCATCCATCAGCGCGACCAATGCCGCCTCCGTGCTAAACCCAGGTCGGAAGCCCGATTGGTAAGGATCTAGGTAGTCCGCTTCATCCAGGAAGAGCGGAAACTGCTGAGCCACCACACTCTCAACAACCTTCGCCAAAAAGTGAAGATTGGAGACTGGACGGAAGTTATCTAACACGGCTGGGTCCAGGGCAGGCTTCTTCAGGAGGGGTCTCACCACCGTCTCTTTCAAGGCGGCGGGGAAGATCTCCTCCCTTAACGAAGCATTGACCACTGCCTGGAGCCAGCCGCAGGTGACCTCCCTGGAGGCATAAACCAACCAGGAAGGGCATGGGTCCAATAAACATGTGGTGGAACTCAGTCGTCGCATAATCCTGTCCACTTCATCCTCGGAAACAGGATCAAACTCAGCCCAGATCACATTGGCCAGGCTACTTGTACCCCCTTCATCAGACCACTGCAAGCAAGAGTTCAACCCAGCCCGAATCTGAACGATCTTATCCAACAGATATTGACCAAACTCCTCAGCCCTACCCCACAGTGGGTCCACCGCCTCCCCTGGACATAGGAGAGAGCGGGTGACCCTAAACAGGGCGGCTGGGCGGTTATCTGCAGACGCTATGAGAGTGGAGAGATAAGACCTTCTTGCCGCTCCCACAGCTATCAGGTAAGTCCTAATATAGGCTCTTAGCTGGGCTCGGTCGGAGTCGGATCGGGTGGACCTCCATCTGCTCTCTAAGCCCCTTCAACGGTGCTCAGTATACCAGGGAGCTGACCGGGATCCACGTCGAATGAGGGGGCGCATGGGGACAACTCTGTCGAGGGCTCCTGCAGCAGCCTGTTGCCAGGCTGCCATCAGGTCCTCAACAGAGTTGTGGCTAAGGGAAGTGGGAAAAAACCCCAGTTCTGTCTGGAACCTCTCAGGGTCCATCAGACACCTGGGGCGGAACCATCTAGGTGGCTCCTCATCCCAGCGGTGTGGGGTAGCTTGTTGGAAGACCAGCCGTAGGAGATAATGATCTGACCATGGTACAGGTAGGGCAATAACATTACCCTCCCCCAGATCATTACGCCACTGTTCTGAGACAAAAACTAGGTCAAGCGTGTTACCCCCCTCATGAGTCGGGCCTTGAATCAACTGGGTCAGGCCCATGGCTGCCATGGAGGCCATGAACTCCTGGGCTGAACTCGATGCCCCCCCCCAGGGAGGGCAAGTTGAAATCACCCAGGACCATAAGCCCTGGGAATTCCACCGCCACCCCCGAGAGGACATTGAGAAGCCCAGGCAGGGCCGCCGCCACATAGCTGGGGGAAAGGTATGTAAGCAGCAAGCCCACCCGACCTCCAGGCCCCCACCTCAGGAGGAGGGATTCACACCCGCCTATCTCGGGAACAGTGACCTCCCTTGGAATCAGGGTCTCCCGAATAATAACCGCCACCCCACCACCCCTCCCCTGGGTTCATGACCGGTGCAACACCCAAAAACCTGAGGGGCATAAATCAACCAGAGGGATTCCCTCCTCTGGCCCCAGCCAGGTCTCAGTGATGCAGGCCAGGTTCGCAGCCGCCTCCTCTATCTCACGGAGGAGGGGAGCCTTATTAGCCACAGACCTGGCATTAAGGTACACCAGTTGGAGCCCAGGGGTCCCAGTTCCCCAAACCCCAGGAACTTGGGAGGAGGCAGAAGGGTCAGAGCGCGCCACCGCTTGAAGATAGCAGGGACGTGCTCCCTGTACATGATATGGCCCTGTGCCTCGCCATCCCCTGCCAATCTCCACCACCCTGGAGATTGCCATTCCCACCCTGTTCCCCGCCAGCCCCCTCCCCCTCCCCCCGATTCTGCCCCGGGCTGCGCTGTAACTCCTTATAAACATTGCCCCCCCAGCCTTCTTAAAAACCATCTAAAAATTTAACTAATGCGGTCCTGGTAACCCTCTTTTTCCCTTTCCCAGAACCCTGAACCCTGCCCCTCACCGCACTGTGCCATCTCTCCGGATTCCATAATCCATCCTCGAGATAAGCCGATGACAATTCAGCAGGCCAAACCCAGGAGAGAGGGAACTCCCGTAAGGCCCGCAACTCCATTACCGTGTAGGTCCGAATAACTGAGATGTACATATAAAGGGAAGGGAGAGTGGTCTATATATGGAAAAAGAGTAATGTCTGGATAATAACTCAGTTCAGTCCTGAATATGGTCAGCCAGGTAGTCCGTGGTCCAAGCCCAGGTTGCCCTCTCACGGCAACCCTATGGGCCGGTAGTCAGGACCTCCACAAGGACTAAGCCTCGCGCTCTCACCGCGGGCAGCTCCAAGCAAAACCATCAGGAAGATGACTAAATGGTGTTAACAGCCGGCTCAAGAAGGAAGGAGTGCACCCCCCATATTGCTCTCTCACCCCAGTGGGGGGGCACAACAAGATCCTTCAGCCAAGAACAGAGTTAAAGGGGATATAAACAGCCCTGGCAGTCATCAAACCTAAACCTCGGAATGGCCAAACAGCACATCCGTGGGCTCCAGCTCGATGTCCATGGTCTTAAGCCGGTGGCTGTAGTACCCCGAGTCCAGCACAGATGGAACACAGAGAGCCCATAGATGGAACAAGCAACAGGGGATAAAAAAGCGTGATCAGTGAGGCCAGAGGGGGGTAAGGCAGCAGGCAACAGCGCTCCAGCGATAATATGCCCGGCAGAAAGGCCAGCGCCACTAACAACCACAGGACCAGGGTCCACCTCCACTCTCCATCCCCAGGCCCAGATATAGCCGCCCGCTGGCCCAACGACCTTCTGCCGTCGCTACTACCTTCGTCGCAGTCTCCGCCATCGGCATCCAGGGGTGTACCGCTATCGCCGACGTTGTAACCGGTGGTGGTCCTGCTGGTGCCGGCGGCGGCGGCGGCAGCATGATCCTGGCTGAAAAGTCAGCCGCCTCTCCTGACGCCGCTGATTTATACCGGCATCCCCCAGGGGGCCTGGAGGTCTGGAGGAAGAAAACATCACTGGATTTGCCGCTCACTCCCTCATCGCATACCCAGCGAAGCCCAGGCAGAATGACATTGCCCATCGCCCCAGACAGTCCGCTGCAGGATTCAGGTGGGGGGGTCGTTAACATCCCCCATAGCTCCCTCTCGGACAGAAGACGCTTGATCCACCCCGGGACATTAGGAATGGGTGGCCATCTTATCCAGGCATGCGCAGTTTGGAAATACTTGTGGTTTGGAAATACTTGTGGAATGACAAATTAACATATCACTCACACAATAAACTCTTTTATACTGTTTAAAAGCCCCTGTAATACTTTATGACTTCTGCATCTATTTTTTGGGAGAAACAATATATCTCAGCATAAAATATTTCACTTTTGCTTAAATGATATTGACTATTGTATTTCAAGATTGAAAACTTCTTTTTCCGGCTGATTGTTAGAAAAATCTTTCTAACACTATGAACAGTTTGGCATTGGGACCAGTTACTGAGGAAAATGAACTTTCCTTCTCTAGGTATGTTCAAAGCTATATAAAGATTTGTCAGGGATGCTTTAATTTGAATTCCTGCAATGATGAACGGTATAATTTAGCCCAAATAGCTCCTTCCAAATTTATGATCCTTTATTTCTCTACAACTAATTAAAGAAATGAAAAGTAAGTTAGGAAAATTTAGAACACTATGATATTGCACCATCCTTCTGAATTATATTACTATGAATCTGTCCCTATGCAAGCATAGTATTGCTTTCCCCCACACCAGGGTCACTGAGAGTTTTACAACACAAGAATATTCTGCATCAATTGCTGGAGAAGTTCATCTCCTTTCTGTGCATCTACAGTGATTAGTCAGTGATACATCACATAAGTATATATAGTTCAGGCAAATCAATTTAGTTTCCACTCCTCTGCCACACAGCCAAAGGAACACATCATGACCATTCTGATCTTACTCTGGATGGGTCTGGTTTCAACTCCAACTCCAACTTCCGAGGAAAAAAATGTGAAAGAAATTTGGCTTTTCTTCTCGGGGGCTGTAGTACCCTGAGTCCAGCACAGATGGAACACAGAGAGCCCATAGATGGAACAACCCACAGGGGATAAAACAGCGTGATCAGTGAGGCCAGAGGGGGGTAAGGCAGCAGGCAACAGCGCTTCAGCGATAATATGCCCGGCAGAAAGGCCAGCGCCACTAACAACCACAGGACCAGGGTCCACCTCCACTCTCCATCCCCAGGCCCAGACATAGCTGCCCGCTGGCCCAACGACCTTCCGCCGTCGCTACTACCTTCATCGCAGCCCCGACATCGGCATCCAGGGGTGTACCGCTATCGCCGATGTTGTAACCGGCAGTGGTGCTGCTGGTGCCCGCGGTGGTAACGGCGGCGCGGCGGCGGCATGATCCTGGCTGAAAAGTCAGCTGCCTCTCCTGACGTCGCTAAGTAATGCTGGTATCCCCCGGGGGGCCTGGAGGTCTGGAGGAAGAAAACATCACTGAATTTGCCGCCCACTCCCTCATCGCATACTCAGCGAAGCCCAGGCAAAATGACATTGCCCGTCGCCCCAGACAGTCTGGATGGGTCTGGTTTCAACTCCAAACACTTCTATACAATCTCTGTATCTTCTGAGGAAAAAAATGTGGAAGAAATTTGGCTTTTCTTCTCGGGGGCTGTAGTACCCTGAGTCCAGCACAGATGGAACACAGAGAGCCCATAGATGGAACAACCCACAGGGGATAAAACAGCGTGATCAGTGAGGCCAGAGGGGGGTAAGGCAGCAGGCAACAGCGCTTCAGCGATAATATGCCCGGCAGAAAGGCCAGCGCCACTAACAACCACAGGACCAGGGTCCACCTCCACTCTCCATCCCCAGGCCCAGACATAGCTGCCCGCTGGCCCAACGACCTTCCGCCGTCGCTACTACCTTCATCGCAGCCCCCGACATCGGCATCCAGGGGTGTACCGCTATCGCCGATGTTGTAACCGGCAGTGGTGCTGCTGGTGCCCGCGGTGGTAACGGCGGCGGCGGCGGCGGCATGATCCTGGCTGAAAAGTCAGCTGCCTCTCCTGACGTCGCTAAGTAATGCTGGTATCCCCCGGGGGGCCTGGAGGTCTGGAGGAAGAAAACATCACTGAATTTGCCGCCCACTCCCTCATCGCATACTCAGCGAAGCCCAGGCAGAATGACATTGCCCGTCGCCCCAGACAGTCTGGATGGGTCTGGTTTCAACTCCAAACACTTCTATACAATCTCTGTATCTTCTGAGGAAAAAATGTGGAAGAAATTTGGGTTTTCTTCTCTAAAAGGCTGCCCTCCACAAGTGCTGAAATTGTACTGCCGCAAGTCCTTGTAAAATTTTTGAGAATTTGAGTCCCAATATACATGGAAGGTGTCTTATCTTTACCAAAGAAAAAACATTAAATCACATTACATTAAGTGGGGGTGGGGGAGTCAATATACATACCATACTTTCTTTTTCCCAAATTTCTTCTGTTGAATAGTCTATATAGGGTAAAATATCGACATCATGTATAGCTACAGGTTCCAAATGATCTAAAGTATCACCACTTTGGTCTTCATCTGCCTCCTAATTGAGAAGTAGCAAAAGAATACATGAGAAGGAATCAATAGTGTTAAATATTCAAAGCTAAGAATAATAGCAGTTAATTATACATGTGCCTTGGAATTAATCTGAAAAGCTAAAAATAGTTCTCCTAGAATCAGCTCCTCCATCCCACTGCCCAAACCTCATCTCCCAGATTCCTTAACTTTGCTGGTCCCACTATCTCTGGATGGCCAGTTTGCAATGACAGGCCTTTCCCTTAATCTCAGCTCCATCCACATGTATGAACTTCAAGACTTCAAATGACTCACTGGTTGAGAAATTCTGAAAGATTGTTCTATTGGTAGGAGTACAGGAAGTTGTCATGACGAGAATTGAGCCCAAAACTTCTGTGGTTGAGACATTCGTTAAGTGAATTTTGCCCCATTTTATGACCTTTCTTCCCTCAGTTGTTAAGTGAATCACTGCGGTTGTTAAGTTGGTAACACGATTGTTAAGTAAATTTGGCTTCCCTGTCTTTGCCTGTCTTTGCCTGTCAGAAGATCGCAAAAGAGAATCATGTGACTCCAGGACATCCAAATATGAGTCAGTTGCCACGTGTCTGAAATTTGATCACATGACCATTGGGATGCTGCAATGGTCATAAGTGTGAAAAATGGTGATAAGTCATTTTTTTTCAGTGAGTTGTAACTTTGAACAGTCATAATGAACTGTTGAAAGTCGAGGACTACCTATATATAAAATGTAAATGAAAATAATATTGGATTTTATTTTATTATTACTCAACTGTTTATAAAAATTATAATAAGTTTTATACTGTTTTATACTGTTTATTAACTGAATTATTCTTTCATTAAATATTGGCTACAAAGGGCTTACTTTTCTCAGCTAATTGTTCATAGATTTCGTTTACTAAAGAGTAGTAAACAATAGCCATTATGGATTTCTTCTTTGAATGAAAAGTGGTACAGTATACAACTAGACTGAAAGAAAATAATGATTTCTGAAATCATTCTCTCTCTGATGGCAACTAATCTGCAGTCTGTTTAGAAACATGACTACTTTCTTCCTTTGCAAGCAGACAGAAACAAAACATATTCCTGAAGTTCAACAGAAAAATGTTTTCCTGCTAAAACAGTTGACTACAATTTCTCATTTGTTGATCAGATTGCTAAGAGCGAGTTTATCATTACATCGTAGTTCAGACCTGAATATTTCCTAGCATTGACTGTGGCCTACTGGAACTTTATTCATCACCACTAAATTCAGGGTTTATAATTTATTGTTATTACTGTATTATATTCTATATTCTATTATTATATTCTATTACATTTTTCTCTGGGTCTTATATTTTCAAGCCCTCAAAAGAACACTGACTTTTCTTCTTCTTAGCATTCGTCATGGATACATACTATTCTCTCTCATCCTTTACTCTTTCTAATTTGCTTCACTCCCCCGCTCATAATCTGAGGTATCATTTTCTTCAGTATGTGTCTGTGATGGATGGGATCTTGCCACTTCCTCAAACTTTAATTGTCTTCCGTCAGTACTGGTTAATAAGGCTGCCATCCATGCACCACTATTCTGGAGTTTTATTGGTTCTTGGTGAAGCATCAAGTGCATCCATCACTCTTGGGTGGCCTTGGACTATCAATAAATCTACCCATTAATATTCTAGTGCACAGTCAATCTTCACCTAAGCTCTAATTTTCATTGAAATTAAGGCAATTTTGACTATATGTTCTGATGACTTCCAGATTTCATAATTCAGCCCTACCTTAGGAAAAAAAATGGGGGAACGATGGTTTGAAGATGAACATACATACCCTTTTTTCAATTGCCACAAAGCTTGTAAACTGGGTAACAATGGAGTGCTTCAGGCTGAGCTCAATGATGTCGGACTTCAGCTGTTCTCTTTTCATCTAAATAGTAAGGTCCAGGCAAATGTTAAAGAGTCTGCAGGGACAAGCAACCTGATATCTACCAGATGTTTTGGACTACAAATCTTACATACTCAAGCCATCATAGCCAGTGGGACACATTTATAGAAGTTCAGGAATTATTCTCCAAAATATCTAAAGGGCATCTTGTTACTTCCTGCTTTACCTATAATCTTTGTCAGTGATATTCAGCTGGCCTAGCAGGAGTGAGGTGGCTCACATCTTTAGGATGCTGAGTTGGAAGTTAGCAAGCCATGTTCAAGACCCGAGTGTTGCTCATGGCAGGGTGAGCTCCTTAACGGGGGACATGAAAGTAGCCCCCAGAGGCATTGCCTGGGCAACAGTGATGTCACTAGTTAATCCCTTCAACCCAGAAGTGCCTTAAACAGTGCCTCTGACATGAACAGAACAAGGAGACAGGCTAGTGGAGTATTTCATTCAGATTTCTGCCATAGCAGTAACTTCTATACAAGTGGCAGATCTTCAACATTTCATTTATACTTTTTAATATGTATTTTCAAGCATGTTGTAAATCATATTGTCATCACTATTTTATAATCAAATGTATTTTGTTCATTAAAGCACAATAACATAAAACAAAAGTAAAACATAGGATCACATTGATTGCTTATTGTACCCTATGACTATTATTAAGCGTTGTACCTTATGATTCTTGACTCTTGACAAATGTATCTTTTATTTTATGTATACTGAGAGCATTTGCACCAAGACAAATTCCTTGTGTGTCCAATCACACTTGGCCAATAAAGAATTCTATTCTATTCTATTCTATTCTATTCTATTCTATTCTATCCTATCCTATCCTATCCTATCCTATCCTATCCTATTCTTTGTGTGCTATTAAGATATTATAAAATGTGAGGAACCACAAAAAGGAAACTATCATTATCAGTTATAACGTTAGGAAGGAAGTGGAAATATAAATTATGACTGGATGACTACATCCATGCCAGCCAAGTGTTTGATAAGATTTTGGTTTAGCATAGCTAAACAGAAAATCCTTTTCCAAATAAAAGCTACTGTTAAATGCATGAAGCTCTTAGTTCATGCATTAATTGAGATTAGAGAGTAAACTAAGACCTGTATCTCACCACTCCTATGCCACATTTTAACCACTACACCATACTAGTTCAGTGGTTAAAGTGTGGCATAGGAGTGGTGAGATACAGGTGCTAATCTATTCTCAGGTCTGGAAACTCTTGGGTGGCCTTAGACTATCAATTTTTGTCAGCTCTATCTATCTCACAAGTTGCTATTGATAAAAATACAAGAAGGAAGAACTATGTACACTGCCTTGAGTTCCACTACAAAGTGCAGGATATAAATAAAGCAAATAAATCTAGACCTCGTTGGCCATAATGGAGCATTCACTTTATTGTACCTAAGGTTTGCAATTCTTGGAGCAGTTAGCCATCCTATCAGCAATGTTTTATGGTGACAGAAAGGGAATATCATGTGCGCTTTCCCCCTAAACCATACAATCACCCTTCTGCCATCTTATGAATGTCCTTAACTTGCTGTTGAATAAACTCATTGAGTAGAAAAGTCGAGATGCAGTCAGCAAAATGCTTCACTCTTTTCCTCTTGCCATACACGTTTCCAAAGTGAAGAAATTGGCCACTATAGACAAGATCTGCCCCTCAGACTGTCTGGGAATGACAAGAGAGTTTGGCAAGGCACAACAACACCCCTCTGCAGACAGAAAAAGGAGGTACTCTGAAGTGCCAGAAAATGGAATGAGATAGGAATTTCTGCCAATTATTCCATTGTACAATCCTAGAGAAAACTCTGTAAATGTCTTCCCAGTATTTTCTCAAACAGACATTAATCAGTTTAACTAGCAAATACATCCATAAATCTCATAACATGTTAGGACATAGCAATACAGAGTCACTGTCAGATCATCACAGCCACTGTTTGGGCTAGGAGCCTCAGAACTATGTATCTTGTTCCAAACTTATTCTATTTATTTATTTAGCAAATTTAGACAGTCACCCATCCAAAAGGAAGAAAACAACCACCTCTGGATGGTTCACAAACTTAATGAGAATTAAAAGTATGTGGCAATGCAAAAAATACTCAACATAAATAAAAAGCACAACAAAAGATGTTTTTTTTCTGCACCAACTCAGAAAGCTCAAACTGCCCAAAGAGCTGCTGATACAGTTCTACAGAGGAATTATTGAGTCTATCATCTGCACCTCTATAACTGTCTGGTTTGGTTCTGCAATCCAACAGGACAGACACAGACTTCAGCAGATAATTAGGACTGCAAAAAAAAACAATTACTACCCACCTGCCTTCAATTGAGGACCTGTATACAGCACGAGTCAAAAAGAGGGCTGTGAAAGTATTTACAGACCCCTCACATCCGGACATAAACCGTTTCAACTCCTTCCCTCAAAACGATGCTATAGAGCACTGCACACCAGAATTAGACACAATAACAGTTTTTTCCCCGAAAGCCATCACTCTGCTAAATAATTCCCTCAACACTGTTCAACTATTACAAAGTCTGCGCTACTATTACTGTTAATCTTCTCATCACTTCTTATCACCCCTCCCTTCCCACTTGTGATTGTAGGACTGTAACTTTGTCGCTTGTATACTTATGATTTATATTGACTGTTTCCTAGTATGATTTGATTGCTGATTGTACCCTATGACTATCATTAAGTGTTGTATGTTATGATTCTTGATTCTTAACGAATGTATCTTTTCTTTTAAGTATACTGAGAGCATTTACACCAAGACAAATTCCTTGTGTGTCCAATCACACTTGGCCAATAAAGTATTCTGTTCTATTCTAAAAAAAATAAAAACATGTAAAACCCCAAGCTTATAACAGAACACTTAATTTAATCCCATAAGAGAATCATAGCAATTTTATAGGTACCGGTCATAATTAAAATGGATAATAAATACAGGGTTACACAGTTTTTTTGGGGGGGAGCGCACCTCATGTTGTGTTTCATTCTCATCGAGCATTCCTTGTTCATACTCTCTAATAAAGGCTCTTGCTGCAAGTTTGTGGAGTATCTGTACCAGGTATAAAAGAAGACATTGCAATCAGTAACATTAAAGCAATTATTAAATAGTTTGGTCTTGTCGAATGTATATTGAGCAGTTTGCCTCCGAATGTAAATAGTGTATTGGAAAAGAATTATTCTCCCTATATCATAAGAGATGAGGCTGTACTTGTGCTGACAAATGTTTTAAAGCATCTTTTTGCCTCTGTATCAAAGCATTGTCTGGACCTCTGGATTGGCAACCTCAGAGATGCAATTCAGTGGTGGGATTCAAAGAATTTTACTACCAGTTCTGTGGGTGTGGCTTGGTATGTGTGGCTTGGTGGGCGTGGCAGGGGAAAGATACTGTAAAATCCCCACTGCCTCCCCACCCCACCCCACTAACTTGCTTTCCAGCTCTGTTCTCTTGTGCAGGGCAACAAAAGAAGACCCAGCCAATCAGCTGGGACTCGGGAAGCAGAGAGTAGATGGGGGTGGAGCCAGTCAGAGGTGGTGTTTCAAACTACTCAAAATTTCCACTACCGATTCTCCGAACTACTCAAAATTTCCACTACCAGTTCTCCAGAACAGGTCAGAACCTGCTGAATAGCACCTCTGACACAACTGATTCTGTCACTGCTTTTCTCATTTCTTGGCCCAGTTCAGAGTCAAAGACTGCAGCAGGAGAAAAATAGACATTTTCATAGATCTCATGTGACTGTCCAATTGCATCTAACCATGGCAAATGACATGTCTCAAAGGCATGGCCTTCATTTCATCCTCAATCCATGTGCTAAATTGTCCTTGAGTAAAAGACCCATGCACTCTCAGATTTGGTGTACCTTCCTTCCTGTAGAGAGTAAGGATAGGACAAGAAGCAATGGATGGAAACTAATCAAGGAGAGAAGCAACCTAGAAATACGGAGAAATTTCCTGACAGTTAGAACGACTAATCGGTGGAATGATTTGCCTCCAGAAGCTGTGGGTGCTCCAACACCGGAGGTTTTTAAGAAGAGATTTGACAACCATTTGTCTGAAATAATATAGGGTTTCCTACCTGAGCAGGGGGTTTGACTAGAAGACCTCCAAGGTCCCTTCCAACTTTGTTATTCTCATGAGAAGGGCGGGATATAAGTATGAATAAAAATAAAAAATAAATAAAATAAATGTGTGCTACCTACGTCCAATGGGGCTTGCCTTTTTGAATGTCTTTTATGGCTGCATTGTAACTAATAAATATTCATCAACAGAAGGGACCCAAGTGCTCCATTTTAAAATATTAAATCAAGAGCTCGAGACAAGTTTATGGTTTGAGCAATCAATGCCTAACTCACAGTTCCTGTGGTCTTCTGCAGTTCAGATGTAGACACCAGTGTATACAATTCCTGATTATCTACTTGTGCCTTTAAAATGGCCTGAAATAGAAAAATATTCATCTTAATTTATTGTTTTTTAAATTAAGAATGGTGGCATACACATTATGTAATAGCATGTTTATTACTTTACGGAAAAGCAAGTGCTTCTATTTATAATATAAGCTCCATGCAACATTTATTATAATTATTTTTAAATATCTCTTCCTGTTTACAGAGAGGGTGATGCTAACACAGACACATCTGCTGGTGGAATGGAACATTCGTTGTGACTTAATTATGAGAATACACCAAACAATTTAAAAAAAGATTTAACTCTAGTGCAATATAATGGCTGTTTAATTTATCATTCTTGGGCATGCTAAAATATAAAATTAAGGTTAGTATGGAATTTCAAAGCAGGCTTTGCATTAATTATAGCTTAATCTAACGTTTATTTTTAAAAAAAACACTCTAATACAGGGTTGTCAAATTTGTAGCCCACGGGCTGGATGCGTCATGCACTGGCCACACCCATACCCGGTTTAGCAAAGGGGGGAAAAGTCCTGATACGTCGCCGCAAGTTTGACACCCCTGCTCTAACATATATTACTGTTTTAAGTCATATACTGCTGTAGAGTAGATCAGAGCACAAAGAATGAAAGCAACTGAAATGTGTAAATTCAAAGCTAGCTTAAACCTGATACATTCTGAAGCTCAGATCAGTGGCTGACATCACCATGAATTAAATTATTATGGCAGCAGGTGGAAGAGTCTTTTCAGGTTGAGCATTCACAAAGGTGTCAAACTGGTGGCCCGCGGGCCGGATACGTCATATGCAAGCCACATCCACCCCAGTTCCACAAATGGGGAAAACGTCATGAATCGTCACGTGATAGCAACGTGACGCGGCGAGTTTGACACCCATGCAGAAATTTTCCGTTGCTTCAGGAATTCCAAGGTTTGTTCTATGCTCAATCTACTGTTTTGCTTAATATAGCTCATGGACATAATCAGCATGTGATAATGCTAAGCCATGTTATAACTGCTGTTATTTGCATTTGTATGGTTTTATTTATTTATTATTTGTACAATTTATTAGCCGCCCATCTTACTACAAGGTAACTCTGGGTGGCTTACAATATTAAAAAGGTTTACTATGCAAGCAATCTAATTTGTTCACAACATTTTAAGATGTGTGTATTCTTTATTCTCCTTTGCTCTACATAGTTGAGATGACAACTGGAGTATTCGGTGTACATTTCCAGGCATATTTTGAAAAAGATATTGATGGGTTAGAACAGCTTCAGAGGAAGGCTATAAATACAATAGACAAATTTGAGGCTATGTTCTATGAGGATAAGCTGAAGGAACTTAGGATCTTTAGTCTACAGAAAAGAATACTGACGGGAGTCATAATATCAGTGTTCAGACATACTGTATAAAAGGGTACCATACAGGAGTTGATAAGAAACAATTTTCTGTTGTTACAGAAACCAGGATCATAATGAGTGTAATTTGCATGCCTAGATTTTTTAAAACATAAAGTAAAACTTCCTGATGATCCTTATAGTCCTTTCCAAATCAGTGGAGGTCTGGAAAGTGCTATATATGCATAGCCTTTGTAATTTTTCTGTTTTCCCATCCCTACTTCTATTGCTTTTCTGACCATAAAAAATCCTTTACTGATTTTCTGATTGGTTCTTTTTCTTGGAAAATCCATATGATTTAAATTATATGTATTAAATTAAATTACATTATTATTTAAATTAAATGCATTATTCATTCCCTTGAAAGAAATACTGGCAATATATAAATTTTCAAACTGGGAAGAAGAGAGAAGCTTCTTTGGACAGCTTTTTACCTTTGTGCAATTGAGGATAAATCCATAGACTAGAAGACGCTCATGGTTAAATAGAGCACTTATCTGAGCAGGAGTAAAACTAAGTTTAGGATTTTCTCTCTCATAAGTCTGCCATTCAATGGAAATAGAACTGCACTGTGGAGAAAACATTCTAGTTGTCTGGCTTTTCACCTGCAGAGAGATGGAAACAGAAAATTAGTATTTGTTCCATTGGTTAAATCATTTTACATAGAGCAGTACATACACAACAAAATAGAACAAATATGAAGAAATGCTATCTTACAGGGAATTTCATCAAGTGATTTAACCACATCCATATTTTTTAAAATTAATTAGTCTAAGTCTTGAAGTTGATAAAATGAATTGTAAAAGATGCAAAGGGCTAAAATTATTTTTTCCAAAGAGCCCTTTGGTGCTATTTTGAGTTTGGTTGGTGGCCGATGTTTTGTTACCTGATTGTGTAACATTTCAGTGCTAGAAGGAAGTGGGGATTGCTTCTTGTTAAGAATAGCTTGCCCTCTCAGTGTTGATGGGGATGTGGTTTTCTTGATAGTTCCTTCATTGGGGTAATATTTGTCTGCTTGATTGTCTCCTTTGTAGTTCCTTGATTATTGTTTTCTGTTTGATTGCCTGGTGAAAGGCAATCTAGTTATCTGAGAATTAATTGTAGGTGAGGAGCTGTGATTTTGCTATTTCCCTTTTTAGGTTTTTTTATTGTCTCTTTTGAATGTTGCGTAAATGTTGTTTATCTCTATGTTCCTGTTGATGGTTGATTTATCTGAGTGCCAAACTTCCAGGAATTCTGTAGTATTCTTGGATTTAGCTTCGCCTCTCAGTTTCCTAGCTGAAACTACAGTTAAGTCTGTGTATTTGTTATGAAATTAAGGAGTTTTCATCATGTTTTCTGACTGCTAGCTGATGTTTGTCATTTGTGCAAGTCTATGGAGCTTCTCGGTCATCCAGGTCATGGTTGTCCCAAAGGTGCTTTTTCAGGAGGCAATTGGACTTCCTTGTTTTTTCTTTTGAAGATGTTTCGCTTCTCATCCAAGAAGCTTCTTCAGCTCTGACTGGATGGTGGGGAATGGAAAGATTTATATTGCTTGCAGACCGCTGGTCATTTGCATTCTTTTCAGAGAACCATTGAGGCCGCTTGGGGGTTCATCTGTGTCCTCAGGGTCACCTGAGTAGTGCAAATGGGTATGGAACCTTCTTCGCTACAGGATGTTTTCTGCCCTGTGTCCCTTCACGGCTGAAGACAGGCACAGGCTGTTGGGGATGAGTCTGTGTTGTCTGCATCTCAAATTGAAGTCCAGTTGCCTCCTGAAAAAGCACCTTTGGGATGCCATTTGTACACTTCATAATTGGCTTCTGACAAACAGATTCAATGGAAAAGAGCAGTAAAATCACAAGTCATGGTCACTGATGTCTCACTTAATGACCTTGTTGCTTAGTGAACAATTTGCCAGTCCATGCTGTGATCATTAAGAACTACCTATATTGGCAAAACCCCTGGTAACAACAAATGTCAGAATGTCCTTCTTTTCCCATCAAGAGATGTTTATTTATTTGTACCATTTTTTGTGGTAGCTTCAGATAGTACCTATGGGGTTCTCTTGCATTTTAATTAATTTTGTATTGTGTAATTTTTATATTGTGAACCGCCCTGAGTCCCTAGGGAGAGAGGGTGGCATACAAGTCCAATAAATTTGAATTTGAATTTGTCATCTTATATCCACAACAACTGTCTGAAAGAGGCTGGGCTGAACTGCAATAGATTAATAATGTCTTGGTGCTTTGCAATTGTCTTTTTAAAAATAAGAAATGCTAATATTATTTTCAAATATACTTAACATTGTAGAAATGTAAAATTAGGGTTCAAATTAATTTCATTCTTTTTTTGCATGAAGAGGGTTGATATATTATTGTATATCAGAGTTGTACTATTCTAGATGGAACACTGCTGATTGGCTGGAAGAAGAGCAAGATTTGGCTTATGATGTTCCTGCCTGTTCTCTGACTTTGAAGGACTGACATTAAAATGATAACAGGTTGCCTCCCAAAAATGATAGTAGATTGCTTTCAAATTGTTGTGTAGGGTCTAGGGAAAGGGAACGTTGTACTATGGAAGCATCCTGAAAAGTAACTAGTAAGTAGATTAAGTAATGTAACCCATTCCCTTGCTGATTGCTGCTTATGAAAAATACTAAGACATACTTACCTTTCTCTCCCAATTATATTTTGATTTCACATCAAAATATTCAAAAGCTCCAGCTCCATAGCGGGATAAAGATCTCAGCATGTGACGATTTGCTATAGGACTAAGATGATTTGTAAAGGTTTACAATATATAAAAATCTGGAACAGAGAATCAATCTGAGCAGGAAAACATAAATGTTATATGCAATATATATTGGGCATAGTTCAGTATTTTTTTTTACTACCGGTTCTGTGGGCATGGCATGGTGGGCATGGGGTGGATTTGTGGGTGTGGCTTGTGGGCATGGCAGGGGAGGGATACTGTAAAATCCCCATTTCCACCCACTCCAGATGAAGGATACTGTAAAATCCTTATTCCCCTACCCACCCCACTAACCTGCTTTCCAGCTCCATTTTCCTGTGCAGGGCAACAAAAGAAGACCCAGCCGATCAGCTGGGACTCCGATCAGCTGGCAGAGAATAGATGGGGGCGGGGCCAACCAGAGGTGTTATTTAACGGTTCTCCAAAATACTCAAAATCTCCACTACTGGTTCTCCAGGACCTGTCAGAACTGGCTGAATACCACCTCTGGTATAGTTACAGCACTTTGTGTATTGCTGTGCACTCTGCCCTGCAGCATGATGTCACGCTGGCCACATGATTGTGTAAATGTCTCCGGACAGCACTGGCTCAATGGCCTTGAAACAGAAATGAGCATTGCCCACTAAGGTTGGTCACAATTAGCGAAGTAAAATACGCAGGGACTCCTTTATAGTGCACACATCAAATTTACTCCTAATTTTTACTAGCATAATTGCTCTTTGATTGAGCATCCAAAGAGTGGGGGTGAGAAGGTCAGAAAAAATGGCAAGGGTTAATGATATGTGAGACTGATCTTGCAGATACTAGGAGGAAGAGCCACAGACTGGATAACTGGCAAGTAAAAGAGTTCTCAGCCTGCAAAAGGAAAGCTGATGTGGGAAGAATTTCAGAAGGGACCCTCCCTAGTTTTCTGGAGAGTAAAAGGAGAGTGAGTGGGGAGAGAAATATTTTCAGTCCTGCAAGATACTGTTAATGTAACCTTACAATAAAGATTGTATTCCTGGTTGTGCTTTTTGTCTGGACTACCTGACATGGCTAATATAACCTCACCTATTTGTCTTCTGCTTATCTTTGCTTATCTCTATTGTTACCCAATAGCAAGGGTGTCAAACTCAAGGCCTGGGGGCCGGGGTGCTTAGATCTGGCCCATGGGGCTGCCCTGGAAAGAGCAAAGGACCAGCCTGTACTGCCAGTAAAAATGGAGCTCAGGAGGAGCGCGGACAGCCTTCCTGAGCTTTGTTTTCACTGGCAGAGGGTTGCAGGAGGTCGTTGCAGCCAAAAACAGAGCTCGGGAGCCTGTTTTCACTGGCAGAGGGCTGGGGCCACCACAGGTGTCCCCAACATGAGTGACATCGATCTGGCCACGCCCACCCTGCCCCCCAAGGTCAAACACAACCTTGATGTGGCCCTCAATGAAACCGAGTTTGAAACCCCTGCCCTATAGCAATGTGTTTCAACCCCAGCTACTTTAAAATGTGTAGATCTCAATTCTTAGAATAGTTAGGGATGCTGTCTGGGGAATTCTGACAGCTGAATTCCACACATCTTAAAACTTTTGAGGCAGAGAAACACTGCTCTATCATTTGCCAGATATGCTTTGTAATTCTGTTTGGATGTCAGTTTTCACCGACTTTGCACTTACCTCACTCCACATGTAAATATTCGGGTGTGCAGTGCATTTTTCTTCATCAACTGCAGGGTCATGCCTTCATTCTGAATATGTCCATCAGATATAAGAATAATATTGCGCTTGCTTTTAGTAGGGTATAGCAAACTCAGATAACGCAGTACCTTCCATAAGTTTGAATCTCCCATTGTAGCTGTAGCTGACTAAAAATTAAAAATAAAAGTTAAATTAACACCATCCTTTCCCAGATGTGTCAAACCTCAAGTCCCATAACTGACTATAACTGGAACTTTAGGATCGTAATTTTATGGAACTATATCCCAGCCTTGGGATACTAGACAATTGGTATTCAAAGGTATCCTTCTCTAATAATACACTTACTGTGATAAATTCTTTCAAAGCTGTGGAATCCATTGGAGAATCATCAAGATTGGAGCAAATTTCTACAAAATCTATAGAAGGGCAAAGAGTATATTTATACATATAGTAAAATATAAATAATGTATCTTTATTAGACATACGTTATAATAATTATAGCTGCAAAGTTCAGAGCATAATTCCATAATTCAGAAATAAGTTTCATTGATAACATAGAACTTAGTCCTGGGTAATTGTTAGGATAATCAAATGAGGATTCAAAAAATCTGCATGGAAACTGGACAGAGCTCTAAAGAATATATGGGTAGTCTTCAACTTACGACCACAGTTGAGCCCAAAATTTCTGTTGCTAAGCAAGACAGTGAGTTTTGTGACCCTCCTTGCCCCAGTAATTAAGTGAACCACTGCAGTTGTTAAGTTAGCAACATGGTTGCTAAGTGAATCTGGCTTCTCCATTGACTTTGCTTGTGAGAAGGTCGCAAAAGGTGATCACATGATCCCAGGACACTTCAATCATTATAAATACATGCCAGTTGTCAAGCATCTGAGTTTTGATCATGTGACCCAGTGGTGGGATTTAAATTTTGTTACTACGGTTCTATGGACGTGGCTTGGTGGGTGTAGCTTGGTGGGCTTGGCAGGGGAGGGATACTATAAAATCTCCATTCCCTCCCCACTCCTGGGGGAAGGTTACTGCAAAATCCCCATTCCCTGCCCACCCCACTAACCTGCTTTCCAGCTCCGTTCTCCTATGCAGGGCAACAAAAGAAGTCCCAGCCGATCAGCTGGGACTCGGGAGGCAGAGAATAGATGGGGGCAGGGCCAGTCAGAGGTGGTATTTGCCGGTTCTCTGAACTACTCAAAATTTCCACTACCAGTTCTCCAGAACTGGTCAGAACCTGCTGAATACCACCTCTGATGTGACCATGGGGATACTGCAATGGTCATAAGCATGAAAAAACTCACTTTTGTCAGGGCTGTGGTAACTTTGAATAGTCACTCTACAAATTTTTGTAAGTGGAAGACTACCTCTACTAGAGCGAAAAATAGAAAAGGTGACATCATTCCATCAAGAAGCCTTACTTGTCCCAAATTTGAATACACTTATTTTTCTTGACAAATGACATGAGTTCAGAGCATGTAATGCAATCTCCTTGGCTTGCTGGATTGCTGAACCTGCCATGGAATTGGAACAATCTAGGCAAATGACAGCTTCACCATGGAGGCTTAAATGATCAAACGGAACTTCAAACTCTGGTTGAAATACAAGCATACAGGCCTAAAAGGAAGGAAATGGAGAAAAATATCAACCAAAAGCATTCATCTTAAATGACAGGCAGATGCCAGCCAAGGCAGAAGACTCATCACAAGTCATAAAATCTGGCATTTGCTGTGGTTCAGAGAGAGATTTCTCAGAACTCTGCCCTGGAGTGTCATGAATTCAGCATCCTGAAAATCAGTCTGAATTCAGGAAGTGCTCAACTTACAACTACAATTGGGACCGGAATTTCAGTTGTAATTTGGTTGTAATTCAATTGTAATTTGGTTGCAAATTAAGGCACCAGATGACCGACTTGAGTTTTGACTGCTTTTACCATGATTACCATGACTCATGAGGTGGTAAATCTGAATCCATTCTCCCAAATGAGTATTTTTTTTTGCAAGAAAACAGCAAAAAGCATTGCAAATAACAATCATTCAACCATTGGTTGCTGCAATTGGTCGTAAATGTGAGCCAGTTGCCAAGTTCCTGAAGTGCATTCAGAGGAACACATATAAATGGACACATTTTATGATAGCTGGAAATGCTTTGCAAGTCATAAAGATCCTTTCTAAAGCCATTGTAATTCCAAACGGTCATTTAATGAACAGTCATAAATCAAGGACTACTTGGATGCAATTGAAATGGGCAGTACATGGAGGGCTGGTAGTTTAATGCTACGAACTAATGCTATCTCACTTATTGTTGTATACGAGTTGCCTAGGAATTCTTGGAGGTAATTAAGAGTTTCTTGCAGATGGCACTATATCCGAGCTGGACTTACAGATTTTTCTAATCAGTAAAAAGCAAGCAGTACAGGTAGTTCTCGACATCTGGGCAATTGAGCCCAGAATTTATGTTGCTAAATTGTATATCACAGTATATTTTTAAATAATTTAAAAAATCACCTCGCTATTTTCATCTGGATGTTTTTCTACCCACATTCTCGGCAAATATACATCACCAATCAGGATTTCCATTGAAAAGCCACCAGCGTCCAAGAAACTGCCTTCAGTTGTGGAAACCACTGCTTTGCAATCTGTTTTCTAAATTAAGGGAATATGCAAGAAAGAAAAAGAACAAATGCTGTAGGACAGCCTGAATTATTACAACCTGATTTTTTGAGACATCTCTGTCTAGCTAGCCACAGGCACTGATAAGTGTGTGAGCACAAAATCTTGCAAAATAGGATTTTACAATCCTGAAATCTTGTCCTCTATTCTTTTTTATACTTCTCCACCCACACACTTGACAAAGTAGGGATTATCTCCCTTTAGATTTTCACTTAATTTTTTTTAAAGTTCTACAAACACTAGAGCAATATTTTTCGAACAGTGTCTAATTGATTAATTTGATGAGGTTCCATGAGAAAATAAGAGCAACTATGAAAAAATAGTCGCCTGAGCACAGCCAAATTTCTATCATTGTAGCTGATTACTAACTAGCCTTGATTATTAATTCTAGGAAATTTAAATTCTCAGGTTCTGCAGCCTGAGAAAGTTTGAAAGCTTCTGCCCTAGAGTGCCTCACAAGCCTGTTGATATCTTTCTCTTGTGAAAAGATGATAATAATTCAGCAACAACATTCACAGTCTAACCTTGGAAGTAAAGAAAAATTATTCTAGCAAGGCTGCCTAATATAAAACAATGTGCAGTAGTGCCAGACAAGGATTTATTTTGATGAAATTGCACAGAGCCTGGTTTAGAAACCGTCGTGGTTTTTCAAGCTATTTATATGTTAATGTTGCGTTAAGCAATTTACTTACCTTTATTTTAAGCTGATGTGTCCAACTACTAATGTTATTGATTTTGAAGGGCATTTCAATAGACATTTCTAAGCTGAACTCTCTGTCATAAGATAAAGAGAATCAACATACAACTTAGTATGCAGCTAAAGTATGCATAACACAAACTTAGATAAGTAGGCAGATTTTTTTTAAAAAAATAACCAATTAAAGGACCCAGATATGAAAGGTGAGCAGACACATCATATAATGGTTTATGTTTTGGAGAGAAACTATGGGGCTGCCAGCTAGACTAGAAAGATGGAAGTTGACAATGGTAAACCACTTCTATAATATACCAAGGAGGGAAGATAAAGAATGTTAATAAATAGCTGGGATGCTCAGGTAAATAATTAAGCAGATATCCCATTCAGAGAAACAGATTTTGAGTCTCAATGAAAAGCAAGTTTTTTATATTTATTATTATATTTTCATTTGGATTTTTTTTCTCTTAGGAAAAATAGCATTATTCAATTATTCAGTCAAACAGTCTATCTACCCATCTGGTTAACCATTCACCTAGCCTTCAGAACAGAGGTGAGAAAATCGATTTCATTGAGGGCCGCATCAGGGTTGTGTTTGACCTGAGGGAGCCGGGGTGGCCATGGCCAAGATGGGGGCGGCCAGGTCAACGTCACTCGTGTCGGGACAGCCTTTGGTGGCCTGAGTGCTCTGCCAGCAAAAACAGGCTCCCAAACTCTGTTTTCAGCTGTGATGGCCTCCTGCAACCCTTTGCCAGCGACCCTCCCGAGCTCCATTTTCGCTGACAGAGGCACTGTGGGCCAGTCCTTCACTTTCCAGGATGGCCCCATGGGCCAGTTCTAAGCACCCTGCAGACCAGATCCGGCCCATGGACCTTGAGTTTGACACCCCTGCCTCAGAATAATCGTAAGATGAGCGCCACTTCTCATGATATTTCTGAATGGTAGAAAGGCTGGAAGGAAGCTTGAATCTTCGGGATGCAAGCTTCTTTTCTCCAGCTCACTGCTGGAGTTCTTTTCTGCGCAGGGGATGGCGGGGAACTCCAACACTAGGCTGGAGAAAAGTTTGCATCCTGAATATTGCTTTCTGCAGCCCCCACAAGTCCTCTCTCCTCTAAGTACATGGAAGACATGGGAAATCATTTTTCAGGAAGCAGCAGCTTGCAACTTTTCCTGCTGGCTTCCCCATTGACTTTTTGGAGAAGCCAGCAGAGAAGATTACAAATGGAAATCACATGATCGTAGGATGCTTGGCAACCGGTCATAGGTGTGAAGAGGTTGCCAAGCACCTGAAATATGATCATTGATTGCAGGGGTAGTGCAACAATCGTAACTTTAAGGATGGGTCATAAGTAATTTTTCCCAGGTCCCTAGTAACCTTGAGGACTAACTCTATCTAAGTTTTAACCTGCAAGTAAGGAAACTGTGGTAGTTCACCAACTCACCTTTTTGCTTCTGTTTGTCTAACACAAATTTTCTTTACTGAGTCCTGGTCAAAAGATAAAGATATGAAACATCATGCTCTGGAAGATAACATTTATCTTGGCAAGTGTATATTAGTAAAACATATTCCTTCTTTTATTGATTACTTTGGATTTTCCAATACAAGAGAGTTACCAGAAAAGCTGGTAAATGTGGCAACCTTGAAGCCTCAAAGATTACATTAAATTAATCAATAAATTACATTAATTTAGGGCTTCCCCAAAGTCACATTCCTCCTGTTAAACATATTAAATCCATAACAAAGTGAACTATGGTATTATAAAAATAATTTGCTTGTGGTTATAAGTGTAAACCATTTCATTAAGCACATTAGGGCTCCGGCCATATAGTTCTACACTTTACAGCAGTCAACCATGTCTCCTTCAGTTGTCTTCAAAGAAGAATAAATGAGTTTGCATGGCATTTCATTAAACCAGAAGGTCATTAGCAACATTAATTAGCAATGTCTTAGTAAAAGCATACTGACCTGCGTGATTTCATTTAATGCTTTGTCTTGTTGCCAAGGAGCTACAGCAGCTGGCAAGTGAAAGCAAAGATTCCCATTCTCGTAACTGAGCTCCGTGATGTAGGTGATCTTGATGACCACTTTTGTTGAAGGCGGCAAGTTTCCAACAGAAACAGTAAAAATATCCTGTGAAATAATGTTTCACATGCTTACAAAAATATGATCTTACAAACAATAGCACAGGGAATAATACTGGACAGTAAATGTTATTAATGAAACGTAGTTTAAGCATAATTTTGCAAGCAAAAGGCCTTAGGTTTAATCCCTGACATCTTAATGTGGGGCACAGGAAGATCTCTTTCTGAAAATCTGGAGAGCTGTTGCTATTAGCTGGCCACTGATAACCTAGAACACGGGTGTCAAACACATCACGTCACGTTGCCATCACGTGACGTTTCACAATGTTTTCCCCATTCGCGGAGCTGGGGTGGGCACAGCCTGCATGTGACGCATGCAGCCCATGAGCTGCCAGTTTGACAACCCTGACCTAGAACAACCAACATGCTACCTGAAATCCCATGTTGCACAGTTTGCTTAATCATGCCTTACAATAAACATTTACTGGATGGTTTACATATTGCACAGGCCATAAACTACTGTTTACAAACACAAAGGATCAAACCACAATGCTTTTGATTTGATATAAGGCACCTTTCCTAGTTTTAACCCTGAAATCTATTTAATGGCGAAGAAGAAAATTACGAGGAATGACTTGTATCTTATTTTAGATCTATGCAGAAGTTCAAGCTCATGTAGAGAATCAGGGCTGTGACTTCCAGCCCTTTCTGAGGAATCTGCTCTATTATTTGAATGTTGGATCTATGCAGGTAAAAGGCTAAATAATGGCAGCTGGAGAAAAGTTTATTAAACCAAGACGTTTCATTACTCATCCAAGTAAGTTCTTCAGGCGACATGACAATTTTTCATTAGGCATAGAGAGTTGTTGGAATGAACTTGCAATTTGACTGAAGCTCTTGGATGACTAACAAAACATCTCAGTTTAATAATCTTTGGTCCAGTTGCCATGATTTAACCTTTTACATGCTTTTGGTCTGGATGATTGAGTCTACATTTACATAATGTTGGATCTAGTGCTATAAACATGAAATGTATGAAAATGTCCATATAAATGAGCAAATATATTATAAATCTGATGGCAATAGCATTTGCTTCCAATATATCCAGTGTCATTGAACAAATGTCCTTAAACAGAGAACAATACACTTACTCAATGTTTGCATCATCAGAACATTCTCAGAAAACAATCAGCATATGACAAAGGCACATTAACTGCATAATAGGCAGTGACCAAATATATTGTAGTGCATTGTGAGCTACCCCCTCCTGCGCTGCTTGCATTGGTTGCTGGTTGCACTCCGGGTGAGATTCAAGGTTTTGGTTTTAACATACAAAGTCCTACACGACATGGGTCCTCAATATTTAAGGGAGCGTCTTCTGCCGATATCGAATGCCGGCTGCCCTGTACAAGCACATAGGCAAGGACTCCTTGGGGTCCCATCGGTGGGCCAATGCCGGCTGGTGGTCCCCTGGCGGCGAGCCTATTCTGTCGCGGCCCCTGACCTTTGGAACCAACTGCCCTTGGGGCTCCGCCTGGCCCCTGACCTCCGCACCTTCCGCCATGATTTAAAGACCTGGTTGTTTGACCAACCTGGGCTGTGACCCCTTCCTGGGGGGGATAGATTTTTAATGTTAATTATTGTAAATTTAGTTTTTAGCATTTGGTCTTGTAAATTAGTTTAATTGTTTTTTAAGTATTTATTGTCTCTGTTTTTTAGTTGTGAGCCGCCCCGAGTCTTCGGAGATGGGGCGGCATACAAGTTCAAATAAAAAAAAAATTAAGAACCATAGAGAATAAAGCACAAGGGAATGACTTCTATGAAGAGATTTTTCTGTGGGATTTGTGAAAACTATTTCAAAATAAAGTGCCTTTGATAATGCCAAATATTTCTTCATAAATTTGGATATCTCAGAGCGTCTTCTGAATACATAGACATATTCTTTTAGGAAGACATGTTGAGGAAGTAGAACTCCCGATAGTATACATTTACTTATTTAAGGAAACTGTAGACAAGGTTCCCATGATATTATTTTCCTAAGCTGGCAATAAACAGAATTTCTATCCATTCCAAAAGCCAGTGTTGCTTTCTGCTGATTCTTTGCTATATGCAAAACACAGTTTACCTTATTCAACTTGGCTACTCTTCTATCTTAATAACTGTCTATTGAGTGGAGCTAAATTTACATAGCTGTCTCATGATAACTCTTCTCCTGACTTCCACATCTAGAGAATGTATGTATGTAGGCATATTAATATTTCCAGTTTAGAGACTAGTGTAACTTCAAAAAATGGAGCCCAACATGTATTGGGCCTTGGTGGTGCAGGCTGTTAACAGCCTAGCACTTAGTTCCAGCTGCCTGTAATTAGTGCAGGCTCGAATCCCACCAGGCTCAAGGTTGACTCAGCCTTCCATCCTCTCGGGGTAGGTAAACTGAGGACCCAAGATTGTTGGGGGCAATAAGCTGACCTTGTAAAAATGCCGCTTAGTAATAAGCAGGTATATACAATGGAAGGAATGCTATTGCTGAGCGCATTGGGTTGTATCCCAAAAATTGTAAGCCGCCCTGAGTCTCCGAAGAAGGGTGGGATATAAATATGAATACAAATAAAATAAATAAAATTAAAAAAAATATTGTCATAAATTGTACAATAAATCTATATATCATCTACCGGTGCATCCTGATCCATCAGATAAGCTCCGTCACCTCGACTGATGGCCTGTCTGTATTCCTGGTGTGCTTTTTCCTTTTCTTTAACCTATTAACATTGAATAATATACAATACTTATCGTGATTTGAAAGAAAATAAAAATAAAGTAACACACATCACCGTGTCACACTCTAATAAATTCGGGAAGCAAGATATGAGAAGTTGCTAGGGTAACCTATTAAGTGTTTACTTGCATCTCAAAATAAGTTGCTATTTAGAGAATGATTTCATTTTAATTTATTGGGAACAAAGATATAGTAAACTCTTTTGAATCTAATTTAGATGATTCTATCAGAAATGATGTCCTCCTAAGCAGAAGGAAACAACCTCAGAATAAAATAGAGCCCCACAACTCAGATAATGCTCAATGTAGCATCTTTCCTTCTTATTTTTTAAACATTTTATAATCAAGAGCTGTGCATATCCTTTGTTATACATACCCACTTAATTATTTCTTACTTTAAAATATTTGTTAAGTTTTTCTAGAACACAACAGTACTTGTTCTCATATAAAAATGTAGTTTACTACAAAGCTAGAGGCTTTACCATTACTATATCTAGGATCCAAAATTATCTTGCTCTATCACTACTATATTTCTTCTTAAAATACTGGACTGTTCTTTGCCAAATGCAGTTCAAGCTAGCAAAATACAAAGAGAATTTTTCCTTTCATTGCTCTTTCAAGCAATCTCAGGGGCCTGGTAGAGTTGGGCCATTACCTGGACCATTAGGATGGTCAAAGAATCCCCCAAGCCAATACTCTATATGGAGATTTATCCACCATATCCATAGCAATAGGAAGACCAATACAAGATAATATGTATAAAAAAACTGCTAAAGAAAATCAAGCATCAACCAAAGCAGTTAACTATGTGTTTTCATTGTCAAAACAATAGATTGCTACCTTGGAGGATGTTAACACAGTTCTCATGACAGCCTACAAAAGTTTTCCCCAAAAGGCTAGGAGCAAAGAGGGTTGTCCCCAAGAAATCCCAAGTTGGGAAATGTTGACCTAAAGTCATCTGCCTTTCTGAGACAGCATCAGCCTACCTCTCCTATTATATGCTTTCCTTTAATGAATGCTTCAAATCCACATACAGCAGCTGTATCATCCAAAGGGAAGACATATTTTGCTTCAATGGGACTCTCTGTTTCATTTTCATAGGTCTGAAACACCACAACCTGAAATATAATGTAATAAATTTTATGCATTTGTTTGGACAACACAGAGGTTTTCAATAAAAAGATTCTTACGGATGTAGCTTCCATACCAGGATTAACACTTTCAACATAACTGAATACAGCCCAAAGAAAGAGAATTCGGAAAAACCGTAAGTTAACCAGTTGTGGCAGGTTGCCTTACTTGGCAGGTTGTGGTACACTTCAACTGGATATTATATGAAGGCTAATTCCCTGAATATTTTTCCATTTCTGCTCTTGGCTCAAAAATGTTATTTCTGTTCTCATTTTCTGATTTTACACTGAATTAAAAATGTGGTAGTAAAAGACGTTTGAAGAATTAAAATTAC
Source organism: Naja naja (assembly GCA_009733165.1). Taxonomy (NCBI): domain Eukaryota; kingdom Metazoa; phylum Chordata; class Lepidosauria; order Squamata; family Elapidae; genus Naja; species Naja naja. The sequence goes on from CM019152.1 coordinate 42,263,758, forward strand.
AATTTTTAAGAATTATAAATACAATTTTGAATAATTTTGAAGCACTTTTAGGAAAAACCAAAACCATTTTACCTCTGCTACAAAGTCTATTATTCTTCCTTTGATTTGAATATCTTTAAGAGGAATTGGATTTCCAGCTCTGTCCAGTAGGCCAGCAGAAATATCATTCAATAGATCATGACTCGGTAGTGTATAATCTAAACAAGACAAGTCAAAGGTACACACATACTGTAATCAGAGTCTCAAACTAGTGGTCTCTTTAGAGAACATTCTCTCTGCTTTTCCTGGGCATTTAATTTTATTTTCCCTGAAAAGTTGCCTCCTTCACTTCTCCCCTAGTTCATCACCTCTCAATTCCCCTTGCCTTCCTTTTTCCCAAGGACTTTGCAATTTAAATGTGGGTGTGGGTGATGAAATGTGGGTGCCTTCTGGATTGTGGGTCCTGAACCTATTCTCAGTCACTCAGTTTTGAAAGCATTATTCAAAGTGGTTCTCAGCATTACATTTATATAAATATAACTCTCAAAACTTTGGACCTTAACTTTTAATCCTAAAAAGAAAGAAAAGCATAATCAATATCACAAAAGGCATGAAGAGTGTTTATAAAAATATGTATAAGAACAATAAACTAACTACTTCTTTCAAAGGATTTGTTCAAGTATAATAGACAGTTAAAAATCACCAAACTATAAGTGCTGGGAACTATGATGCAAAATTAGTGGAAAATGCCCTGATCCTCTAGTATCGAGATATCCTCTTGGTATAGGACAGTGGTGGCTAACCTTTTTGGGCTCTGGTGCCAAAATTGTGTGCATGCTTGTGTGCACACGCTCATGTGCCAGCACCCAGAAGGCAATGCGCACTCCCCACACGACCCCTGCGCATGCACATACAATCACCCCGCTCCCCCCGTTGCCCCCCGCCCTCTTACCTGCACTGCGCCTCACAGCTGATTTCTGACTGGTTTGAGGCCTTTTTTGGCCTCCCAGAGGCTTGAAAAAAGCCTCTGCAGTCTGAATAGGCCCGTTTTGTCACTTACAGGAAGTGACAAATGGGCCTATTTGGCCTGCAGAGGCTTTTTTCAAGCCTCTGGGAGGCCGAAAAAGGCCTCAAACCAGCCAAAAATCAGCTGTGAGCCACATGCATGCACAGTGAGTTAAGTTTGCCTGTGGCTCGCGTGCCGGCACAATTGGCTCTGCATGCCAGCTGTGGCACGCGTGCCATAGATTCGCCATCATGGGTATAGGAAAAAACATGCTTCTTGCAGTTAAAATCTCTTTTCTATTTTTCTCTATTTTTTATTGTTCAAGTGGCTGCAAGGTCACAGGCTAGATAGGAACTTCATTTTCAGCTTTTTACCTCTTTTTCAGAGGAATTAAAAATAGATGTACTAAGACTTACAGAAGTATAACACCTATACTTTTAAGTTTGAGACTGTAGAAAACAAAAAAAAAATACAAGTTCAAAAGTCATATTGCTCAGAATTGGCGACCTGCTGGTAAAACTTCACTATGAATCCTGGTATTCTGTGAAGGTAGCAACATAGAGATATAAAGTCACAAATAGCCTACAGACATCTCATTGGAATTCTAGTGAAAAAAACTTCTGTGTATAGGAAAAAAATCATATTCAGAGAAATAGCAATTGAGACTTCCATACCGCTTCACAGTGCTTTACAGCCCTCTCTTAGCAGTTTACAGAGTCAGCATATTGTCCCCAACAATCTGGACCCTCATTTTACTGACCTCCGAAGGATGGAAGGCTGAGTCAACCTTTAGCTTGCTGAGATTCGAACTGCCAAATTGAAGGCAGCCGGCAGTTAGCAGAAGTAGCCTGCAGTACTGCATTCTAACCACTGCACCACCGCAAAAAGCAGTTTAGAGAATATCTACATACCATTTAGTTCCACATAACTATTTTCCTTATTTTAAAAATGTAGAGGAAAAGAGGTTTTAGACGTGGGCTTAGATAATATACTTATGACTTTATTTGTGAAGGGGCAACAATTAAAAATTGATATTTATCATTCATATTGTCATATTATTATACTTTGCATATTTGTGCCAAGTTAGTGCAGATGTATTTTTGTCAAAAGACTCAAAAATAAAAATAAAAAAGTTTCAGAAAATGCCAAGAAAACAGACTTGACTGTTACTGTGGGAAATTTCAAATATGATTTCTTACCCTTAGGCTGGTCATGATCCTCAAAAGAAAATCTCTGGTCTTCTAATTCAGTCTGAATTATTGGCTGGAATTCTTTAATGATGTCATTAACACATGTATATTGAACCACATATTTGATCTTGACCTGACTGGTTCTGTACACTGCAAATTCATCATCCTTATTGGAAGAAAACAAAATAAAACATGTATTTTAGGAACCTTACCAGAGCACAAATATAGATACATAAGGTGATCCTCAAGTTAGCTAGAGAAAAGTTCAGAATGCTGAAGTATTATACCAATTGAACAAACTATTGCTTTCCTTATGAACTTTGGTGAACTGCTTCTAGACAAGAAGTCACTTGAAGACTTTCAATGAGGATTCGTGGCAAAGTTGATGGTTCAAAAGACTACCTTCCCTGGAAGCCTATCAGATTTTAAAATTAATAATGGTTAAACTAAGATAATAGCTTTTACTTTTAGCTACTGGCTCTATTTTCATTTTTAACATTTTTACTATTAGCTACAATTAGTTTGTCTTTTTTCCTCCTTCTATTCTAGATCAAGGGTCTCCAACCTTGGCAACTTTAAGACCTGTGGACTTCAACTCCCAGAATTCCTCAGCCAGCAAAAGACTTAAAGTTGCCAAGGTTGGAGACCCCTATTCTAGATTATTCACAACTAGCTGGATCAAATACCTCAAAAATAGATTCTTTCTTTTCTGTTCTACGGACTCCATGCACGCTATCATGACCTTGTGGTAGTCCTTCACTACTTGAACAGTAGAAGTATTGCTCAGTCTTCCAACAATTTCCAAGTGCTACGTCACAAATGAGCAACAGTCGAGTTCCATCTGTTTTGCATGGCTGGGAATACTTAATGCTTGTTCTATTAAAGAGAGAGAAATATCTGCTTATTCCAAATGCTTTTTTTCATAGCCATCATTTAAATTAACTTATTTTAGTTAAAGCAAAAGGCCAATTAGCTTGCCAATTGGCCTTGCTGTCTTAACCACATCAGTCTGAGCCTGGTTCTGTTTGGACTGATGTGTCTTACACAACAGTTTCTAAAGCAGGAATATGCAACTTTTTAATGACCATAGTCACATGTCATTTGGACAATGTGTTGGGACTGGTAGAAAGATAAAAGCTTACCTGGTTAATATTTGTTAGGTGTATCACAGCACTGTTTTTCACACACATCTTAAATAATCTTTACAATTAATTATTCTCTCCAATAGATAATTGATTACCTGCTCTCCATTGGCCTTAACTCAAATGTGAAGCTGATGCAAAGTCAGGGTGAGCCCAGCTGGGAGAAATGGCCTTATACCAAGAATCATACTTACTTTGAAAACAGGTAACTGGTCAAAGTTCATTAAAATTGATCTGAATCAATTCTGTATTTCTAAATGCATTGGGGTTTACAACTCCTAGAATATATCTTGTTTGGTGCCTTTTTTTGAAATGCAAAGAGCTGTAGTTCCAATTCACCTTGAAGGCATCAGATTGGGAAAATCTGTTGTAGTCCAATGCCAATTTTCTGTTCATTAGATCACCCTGTTCCCCCTAAGTATTTATGCAGGAAAATACACAAATTCATTGCATTTTAATCTAGAATATTTTTTAAAAAGACACACACACACGAACAATACTGCTGTTCTGAAAAAAAAAGACTTCAAATGTTACCTTACAGAGTTGCTGAAATAAATGCCACTGCCCAAGTACCCAAAATCTGTTCTTTCTAAGGCATAGTCTTCAGCTACCTTTGGCAAAAGTAATCCTCTAAAGAAAAAAAGATTAGCATGTAAAACATACTAAGATACAGAAGCAAATGTTTCTCTATTAGCAATTTAATCTTGGACAGATATTCTTTTGGAATTGGGTAACTAAGTAAAAAGGAACTAACAGCACATACACGCTCTACATTTTTCCCATTCTTGTCCTTCACACTTATTTGCATCATCATCATCATCTTCACCACCACCATCATCTGCAAGACTCAAACCACATGTGCTAAATACATAAGATACAGTTGCCTTTCCATTTTTTTTATTTTAGAGAAAATATTCCTTAAACCTAACATATTCAGGAGAGATTTTTAAAAACCAAACTATCCATTGGACTCAATCGATCGAGTCATCACATGTTTAAGTAAATTTTATAAAGGAATATAGTCTGGTTCAGAATAGGAGGGTTATAGGAAATCTATTATTATTTTAAATAATAGTGGTAAGATGGAATCTCAAATCTCCTCTCCTAGAAGTACTCTGAGTCTACACACTCTAATCATTTCCAACCCTTGGGAAAAGAGCTTTGAAATTCTCATTGTCATCAGTCATCTTCTAGGGAGTGCCTCACCTGGCATCAACTCTTCTAATTCCAGAGAGATAGGACTCCACCATCCTGTTACCTTTCTGGCAATCAAGTAAAAGTCAAAAGAAAAAAAATCTATAGCTACCTCTTTGCTGTTTAGAGTCAAGGTTTGAGAATGGAACTATTGACTATTCCATCCATGGGAGATAGACCAATCTAGCAAACTAGAGACTTTGATTGACAGTTAAACTGCATTAAGAAGAAAATACAATTTTAAAGCTTCTTCTGACCTTAAAAATAGAATTTGATTGTCAATATTGAAAAATATAAATTACAATGTCCTTCTTATTTGGGGATTGAGAAACTGCAAGAAAATAATCCAATAAATTTTATAAAAATATTCCAAATATTCCAAATGTTCCAAATTATTTAACAAAACTGTAAAAAAGACCACAAAGGGCTAGTATAACTCCCTGAAGATTGTCAATAATTAAAATGTTTCCTTTAATCATACAAGGAAATTACAGATAACTCTCACCAAAATAAAAGCAATTTAAATGAGATTTTTAGCTAAAGCATCACTTCCTATTCCAATAGACATTAGACAACCCTGGAAAGAAATGTTCCCTCTGCTTCAATTGTTACGTAGACATTCCTTTTCTTCAGGAAATCACAATTCAACTTAGAATCTGGTTGGTGATGTTCTCATCCTTTCCATCTTAGCCCAAGCTTAGCAGAAGATGTGTACTAGGTATCTCTGAGCTGGTCTAACATATAAGACTGAGGGCTGTTTTTCATAACACTGTTATTTTGGCCAGTTGCCTTATAGCTATGTCCCATTTAATGTAAAACAAAACAAAGCAAACTCTTCAAAGTCTGAAGAGCTAGAATATAATTCAAGCTGTTACCTTGAGAGGATTCCCACAAAGTTGCAAACGGATGATCCATGGAATAAAGATTGAACATTGCTAAGATTTCCCTCAAAAAACATACTTTCAGTTGTTCTGCTGACTTTATATATATTCAAAACCTGTATTAGATTTTCACTGCAAGAAAAATCAAAATGAAAATAAATATTCCATTAATTTTCATATTAAAAATGTATAGCCAGGCCGCAGTAATTTCAATTACAAAATCCCTAATGCCATTGAGGATCTATCTGTTGTAGAATATAAAGATAGAGAGATTTCCACAAGTAAGTAGCCATGACAGGAGCATAATCTTTTCAACAGAAAGGGGTACACGTGGCTTTTGAGTCCCTGGTTATGGGCCACATTCCAAAATACAGTGCTGAGGTTGGGATCAACAGTAAATTTAATTTCATTGGATTGTCATTTTCTTTCTTCTTCCAATAACAATTTCTATTTAGTAAAAGCTTTTGGGCATTTCCAAAACCCAAAAGCTTTAGGTTACATACAGGTGACACAAAACTGACACAATTCAGTTTTGGACCCAGGTGGCACAAAATCTGTTTTCATTCCACCATTTATGTCAAGTGATTATGAGAAGCCCTTACAGTGCCTTTCTAATCTGAAAATATGTTATCTTAACTACTTTTCCCATTTCACAGTCTCCAAGTGTGGCTTTTTTTGCTAGTTTGTATTTATTTATGATTCAGGCTTTAGTCACTGTGATTATCATCAAATTCTGGCATAAGGAAGAACACGTAAATAACATATTCTTGTACGAGGTTTAGGCTTATGCTAGAAGCAGGGTCCAAATAAAAGGAAGTTGCTTCATGGCTTCTCAATCATAAAATTTAGTAAGTAAGACAGTTCATTTACCTGGGGCAGAGTTATTAAAAGAGTCAAAGGAACAGGATTATTAACAAAGGCTGAATAAGGACTAACAGAACATAATAATTCAATATGGGACTTTGCAGAACAGGAACAGTTACCCTACAATAAGGACTTTTTAGACAATTGACACATTACTGGCTAAACACAAGACACCTTATTTACTTTTTGATTTAACATATTTTCAGTTTAGAAAGGCATTTACATTCTCATAATCACTTGGCATAACCAACCTCAACCCCAATCAAAAACATTAAAAATGTGGCCTCTGGAGAAAGCAAGGTCATCCTTCAGCACTAGCAAAAGAACTGTTTGCTGTGAATGACCACACCCCCTATGGCAGCTATGTTTTGACAATACCTGCTATGGCTGAGGATTCAGTCTGACACTACTTCAATTGAACCTATGTAATATTAGCATCAGGAGACATCGAGCCAAGAATCACCTGAGGCTGATCGAAACACAGGGACTATCTGAACAACTGGAATAGTCAGATGATGAGGTATGACTCTTAAACCCTTGGACCCGGTGCATGAGGCACAGAGCAGAACAACAATGCTCAATGAGGCTTCTTGCCAAACTGAGGGAAAAGTCTTTGTAACTGAAGGCAGCTGGCTGCAGCCTAATTTAAGAGGCAGCCCTGATTCATGATTCTTAGTTGGAAACAACTGTCTGATCTCTGGCTCTTGCAAGATATTCTCATGCAGGGGTGTCAAACTCAAGGCCTGTGGACTGAATCTGGTCTGTGAGTGCTTGGAACTGGCCTACAGGGCTGCCCTGAATATAGCAAAAGACTGGCCCTTGGTTCCTCTGCCAGCAAAAACAGAGCTTGGGGAGGGCCACCTGCAGCCATTCCAGGCTTTATTTTTGGCCGCAACAGCCTCCTGCAGCCTCTGCCAACAAAAATGGAACTTGCGGGGCTCGCGTCCCCCCAAGCTCTGTTTTCACTGGCAGGGGGCTGTAGGAGGCTGTCACGGCCGAAAACAGGGCCCAGGAGCCCATTTTTGCTGGCAGAGTGCTCAGTCCACCACATGCATCCCCGACACAAGACCCCTGGCCATGCCCCCCCGAGGTCAAACACAACCTTGATGCGGCCCTCAATGAAATCCAGTTTGACACCCCTGTTCTTGTGGAACCTGTTTATGTAATTTTGGCAGGGAATTTTAGTGGGTGTGTGTGTGTTTAGGGATTGTTATTTGTGTCTGCATGTTGGGTCTGGTCTTATGTGAATTTCATTGTATGTGTATACTATGTATACACATTTTTGACCTCTGGCTTTCTGAACTCAGGCTAGATTTTGGACTCCACTTCCACTGAAAGAAAAACCACTCAGGCAAGTTTTCTTCCTCAGAGACTTTTGTGTTGATTTATGATCTTCCTTGTCTGCTATTACCTGTTTAACTTTGAAATAAAATGCAAATATCCAAAAGCAACTGTGTTCAAGTATATAACTGAAACCTGAATCAAGACAATATCTATTACCTATTCGGAAGATTTCAAATTTTATCTATATGCTCAAAGATATTTCAGATATTTCTTAATAGTATTAGAATATCATAAAGAAAAAATGGAACCTGCACAATACAAATCCTGAAATCTCATACTAAAATTAAAAGTTACCTGGTATTTTGTTCCAGCAAGTGTTTGACGCTGTTAAACTCTTCACTTTCCATGTCTAGAGCATCAATCCTGCATCTCAAAGCCCGATATTTAGAAAGGGATGACGGGTTAAGAACTGACATGTTTATTTCACTAATATTCAGCATATCTCTAATCAGCTGTAAAAGCAAGATGGAATTCAGAGTTGTTACATTTCTTTGATAAAGAAAAGCCTAGTTATCAAATGATTAAAATATTTATTCCACTCTTTGCCCTTAGAAAACCAAAAACTATGAAGCAAGGCAGTGCAGCTGCTTGGAGTCTTCAGAACAGTATCAATAAAGGACCCTTAAATAATGATTTTATAGGTCTGTGATCTAGGCGGAAGTAATGAAATAGGTTCATTTTAACAAATCAATGGACCAGAATCTTAAAGAATGCTAAACAAAAGGCCCACTTTTTAAAAGTATAATTCACCTAAAAAGTATTTTTATCTCCACCTGATGTTCCGTGGAATATATAATAAGAGCTGGGTTTCAATTTGTGTATGTTGGAAGTCTAATATATGGGAATATATGACTTATGTTTGGGGTACATTCCTGCAATGACATCATTTTAGGTTAATGTGAATAAAAATGCAAAGCACCCAGAATTGCTTAAAATGGACAGCTCTATAAATCTTTTTTAAAAATTAAGATATTGGAAAAATAAGGGTTAGCAATGTGACTGTAATATTAAATTACATCTGCAAAATTTGGAACCAATCGTTAATATAAACATGAACCACCATGGAATAAAAGCTCATCCCTTTTTGAGAGTTAAATATAAAGGAATGGGCTTCAATCACATTGTTGCAAGCCACCATCCTGAGATTTTTTTAACCTCCTTAGGACGGGTGTCAAACTCATCAGGGTGGCGTCACGTGATGCATCGTGACCTTTCCCTTCTTTGCTAAATGTGGGCGTAGCCAGCTCGTGACACATCTGGCCTGTGGGCCATGAGTTGACAGTCCTGTCCTAGGACATTGCTGATGTGTACAGCAGCTTTGATTATCTCATTCCAACTGAAAAAGTTCTATGGTACTTGATTGAAAACCCTGAATTGCAGACATGTTTGTATTTGTTACATTTTTTTTTTAAATCAATGTCTTGACAAATCTGAATAATATGATTCCATGAAGTCAAATTTTAACTTGTTCTACTGAATATAGATGTTTTTTGTTTGCTATTTTTTAATATAATTTTGTTTTGGGTGTTTATTTCTAAACTGTTCAATTACAGATTAAAATCAACTTTACAAAGCGATCAGCAAATACTGGCACTGGCTGATGTTCAATCAAGTATCCGAAGTTGAAAGCTAATATAAGGCACAAAGGAATATCTCCTTAAGAGCCAAACTTCCCCAATCTTATACATGTTCCAGATAAATGTACCTGCAACTCTAACAATTCCTAGCCATTGGCCATTCCTTACAGAGGGACCAATACAAAAATCAATCAATAAATATTTTTGAGAGTTGTAATTCAACTCATGATCTCAATATCTCAAGTGATTTTTTTAAATTTCTTTTTGTGATTTTGACTAATAGCAATTTTGGGGTATCCTTCAAGCATAAGGTCATATTTGTAATTTAACTGCTGTGGAATCTATTAATGACTGTTCTCATATATATGAGACTTTAAAAAGTTGAATAAAGTCTGATACTGTTACCTGACAGAGATCCCGTTTAATATATATCAATTTTTTGCTAACTTCATCATCCAAAACGTTTTTGTGGGGTATGACTTTATAGAATTCCGACATGATTGCAGACAGCTCTGTTGGAGATTCTGTTTCTTCCCAAGTTTTCTTTGCCCGAAGAAGAATGCCTTCAGCTCTGCTCACCTTTTAAGGAAATATTGTATTAAAAGGCTTTCTTTAAAGAAACATTATGATATATAGGAAGAACTGGGGAAATCTCCCTTCTGAACTTCCCTTCACAAAGCCTCTCACAGATGTGTGAACTTCTATGCACCTAACCATATGTTGTGAGAGAAAAATATTTTTAGTACTAGTAATGGATAGTCACATTCTAACTTGATCTTTTAGAATACTAAAACATAATTCTATCATTAGCCAATAGAATATAGTTCAGATTACTGGATATGCTTTTCAAATATATCTGGTGCAATGTTGCAGGTGAACTAAATCCATGTAGCTATATTAGATATGTAAGTTGTGGTGCGGCACTAGCCAGTTCCATGGATTTCAGCCTCTAAAATTCAGTAGCAGCATAATCATTGTGTCAACTTTGAAACTATTTTGGCCGAAGCCATATTTACTTTCACTTCAATGGTTCATTGCTCAGAACCATGACACATTGCTTGGGATTCTAGAAGCTGAGAGCAGAGAGGATGGGAAAAGTTTATAGAACCTATAATGACCAATCTCCACCAAGAAGAGTAGAGAGGTTGCTGGACTGGAAAGACCTAGTTCCAAGTCCCCATTTGATCACAAAACTGACTGGATAATTTTCAACCAGTCACTCCCTTTGAATGCGGGAGTAAAAAAATGGAGAATGAATCCCCAAGTACCTTGCCTTGAGTTCCCAGTGAACTGGGGTTGTTAAGTGCCACAAAATAATAAGTAGGTTAAAGTTTTAAAAAAGACATCATTTGAGTGCAGCATCTGCACATATTCCACAGCCACATAATTTAGTAATTTTCCATACAATAGTATGTGTGCTTTAATAAGGAAAGACAGATAATTTATGCAACTACATGATATGCATGGCTCATGACATACTAATCCCAACTGTGGAGGACCTTGTCACAACTTAGAGATAAAAAATGTTTGCCTAACGCTTCACTATTCACATGCTCTAGATCAGCCGTGGGCAAACTATGGCCCGGGGGCCGGATCCGGCCCGTTCGGCTGTTCTATCCGGCCCGCGGAGCCGAAAGAGCGGAGGGTTCTCTTGCTCTCCCAGAAGGCTACGTGAAGTAATCTAACTTTGAGTTTATATTAGTTCACACAAACACTCCATCCATGCTTTTGTTCTGGCACTCCGGTCCAGTTTAAGAACCCATTGTGGCCCTCGAGTCCGAAAGTTTGCCCACCCCTGCTCTAGATTCTAGAGTCTAGAAGAACTAATATTTTCAAGCAAAGTTGCATACATCATTGAGGCTGATTCTGGTTACGGGTTTATCTAGCAGACCATTCAGGTGTCCAACTGCTTCAGTCCAGATCAGTTCCACAAACCTACCAACTTCTTCAAACAAGACACTGGAACTGACTGCATCTGCTATAAGCATCTGTAAATAAAGAATTAGAACTAAGATGCTAAAAGACAAACAACAACAAAAAAATAAATCCAGTTCACTAATTAACTGCACGAATTGGTTGCATTCAGAATAAACTACACAATATATTTAAAATATTAAAAAATTAAGAACAAAATCCATTTATTTCTCATTTTTGCATTTTTAAAATGTTTAAAATTCCTGAAACAAAGCTAAACATAGGTTATCAATTTTTAAAATATCTATTTTTATTTGTATTATTAGTAAGGTACAATCCACAAGCATAATAGTGCCAGTGAGATAGGCTGCTTATGGCTGCTTGTGGTATGACAAAACTACTTCATATAAGATATGAAATGCTCTGGATCTGATTTCAAATAGCAATCCTGTTGGATATCACCTCTGAATTAAACAAATAACTAAATAGTAGTGTCTTCTTGATATGTTTCTTTTCCTTCCTGTATGCAACTAGAAAGACACTGAGGATGACCTAAACTAATTCTGGCAACTAAAAAGAAACAATTGCTATGAGAAAAACTAGTATTTGCATTTTGCTTTACATAAAAACCAGCACATTGAAATCTAAGCCTTGGAAATCTTTAAAGTCTTCATCATTTAATGAAATCATTAAATAAGGAAGTTTAAAAAACATACTAACCTCTTGTAATTTTTCTGATACTAAATATTCTGCTTGATATGGAAAGTCTTTTCTTAATTCAAAACCCGTCTTCTTTAAATCTTGAATAGAGAGGGCATAGAGTCTTCTAGCTTCTTCAGAAGTCTTAGCTGGCATCAGTCGTTTTTGTTTCTAAGAAAAAAGTATGTCATTAAAATTATTAATTTAAAAATAAGGGGGGAAAGTTCATAGAAAACCCACTATTTATCTTATGGCATGATCTAAAAGGCTGTCATTTTTTAAAGGAATGTGCCTGCTTCAAATCTCTGTTTCTAAACTTCTGTCACAGTTTTGCACTTGAAAATAGTAATTCTCTTGACAAATCTAGTTATTGACACAGCATGCTGATAATCTACAAGAAACTAGCTAGGAAGTGGTGAGGTGAGGAGTAGCTAATACTAACAGCTTCTTAGCACAATGGGCACTTTTATGATCACCTTCTCCAACCTGTATCAACTTGAACTATTAGGTAAGCCAAGAAGAAATTGCTCTCATTGCCCCACTACCAGGAATTGGCAGGAGCTGAGGAGAACGGAAGATTTATCATGGATGTTTTAATGTTTCTATAATTAATTAATCTGCCAAGAATCATTTAGATCATGGTAGGACAGAAATGGAATAAATGGATAAATATTGGCTTGCCGTAACAATGAGTGCTGCAGTTACTGCTTTAACCAAATTCCCTACTTTTACAGAAACACTTTGCGGATAAAGGAAGTTGAATTAGTTCAAAAGCTGAACATTTTGCAGATGAAGAAAGTTGAAACATACTTATAAACAGCAACACAAACTTATAATAATACCTAGGATCATTAATCGTTAGAACAATTATCAGTGGAACAACTGACTTTGTAAAAATGCCGCTTAGTAATAAGCAGGCATATACAATGGAATGAAGGCTATTGCTGAGCGCATTGGGTTGCGCTCCAAAAATTATAAGCCGCCCTGAGTCTCCGGAGAAGGGCGGCATATAAATATGAATTTTTAAAAAAAACTTGCCTCCAGAAGTTGTGAATGCTCCAACACTGGAAGTTTTTAAAAAGATGTTGGGTAACCATTTGTCTGAAGTAGTGTAGGGTTTCCTGCTTAGGCAGGGGGTTGGACTAGATGACCTCCAAGGTCCCTTCCAACTCTGCTATTCTATTTCTATTTCTACTCTATTCTATTCAGTGCAATTTAGAGACCTACATGGATAAGGAGATGTCCAGGCTAACTATAGAAAAGGTTGAGGAACAGAGACATTACTGCTGATGCATGTTAGAGGGGAGGGGAGGGGAGGAGCTTCATTGATTATGGAAAGGCCTTTGATTGTGTTGACCATGTCAAGCTATGAAATACCTTCAGGAAAATTGGAAGGCATGTTTAGGAAAAGAAGCCATGTCAAAGGCTACTAGGATAACAAGTAGTAAGATTTTTTTAAATTTAAACTTGACTATATTAGTAACTAAAACTATTAGTTGTTTAAAGTCCAGAACATAAGAGAGCAATATAAAATTTGATCTAAAACAATAAATATTCAATAGCATTCAAGATAACAAAAAAAGCTAATACGTATTCATAAAAGCCTTCCAAACTTACTGGGCGTCCTAGCAGCATGCTGTAATGCGCTCTTATACAAAATGGGTAACTGCATTCTTGCTGAAAGCACTGCATTTCAAGAACAACATATTCACCACGTGCTGCAATCTAGAAAAAAAAGCCATTATCATTAAATGTATTTGGTTACAAACAATACAATTAAGGACAAAAATTAAACCAGAAATCAGTTTAATTTATTGATATATTAAATATATTAGTTAAGTTTAGTCAATGTAATTATTCCTAAATATTTATTGTTCTCCTTCTATTATATTAAAAATATTGGGTGGCAAACTTTTGGAATGTTTCTTGCTTTGGAACTCTTTCCATGGGATGCCATCTTTTCCAATTGCTCTGTTAAAAATCTGACTGATAAATGCAATAGTGAAAAAAAAATGTCAGTAATTTGTTCTTAAATCCCGAAAGAAAAAAACTATTTCTGATCCTGGCTTCCACTGATCAACTATGGTTAATTGTAATGAATTAAAATTCCTTGTTTGTATAGAATAGCATAGCAATTTGAAGTTAATTTAAAGTAGAAAATAAGTGTTTCTGGTCACCTCTGGAATTTTATTAAAGGAGGACAGAATGAAGTCTTGGGGTTTTCTGTAGATTGTATAATGCTAAATCATATCTGAATATATTAAATGAATATAAAATAGACCTTCTGTTATAGGATAGAAAAGAATATTATGTATATATTTTTTCATCAATTTATTAGTTTCCCAGATGCAGATTATTTATTATGGTTCTTAGAATTACTCATACAGCAATTATTATACAATCACCTGATTTCTTTTATGATGGTGCAACTAATTTCTAGTTACAGAAATAACTAGAATAGCTATAGTTTGAATGGAAAGCAAAATCAGAGGCTTAATACATTTGAAATACATTTATAGATTGAAAATGATGCGTGTATGGTTTATTTTTGTGTTCCTGTACAAATAAACACATAACTTGCATAAGATGTGTTTACGTGTATATTATGTTAGAAAAACATTAACAAAAAAAATTTACCTTTTCAAGGATGTCATATTTGGCAAGTTCAAACTCTTTAGGAAAACATGGAGCATATTCATCCTTATCTGAATACCATCTGGAACAGAAACAAAAGTCAGATTCTTACTTGTTGCTGAATACTGGTAAGACCATTGGAAATAATCAGAAGGCTAATGGAATTAATGAGATTTAACATTTTCAAAGCCAGTGACAGACGGCTCTAGTGATACTCTCCAAAACTGTGCTACATGTTGTCAAGGTGAAGTTAATTTTCTTCAGGCTCAGCTATGGTAAGCTTCCAATTTATAACTGAGAACACAGGAGATCTGACAAGCTGGGAAATTGAGCAGTTCCTACTGACCAGAGCTCACCAATTCCCACTTCCAGAGTTTTTGGTTCTCTCCATTCTCCATAGCAATTAAGCCCTTAGAGTTGCATGGTAATTCTGGCAGACAGGTAGTCCTCAACTTATGACCACTACTGAGACCAAATTTATGTTAATTGAGACATTTGTTATGTGAATTTTACCCCAATATAAGACCTTTCTTGCCACAGCTGTTAAGTGAATCACTGCAGTTGTGGAGTAACATGGTTGTTAAGTGAATCTGGCTTCCCCATTGATTTCGCATGTCAAAAGATTGTAAAAAGTGATCACATGACCCTGGGACACAACAACGGTCATAAGTATGAGCCAGTTGCTAAGCATCTGAATTTTGATTACATGATCATGGTGATGCTACAAAGGTTGTAAGTGTGAAAAATGGTCATAAGCCACTTGTTCCAGTATCATTGTAACTTTGAACTGTCACTAAACAAACTGTTGTAAGTTGAGGACTACCTGTACTAAGCTTCAAGGCAGCTTTGTAGCTAATTACCTGCACTTTTAAAAACCTGTCTGTTACAGTAACTATGATGCAAGTCGGGGGGGGGGGACAAACATCATAGTAATTTATAACAATTTAACACTCCCTTATTGGTTAGATTTGTGTCCATCACCCAGAATTGTTAGGAATCAGGCAACACACAAGCTTAACAACAATAACACTGGGGGGGGAAGCTTTTTGGCTTTGGTCAGCTTATCAGAATATTCCCAATGGCTGAGAGAGGACATTTAATGATCCAATTGGCACCCTCCATTATTTTACTTCAATACCCATGATCCCCAGTTAGCATGAAGTCTAATATATCTTGAGTATACTGGGTACAATCATACACATAACAAAAACCCTAGCCCTGATCCCTTCCGCTGACATCATCATATTAGTCTTACACTTCATATGGCCTTTGGCTGCTAAAAAAAAAGATTAACAATAAACATACTAGAATATTCTGCATGTAATGCACTGAATTCTCCTATCCCCAAAAGATTTCCCTGTAGAATTTGGTTTCATTTTTAAGCAAACATGATACATAAAGGAATTACCTTAGTTCTTGTAAGTTTCTGCTGACATCCAATTTATGCTTGTGATTCTCCTCAGAAACATCTTTTTCCTTAGGGCTGTCATCATTGCCACTCATTAAAGTCATCGCCGTACCTATTTGTCATGCAATATTTACTTTATATCTATTAGCTTGAAAGAGTACATAAGAAATATAACCAGAAGATGCTCTAAAACTTTGGGAAGATGGATTACCGGGGCCAATCTTAACATCTGGCACAGTAAGGCAGCATTTCAGCCACAAAGGACACCAATTTTTTCTCTGGTTTAAAGTAATTTTGGACTGTTCATGAAGAGAATAGGGTGCTTATGATGCTGCTGTGACAGAGTGAAGGGTGCCATATGATGTTGTTGCTTCTTGTGGCAAAATGTCTTAGACAGGGAAGATTTTATTGAAATTCTAACTTCATATCCGCATATACAATAATGGGGAGATTACCTATCTGCCGTATAGTTTAGTACTTTTAGGTTACTGGTATAGATGGAAATTGTTTTGAATAAAATGTATCTAATTCAAAAGAAGCTTCCTTACCTGTTTTACAGGGCCGACTTTGAGATAGCTCATAGTTCTCACACTGCAGAAGTTTTCTTTCTTTGATGGAATCCCATATGAAATCAACATTTACCATAGGCAGTTCATACTTCTGGATGGTTTTCAGATGGCTGGGGCTGAGTGCATTAGCATCTTCAGTGACAACATGCGTGCACTAAAATTACATTAAGACTTAATTCGTCATATAGAGCATAACCCTTACTGACCCATGCTTCTACAAAACCAGGTTCCACATGTTGTTTTTAAATCATTGGACGTACTTTTAACATACTTTCTTTCTCACTGACAATCTGTTTAATCATTTACAGAATTTTAATGCATCTCTTTATCCGTCTGTTTCTTAGAAAGAAGTAAATTCTCCCTTGAATCATATTTGAAGGTTTCTGACCAAAGTATTCAAGTGATTAATTCACCTTTGTTTTCTCCTCCTTAGTCTTGGGAGGAATTTATTCACGAAATAAATCTTAAAACCAAAAATATATGTTTTAAATTGCAACTTTTCTAGTAGATGTCCTTATTTAAAAATCTGTATCAAAACAGCTAATTTATAGCATCAATAACGTTTTTTAAAGACTTTTCTCATAACAGGTAGAATACAAAGAGATTTTACATTTCCTATGGAACTCCTACAAAAATTTAAATTTCTTCATTTCTGTAACAGTAAAATCCTGGTGTGCTATTATACCAGAACAGGCTGAGTTGTGTTTTTCCTTGCTGCCTACAATTCTAGATACTGCAGCCTTGACATCCCAGAAGCAGTAAGTTGGTGTCTGTGACATAAAATCTACTCTGTAACAGAAAAGACATGGGGCTTAAACTAAATCAGTCATAATTAGCATTAGTTTAAGTAAATATTTTTTCTGTTTATCCAACTGTGATTCATTCTATACTGAACTTCTTTCTTGAATTTGCTGCTCTCCCTACCAAAGACCCAAAGACGTAAGGCTAAACATACCTCTTCATTTAATCCAAATGCAATCTGCCCACCATTTTCCATGATGGACTTCTGCAGTCTGTTCTTTTCTAGGATTTTTAACTTTTTGATTCTCAGAAAGAATGTACAGCCGGCAAAAATAGCATCTGTCATCCTGCAAAGCAAATTTCAGATCAGAATAGTTCCAGCAAGGATTTTTTAAAAATTACTTTGGGCCATGATGACTTGGATTTGCAATGCTCACCTGAGCATGCCCAGGAAGGGAAGGCTTCAATATCTACACAATACACGTTTACAATATGAGCATCATGATCATCATTAGTTATAGTCAATGACCCAGAATGTGTAATACATTATACACACACACACACACACACACACACATAAATAAAATAAGCATCTGAATTCAAGTTCAACCAGAGGCATAAAATGTTTGCAACAATAGCTACAATGTTACATAATGAATAGAAATAGTGACTGAGCGAAATTTGGTCATCTTCCTGAACATTAGAAAAAAATTAGCAAGTAGACTACAGGTAGTCTTTGACTTACAACAGTTCATTTAGTAACCATTCAAAGTTACATTGGCACTGAAAAAAGTGACTTATGACCATTTTTCACACTTATGACAGTTGCAGCATCCCTGCGGTCATGATTTACATTCGGATGCTTGACAACTGGTTCACATTTATGACGGTTGCAGTGTCCTGGAGTCATGTGATCCCCTTTTGCAACCTTCTGACAAGAAAAGCCAATGGAGAAAGGAAGTTCACTTAAACAACAGTGTTACTAATTTAAGAATGCAGTGATTCACTTAAGAAATGTGACAAGAAAAGTCATAAAAGGGGACATAATTCACTTAACAAATTTGTCACTTAACAACATAAATGTTGGGCTTAATTCGTAAGTTGAGGACCACCTGTATTCAGCCACTGGGACTTATGGTGAGATGTTCCAGGAGCTACTCTGAAGTCAGGTAAGAGGCTGGCCAAATCAGCAGACTCAAAACCAGATTTTAGAGATACTTTTACAGTGTTTTCTCCAGGTTACAGCTGGAAAATGCTCTCCATTCTCCATAGCAATTAAGCCCTTAGAGTTGCATGGTAATTCTGGCAGACAGGTAGTCCTCAACTTATGACCACTATTGAGACCAAATTTATGTGTTGAGATATTTGTTATGTGAATTTTACCCCAATTTATGACCTTTCTTGCCACAGTTAAGTGAATCACTGCAGTTATTGAGTTAGTAACATGGTTGTTAAGTGAATCTGGCTTCCCCATTGATTTCGCATGTCAAAAGATTGTAAAAAGTGATCACATGTCCTTGGGACACAACGGTCATAAGTATGAGCCAGTTGCTAAGCATCTGAATTTTGATTACATGATCATGGTGATGCTACAAAGGTTGTAAGTGTGAAAAATGGTCATAAGCCACTTGTTCCAGTATCATTGTAACTTTGAACTGTCACTAAACAAACTGTTATAAGTTGAGGACTACCTGTACTAAGCTTCAAGGCAGCTTTGTAGCTAATTACCTGCACTTTTAAAAACCTGTCTGTTACAGTAACTATGATGCAAGTCGGGGGGGGGGGACAAACATCATAGTAATTTATAACAATTTAACACTCCCTTATTGGTTAGATTTGTGTCCATCACCCAGAATTGTTAGGAATCAGGCAACACACAAGCTTAACAACAATAACACTGGGGGGGGAAGCTTTTTGGCTTTGGTCAGCTTATCAGAATATTCCCAATGGCTGAGAGAGGACATTTAATGATCCAATTGGCACCCTCCATTATTTTACTTCAATACCCATGATCCCCAGTTAGCATGAAGTCTAATATATCTTGAGTATACTGGGTACAATCATACACATAACAAAAACCCTAGCCCTGATCCCTTCCGCTGACATCATCATATTAGTCTTACACTTCATATGGCCTTTGGCTGCTAAAAAAAAAGATTAACAATAAACATACTAGAATATTCTGCATGTAATGCACTGAATTCTCCTATCCCCAAAAGATTTCCCTGTAGAATTTGGTTTCATTTTTAAGCAAACATGATACATAAAGGAATTACCTTAGTTCTTGTAAGTTTCTGCTGACATCCAATTTATGCTTGTGATTCTCCTCAGAAACATCTTTTTCCTTCGGGCTGTCATCATTGCCACTCATTAAAGTCATCGCCGTACCTATTTGTCATGCAATATTTACTTTATATCTATTAGCTTGAAAGAGTACATAAGAAATATAACCAGAAGATGCTCTAAAACTTTGGGAAGATGGATTACCGGGGCCAATCTTAACATCTGGCACAGAAAGGCAGCATTTCAGCCACAAAGGACACCAATTTTTTTTCTGGTTTAAAGTAATTTTGGACTGTTCATGAAGAGAATAGGGTGCTTATGATGCTGCTGTGACAGAGTGAAGGGTGCCATATGATGTTGTTGCTTCTTGTGGCAAAATGTCTTAGACCGGGAAGATTTTATTGAAATTCTAACTTCATATCCGCATATATAATAATGGGGAGATTACCTATCTGCCATATAGTTTAGTACTTTTAGGTTACTGGTATAGATGGAAATTCTTTTGAATAAAATGTATTTAATTCAAAAGAAGCTTCCTTACCTGTTTTACAGGGCCGACTTTGAGATATCTCATAGTTCTCACACTGCAGAAGTTTTCTTTCTTTGATGGAATCCCATATGAAATCAACATTTACCATAGGCAGTTCATACTTCTGGATGGTTTTCAGATGGCTGGGGCTGAGTGCATTAGCATCTTCAGTGACAACATGCGTGCACTAAAATTACATTAAGACTTAATTCATCACATGGAGCATAACCCTTACTGACCCATGCTTCTACAAAACCAGGTTCCACATGCTGTTTTTAAATCATTGGACGTACTTTTAACATACTTTCTTTCTCACTGACAATCTGTTTAATCATTTACAGAATTTTAATGCATCTCTTTATCCGTCTGTTTCTTAGAAAGAAGTAAATTCTCCCTTGAATCATATTTGAAGGTTTCTTACCAAAGTATTCAAGTGATTAATTCACCTTTGTTTTCTCCTCCTTAGTCTCGGGAGGAATTTATTCACGAAATAAATCTTAAAACCAAAAATATATGTTTTAAATTGCAACTTTTCTAGTAGATGTCCTTATTTAAAAATCTGTATCAAAACAGCTAATTTATAGCATCAATAACGTTTTTTAAAGACTTTTCTCATAACAGGTAGAATACAAAGAGATTTTACATTTCCTATGGAACTCCTACAAAAATTTAAATTTCTTCATTTCTGTAACAGTAAATCCTGGTGTGCTATTATACCAGAACAGGCTGAGTTGTGTTTTTCCTTGCTGCCTACAATTCTAGATACTGCAGCCTTGACATCCCAGAAGCAGTAAGTTGGTGTCTGTGACATAAAATCTACTCTGTAACAGAAAAGACATGGGGCTTAAACTAAATCAGTCATAATTAGCATTAGTTTAAGTAAATATTTTTTCTGTTTATCCAACTGTGATTCATTCTATACTGAACTTCTTTCTTGAATTTGCTGCTCTCCCTACCAAAGACCCAAAGACGTAAGGCTAAACATACCTCTTTACTTAATCCAAATGCAATCTGCCCACCATTTTCCATGATGGACTTCTGCAGTCTGTTCTTTTCTAGGATTTTTAACTTTTTGATTCTCAGAAAGAATGTACAGCCGGCAAACATAGAATCTGTCATCCTGCAAAGCAGATTTCAGATCAGAATAGTTCCAGCAAGGATTTTTTAAAAATTACTTTGGGCCATGATGACTTGGATTTGCAATGCTCACCTGAGCATGCCCAGGAAGGGAAGGCTTCAATATCTACACAATACACGTTTACAATATGAGCATCATGATCATCATTAGTTATAGTCAATGACCCAGAATGTGTAATACATTATACACACACACACACACACACACACACATAAATAAAATAAGCATCTGAATTCAAGTTCAACCAGAGGCATAAAATGTTTGCAACAATAGCTACAATGTTACATAATGAATAGAAATAGTGACTGAGCGAAATTTGGTCATCTTCCTGAACATTAGAAAAAAATTAGCAAGTAGACTACAGGTAGTCTTTGACTTACAACAGTTCATTTAGTAACCATTCAAAGTTACATTGGCACTGAAAAAAGTGACTTATGACCATTTTTCACACTTATGACAGTTGCAGCATCCCTGCGGTCATGATTTACATTCGGATGCTTGACAACTGGTTCACATTTATGACGGTTGCAGTGTCCTGGAGTCATGTGATCCCCTTTTGCAACCTTCTGACAAGAAAAGCCAATGGAGAAAGGAAGTTCACTTAAACAACAGTGTTACTAATTTAAGAACTGCAGTGATTCACTTAAGAAATGTGACAAGAAAAGTCATAAAAGGGGACAAAATTCATTTAACAAATTTGTCACTTAACAACATAAATTTTGGGCTTAATTCGTAAGTTGAGGACCATCTGTATTCAGCCTCTGGGACTTATGGTGAGATGTTCCAGGAGCTACTCTGAAGTCAGATAAGAGGCTGACCAAATCAAGAGACTCAAAACCAGATTTTAGAGATACTTTTACAGTGTTTTCTCCAGGTTACAGCTGGAAAATGCTCTCCATTCTCCATAGCAATTAAGCCCTTAGAGTTGCATGGTAATTCTGGCAGACAGGTAGTCCTCAACTTATGACCACTATTGAGACCAAATTTATGTGTTGAGATATTTGTTATGTGAATTTTACCCCAATTTATGACCTTTCTTGCCACAGTTAAGTGAATCACTGCAGTTATTGAGTTAGTAACATGGTTGTTAAGTGAATCTGGCTTCCCCATTGATTTCGCATGTCAAAAGATTGTAAAAAGTGATCACATGTCCTTGGGACACAACGGTCATAAGTATGAGCCAGTTGCTAAGCATCTGAATTTTGATTACATGATCATGGTGATGCTACAAAGGTTGTAAGTGTGAAAAATGGTCATAAGCCACTTGTTCCAGTATCATTGTAACTTTGAACTGTCACTAAACAAACTGTTATAAGTTGAGGACTACCTGTACTAAGCTTCAAGGCAGCTTTGTAGCTAATTACCTGCACTTTTAAAAACCTGTCTGTTACAGTAACTATGATGCAAGTCGGGGGGGGGGGACAAACATCATAGTAATTTATAACAATTTAACACTCCCTTATTGGTTAGATTTGTGTCCATCACCCAGAATTGTTAGGAATCAGGCAACACACAAGCTTAACAACAATAACACTGGGGGGGGAAGCTTTTTGGCTTTGGTCAGCTTATCAGAATATTCCCAATGGCTGAGAGAGGACATTTAATGATCCAATTGGCACCCTCCATTATTTTACTTCAATACCCATGATCCCCAGTTAGCATGAAGTCTAATATATCTTGAGTATACTGGGTACAATCATACACATAACAAAAACCCTAGCCCTGATCCCTTCCGCTGACATCATCATATTAGTCTTACACTTCATATGGCCTTTGGCTGCTAAAAAAAAAGATTAACAATAAACATACTAGAATATTCTGCATGTAATGCACTGAATTCTCCTATCCCCAAAAGATTTCCCTGTAGAATTTGGTTTCATTTTTAAGCAAACATGATACATAAAGGAATTACCTTAGTTCTTGTAAGTTTCTGCTGACATCCAATTTATGCTTGTGATTCTCCTCAGAAACATCTTTTTCCTTAGGGCTGTCATCATTGCCACTCATTAAAGTCATCGCCGTACCTATTTGTCATGCAATATTTACTTTATATCTATTAGCTTGAAAGAGTACATAAGAAATATAACCAGAAGATGCTCTAAAACTTTGGGAAGATGGATTACCGGGGCCAATCTTAACATCTGGCACAGTAAGGCAGCATTTCAGCCACAAAGGACACCAATTTTTTCTCTGGTTTAAAGTAATTTTGGACTGTTCATGAAGAGAATAGGGTGCTTATGATGCTGCTGTGACAGAGTGAAGGGTGCCATATGATGTTGTTGCTTCTTGTGGCAAAATGTCTTAGACAGGGAAGATTTTATTGAAATTCTAACTTCATATCCGCATATACAATAATGGGGAGATTACCTATCTGCCGTATAGTTTAGTACTTTTAGGTTACTGGTATAGATGGAAATTGTTTTGAATAAAATGTATCTAATTCAAAAGAAGCTTCCTTACCTGTTTTACAGGGCCGACTTTGAGATAGCTCATAGTTCTCACACTGCAGAAGTTTTCTTTCTTTGATGGAATCCCATATGAAATCAACATTTACCATAGGCAGTTCATACTTCTGGATGGTTTTCAGATGGCTGGGGCTGAGTGCATTAGCATCTTCAGTGACAACATGCGTGCACTAAAATTACATTAAGACTTAATTCGTCATATAGAGCATAACCCTTACTGACCCATGCTTCTACAAAACCAGGTTCCACATGTTGTTTTTAAATAATTGGACGTACTTTTAACATACTTTCTTTCTCACTGACAATCTGTTTAATCATTTACAGAATTTTAATACATCTCTTTATCCGTCTGTTTCTTAGAAAGAAGTAAATTCTCCCTTGAATCATATTTGAAGGTTTCTGACCAAAGTATTCAAGTGATTAATTCACCTTTGTTTCTCCTCCTTAGTCTTGGGAGGAATTTATTCATGAAATAAATCTTAAAACCAAAAATATATGTTTTAAATTGCAACTTTTCTAGCAGATGTCCTTATTTAAAAATGTGTATCAAAACAGCTAATTTATAGCATCAATAACATTTTTTAAAGACTTTTCTCATAACAGGTAGAATACAAAGAGATTTTACATTTCCTATGGAACTCCTACAAAAATTTAAATTTCTTCATTTCTGTAACAGTAAATCCTGGTGTGCTATTATACCAGAACAGGCTGAGTTGTGTTTTTCCTTGCTGCCTACAATTCTAGATACTGCAGCCTTGACATCCCAGAAGCAGTAAGTTGGTGTCTGTGACATAAAATCTACTCTGTAACAGAAAAGACATGGGGCTTAAACTAAATCAGTCATAATTAGCATTAGTTTAAGTAAATATTTTTTCTGTTTATCCAACTGTGATTCATTCTATACTGAACTTCTTTCTTGAATTTGCTGCTCTCCCTACCAAAGACCCAAAGACGTAAGGCTAAACATACCTCTTTACTTAATCCAAATGCAATCTGCCCACCATTTTCCTTGATGGACTTCTGCAGTCTGTTCTTTTCTAGGATTTTTAACTTTTGATTCTCAGAAAGAATGTACAGCCGGCAAAAATAGCATCTGTCATCCTGCAAAGCAAATTTCAGATCAGAATAGTTCCAGCAAGGATTTTTAAAAATTACTTTGGGCCATGATGACTTGGATTTGCAATGCTCACCTGAGCATGCCCAGGAAGGAAGGCTTCAATATCTACACAATACACGTTTACAATATGAGCATCATGATCATCATTAGTTATAGTCAATGACCCAGAATGTGTAATACATACACACACACACACACACACACACATATAAATAAAATAAGCATCTGAATTCAAGTTCAACCAGAGGCATAAAATGTTTGCAACAATAGCTACAATGTTACATAATGAATAGAAATAGTGACTGAGCGAAATTTGGTCATCTTCCTGAACATTAGAAAAAAATTAGCAAGTAGACTACAGGTAGTCTTTGACTTACAACAGTTCATTTAGTAACCATTCAAAGTTACATTGGCACTGAAAAAAGTGACTTATGACCATTTTTCACACTTATGACAGTTGCAGCATCCCTGCGGTCATGATTTACATTCGGATGCTTGACAACTGGTTCACATTTATGACGGTTGCAGTGTCCTGGAGTCATGTGATCCCCTTTTGCAACCTTCTGACAAGAAAAGCCAATGGAGAAAGGAAGTTCACTTAAACAACAGTGTTACTAATTTAAGAACTGCAGTGATTCACTTAAGAAATGTGACAAGAAAAGTCATAAAAGGGGACAAAATTCATTTAACAAATTTGTCACTTAACAACATAAATTTTGGGCTTAATTCGTAAGTTGAGGACCACCTGTATTCAGCCTCTGGGACTTATGGTGAGATGTTCCAGGAGCTACTCTGAAGTCAGATAAGAGGCTGACCAAATCAACAGACTCAAAACCAGATTTTAGAGATACTTTTACAGTGTTTTCTCCAGGTTACAGCTGGAATATGCTGAAAACTTCCCAGCTGCAGTGAAAGAAGATTGGAATCCAGCTAGGTCAAGGGACTTCAAACTTGGCAAGTTTAAGACTTGTGGACTTCAACTCCCACAATTCCTGAGCTAACATGACTGGAGGAGGAATTCTGGGAGTTGAAGTCCACAAGTCTTAATGCTGTAAAGTTTGAAGACCTTTGAGCATTATTATCACTTAATTGGGGAGAACTCCTTTCACTTGATCTAAAGGTTCAGTATGTAAAGGAAAATTGGTTAGAATTGTTAATTGGTAGATTAGTTGTCAGGATGGCATGACTAGTTTTAATCCATTTTTTTCACTCCTACATGAAGATGCAAATGACTGAAACTGTGAGTTTCTGCATTCAAAGCACAACCTCTATTTAACTGGTTTGTTTTCTGTATTAGTTTTTTAGCCTAGACTGCTATCATGGTTTGATGATAGTTTCTATATCTTTGCTTTTCTGATTCTATTGTTGTATAATAATTTGTATCTTACTAGCAGGCAGAGAGGAATAAATAAATAAAGCAATAAATTGATCCCATTTCCAGAGAGTTAAAGAATAACAACAGTAAAAGAACAGAAGAAAATGCGAAAGCACATTAAAATACAGGTTTGACTTACACCCTGAGATAAATTAGCATATCATTATCTATAGTTTACTGAATTAAGCACAACAACAAATTCGAACAAGACAATGAGTTATATAATGGGTATTTTTTTTCAGCTTTGTGTCACGTATGAATCCAACAGAAAAGCTTTAGGGAACAAACTTGTGAGGGAAATTAAACAAATATTAGATAGTTGAATTTCTAAATAATATTCCCTTCCCAATATTGCTATAGTCCAGAAGAGAATGTCTAACAAGTTAAGCAATCTGAATTAGTTAGCAACAATATCAATTGGAAATCCAGTAAATTTTAACAGTGAAATTAAGTAGATTTCAAGAGTCATTTAAAAACTGATTAATAAGAGCAAACATTACACGCCTTAGGACAAAGTTCAATAAGTGTATTACACAGTGAATCTCCCATCTTCAGAATTCAGTTATTTTTCATATTTTCAAATGTTCTAAATTTCATTGGTACAATGCCTAGGACAATCACTACTAATTCTAGTGCCACTTATTTTTGAGTAATCATACAATATTATTTCTGAAAGTAAATCTTATCTACTCAGAAGTCATAATGAGTGTAACACTTTAAGGTAAATATGTATTTTTAGGATTGCTACCTGAAGGGGAAAAACTGTAGGTGAAAATATTCCAGAATATACTTTAAAGGGACACTTTAAGTAATATTATGAAAATGCAATATGGTTTATTTGGTCCAGCTCAATACTTTGTTAGCATACAAAATACTATCATGTTGCCATACTTGTGCCAATAACTAAAGTACTTAAGGGGAGAAAAAAAGGAGGGGAAGTCGGTGTTTCACAAATATATACTTAACAGTGTTTTTCACACAATGAGGCCCGAGCCAAAATTAATTTAGTGTCATTTTGTAGAGAGATTTTTGGGGGGGCTGTATCAGCCTATACAATAGAACAGTTCAATGCTCATTATAAGATTATTACAACATTTTTTTTAAAATTACATTTATATGCGCCTTCTCAAGACTCAGGGGGCACAATTTTGGGATACAACCCAATGAGCTCAGCAATAGCCTTCATTCCATTGTATATGCCTGCTTATTACTAAGCATTTTACAAAGTCAGCTTATTGCCCCCAACAATCTTGGGTCCTCAATTTACCTACCCCGAGAGGATGGAAGGCTGAGTCAACCTTGAGCCTGGTGGGATTCGAGCCTACAGCAGTTGTAGGCAGCTGGAACTTAAGTGCAGGCAATTAACAGCCTGAGCCACCCAAGGCCCTTTATGTTAACTAAAGTTATACAAAAATTAGTGTTATGCAAAACCAGGTATTCTGATTTAATTATTGCAAAAGGCTACAGTGGATTAATGCAAACATGAAAATATATAATATTCTAGATGTAAAATAACTGTTGACTCTAGGGGAATTGATTGTATGTTTTGCGGTTCCTAATAAAATTTTTGTTGCAGTGACACTGCAGTATATACAGTATGTTTTTCAATGTAGGTAACAAGTATGTATATTATTTAGTATTAATACAGAGGTGCCTCTTAATTTCATTCACATTCTTTTTATTTATAATTCTCATATCATATACATATCATATACCCCTGACCTTCCCACCTTCCACCATGATTTGAAAACCTGGTTATTTGAACAGGCCAGGCTGTGCTGACCTCTTGGGGGGGGTGGTTTTATATTTTAAATTGGTAAGGGTTTTTAGATGAATTTGGCTTGCTTAATTTAATACTATTTTAGTTAATTAATTTATTGTTCTGTTTTTAGTTGTGAGCCGCCCCAAGTCCTTTTTGGAGAGGGGGCGGCATACAAGTCAGATTAATAAATAATAAATAAATACTTTATTAAGGAAAGATTCTAGTAACCAACTAGAAGAAAAACTAACAAAATCCTTTCACCTTATGTAGTGTTGTTCCCAGTCTTAATTAGTTCTTTTAATATCTATAGATCATGTATGCATTCTGCATTAGTACTGTAAAATTCCTGCTTATCATTCCACTATTGAAGACACGGGGTCCTACAGCTGCAAAATTATCAAATAAAACATCACGTTGCAGCAAATTATGAGATTCAGTTAAAATGCCCTTCCCCTTGTAGGGATTCATCTGAAAATCCAAACGAGAGTGAAATTTAAAAAGCTACTTGCCTGCTGGATGCTTTATTCCAATTTCGCAGCAGAGACTTCCTGGTTCCTTACCGCAAGGGAAGTGCAAACCAAGTTATATTAGGTTTCCAAAGGGAGGGGGCGTTACACTCAGCTTTACGGAAGCAAAGCCACCAATAAAATTGTTCCAGGTTGCGAATCAACAACAAACTTTAAAAAAAAAGGCGTGCGCCCTCTCATGAGCTATGTGGATATTTCATTTTTATTACCCTGTAAAGCCGGAGGGAGGCGGAAACCTTGGCAAAACTAATACATAGTCAGAGCATCCATACTCTGTTAATTTTAACCTTAATTAGCTGCATTAAGTATGGTCCTAGATCAGGGGTCTTCAAACATGACAGCTTTAAGACTTGTGGACTGCAACTCCCAGAATTCCTCCTCCAGTCATGTTAGCTCAGAAATTCTGGGAGTTGAAGTCCACAAGTCTTAAACTTGCCAAGTTTGAAGACCCTTGTTCTAGATGGAAGCTAATTTGTTGCGAGAAGTTTTAGTAGAAGGGAAAAATGCAAGTTAAAACCCCTCTGTCAAATCTGGCTGAATCATCTGGCTTAATTTTTAGACTTCTTGATTTCTTCTCCATTCTTCTGCTTCTTTTTTACTTTGGATATCTTACATTTTAATGAAATGTGGAGATTGGCCAATAATAGTAAAATATTTCATAAAAGTGATACCTTACCCTGATAAAGTAATTCTCACATGTTCTGAATTTGCATGACACACAGATCTATAAATATCATCTAAGTTTACTTCAAACAATACTATAAATACTATACAATGAAATGCAGCTGGTTACATTTGCGGTACTCTGTATTATGCCAACACAGACATAGTATGAAATTGAATTTTGTTCAATATGTGAAAAATCTCTCAGGGGAATAGTAAGAAGAATAACAATATTCTGACAATATTACAAATATTTGATTGTTTGTATTAAGGTACCATTTTGAGCAGATTTCAAAGATTAGGATTACCAGATCTAAGTTGCAAATATCCAGATGACCAAGAGATTGCAGCAGAGAAACAAATAAAACTCTGCTGCTATCTAATGATTCTCTGGAGTTTTGTTATGGAGATTTGAGAGGCACATAAAGCAGAATGAAACTTGAACTAGCAGAAACATGATTCTGGATAAGGCTCACTTCTGTATGATTCAAAGAATGAGACTTTTATTTTGATTTTTTAATCATGCCTCTATTACTTTACAAGTAATTTAAGCCAGCGAACATACATAATGCTTCTTCCTTCTTCTATTGTCTCAACAATCACCTTGTGATGTAGGTTGGGTTGAGAGAAAATAACCAGTCCAAAGTCATCCAGCCAGCTTTCATCTCTAATATGGGACTAGAATTCAAATCTCCTGCTTTCTAGACTAGTGACCTATCCACTAGACCAGGGGTCTTCAAACTTGACAGCTTTAAGACTTGTGGACTTCAACTCCCAGAATTCCTCCTCCAGTCATGTTAGCTCAGGAATTCTGGGAGTTGAAGTCCACAAGTCTTAAACTTACCAAGTTTGAAGTCCCTTGCACTAGACCAAACTAGTTCTCTTTTTAAAGTTATTCCAAGGGTACACTTGCCAGGTAGAAAGACAGTGTTCAAATCAAATAAGTAGCATATGTTTGGAAAACCATAGTCACCGTATTTAATTTTGTATTATTTTTACCATTATTGTTTACAATTCCCACTGCTACCTCCAGACTCATTTTTGCACTCATAATCCCCACTGTTGCACTCCCAGTTTAGCATGGGGCTGACAAGAACTTGATCCCTCAAAATGACACTATAGAGCACTGCACACCAGAACAACTAGACACAAGGACAGTTTTTTCCCTGAACGCCATCACTCTGCTAAACAAATAATTCCCTCAACACCGTCCAACTATTTACAAAGTCTGCACTACTATTACTATTAATCTTCTTATCGTTCCTATCACCCATCTCCTTCCACTTGTGACCGTATGACTGTAACCTTGTTGCTTGTATCCTTATTTTTATTGACTGTTTCCTAGTAAAATTTGATTGCTTATTGTACCCTATGACTATCATTGTGTTTAGCTTATGATTCTTGACCAATGTCTCTTTTCTTTTTATGTACACTGAGAGCACATGCACCAAGACAAATTCCTTGTGTGTCCAATCACACTTAGCCAAAAAAGAATTCATTTATTCATTCATCCCTGATTTTGAGACTTTTACTTTTGAAAAAGAGTCTTCTTTCCTCATCAGTAAATATGAATCACCAAGGTGCTGGTAACAAGGTGCTGGTAACAACTTATAAAGCCCTATATGGCTTGGGTCCGGGGTACTTGCAAGAACGTCTCCTGCTGTCAACGAATACCAATCGCCCAGTGCGCTCCCACAGACGGGGCCTCCTGGGGGTACCGTCAGCTAAACAGTGTAGGCTGGTGGCCCCTAGGGGGAGGGCCTTCTCTGTGGGAGCGCCCACCCTCTGGAACCAGTTACCCCTGGAATTGCACCTGGCCCCTGATCTCCGCTCCTTCAGCCATGACCTTAAAACATGGTTATTTTCACAAGCCGGCCTGGACTGACAGGGGGTCAGGGTTTTAATTTGGAATGTTTATTTGGCTGTAATTTAATATTTTTTAATTGTTTTAATTTTTGTATTGTTCATTTTTTATGTATGCCGCCCTGAGTCCTTCGGGAGAGAGGGCGGCCTATAAGTCCAAATAAACTCAAACTCAAATCAGGCAAAGCAAAAGGCATTTATTAAGGGGAGGTCAAGCCCTTTTATAGGGTACAGAAACAAATGATACTTATATTTGAATGTGTGATACAACAGAAAGCAAGTGATTAAAGAATAAAAGACATGTGATACTTGAACAATAGAAAAGGTTGATTCTGGATAACATTCCACAAGTGCAAATGTATGGATTATACTACTCTTTCCCCGCTGGGTTTGTATCTTTCATAAAACTTGCAAATCTATTCAAGGACTTTCAGAATACAATATCTATTGTTTAGCGCTGAAATGACAAGTTCTTGCATACCAAAAGAAATTGGCTTTGGCCAAGAAGAAAAAAAATACCCTGTGTTTTCCTGAAGTTAAAAAGAGGTCTAGACTGCCATGTTAAGTGCTAATGTCACCTTTTAAAACGCTAATAATGAAGTTTAAAATTTTAGGCAACATCACAATGCACAGAACAAAATTGTTCTTGGTTTTGAAGGCAACACAAAACTTATTTTCACCCTGACAGACCAGCACAACATTTTGCTATCCTTTTTTAAAGCTTTTTAAAACTTTTACATCGCACATTAAAATTATTTCCCCACTTTAAAATTCAATATCGTTGCGGTGGTGATGATGTTTACAACAGTGCTCGCCTAGAGCTACCCTTTCCTTCAAAAGGAGGGCCTCTACCCCTCCCTTTAACTGCCACTAAGTTCTGCCAAGAGCCATGACGCCAAACAATGTTTTCCGAAACTTCTTGGGAATCGTAGTCAGCTACGCGGCAGCCGGCCTGCTTCGTAGAACAGTGACCTTCCCGGCGGCGAACTACGACTCCCAGAACGCTCTGCGCTCCCTATTCTTCAGCCTGTGGCGCTGATCGCTTCGAAGGTGGCGGTAGGTTTGTACTGTAAAGGATCTGACTGTCGGCGCTTTCTGCGGAAAGAGGTTGGACGTCGAGCGAGGTGAGTGAAGAGACTGAGAGGCTGGATATGGAGACCGTTGTAGTCTGTTTTTCTTACGCTGCCTTTCCCAAGATATATTCGTGTTCAGGGTTTGAGGAAAACGGTCGCGACGGCGAATTCGCCCACTTTTATTTAGATTTCTAGCCCACTTTTTAGGCCCGCCGCCACGTTTGTGTTTGCCTCCTGTCTGCCTTCTCTCGTTCTCACACCAGATGATTAGAATTTTTAATTAAGAAGTCAAAAAGGCCCCAAGGCTACCTAAATGAATATATTGGCATCTTTGGCATGATCCCTGTGGTACTGGGTCAGGCACGGCACTTCGGGACGGCTGCGATGGTGCCATCCAAACGTATGGGGAATAAAATCTGATCTGGAGAATTCTTGGAGTTTGGGACTCCATTGTCCTTGGAGATACCAGAGTTTTAAAGGTTTATGATTTAGTTGGGTGCATATCCAACTTATGGGATGACGCTTGTATTTTATCTTTCCATGTTAAAAACATGCAAATAATCAGATGCATATAAATGATAAAGTCAGAAAGAAATCCATTTTTTAAAAATCCTGTTTCTTTTTTTCTACTTGTTTGATATTTAATTCTTGTTAAATTCGCCTCATTTGTTTTTCCTTTCATTAACATGAACACAATAGAATCCACAATTATTAATAATTGTTTGCAAGGACTCAGTTACAGTGCTGTGTAGATGAATGCACCATTTGGGAGACTTGACAGAGTAGGTTAAGCATACCTCATGATGAATATCTAGTTGCTAGGAGTCAAAAACGACTTGATGGCACATAATAAGAAAACCAGTAGAATAGTACTGTTTTTTTAACTTAATTAGTTTAAGATCAAAACATTATATAACAAATACTTTGATATGAGTTGTAGTGTTTTTTTCAAAGTTTTACTCAACTTTAGATGAAAAAGGCAAATAATTTTATGCTTGTAACATTGCCATCCTAAATTGTAAAAATGTTAATGGAATACTTTTTGTTTTCTTATCTTTTCTCAAAATTCTAAACTATTTTAAATAGTAGAATGTTAATTATCTTTGATTATATAAGCATCACTATTAAAATGATACGAACAATAAACAGTACTTATAACAACATAATATAAAGGGGGGAAAGACACTGCAAACTCTGGAGATGTATAAATAAAAAATATTATCAGAACCAACATAAAAAATCTTAGTTTATGAAAGCTACCTAAATCAGAATGTGAAACAAGGTTATGTCAAGGTAATTGTGAAATGCAGAAACAGTAACTTCTGTCTCACACCAACTGGACAGCAATATGGATTAGTTGTCTATTTATCATGTGAGATTATCATATTTTCATATTGCTTTTATCTGTTTTTGGTATATGTTTTATAGATTTTTCATAAACTATTTTTTAATTGTAATCCAGTTAGAACTGAAAGGTTGGTTGGCATTAAGATACTGTAAATAAATTTGATAGCAAAATAAAAACACAAATATAAACAGATTTGTAAAACATTGGTCACTTAATTATTGCTTTTATATTTCCATCAAAAGAGGAGGCAGCCCAAATTAGTTCAGAATTGTCCCTTATTTGTCTGATAATATGGTCCAAGAAGCTGAAAAACAATACATGAGTAATTATGTATTTGTTTATTTTTCTTGGTTTATATGATTCTGAGTAGTTTACCTACCTAAGTAATAGAACTAAAACTTAGTTTAAAAATTTATATAATCTATCCCAAGTACTAGGGAACAACCAATTCAAATACAAACAGTTCTCCTGTTGTATACAGTTAAGTACATCAGATTTTGAGGGTTCACTGAACCCTTCAGGTTTACTGAAAAAGCAAGTTTTGATTGGCCCCAAGTCCTTGGGTTTTTGAAAACCAGCCTGACCTCTGGCAGATGTATGGTAATTTCAAAGAGAAAGGTAAGGACAATGACTGATAGTCCTTGCAAATGACTTTTTCTAGCTGTAGGGGCCCAGAAAATACTCTGTTTTCCTATTTTAAAACATATAGCAAAGCAGCTGGGAATATGCTTCTGAAGATAGTCTAGTCTTATAGATGAGAATCCTTACCTCAAATTCCATCTAATGTTAATACAATAGTGTTAAATGGGTCAAACTGACTGGCACTCCTAAGTGTCCACAGTGTTCTTTTGGACAAGCTGAAGCTTCAGATTACTCTTCAGGGGGAGGCAATAGTCCAAATCAGAGTAACCAAGGCATGAGGGACACTGATCAGGATGTCCTAATCTAAGAAACGTCTGTAAAGGTGCCTGCAAAGTACCTGGTTTTTCAGCAGGAACTATGGGTTACAATCTACTTTTGCGAATGGCCTGTTCAGAATTAAATGGTCTTTGGTATCAGAGGCCTTCATGCACAAAGTAATTCTGCCTTGAGACTAAGTGTTTGTCTCTGTCCATATCCTAGTAGCTTCCAGGCATCAGGAAAGACCTACAATTGCTTCTCTTGTTTGCCTGCAGTCATGATGTGCAACTGAGAATTAGCTTACTGAAGTATTATATAGAAGTCCTTCCCTATGAAGAGAGCTACCAATCCTTACATTATGTCATTTCCTATGTATGGGGTTTATCTTCAGTTCCACACCACCTCCTAGTGGGGGATCAGTGTACTGTATATACTGTGTGGTATTTTCAATTATAGTAACCACCAGGAGGCACTACATGGCTGCTTTCATTCACATAGAAAATCCTTATTAGCTTACAAATCATACCTGACTTGTCAGCAAATGATCTCTCAGTGGTTCTTGTAGATATAAAATAAGAGGAGCAAATCTATTAACCCTGTGGCATCCATAACAGAAGGCCCTGGGACTTAACTTCTCTTTTCTCCATCACTACTTAGTGAAACATCCACTCGAGGAAGATGACCCTAGTAAAACTTATCATTTCCAAAGCTCTTGGGCTGTCTAGAAGGGTATTTTGTTTGTTTGTTTGATTGATTGATATAGCTGGTCACCCTTCAGGCAACTTTGGCCTGTTTCTGATCAAAACTTAAAAGATACATAAAATCATTTTTAAAACTATAAAACCCAATCAATTAAAACATGAAACATTAAAAAAACAAAACCTGGTGCCAATCCATGTCAACGTGCCATCATCTAATAATGATCATCTAATCATCTCCCATTGCTTGGGGAAAAGCCAGGTCTTTTCTTTTTCATTGTTTATTCTATTGATCTATTCCTTTACTACTATTTTCTTTACACATCTTTTCATTTCTCCATTTTTATTTTTGTAAGCAGCCTAGAGTAGTTCCATGGTGAGTTAGACAACAAATAAATTTAATAAATAAATGAATAAATGGGTGGAGCCCTGCTGAACTTTGGGGAATAAGGGGCTGCCTTGTTTGCATGCTTTCTAGCTTCTATTAGATGACAAGATTTGTGGGAAGGGACCAGGCGCATGCCCATCCTGGCTGGATGGTAGGATGGGTAGAGGAAGGTGGTCCTGCAGATACCTTTATTCAAGCTATTCTGCTCCTCTAAAGCTATTCTGCTCCTGAAAGTAGCTTATGAAACAATCAAACTAAAACATTAAAAGGCCTGGGTGAATGAATACATTTTAACTCCACCTAAAGTCTAATAAATTAACATTTGCTTCAACTGCATTGTAATTTGTTTGTTAGCATCAGCCAAGACACAGAAAAAGTACAATTGTGTGTTGATAATCAGCAAATCTCTGATGGAGACAATTATTTGAAAGTAAACATTCTCTAAATAGTTCAACCTTAACAGCATAAGGATTTATATAATATCCTTCATCTTAATTTTAAAAATTGTTGCATATGAACTAGTTGTCAAGGTTCCAAGTAATACATGCCATTCAATAAGAATTCCAAGGCAGGCAAATTCTTCAAAGAACATTTTATTGGACATATCAAATTGGCATTTTCCTGGTGGGAAACCGGCTCTAAGTAGCCCCCTGGTTTTTCACCCAAGTAAAACTTTATCACTCCCCTCCCCCAAGTCTCCAGTCACATGGTCCAATCAGTTGCTATGTGATCTCAGTCTCCACCTTTCGAACACCTGCACCAACATCCTTGATTCCCAGGGGAAAGAATTTTATTTAAGCTACAACACCACAGCTATCCCTGCCTACACTCCCCTCCCTGGCTCCTTTGCCCAGGCTGTGTCAGCCCGGAAGCAGTGAGAAGAGAAACCTCCCCAGAGAAAACTACAAAGAAGAAAATGGCCACAATTTGGCCAACTTCAGGGTTGATACTAGTCTTTTCCTATCTTGTTTCTCTAGTAGTTGTGGTAATGATCCAGATCCTATAGCAAGCTTCTTTTGTTTTTTGGGGAAGGGGTTGTATAATGGAGCAGGTTAGCCTGAATCCATATGCAATTTTTAGATAAATCACCAGATACCCATCCTACCTCAAGGATTACCAAGCATAACTTGCATAATTTCTTGCTGAATACTGACACAGCAAAGAATTTGCACAAACATCATTATATCACCTTTGGGCTTCATGTGAGCTCTGGACACAGAAAAATAATACTATTTATTAGTATTATACCTGTTGGCCTGGGACTTGCAGCATCTTGCCAGATTTCCCACTGACTTTGATTATGCAAAGCTGGATGGAAATTGCTTTTTCTAACCACTGTGGGATTTAGTTAAGGATGACAATTGGGATGACAGGGATTGCCACCATGCTTTACAACCCCATCACTTAGTGACAAAAATTCCAGTCCCAATTGCCACCATATCTATCTGTATGTGAATTATGTTCTTGTTTTCTTTTTAAAATTGTTCAGGAACTGAGAGTGAGACATTGGATTTCTCAAACTTCTCCAGCAATAAGATTATTTAAGGTTGGACTGTTTTACTTTTCCAGATGGCCACCTCCACAGATCTGAACTGGGAGGAAAACTTGATTTCACACTGGATGTCTAATGCTGCCCGTGCTGGAGTCATATTAAATCCTGCTTTCCCTGGTTTGATAACCACCAAAGCAATCAGTACTGAAAGTGTCTCATCGGGTCATGGTGTTAATTTGGTACACAGATCAAGTAGCATTTCTCCAAGTGAAGACACTATGCACAAAGAGCAAACACTGGACCTTAAAAGTTCTTTTGATGAAAAAGTGGATTCCTCCAAGACACTTTTTTCAACTTCAGCTTCTAACAAAGAGCAAACATTAATGGTGAAAGATGTCCCAGCTCATTGGACTTCCACTGAAACTAAGTTTGGTTCTGATCAGTTAGATGATCTGGATGAAGGATGCTGCACTGAATTACTCTTACAAAAGCTGGAGCAGGTAAAAAACACTTAAGATGATTATGTATGTTTTTTATACATACATATTACAAATATTCTTCCTTGTGAAAACTGGGTTCATAGCTCTATCCTTTTGCAGGGGAAACTTTCATGAACCCACTTCTTTATGTTTTGTTATGGTTTCTTTACTCTTGCCAAATCTGAGGAGAAATGTTATAGTTTCATTTGAATTTCAGTCTGGTACTTATCAACCAGTAACAAATCTATATTTTCTCACCTGTTTTAATGCTAGAATCTACTGTACAAATTGCAAGAGTCAGGTGGTACTTGTGCTTAACCTTCAATGCTAGAAATGCTTTTAAAGTATATTCTCCATTTTCTGAAAACCATTTCACTTAACTGTATTAGCTAATTAGTCTAATGCAAAGATCTAAGAATAAATCTGCCTAATTATACCCAAAAAGCTCAAAGAACTGCAACACCACAAGAAGGAACTTCTGAGAAGGCAGCAAATGGAGCAAATTCAGAGATTAATGGAAGAGCAACAAAACTTACTTTCCCTGGCTGCTGAGCAGCAAGAACACACAGGTGAATGAGTAGTGACTTAATTTTAAAAACTAGTAGACATTCATTTTACATATGCTTTTATGTGTTTTGAAATAGCTGATAAAATCTACTTTTCTGTCTAGCTAATCAGTAACCATCTAAATTGAGATACATGAATCTTGCTAAAGATTTTTGGAAGATGGATGCTGATAGCTCTTTTTTTCAGACATCCCTATTAGTGTATAAATATGTGACATAATTCTCTTTTTACTATATACTTGCTTAAGCACCCTATGGCCCTTTTCCATAGCGTTGATTAGAAAGACATTTTGTGGCTGCTACTTTTAAGACCTATAGCTTTCTGTTTTAAACATAACAAATTCTAGAAATGTGAATGTTCAGATTGTAATTCATGCATAGAGTTCATGTTATTAAGACATACCCTTCTTATAAAAATCACAATGCAGGTGACTGTATTGACTTATGACCACAATTTAGGAGCAGAATTTCTTTTGTAAGTCATTATTATAACTTGAGTTGGGCCTGATTTTATGACATTTTTACACCTTCACAGTTTTTAAGGAAACCATGTTGTTAAGTGAATCACAAGGCTGTTATATGTCCCCAACATCCCCAATGGGTGTTTTTTTTTTGTCAGCAAAAAAATTGGAAATTGGGATTATCACTTGATAGCAGGAAAGTGCAACCAGTCATAAATGTGAACCAATTGCAAACACTCAAATTGCAATCACGTAGCCGCAGGGTTGGTGAGATAGTCGTAAGTGCAAGTACAGGTCATAAGTCACTTTTTCCAAGGCCATTGTAACTTTACATGAGCAGTCATTAGTTAAGAATTACCTGTAGATCTTCTTTTTAAATAGGTGTGGAAAATTGAGTATTCTGAAATAAATATGATTCACATGATCCAATAGTTTTGACTATAGGAAAATGGTACATTTGTATTTTTGAAAATACTTTTAAAAATTGGGGTTAGAGACACATGTATGAAAATGCAAAAAATTCTCAGCCCAAGATTTTCAGATTTATTCTACTATAGACAGATATATTCTACTATACAGTTAGTTCAAAATATGTATCTGTAAAATTGCAAAGTATTAAGTGTTTCAGGCTTTCCTTGATAATAAATAGCAGATGGAGAAAGGAATGGAAAAGGTGAATGTTCCAGTTTTCCACAAATCAATTTAGTATCTGCCATTTTGTGTTTAAATGGAAGGCTCTCCTGCAACCAAAGATGATGGAACCCAGAACTATGCTGGATCAGTTTGTTTGTCTCCTGTCCCTTATTTTCCACTATGTCCCAGTAGAGGCAACACTGATTGGGACAGTGCATCTTGTGTTTCTTCTCCTGTGGACCAAAGAGATTATTTACAAAATTTCAATAATAATCAAATATTGAAGAAAAACCACTCTGCAGACCTTTTTTATAAGCAGTCTTCAGACATTTCTTTGAAAGGAAACAATGAATTGAAACTTGAAGACCAAAGGACTATTTCAGGTAAAACAAACCTGTATCCTAACTAAAATACATGTATGTCTAACACTGGCCAACTTAGGGATATTAATATATGTAATGATACAGAAATTTGTTTACCATTGGAGATTATGATTTTCTCTTACTGGGAGATTACCAGTGTTTCCCTCAATCTTGCAAAAAATGGATTTTTCCTAGTTTTTGCATTGAGAGTTCAATTCAGTGAGAATCTTCTTTATTTCAGAGTCTTTACAAATTTCAGCATAAGGAAATAGCTTCCATATCTTTCTCTATATTGGTTGGAGCTAGATGGAGAGATATGGTGAGCTTGGAGCCTCAGAGGTGTTCAGATTTATGATAATGATTCATTTTATCTTTTTTAGGAAATGTATTCTAAATCCTGAGGACAAGTTTCTAAAAACAAGCAATGAGGACTACTCAGAATGTTATTTATTTTTGTTTTTTCAACCCAAATTCATTTACTCTCTCTACCTTGGTAATAATTTGGCATGGTTTTCTCAGTTTAATACATGAGAATTTATATAGAAGATTCAATTTTCTATCCTGCTTTCTACATCTTCACAGACATGGGTCTTAGGAAGTCAGTGGAACTTCTATTTTATATAAATGATACATGGGTTTTCTTAAAAGAATTTCTATAAAGTAATTCTGTGTACTCAAAGGTTAACAAATAGATTAATTTCTGATTTTCATAATATAGATGAAAGAAGCGGTCCAATTAAAAATCCAGAGTTTTTACCATGAGACAGAATCTCATATACTTGTATACTTTTTCTTTTCTTTTCATGGTCTGCATGTTACACTGTTAGATTGTAGGAGCAGACAATTTCCTTTGTTCTCATGTAAACCAAATTTAACTTCGTTTGATTGAAGAATATGGTGAAAATCTTTGAGATGCACATTGCTTTGTATATACTTCAAAAGTGGATAAATCCAACAGGTATTAACAAGTTTTTTGACTGTTCTCTGAGGATTTGGAAATATTGGAGAAAAATTAGTTCTGGCTCCTTTTTCATTAATACCTATTAAGCACCATGGCACTTTCTCCAAAAACCTAGCAGGGCTATTGAGTAATGTGTGGAGACAATGATGTTAATACAGAAGATATTTTAAAGCAGTAACTGTCACCTATGAACTTTAATTGGCTGCTGAGTGGTAAAATGGGGGAGGATCTGTTAAAAATAAAATCTATAATAGGATAGAATCACGACCATTAACAGGTTTGACAATCTTATGTTAGAACCTTCAGAGTCTTCTAAAAGTTTAATATCCAAAATATATAAAATACTGTTAGTAATGGTCAGACATTTCTCAGAGAAACATGGGAATCAGACTTAAGAATCAATATCACAGACACACAGGAGAATTCTACGTTATGTTCTAGATCAGCAAAAATCAGAGAACACTATAGAAAATTTAAAAATAATTGGCAAAGGATCTAATAAATGTTGGAAATTTGGTAAAACAAAAGGTACCTATATGCATGTGTGGTGGTCCTGTGAGGTTGTACAAAGATTCTGGACAGAAGTGATCAGAGGGATTAACAGCATGGATATTGGGAAATTTAGTTATGCTCCTAAATAACTAAATTTAGTTATAAAGCTCATAAATTGATGCATAAAAGATAGCAGATGCTGGGATATACTAGAAAAGTTACCTTTGATTTAGTTTGGGAAAGAGTTATTCTTTTTGCAAAACCTAATAGTCCAAATTATCATTGTTTACCCCAGTTTATAGAAAAAATATTTTTAGAGTCTTGATTTCTTTTTTTTTCTCCCCTTTGACATGTCCAATTCTTGGGTATTGTCTGGAGAAGCCTGCACAATTTTCTTACAAGGTTTTTCAGAAATGACTTGACCAAGGTCATCCAATTGGTTATGTGCCTAAGACAGTTTCTAGCCTGATGGCTTAACCACTTCATCAAACTTGCTCTCAATTTGTTTTTCAATCTTTTAAATAAATTCTGCTATGATATTTTAAAATTTTAAATCCTGTCATTTATCCTCTGATATTGTTTCAAAGTATATTTTATTATCTATTGCTACCGTGTTTTCCCCAAAATAAGACCTACCCCGAAAATAAGACCTACCCCGAAAATAAGACCTACCCCGAAAATAAGACCTAGTGTGTTTTGGGAGCCAAAAAAAATATAAGACAGTGTCTTATTTTTGGGGAAACACGGTATGCGATTTGTTCGTGGTTTCGTACATGAATAAATGTACATTGTTCTACATGAATATGGTGTTTTTTTTCATTTAAAAAAATATATAAGACCTACCTAAAATAAGACCTAGTGTGTTTTTGGAAGCCAAAAAAAATATAAGACAGTGTCTTATTTTCGGGGAAACACGGTAAGTCATATCCCTCACCTTGTTTCTGTGGTTAGATTTCTTTTCTGAGGAAAATAAAGTTAATTTTAACAAAAGCTAGAAGAGAGAAAAATCAAGATCTTGGCTAGAAGGGCAAGATCCTCACTGCTTTCTTGACAGAGCTTGCACAAGAAATATTTTTGTGCATAAAAAGACAGTGGGGAATTGCTATGCATGACTTTTACTTTTGTAGGCAGAACTAAACAATCTCCAGAACAAAGTCTACAAGGAAGTATAGAAGGAGACAGCGATTGTGAAGATCAAAGGAACACGGAGGCCTCTAAAAATCTGACTGCAGGGAAGTGTTCAGAAGCTGTTAATGAAGAAGAAAGGTAAAAAAGTAAAAGTGCAGTGTTACAAACACTGATAAAAATGTAAAAGCAATTAAGTTTATTAATTTTGATTATATTTATTTTAATTGAAGCTGAAAGATTGGCAACAGCAAAATTATTTGCCTGGAAGAAAATTCCAGTGGATCCATCTGCAGGAATCCCAAAAGTGCTGCAGCTGGACTTCCTTGGTGTTTTCATTGAAAACGTTTCA
Organism: Naja naja; assembly: GCA_009733165.1. NCBI lineage: Eukaryota > Metazoa > Chordata > Lepidosauria > Squamata > Elapidae > Naja > Naja naja. The sequence continues at coordinate 42,305,952 of CM019152.1, forward strand.
CTTGTCATCCAAGAAACTTCTTCAGTTCTGGCTGAATGTTGGGGAATGGAAGGATTTACATTCCTTAGCAGTCATCTGGTCATTAGCAGGCTGAAGGTTGGTCATTAGTTCTCTGAGAATTGTTGACTACAACACAGTCCTTTCAGCAGTCCCAAGAAGGTGCATACCCATTTGCAATCTGATGCAGGTGATCCTGAGGGTGCAGATAAATCCCCAAATGGCTTCAACAAATCTCTGAGAGTTAACAACTAACCTTCAGAGTACTAATGACCAGATAACTACTAAGAATGTAAACCCTTCTATTCCCCACCATTCAGCCAGAACTGAGAAAGCTTGCTGAATGAGAAACGTTTTCAACGAAAAAAAAGCCAAGAAGCAAAATATTTTCAAGGAAAAAAATAGAAAAGCCCAGTTCCTTTTGAAAAGCAATTTTGGGACAACCGTGAACTGGAGGAGTGAGAATCTCCATAGGCACCTGCAGGAATATAAAATTTTAAAAAAGCAGAATTTCAAAAGAATAATCCTGTTAAAATTTGATCTATAAAATGGTGGGGAGAAATGGAATACTATTACTAAAAAGCTCAGTACTACTATTTTGAATATTTCCTAGGTGACTCCAGAATCTTTATATCCATTTTGAAATTTCAAACTACCAGTGTAGTAAATATCAGGGCAAGAATAGTCTCCACTTGCATTTTTTCATTAAAATAGATAATAAAATGGACACCTATTGTAGGAGGTGGTCAACGTAACACCAAGTTTTAAAAAGAGAGCAAGAAAGAACTAAATATTATTAGTTATTATTTAATATATTAATATACCATTTCTTATGCTTCAGAATTTCAAAGCAATTTACAATCAAAACAGCAATAATGATGGCCTTGTACAACATAATTGATTCTCTGGATAAGTAACTCATTGTTTCAGTAGGTAGTATATGGTCAAGTGCTCCACTCAGTAATCTGGCTATGACAGTTTGCAGTTGCAATCTCTGAACCAAGCATAAGATAGCTCATAAAGCATATGGTAGCAATCTAAATATGAAGTGGCCAGCACACATGAACAATTGTAACTAGGCTGCATTTGTCCAGGAAAGAGCAGAATTAATATACCAATCAAAGCTGGTGTGTTAAATCTATTTCTGAAGGAAAGGCCTAACTAATAGTAGTTTTGTAGTAGAGGGAAGTAATAGCATCATATAAATGGCCAAAAGGTTAAAATGTATTAAAACAAGCAATAGCTTTGGGTACAGGAACCAAGCTAGATTGGTCACTGGGACCAGAGGTTTAGTCTTCTGAGCTTTCAGACTCCTGCTGGAGCCCATCCTCAGGGAACTTCACATTCGACCCAGATTGGATCCTGCAACATTATCCTGGGGCATGTATATTTGCCTTTAATCGTGATATTGGGTGCATTAGGACAGTGTTATCGTGCTGCAGGATTTAAAAATTTTAATTCTTTTAATTAACAAATTACAACAAGAAAAATATACAAAATTATAACTATGTTTTGATTCTCTTGAAACAGGCCTATTGCTACTAGTATGCAAGAGAGAAAGCAAACATTTGAAGAATTTCTAGAAGAGCAGATGCAGTTGGAAGAACAGAGGTTGAATGAAAGAGCAAATCTCAAGGTTAATAGTTACAGTATACAAAATTTACCAGTTTCATAATGTGAGAATAATTTTTTCATGTAGCTGTTGCACAGATTCTAGCAAATCTGGAATCTCTTCAGATTATTTTGGTAATAATAAATTAACAGATATAATTCCTTACATATATATAAATTGCTTTTTTTTAGGTTGCTGAAAAAGCAGCATTCCAGAAACCAGTTCCAAAACAACCGTTTTTAAAACGAGGTGAAGGCTTAAATAGATATACCAATGCCAAATATAAAGTAGCTAAAGAAAAAGAAAGTAAGACAATTCTACAGCCTGATCCCTTAGGAATTAAAAATACAGTTAAAGCAGACAAACTGCAGCTTCATCGGAAAACTGCCTCTTCAAATAAAATTTCTGACAACTTTATGCCTAAACTTGTAAATCAGAATATTAAAACAAAAAAGAATGTGTCTTTTTCTGCTCGAAAGACAACAAGACTCAAAAATTGCACTGGAAAAGGTGTTCCTTCATCTGCAAAGCAAAACACTAATGAAATGAAATCGGAAGTACTGAGAAATTCTCTAAGATCAGAAATAAATGGAGAAAAAGAAAAGAATGAAGAAAATATAATGCCACTTGCAAAGCTGCATGAAATCAATGTCAAATTACCAGTAGGAAAAGAAGCACCCTCAGAAGTAACTGAATTTCTTATAAATCCACGTGAAAGAGACCAAGAGCTGTCTTTTGAACTTTCTTTCCAAAAGAAGTTGGGAAATTGGGAAGCCAAAAAAGAAAAAGAAAAAAAGGAATTGGATGAATTTTTGTTTTTAGAGCAGGCTGCTGATGAAATATCTTTTGCCAGTAACTCTTCACTCATAATAAGGATCTTGGATCAAGGCCAGCAAATTTCATCAGGGCATAGACTGTCTTCTACTCCTATTAAATCAAAGTTGCAGGAGCAGCAAATGAATGTGCTAAATGTCACAGCTGCAGCTAACCTAAATGGAAAAAAATGGGTTTCCCAAACATCTAACCATGAAAGGCACAAGGAAAATTCCCAAGCACCAGAACCATTCATGGTTCATAGAAGTTCAGCGGATTATGAAACACTTCAAACTTCTTCCTCAGCTGAATTTCAAGATTCAAAACACACTGAATTAGATGAAGATAACTCTGATGAAAGCAGTGAGATGACTTCTGAAAGTGAAGCAGATTTTGAGAGTACCATAAAACCTGCAAGTGAGGGACTTGAGAAGATCACTTTGAAAAACCAAAATGACTATCCTGAATTTTTAGAGTGCAGAGAACAGATAGAGAGTACAGAGAGCACAGAGAGCATTAAAAGTCCTGATTCAAAGGAAAAGGACGGTGGCCAGTCTAATAAGCTATGTACAGAGACTGCATATCCAAGTGTGTTCTGTAGTGACAAAAGTAAATTTGAGTTCGATGATGAAATCTCATGGACTGACTTTGAGAATAGCAATCTGTGTACACAAATTCCAGATGGGGATGTGCTTTCTAAAGTACCTCTGACTCCTGATTGTTCTAAGGTGCCTTTTCCTGATAAAGTAATAAAGAGGAAGATTGCCATGGTGAAGAAAGGAGATGCTCTGCTGAAACAAAATATGACTGTTAATGAGGAAACCGAGCCTCCTACATCAGATCTGATGCTAAAACTCTTTCCTTCCCTAAAACCTAAACGGAAGGTAGATGCACTATCAAGACACGAGAGTAAATCGAATACGACTCAGGAAGAATCAAGTGGTAAGGGAGAGAGAAATATCAAGTTACTGTATGTAAGAATTAGCCCTATATCATTTTATACAGAATGTCCTACATATGTGTATGGGGTTTTTTTTTATATGAAGCTAGTTTCATTATTATATATATTATATTATATTTTATTAGACTTGTATGCCGCCCTTCTCCCAGACTCCCGAAGGTATCATTACACTATAAACCACTGTTAAGAGCCAGAAATTACCACATGCATATATAAAGCATCATAGTTTTCAAATTGTGCAGCAGTTTTATGTAAGACAAGAGGCTTTGGGGATCTATTTGATGCATATTTTGCAGTCTGTCATGAATGGTTTTAATTAAAACTAGACAACCTGTGACCCCTTAGGTCATCTTTTCAGTTATTCTCTTAGCAGATTGCTCAATGACAGAACTTCAAATGTTCTACCTTCACTTTACAAGCTGGGATACATTCAGACATGTATCTGCCTTGAAAATAACTCATGATGAACAGTATAGTGCAGGGGTGTCAAACTCAATTTCATTGAGGGCCACATCAGGGTTGTATTTGATCTTGGTGGCTGGGATGGGCATGGCTAGCTTGACATCACTTGGGGGTGCCTGTGGTGATCCGAGCGCTCTGCCAGTGAAAATGGGCTCTCAAGCTCCCTTTTCGGCTGTGATGACCTCCTGCAACCCTCTGTAAGCAAAAATGGCAGGCCACACACAGCCCTTCCTAGCTCTGTTTTTGCCGGCAGAGGCACTGCAGGTCGGTCCTTCACTATTTCCAGGGCAGCCCTGCAGGCCAAATCTAAGCACCACCACCCCCGAGCCGGATCTGGCCTCCATGCCTTGAGTTTGACACCCCTGGTATAGTGCAATCAAAGATCAGCAGAGGGAATGTTTTATGACATTTTATGTCACAAACTCTTTCATGATAATATATCATAAAATGTTTTATGAAATTTGCCCAATTCTAATTCCATGGAAGTCATGGTTCCTGGACTTTGGACACATACTGTAATTCAACCCATTAGTACCCTGATACAAATATTGTTGTCCTATGATATATCACTTTGTCCAGTTAAAGAATAGATTTTTTTATTGGCCAAACGTGATTGGATACGTAAGGAATTTGTCTCTGGTGCATAAGTTCTCAATAGACACACAAGCAACAAGTGATTAGTAAGGTTATGGAAACTATAGCTTTACTAGTAAATGTCCTTTATGGCTTCAGGACCAAGTTCTCAATGGTGCAGAAAAATTCCAGATTGAAATGTATCATTATGATTATTATCTCTTATCTGTTGAGTGTTATTAGTTTCTGAACAAGTTGTTGATCTGTGAATCCTGAGTCCTGCAGTGAGTAGGGGCATGGACTTGATGACCTGTTAGAACCTCTCTAATTTTATGGTTCTTTAATTATAATAGCTACACCTAGAGTATTGTTTTTAAATAATGATTTTTTAAAACTCCATTAACCTTATAAAATCCTCAGCAAAGCTCTAGGTATTAATCCCATTTTAAGATGAGTAGATGAGATTTGATACATATTCAAATGTTGTATAATTGGTATAATTTGTTCCATTTAGGGGAAAGTGTGCGTTCACAGCTCTTGAAAGAGAAGCTTGTTGAATTGGAAATGGAAATTGAAAGGTTCAGGACTGAAAATGCATCCCTAACAAAACTTAGAGAAGAGCATGAAACTGCCCTGGAAAATCTTAGGTAATTTAAGTTCTTTTCTCTACAGGCTAAATGATCTGGATGATGTTTCCTCCCCGTCGTCTTTTCTTCCTTTCTTCCATCTTTATGCAGAAAGGGAAAGAGGATCATTAATGATTAACAAGTTATGTCTTTTTGTACAAGAGACTTCGGCGTCCTCATTTACTCCAGATACATTAACAGGAAGGGCTGTTTTATCTTCGATGTTCTGCAACACTATATGTCAAAATTCAGTCATTGTTTCTGTATCTTGTCAAAGTATGCAACTTTTTCCAGATTTAAAAATAATATAATTAATGTATGAATTTAATATTCAAATGTTATAAGGGTCTTTAAAAAAAAGGAATTGATCATACATTAGCACAGTATTCACTGATCAATTATCTAAGAAGTTTTACTTTGAACATTTTTTGATTTAGCAGAGAGAATTATAAATACAAATTATCTTTTGTTTATTTTTCCAGCCAACTATCTGTGGACAAATTTCTCAAAATATCTCAAGCCTATTATAAATTAATGAAAAGGATTTTCTTAAAATCTTTGAAGAGTTCAGCCTCAGTACACATCCTTTAAAAAAAAAGTATGGACCAATGTTTCCAAGTTACATTGTGTCTGAATTTTATGTGGTAAATATTTTGTAATTTTTGTTTTATAAACTTCCAGAAAAGAAAAATCTGACTTCGAACATCATAAAACACAAGAGCTTGCTCAAATAGAAGAACTTAAGAAAGAAGAAGCAAGAAAATTGCAGAAAGAACGTAAAGTTTTTGAGACGTATGCACAGGCAGCTAGAGCCATTCCAGATAAAAAAGAACGTGATGAAATTCAGGTATGAATGCAACATAAATGATCAACATAACTGACAGAAGTGAATAATGGATACTTCAGCCTAACAACAGAAATTAAAGCATCAGATATATTTTGGGGGAGTTGACATTTTTTCACAAGAGCAAATATGACCATAATGCCAAAGAGATTCATTTTTTATTGTCATGGTGACCAGAACAGTGCATCAAGAGTTGAAAAGATTTCCCTCATTTCTCTGTTTTCACCTTTTTCCTGTGAAACAACTAGTTTGCTAATAAAAAGAATAGGCAATGTGGTTTGCAGTATATTCAGTTATTATACTCCTATATATTGTTCCAACCATGAAGGTTTTAGGAGAAAACATTTATTTTCTACCTTTATTTTTTTTACAAATAACTCAAAGCAGCAAATATTTCTAACACACTTTTCTCCTTTTATTTTCCCTACAACAAAAACCCAGTGAGGTGAGTTGGGCTGAGAGGGTGACTGGCCCAAAATTATCTAGCTGGCTTCCATAGCTAAGGCAGGACTTGAACTCACAATCTCTTGCTTTCTAGCCTGGTGCCTTAACCTCTAGACCAGGGGTGTCAAACTCATGACCCACAGGCCAGATGCGTCACGTGCTGTCCCCACCCCACCCGGTTTAACAAAGAGGGGGAAGTCCCGATATGTCATGTGATGCTGCCGTGGTGTGAGCTTGACACCCCTGTTCTAGAACAAACTGTCTCATTCCATAAGCTTGCCTGTGAAACCATTGCTATGTGATATTGAACTGTTTCTTCTTAGTCTTTGGAAACAAGAGTACATCCTACTTTAATTACAGCTAAAATCCCTTCAGACAATAATTATTCCAATCATGGATGGTTGTGGGACCTTCCTCACAGCCATGTTACCATGCATTTCTCCAGTCCTTGAATCAACTAAGAAGCAAACGGCATAACTTGTCCTGTTCCAGTAGCTGGCCTTTAATCTGCCTCAGTAATGAGGGCTGCAAGTAGTTCTGACAGTTTTACTACAGAAGAATTTAAGGACAGTAATTGGCCAGTTCTCCTATCTTTATTTTTTCCTGGCCAGTATCACTAACTGGCAGAAATAAACCAATAGCAGTTATATCAAACTATGGTGGGAGAGGCTTAGTTCATATGGATGTGTCCCTAAAAGGATGGCATGTTTCAAGTTGCCTATGGGAAGAGTGGCCAGTATAGGAGCATTAATAATAACCAGTCAGATTGGTTTACCAGTTTTCTGAAAAACAGGCAGTGTCAAAATATAGACCAGGTGACAGACCTTGGGAAGGAGCTTGCCTGGCCTATCCAGAGAGCTCTCATTTCATCCTGGGACAGTTGCCAGCAGAACTGTTTGGACATCAGTTCCATTCACTTGGGCAAAAGGGGAAACTGGCACTGAATTTCATCCAGCTCCCACTTCACAATGAAGGCTGGAAAGAGCAGTAGCACTGGCAAGGAGTTAGCCTCACCTCATGGAGGTATTCCAGGACACATGTGAAACGGTGTATCGTCCCACCCTCAGTAATAAAACAGTCCAGTCCAGCAAAAGCAATTGTTTTATGTAGATGTAAAGAAACAAGAAACATATTTTTGGATGTTAAAATAATGGATTCCAGATATGTGTTACCATTTTTTGAAATGTTTATATTCTAAAAATGAAAAGATGAAGTGTTTCTGTAGACTCTAGATTTAACAGATTGAATTAAATTTTACATTGATATTACATAGGTCTTATTTTTTCTATTTTTAAAATTATGTTCAATTTATTTTAATCCCTGTAAAAATCCATTGTAGTGTTTACTGAATAATCACTTGCATATATATTTTAATATTAGTAAAATATAACAGAATAATGAAACGTAAGAAGCTTGGCCAGACTGGATCCCTTGTTTGCAAAAGTGGGTAAAAACCTACTAGGCATTAATTAGGGGAGAATCAATGGCACAACTCTGGTAAATTTGTTAGCCCCTTTTTTTTTCAAAACAGGCCTATTGATCTTGAAAAAGATCCTTGGACTCATTTAATACCAGAAAACTGGTATGCCCATGAATATTAAGGAGGATCTATAAATAGTACTTTGTGAAGACATAATGCAGATAGATACTTTGCAGAAACCAGTGTCCAGTCTCTTCTGCATCAATACCCGTGCAGTAGCAAAATTCTGTGTTGCTGCAATGTCTACAAGGAAAAAACTGGTTACAGAATTATAGCGGTCAATTTATGACAATTTTTGTAGATAGAACAATCTTTGGAAAATGATATTTACACACATACTTATTGGATCTCCACTAATATAAACCAGGGAGTGACCCTAACTGTTTGAGAACACGTATTTTCTTAACAGGGATGTTATTATCCACTACTAATGTATTATAATGTCAGTATTTTTATGTATATGTAAATAGTGGTGTCTATTGCTGGTCTAAGACCGTAATAAAGTTTATTCATTCTGAATGCTTCTGCATTACAAATTGAATGACTACGGCAGGCAGTACCTGGTGATGGAGCTGAGGGGCTTTGCTCACAGCAGTTGCTTAAGAGGAAGTTGGCAGATGCCACTCCCTGGTTGTCTTATCACTGACACCACAACTGAAGCATTATAACTGTTTCTAGACCAGCACTTGCCTTGGAAGATGGAAGACAGTTACCACTTTTTAAAGATTGCTTTAGTTATTGCTTATAGAAGTGATTGTATCTCTTGCACAATTATGCTTTGCAGCTTATTCCCCAGTTGGAGTGCCCTACTAGTCCAATAGGGCTTGCTGTGCGCCTCCTGATACATCCTTTCTGCAATTTTACCTCTTCATTCTCACAATCTGTGGAGGGGGAAATCCAATTATGTGTTAAAAGTGAGGAACACGAGTTAATGAAAAGCGAGCACGAAAGTCTTTCGGGGAACACTACATTAGTCGTATCTGAAGTGAATAAGTGTAATTCTAATATCGTTTTGATTTTCTGCTGTGGAAAGATGTTCACCTGTCTTTTGCCTTAAGGCTTTGAAGCAACAAATAGCAACGTTGCAGGAAGATGTAAAAAAGAGAGAAACAAAATGGTCAGCAACTCACACTCGTCTGAGGGATCAGATTGAAGCCTTAACGAAGGAAAATACACAACTGCGAGAAGAAATCAAAATTATGGAAAGATTCCGTTTGGAGGCCTGGAAGAGAAAAGAAGCCTCCACAAAGAAAAAGAAAAATAGTAATTCTGGTTACTCAGACAAGCATGAATCTACAGTGAGTTTCTTCTTTTGGGGAAAAAAAATGTTTTCAGAAAACTAGAGGCACAAAGATTTTGCGCTGCTTCAAAAGAAAGCTCCCATGGCATGCAACGTTTTCCAGACCTGAGAGAATTTATTTGGAGTTCCATTGCATGTATCAAATTGCAGCAAAAACAGTCTTCAGAGCTAGTTGGCACTTTATTTTCCATTTTCTAAAAACCATGGCATCAGCATATTCCCAACTCTGAGTTTGAAGTGATAGGTCTATTGATACATATACAACGGCCCTCGGGGTGCAGGCTGTTAATAGCCTAGCACTTAGTTCCAGCTGCCTGTAATTAGTGCAGGCTCGAATCCCACCAGGCTCAAGGTTGACTCAGCCTTCCATCCTCTCAGGGTAGGTAAATTGAGGACCCAAGATTGTTGGGGGCAATAAGCTGACTTTGTAAAAATGCCGCTTAGTAATAAGCAGGCATATACAATGGAAGGAAGGCTATTGCTGAGCGCATTGGGTTGTATCCCAAAAACTGTAAGCCGCCCTGAGTCTCCAGAGAAGGGCGGGATATAAATATGAATAAAATAAATAAAAATAAACTTTCCTTCATAGGAACAGGTGAGATTGAGAATAAATGCTTCCCTAAATGGGTGACAAGTAGTTTACATTTCAACACATGTTTTTTGCAGACAGCTGTTTTTTAAAAGCATCTGTTTTGCTCTCTTTGTTATGAAAACTTTATTGCATTTGTATGTTTCACTATTAAAGCAATCCTGAGTAAAGTACAGTGGTACCTTGGTATTCAACTGCTTTGAAACTCATCAATTTGGTACTCAACTAATTTCTGATATGAAAATTTTGTCCTGGTATTGTTTCTTTGGTACTTAATGCACAAGTTAGAACTTGTATTGGTTGCCTGGTGATTCACATTATTCCTTATGGGAAAAATCTGTTCAGTACTTGTTTTTGGTACTCATCACATCTCCCAGAACCAATTAGCAAAAAGTCCTGAGGTACTACTGTATTTTGATAGTGTTAGGATATCTGAAAGACTGCCTCAGTAATTTCTGTCAATCCAGTAAGATAAGCAGAGTGGAAGTGCTCTGAATCACATTGATTAAATAATGCCACCAATGGGACTCCAGCAATGTGCCATCTCTTGTACAGTATCCATCCTCTGGAATAGCATTTTCCTAGAGATTTGCAGGATCTCATCCTATAAGGGCAACACAAGTCTTTAAAAATATGGCTTTGCTTCCAAAGCATTTGTTGAGCCCCTAGTGACCTGTATTGCGATGCATTGCCAGCTGTCGGGAGATTTTTAAAAATCGAATGTTGTTTTTGTTATAGTACAACATAAACTGCCTTTCAAGTGTTCTGTATAAACAGCTAGAAATATTAGCAATTTTTGTGATCACCTTGATCTTGGAGAAGTATGCAGAAAGAGCAGAGCTGAAGTACAACAATTGTAGCTTTTTAAAATGATTTCTAAACTTTTTATTATAAATTCTATTTTTGATTGCTTTTGTTAAATATAAAGATGAATATTAATATTTACCATATTCTGTTGGTTTGTGAATTTTTAACCAATATTTGTTTCTTGAGGAATCTTAACTTTTGGAATAGTAGACATTTGAAGAAGAAATCCTTTTTTTCTTTTTGTCTTTCTAGCATTTGCCAGCAGCATTGCCAAAACCTCACAGTGGATCTTCAATGAATCAAGTAGAAAAAGCAGTAAAATAAATGTCAAAAGTGATTTGCCATCAGAAGGTAAACTGTTTGATTAAAAGTTGGATCTAGTAGCCAGATGTGGCAGTTTATTATCCCCTCAGAATTTTGAATGTGTTAGAATGGATTTATGTTTGTCTGTATGAGTATATGAAGCTGCAAGGCATTTTCTTTCCTGGGCTTAAACTATCTTTTTTTTTTAATCCATTTGATTTTAAATATGTTCAGCCATATCAATTATCATTGTTTACTATTGTTCTGTGTAAGTGGATTAATGTCATTGGTAAGATTTTGCAAGGTTTATATTCCTATCAATTAATGAATCTGTATTTGAAATAGGAAGCTTGTCACCAAAATGTGAACCAGCAAAAGCACATGAAGCCAATTTGGACAAAAAGGTAAACACACCTGAGATTCCTCCAAAACATTCATGGCAGTAAGTTCATTTTTTCTTGAAAGTGGGCATGCTAGTATTGGACACCTAAAACTGACCATAAGCATGACTATTACAACTATGGCAGTTATAATTTAATGGTTTAAACAAAATATATCTTTATGCCCATTATATGCAACTTTTAACCATGATGAAATTGTAAAAAGTGTTAAGAGAAATATTGGTTGATACTTCCATGTTGTTAAAGATGTACTTTAGAAACCCCTAGTTTTTTATTTTTAGAATATGGATAGGCAGAATTTATATTCTGAGGAGCTCAGATGCCAGAAATTCAACTAAATATTTTTTACTCTGACCTTTGATTTTCATGATATATTCTTGGAACACTTTTTTTTTTTTTTTGGAAAATGAGGTCTCTTTGAAAACACTACTTTCTTGAGCGTCGATTTCTATAGCTCCATGAAATGCAGAGTCAATCTAAAGAACATTCTCGGTATCACGAGGTATATCTCCACAAAATCCATAGCAATATAGTTTGCCTCCTTGGGTAGTTACATCTTTTATCATTGTAGAATTTTCCTGCTAATGGAACTATCGAAGCAGCAGCAGCAGCAGTAACATTTGATTCTTCAGAAAGCGAAGAGGAAATTGAGAGAGAAGCCAGTCACCCTGATGGAAAGGTAAGTTACTTTCTCATTTGCTATAACAGGATACACTGCTAAGGAGCAATGAAGTACAGTGGGAACATTTCCTTGTTCCATATCTGGACCTATAAAGAATGCCAGTCTTGCAGGTCTAAAAGGGTGCTACATTATCTTGAATTTTTGAAATTCAAACTGAGAATGGACACAACACAGATTTTTATATTGGCTCAAAGTGTACTAGTTTATTTACATGTTCTACTCAGTCTGGTAAATTTTCACAACATGGAATTTAAGTTTGAGATATCTTTAACAGGATAAAGCAGGTGGCCATTTTCCCAATCTTCGAAGCTATTTCCATGCAATGCAAGTACATGGAGCCTGCTCATATTTGGCCCCAATATAATTTTACAATGAACAGATGCAGAACTAAATGTTGAACATTTGCAATTTAGCTCATTGTTGTTCTTAAGATTCTGAAATGTTAAGCACTTACCTTTTTGCTGTATATCCATGGCAGGGTAATATATAAGGTGGGCTGCATTCTACTTGGAAAATATTACATATCTTTTCATGTAATCAGAAATACTGAAAATTTAAAAGGGTCAAAAAAGATGACCTAAGATGTGATCTGCTCTCCAGAGCAGCCCTAAAACTAGATAAAGAGAACCCAATTATAACAACTGAGTCAAAAACATTATACTTGTATACTTTATGACTGTAAAACCCCTTGATCCCGTGGTGTAGGCAGCATCCAAATACTTGCAATAAACAAGTAAATGCAAAGATTGATAAGTGTTTTCCATTTCAAGAGACGACGTTATATGAGTGTAATTGTTTCCTGTTCCAAGAACGGTCACAATTGCCAAACCAAAGGAATTCCATCTTGCTTCTTATGCTTCATCACCTCCTTCAGTCTTTGCTATTGCAGTTCTTCAGGATTTGGTTCAAGGTTTGCACTATATCTCCAGTGTGGAGATATATAGCTGTTTATCGTTAGCAAACTGATATATTAACTCAAAATCTATGGACAAGCTCTCGCAGGAATTTCATGTTATTGACAAGAGAGCTTGGGGATCTTGACACTGCTACATCCATAGTCCAACATTTCCTCCATTAATATCCAGATGGAATTGCCCACTCAGGGAGGAGCATAGTACCCTTGATTCGTAATCCTCAGATGGTCCAAAATGCGCCAAAATTGCTTTGAGTGCTTCCAAGAGATCTAGCAAGATAAAGGTACAAATACCACACCCATCCAACTTCTACTGTAGCTCATCCACAAGACCAACCAGTGCTGTTTCTGACTCATGGCCTAGGCTGAACCCAGACTGGAGGAGTCAAGATAGTAATACTTTATATTGCAAGTCTTATCTGTGATTTTTTGGAATTAGGGAGGAAACTGATCCTAATCAGATTAATTTCTTTGCAGGAGAGACATTTCCTTTTCCAGTTCTTTGTTTTTAAATGTTGGAATTGTTCATTATTTTGAATCTTGTGTGACTTTATAAAAGTAAAGCTATATGGTGCTTCATTTATTTCATTCAACCCACTCATTACTTCCCGACTCAACTACTGTAATGCTCTCTACATGGGACTTCCCTTGCGGATCACTCGGAGGTTTCAGCTGGTACAGAATGCGCCGCAGGCGGTGATAGGAGCTTCCCGATACTCCCACATTACAACCTCCTGCGCGAGCTGCATTGGTTGCCGGCTGCCCTCTGAGTGAGATTCAAGGTGCTCATGTTAACATATAAAGTCCTGCATGGCTTGGGTCCAGGGTACTTGCGGGAATGTCTCCTGCCAGCATCGACATCCCTTGCCCTGTACACTTCCACAGACAGGGCCTTCTTGGGGTGCCGTCAGCCAGACAGTGTTGGCTGGTGACCCCCAGGGGTAGGGCCTTCTCTGTGGTAGCGCCCACCCTGTGGAACCAGCTCCCTTTGGGGCTCCGATTGGCCCCGGACCTCTGTTCCTTCTGCCGCAACCTGAAGACCTGGTTTTTTCAGCAATCCGGCCTGGACTGAAGTGGAGTGGGATGGGTTTTTTAACTGTTTTTAGATTAGTTTGTGGGTTTTAAAATTTATTGGGCTTAATGTTTAATAGTATTTTATCTAACTTATTTGTATTTGTATTTTAATGTTGTGAGCCACCCTGAGTCCTCAGGCAGAAGGGCGGCATATAAGTCCAATAAAATCAAAATAAAATAAACTTTCCTAGATTAGAATTATTAGTAGTGAAATCTTTTACTTGCTTCCTTTTAGGTTGAAAAGGTGTTAAAAAATGGTTGCCATCTTATTATCTTCCCTAATGGCACAAGGAAAGAAGTAAGCTGCGATGGAAAGACTACAACTGTAACCTTTTTTAATGGGGATGTAAAACAAGTCCTGGATGATCAGAGAGTTGTATGTATCTATCATATGGAAGTCTTACATAATCAGAACTATGCACTAGCATTAACATTATCTTTAAAACTTCTCAACAGATATACTATTATGCCGATGCAAAAACTACACATACCACCTACCCTACAGGTTTAGAGGTTCTCCATTTCTCAAATGGACAGATAGGTAAGCTGAGGGAGTGCTTGCATGCAGTTATTGTGAATTCCATTTCTTTGGTACATACAATGTAAGAGAAATCTGATGATGAATATATTATTGCAGAAAAGCATTTTCCAGATGGAAAAAAAGAAATTACATTCCCTGATCAAACCATTAAGAATGTATTCACAGATGGGCGAGAAGTAAACATTTTTCCTGATGGCACTATTGTCCACATGCAACAGTAAGTTTTTTACCCTGATAAAATATAATTTTAGAGAAAGTTTGATCTAAATTCAATTGCAAGCATATGGTGGGCGGGATATCATTAAGTCTAGTTTTGGGAGCAACCCAGGGTAAGTGCTGGGTGGGGAGAATAATCAATCAAATTCTACTGGTACTGTTTCAGGTGACCATTTGTTTTGAATCCACGGCCATTTGCCCATATTGAAAAGTAAAAAGGATGAGGAAGAATTATGGGCCAGAGTTATCACTTATTCTAAATTTATCCTCTCGAATATTTTTGACAACTCCAGTATTATTAACTACTTTCTTGGACTGACAGCAGTTGAGATGTAAACAGTTGAAAAAAATTAGGCAGATTCTAGTCATTACAACTGAGCATAATATACATATAATGTGGCAAAATGAGAAAAGAGAAAAGGAATATAGCCGGAAGTGTCATGCCCCTGGTGGAGACTGACTCTGAGGGAGAGGAGGAACAGCTGACAGGGAGTGGAAGTGTGGCTCTGGAGGTTGTGGAGGAGGCTGGGAAGGGCAGAGGCCGGCTGGGCAGTCGAGGAGGACCCAGGCCCATCCCCTCTCCATCCTAGGGCACACAGGGAGGCGAGGATAAGAGAGAGACGTGGTCTACTGGGGAGGAGAAGGGCCTTGATCCTCTTCATGGGCTGCAGCTGTGACAACTGAATAAGAGGACAGACATGCATATGGGCGAGTGCTGGAAACAAAGGGTGGAAATATCTCTAGTTTATTGTTCCTCTCTGAGTTTGGTGTCCTTCCCAGTGTGTGTCCTGATATCTGTAGACGTCTTCTAACCCTTATCTTGTCTGGTTTGTGTTGTTTTTTTACTCTTTATAATTTAAACGGCATTTCCTCCTTCTTGTAACTGCTTGTGTGGGAGTTTTTGTCTCCAGTCAAGGATATTTGGAGCTTGGAAGCAAAGTGAAGGAATAAAAGGGGTTTCACCTGTTTTTTGGGACTGTATTTTGTATCTCACCCTGGGTCTCACAGGAAGATTATCAATACCAGAAACACAAAGTAGTATTTGAAGTATACACATTTTATAGAAAATTACCTTGCATAGCAATTGAACTCAAACTAGGCTAAAATCATATTCTTTTTCTCAGTTCCTAATTTTTCTTTTCCGCAGAATTTAGTAAGATGAGGTATTGGTATTCTTTTGTATTTTAATTCAGAGATGGAAGTAAGATTATAGAGTTCAGCAACGGTCAGCAAGAAGTGCATACAGCTGA
This sequence comes from Naja naja, assembly GCA_009733165.1. Taxonomy (NCBI): domain Eukaryota; kingdom Metazoa; phylum Chordata; class Lepidosauria; order Squamata; family Elapidae; genus Naja; species Naja naja. Next base: position 42,321,840 of record CM019152.1, read on the forward strand.
TTTCAAAAGACGTGAGTATCCTGATGGCACAATCAAAACTGTTTATGCTGATGGACATCAAGAGACTCAGTATGCCTCTGGTAGACTAAGAGTTAAAAATAAGAATGGTGATGTTGTCATGGACACTCATCCCTGAACACTTATGTTTTGCTTTATCTTAATATTTATCAACATTTGTTACATTTTCTAGATGTTATCTTGTTTGCATAAAAATCTAAAAGCTCTGTTTGTACACATGTAATAAACTTAATAAATTATTTTTAAAACTAGTATGTCTAATGCTTATATATTAACATTGCTGTATACTATATTAGGAACAAAACCCACGTCTCCTTTTTAAAGACTAAACATTTTTTTTCTAAATAATTCTTTCATTTGACTTATTAAAATTCACTTTTACTTTCAAACCATTTCTCTTGTATTAGCTACTCACCCAGTTGTGTAACCTGTGAATCTGATAAGCATTCATTCCACCTAAAAATTTTGGCATATAGGTCTTGAACCAAATTTGTGGCATTCCATTTGATCTTTCACTCTAATTTTTTCAGGAAGCTTTATGACCTTTCTTTGAGATTAGTTTCAAGCCAATTCCCTAATAGATGCCATCTTGCCAATAAATAATTAACCTGCTGATCATAACATAATGAGCAACACTGTCAAATGTTTTGGTAAAATTAACATCTCCACATTTCTGACAGTGGTAGGAAAGCTACTCAGAATAAACACAACATGCACATCTTGTATTAATCAGTGAAATATTGGTGTGAATCACTGGAAGAAAAAAACTACAACCAAGTGTAAAGAACTCAACCATATTATTAGATCACATCATCCGAATATAGTTTTGAAAATAAAGAAGCAAGTATTCTAGTTATAATGAAAAAGATTTAAGAAAAATTTATTGTAAGATTAATCAATCTTAAACTTAGAAAAACAGAACCACCTGGTATAGTTGAAAAAATTTCTACTATTGGTCAAATTTTGGGAAGTTACTATAGGGGCAGATATGTCAAATTATTTGCCGAAGATATATATTGCCAACTGTATTTGGTAGTCTGTAGTCTCTCTTAACAGCTTCTAAGATATGATATAGGGGAGCTGATCTGCATTAAGGACATAACTGGAAACTACTGGAACAGTAACAAAAGACTGCATAAAAATATAGGTCAAACTTGCCAATAATTTAAAAAAATCTTGTAATAATGGTAGTACGGAAATGATTTATGGAAAATGGTTTTACTGACATCTAAAAAATCATTGTCATGGCTGCATCTCACCTATCCAAGCTTCATGAGCTGACAGCCTGACATTAGTGGCAGTATGTGTGTGAGTGAGTCAAGTAACGATATGCAGAGTTGGGAACCAAGCACCTGTTTCCTGAACAATATACAAGCACCTGATTGGACATTTGCAGATAACCAGGAGATGGTCGAGGGAGGAAGGAAGAGAGAACTTTCCTTTGTGTTGTTTGCACGGAAAAATCTCAAGATTCATCTTATGTTACTTCTTTTTACTTCTCTATTTAAGCTTCAGTAAAGTATACTCTTGACAAAACCAATGGCCAGGAGTCTTTCTTTGCTAGATGGCTAAGTGGGATGGTTGACAATCATTCTGTAGTTGGACAAGTTATGTTGGTAGACTTCAAACTTGGCAAATTTAAGTTCTGTAGACTTTAACTTCCAGAATTCTTACCCAGAATTTGAACAACAGTTTTTGCTCTTGGGTCAGGAAGTTCCATGCTCAATGGAAATATTTCCCCTATCCCTATTTATTAAATAAAACAAACTAATGTAAAGACATTTTGATGCAAATCCAACTATTTTTTTATTTAAACAACTATTAGTACTTGAACAACATAACAAAAAACTCACACTTCTGTGTAGAATTTCCAGAAGTTACAAAAAAATATAACTAAGACAGTTTTAGTACAAAATCAGTTCAATTTTTTTTTAATCGAGGTAGTCCACATCTGAAACAAACAAAAACCAGTATTATTCCCATGTATCAATACCTGGGAATATAAAAATAGATAACCACAAACTTTCAAGCAATCAACTCCTAAATAGTATTGCTACTGAGTCCTTATTGCATTAATGATTGTGAAAAAGGGGAACCGTTTGGATAATACCATTATTCACAAACACCTATAAAAGCATTGGTCCTTTTACTGAACTTTCATGTTTATTTTTTAATTCAGTTTTCCGGTGCCTTTATTTTCTACCTTGGCTACAATTTGGATACAGCTCTGAGCACCTTCAGTTTAAATCCACCTCTGTATGTGGCTGATTTTTATGACTGAGTTAAAAAAAAGGAAAGTTGAAGTTTTATTTTATATATTCCTAGAAATATTAGGGCTTACAGTTTAAAACATTTTCTACAGAACTTTTTTTTTAAATCACTGATCAAAATTAGTGGGATCCATTCATAAACTTTTCATGCTCTAATTTTTTGCAAATTTTCAGCAAGATCAACAGTTTTTTTAATGCTGGTAAAGACAGATAATAACCAATACTGCTTGCTTACCTATCATTGTGTCAGTTCTGCAAATCCCATTTCCACAAGTTTCGTATGAAATAGACGTCCATCTTCATATAAAAATATAATATGCTGTGGTGAATGTGTCTTGGAAGCAAGGTTTTTCAAAAGAGACAACAAATATAGTTTCAGAAGCAATATCAATATTTCCAATAGAAGTATAATATAGACAAGAAATCCCATTTTTCCCCACCATCTGAATCTTGTCTGCAGCTACATGCTTTTGCACATGTCTGCTTGATGAATTTGAGAATGATTTTTCCCCTTATTTGCACAGCAAGAAACATCTAGGTGCCAAGTCTGGAAGAATTGCAATGGCAATTCAAGCCCTTCTGTGCTTCACAATGCAGACATAGATAAAGCAAGCAATTAGAAAATAATGGATACTATAAATTCAAAACCTTTATGCCACCTTTCACAAAGATGAAAAAGAGTACAGCTTTGAATACAAATCCTACTTATCAAGGAGTCTGACTGTGGTCCTAGCTTTTAATTTCTTACTGGATTTTATTTCTTCCAAGCAGCTTCAATGGACAGATTTACATATAGAAGGAATATACAGTTCCCAGATGAAAGTGAGGTAAATTGGGAAAGATTAAAAAAAGGCTTACCACTAAAGAGGCACTGAGATTTTTGCCTTCAAAGCAGTTCATTGCAGCCCACAATGCATCCAGGCTCCATTCTGGACAATAAGGAATTCTCTGTGTTGCAGAATTATGTAAAGCAGGTTTAAATCCAGCCAGTAACACTCTGAGTGCTTGAACGGGATATTGCATGAACTTAAGCGGAATCTGACGCAACCTGGAACACAGTTTGCAAGTCAAACTATACACACTGATAAATTTATGACCATCTTAATTAAATCTAAAACAGGAACAGCTATTGTAGCACAATATTTCTAGTTGTTGAATTATCAATCTTGATAAAGTGATTTGAAAAAAGTCCATCTTTAGGTTTACCTGCTGGCAGGCAATGTTTTAGTCGACCCATAGTCAACAAATTCCACAAGAACTGAAACAGGATTGAACTCAAGAATAGAAATGAGTTTTGCTCGATACCACAGACCGTCACTATATTCTGCGAGGCAGGGCATGTCTACAAGAAAAGCATGCCATTCAGTTAGCTGGAATGTCTTTACACTGGTTATCCTGATGAGAGCTGGAGAAAATGAAATGACAGGTAACTCGATAGCACAAAACTACAGGTAGTCCTCTAGTTACGACCACAATTGAGGCCAAAGTTTATGTTGCTAACTGAAACATTTGTGGCGAGCTTGCCCCATTTTACTACTTCTTGTCACAGTTGTTAAGTGAATCATTGCATTTGTTAAGTTAGTAATGTGGTTGTTAAGTGAATCTGGATTATGACCCCAGGGACACTGCCAACTGTCATAAATATGCACCACTTGCCAAGCATCTGAATTTTGATCATGTGACCATGAAGATGTGGCAATGGTCGTAAGTGTGAAAAACGGCCATAGGTCACTTTTTTCACCACCACTGTAACTCTGAACAGTTAGTAAAGAATTGTTGTAAGTCCAGGACTACCTGTATTCAACTGAGGTCCAGGTTTGTTGATTCAGCAATTGATCAATTACTATTTTAAAGCAAACGGAAGGAAAATAAATGTAGCTTTTCTGGACTCATCTTCTCCAGCAAATGTTTACTACACGTACTCTGAGTGCAAAATTGATGCAGAGAACTGGGAGAGAAGACTGAACGAATGCTTACTGGAGCTTGATAGGGTTTAGCACTGAGCTGTCTGAAGAGTCAGAGATATTGGACTCTGCCCAGGATCGCATCGCAGGTCCAAAAAGGAGACAATAAAGGCAGTGTGGTGCTTCTGCTTTGGCTATGGTGGCTGGGTGCAAAAGGGGAAAGGTTGGGAGAGAAGGGAGCTGGGTGATGCTTGCAGGTGCTTCCTGAGGTGGCTGAATCTTCCCAGGGCATGGAATGGAACCCCAGAGCCATGCAGTTCTGGAAATGTTTGCCACCCCACAAAATAGGGTGCAACGTGGCCAAAAGGGGGGGGGGAAAAGATAGGCAGGAAGGGGGAGCTGTAGTCTAAGCATGCTCAAGCTGCCAAGTCCTTGAATTTTAATCACATGACTGCAGGGGCACAGCAATGGCCTTAACTTTGAGCGCAAGCCATAAATCCGTATTTTCAACACCACTGTAACTTCAAATGGTCACTGAATTAATGGTTGTAAAGCAAGATCAATAGATGGACTTAAACAAGAAGTGACAAGTGAGAAAAGTCCAGCAAAGGGGACAAGTGGCACACACAAACATCCTTTCCAAAGGCCCTCTTTGCCATGGATGCAATGTATTCTTCATGGGAATATCAGTTAATTTGGCTGGTTCTGAAAGGAAACTGGACAATTTCATGAAAAATCGTGATATCAACGGCTATTTGAACCCCAGGCACCAAACCTTAAGTACTGTGTCAGAGTAATGATTTAATAGCTGACCAGCTGCTGTAATACTGTAATGATGCTACAAGGATGTAATGCTGGAATAAGGTTTTTGGGGCTGATACCACTTTAAGAGTCTGTTTTATAAGAGAGGCCCTGTTGGGATGTATCTCTCTCTCCATGTGTGCTTCCGTGCTGTAAATGCTGTGTTGCTGTTTGTTAAAGGCCTGTCTCAAAGTACTTGTATGTCACATTGTGTGCACTCTGACATATTGGTTTGTTGGGAAGTGACAGTGGAGGAGGTTGTGAGTTTCCTAATGTGAGTTTCTCCATTTGGCATGAGTCCATGTGGACAAGGTGGGCTAATGGCCCAATTCAGCAAGATTCTCCTTCTATTTTTAAATGTGGAAGAGCTTCCTTGGAAAGGAACTCATGCAAAATAGGACAAGATTCTCAGGCTTCTAAGCAAACAGGAGTTAGCCACCTTGAATACAACTGAAAATATTTAAAGCAGGCTATTACATATTTATTTTCTTAGATCCCAATAATAATTTAATAATTCTAATAATAATAACAAATAATTCCCTCAGTACTGTCCAACTATTTACAAAGTCTGCATTACTATTACTATTAATCTTCTCATCACTCCTTATCTCCTATCCCCTCCCACTTGTGACTGTGTAAGTGTAACTTTGTCGCTTGTATCCTTACAATTTATACTGACTGTTTCCTAGTATGATTTGATTGCTTATTGTACCCTATGACTATTGTTAAGTGTTGTACTTGATGATTCTTGACTCTTGATGAATGTATCTTTTCTTTTATGTATACTCAAAGCATTTGCAGCAAGACAATCACACTTGGCCAATAAAGAATTCTATCTATTCTAAGTACTATACCTTTTTGAAAATCAGTTAGATGTGGAAGAGTCTTTATGTTCTGATTATACTGAGCCAAAGCTTTCTCTAGAGTGTCAGAATTCAAGCTGTCTTCTGTATCTCTCTTTTGGCTGGTGCTGTTTGAGTGAATAATGGAAATATACACCTGGGATAGAGGAAAGTATCTATATCAAAAGACTGTAAGATTAGAAATAAGTTTGTTCACGTAAAGGCAAAGGATGTTAGATATAATAATATATCGAGAGATAACCTTCCTGATTTTAATCAAAGAAAGGGGAGCAGTTTGATAAATAAGCAAAAAAGTAAATAATAAAACCTACTACAATGGCAGCAGAATGTATATTTAAAAACAAAACAAAATCGCATGCTGGTGAAAAAGGAATTTCTGAAGGGAATGACCTTCTTTCTGTGGAAGGCTCTATTTTGGAAATCAAATCACTCACACCCATGATTTGGGTTATGTATTTTATGAATCAAATTCCTAACAATCAACTTCATTAAGAACAAAATGTTCATATTTCCTTATCAAGTTATTAGCAGGGAAGACATCAGGTTACAATTTCCATTACTGCATTACTTTTATTTTAGAAATCAAGTTTATTTTTTCATTTGTTGAGGGTGGAGATATGTTCAGTTTCTAATACCGCTTCGCTGGCTGCTCATTTCCCAGACCACTGAGGAACATACACGTGTTTGTTAACGTTTTCCTAACTGCATCCTAAATTTTTATAAGGCTGTGAACATATTATGCTGCACTCCAACTGCTACTGAATTAGCAGAAATTTAATAACACGACATTGGCTGCTGTATGTAAATATGTATATAGTTATTTACATCTGCCACTCTTAGCTGGGTGAAACACTGACTTTTTAAAAATGGGGGGAGGGGAGAAGAGAGAAATGTTACGCTAATGAATTTGAGCAAGAGAAATTTAATCTCTCAGGAGATTTCCCAAAGAATAAGCTTCTCTCACACAGATTTCTCCTTGTGATATGCAACTATTAGGACCTGAAATGGAAAAGAGGGGGTGGGTTTGCAGGTGTATTGCTGCTATATAAGCTTGAACTAAAATATATTTGAGCTAGTAAGGTGGTGGCAACTTACATTTTTTAAGGTTCTCTGGTAGGTGCATCAAGCACACCTAGGTCCCCTTAGGAGCACCTTTTTCACTTCTAGAGCTGAGCAAATTTACATTCCTTATTTGCGCTCTAGCATTCTTTCTCTAGACCAAAGTTTTCTGGAGTGGAGGAAGACAGCAGCTAGAATATTTGGGTGAAATATTCAAGTCCTGTGACGTATCTTTAATCCTAGATGGTTTTGAAGGGTCCCGAATGGAACTCAATAAACAATCTATTAGACTGAGAGTATCTTCGTGTAAATTAGAAGCAATGTACCAAAAGAGTAGGGAAGATACTGATAATCTGATGTTATTCCATCAGATACATATTTTTGTGTGGAATTGCCATAGAAACTCAAGGGGAAAAAATATTCTGCCTACCTGGCTTCCTTTCTGTTGCTGCTGAAATTTAGGTGCAATTGTCACTGCTATTTAGCATGGAGCTGTACAGTTATTATACTGTTTTATATAAAAGCAACAGCAACAGCACTTAGACTTATATACCACTTCACAGTGCTTTACAACCCTCTCTAAGGCGTTTTGCAGAGCATATTGGCCCCAACGATCTCGGAAGGATGGAAGGCTGGGTCAATCTTGAGCTGGCGAGACTTGAACTGCCAAACTGCTGGCAGTCAGCAGAATTAGCCTGCAGTACTGCATTCTAACCACTGCACCACCACATAAAAGACTCCATATATTGAATTTTAATTTTTTATATTAATAGTTTTTATGATAATGTTTGTTACTGGGCATTTCCCATAAATGATTTTCAAATGTCATCATTAAGTGGATTAAGTAGATGAGGAAAAACTCTCTGACTCATTTTTCCTTGAAGAAATGATTACATTTCAGAGATATTTCCTTACCTAAACAGAGAAGCAGAATGACCACGGGCAGGCAAAAAGCAGTGGGAGTGCAAGCAATTTCTGATTTCCTGGCAGGTTCCCCACTGAGCAGCCATAACGTCCCCAAATTTCATTCCCTTGGGAGGCCAATGGCTACCGAATTTTGGACATATTTTGTAAGCAACTTCTTACACAAATTGTTGCCTTATGAGTTTTAGTACTATATAGATCATCTTCTTTTAATTACCCCTAATCCCTTGCCGGGTGGAGTCTGGGCAACTGAAAGGAGCTGAGTGTTTACTAGCCAGATGCCCTTCCTGTCGCCAATGTGGAGTTTTTTTCAGCAGATATATTCTCATTGTGCCCAGAGAGAGAAATATCTGCCTCTACCTAGGATCAAACTCACAGCCTCCTTATTGTGAGGCAACAGCTCCACCTCTAGGCCACCACACCACTCTTTTAGTACTATATAGATGATACACAAAATTCTCAATCTAAAATAAAAAATTATTTCTTCACATGAGGTAAGTTGCTCTATGTAGCTCAACTGTGATGGGAGTGTCCCAATACTCCCATGTTACACCCCTCCTGCGTGAGCTGCACTGGTTGCTGGTTGCCCTCCGGGCTGAGATTCAAGGTACTGGTACTTAGCCCTACATGGCTTAGGACCGGGTGTTTGCAGGAAACTCTGCTGCCAGCAGTGACTTCCCAACATCCCATGCGCTCCCACAGACAGGGCCTCCTTGGGGTGCCGTCAGCCAGACAATGTCGGCTGGCGACCCCCAAGGGCAGGACCTTCTCGGTGGGAGAACCCACCCTGTGGAATCAGTTGCCCCTGGAGCTTCGGGTGGCCCCTGTCCTTCAATCTTTCCGTCGTGGCCTGAAAACATGGCTTTTCCAGCTTGCCGACCTGGAGTGATGGAGGGGAGGGGGATTTTAGAGGCAGTTTATCAATTTTAATTGGTTTATTGGGATATTGGTTTAATTGTTTTTTAATATTTGTATTGTATCTTTTTAGCGTTGTGAGCCGCCCTGAGTCCTTCGGGAGATAGGGCGGCATAGAAATCCCAAAATAAAATAAAATTAAATTAAAAAATAAATAAATAAATAAAAGCACTAATACAAACAAAATACTTGAATCAATTTTTGTCAACAGAGGTGAACAAAACAGACTTGTTAATGATGGTGTTTGTTCAACGTTTTTAATTAAGATACCTCTTTCGGTGACACAACGTGTGTTACTTTCACTGGAAAGTGTTCTCCAAGGATAGGCAATAATGGAGAAGGATAAGGTGGCAAAAGAGGAGTCTTTAGTTCAATCTTCAGTAATCCCTAAAATAAGCAAATTATTACAACACAATTTGCAAAACAACCCTAGAGAACGTCAAGGAGTGCTTCTGAAGGCACTGGGAACAACCTGTCCTGAAGACTATGTTGTACAGACTCCCTACACATGTACCCATTTTGTTTAGAGAGCAGCAAATTTCTCTGCTGTTTTAAATACTGAGAAATAGGTGTTTTGGAATGTAGTTGTTTGGAGGGCTATTGCCTCTTGAACATATGAACATTCCTAGACTACTGCAGAGAAAGAAATCCAAGGAATTTCCAAGGCGATTCCATTCTACAAAGCACAAAGCTATGATCCATCTTGAGCCTGGAAACAAACTGTAATAGATAATATGCTATTGGCTAGGCAGGATAACAGTAGGAATCTAATACCATTTATTTAAAGGTATTAAATACCTTTACATTGATTTAACGTTAAATCTTACCTCATAACTGATAACACAATTTTCCTCCAAGGTTTCATTACTGCATTCTAACCTAGAATCCTAGAACATATAAATTCAAATCTTAATACAGTATTAGTTTCGCAGACCTACATTTAGGATGCTCTTTAATGTATACGAAGCAGAAAAATGTTTTTCAGCTGGCAAATATAGGGCTACCTATACTACGAAATAGTCAGAAATTTTACAAGGAGGAGTTTTGTGGTCCTCTATGGCAGTGGTCGCCAACCAGTGGGCCGGGGACCACTGGTGGTCCATGAGAAAATTTTGGTGGTCCGCAGAGAAATGTCACCCCCCAAAGCAATTAATCCAGGCTGCGCGGGAACACAAGGCTTGCATCGCTTGCATTGCGAACAACACAAGGTAGTGAGGGGAGGGGGGAAAGGGCAGGGGGGGGAACTTGCCCCGCTCACCCCATGCGCCTGGCCTGGCCACTGGGCTGCTTCTTTCCACTTCTTTCTTCTTCTGCTTTTGGCTGCACGCAAGGAAAGCAGCAAAAGTCTTTCTTTCTCTCCCCTAAACTCTGCCAGAAATGAGTCTTTTGGGACCCTGCAAGGCATCCTGCTCCAAGAGGCTGCACCGGTGCAACAAGTCTCACCAAGACTCATTTCTGGTGGAGTCTGAGTGAGAGAAAGAAAGACTTCTGCTGCTTCCCTTGCATGAAGCCAAAAGTCTCTCTCTCCCCCTGAGAATGGAGCTGGAGACAGTATTCTGTGATCCTAAATAAAGAATGACTGATCAGTAGGAAAACGGGGTGGGGAATTTTCCTGCAGACTTTTTTTGGGATTTTCCCAGGGTCTCTGGTCTGTGGGATTTAAAATTATGAGTTTGGTGGTCCCTGAGGTCCAAAAGGTTGGCGACCCCTACTCTATGGGAATGGTAAAATACCTTTTAACATTTGAACAACGTCGTGAAGATTCTATTAAATTGGAGGCATCAGGTAACAAAAGGGGAAGATTTCACTTACGTGAAATAGTATAGATTCTTCTGCTTGAGCAGGGGGCTGGACTAGAAGACCTCCAAGGTTCCTTCCAACCCTACCCCACCCTATGTACAGATTACAGAGACTAAACCCCAAACTGCATATTAAATGGTATAAGCAATCCAAACTATTGGCAAGATAGGGATGAAATTTGAAAAGACAGCCAAATAAATATTCAAATAAGTTAAATAGATGTCAGCCACAGACTGCTGAATTTTCAAAAGGGCCATTTACTCTGTAGTAACACAGAGCTGAAGGCTTCCTAGAGAATTCTAAAGCAAATTTACAGAAAAGAAATTAGTCACAGCATAACCAGTTCATTAGGCACAGGGTTTGTGTTTCCAAAGAGAATACTTAACCTGAACATTCAAAAGCTGTACAAGGAAATCAGTGTCTGGCCCTGAACAGATGATCTATGTTTACCTCAGAAACCACGGAGTTACATGGTGCAATTATATTCTGATGGTGTTTGATAACTGTTCTGGTAATAAGATAGGTAAGAGGAAATACTTTTACAGGCAAAGTGAAAAGCTACTATCCTGAGACAAATTAGAAAATTGTTAGGGTGGAAAAATAAATTATTAATTGAAATTGTGTAGACACCCAATTTTCATATACACTGTATCAATGTGATAAAAAATTGGTACTATGGTGATTTAAAGATGTTCATCAGCAAATGTTTTAAACTAGAAATGCACAACCTAAGATCTAAGGCTACCAACTGCTAAAATCAAAATCACACTGGTTGCACAGCACAACTTTAACAGCTCCCAAGTGAGGAAGTTCATCTACTTGTGAGACAGTGCAGATCAAAACGCAAAGGAGGAATTACACTGAATTTGATGGGGAACTATCACTGATTCATTGTAACAGCATAATAAGATTCTTGAAAATTGTAAGGTCTATCTGTCTTATGGGCTGTTCCTCAATTTGCAACTCAAGTCCCAGAACAAAACTGACAATAGCAAACATTTTTATCTTTTTGTCTCCAAATCCTTTGCCAAGAAACTTCTAGAAACTTCAAAGTCCTTGTCAAGAAAGAATCAATGCTATACTGGGGAAAAAATATCTATGCATTAGTTCTGCAATTTCAGCTCCAGATAACATCTAGGAATGTTGTTTATAACTGGTGATATGATAGTCTCTTAAGAGTAAGAGTTTAAACATTGATTTAGTATCTCACTGATAAACATTGTTTTTATTACTTATACACGTTTTTCTCTTCTAAAAGATTTTCAATACTGAGCCAACTTCTAACTGTAACCCTAAAGACCACAACATCACAACCAGCTGTATGCTTGATAGTACTATCCCTGGATAAGTAACTTGTTTCAGCATGAAATGTTTGAGTTAAACTGTTAATGATTGAAAAAAACATACCCATGTTGATATAGAATCACCATCGTCTTCGGTAATACAATGTTTATGGAATGCCATGAAATAAGATAGTGACATCCCCGAAAACCAGAGTTTGACACACACTTTTCCCCAAGGAGGATTTGACTGCTCCTGTTGAAAGATTAACAAACTCATTATTACCATCCCGTTTGCTACTAAAATCAGCTCTAAAAACAGGCCTGTGCTTACGACAGAAAGTCTGTAGTAATTTAAGATATGCTATAATGCTCATACATGACAATATGTATCATCAACCCCAAAACAAATTACTTTTGTTTACATTCCACATTTACATGTGCACAGAGGAAAACAGACTATTTAAACTCTTGGCAGTCTGATTTCAGATAAGGATGCATCCCAAAATCTGCATTGGTTGCACTTGTGAATAACCTCTGGAGAAGCTGGGATCAGGGGAACACAACCTTCTTGGTCATCTTCAGTCTCGCAGAGGTTTTAAATACTTCTGGACCAGTGGGTGGGATTCAATTTTTTTTTACTACCGGTTCTGCGGGCGTGGCTTGGTGGGCGTGCTGGGGAAGGATACTGTAAAATCTCCAGTCAGAGGTGGTATTTGGCATTTGCTGGTTCTCCAAACTATTCAAAGTTTCCGCTACCGGTTCTGCAGAACTGGCCAGAACCTGCTGAATACCACCTCTGTTCTGGACCATTCCACAGAATCAGAGTGAAGAGCAAGTTCTTCAGTTCCGTCGGTGTTGGTGGAGGAAAAAAGAATGACACTTGTACTTTTGTAGACCACCTCAGGGTTACGGTTCTTTACAATGGTTGTCATTTTTAAGGCCCTGTGTGGTTTTGTACCAAATCATGTGGAACTCATCAAGAAAAAAGAATGGGAAACGACATTCTTTTTACTTCTGACTCAAATCCCTCCAATCCAATTAAATAAGGCCAACTCCTTCCTGGTCTTGTCTATGTGAAAATGCTATTTTATGAAACCTTGGAAGTAGGAATTTTTGACTGACATATCCCATACTTTGGCTCTCTATGACGAATATGATTTGCTCCTTCCGTCGGATTTCAGGTGATGAATTAAAATGATCATGTTTTTGAAGTGACTGTAGACTTGAACTTTTATTTGGAGGACCCCTAGATTACCCACCAATTCTGTCCATGAGAGTGCAATCTCTTCCAGAATTAATGGCAGAAGATCTTCAGATCTAGGGGACCTTAAAAATCTACAGCCATTCAGCATGTCTGTTTGGAGCAGACTGAACAAATTGCTGCTTCCTACACCCAAACCTTTGGTAAGGGTAGCATCTGACTGAAATAACGAATAGAAGATACAGTATTTAGACATACCATTATGCGTATTTTAACAGATCTTTTTGTAAGTAGTTCTTTAAGCAATTCAACTGCATCGTGCTGCCAAATGTTGCCAACCTAAATGATCATGAGGAAAAATACACCAATCGATTATCAACTATGAAAAGCCATTGATCCAAAACCTCCATTCACAAGACTAGCTAATCTGGAGAAAGAATAGTCAAGAAGCAGGAAATGATCAAATTCCAGTTCACTCAAAAGCAGAAGGTAAGCACAACTGCATTTTTTTCATTACATACCAAGATGTTTCAGGCCAAAGATCAGCCATGTTCATGCGAACAGCCCTACCTGTTGGAATTAACATCTGGCATATTCTCTTAAGACTTGAAAAAGGCAATGGAGAATTGCTAGTATCCTGATGATGTGCTTCAGTTGGAGCTAGAATGTCTCAAAAAAGGAAATATTGGAAAACAATCTTTGGAGCCAGTTGGAATTTCAAAGCATTGTCTTAGATGCTATCACAAATTGGCTCCTATAGGGTGCAACTACTTTACTTACATTTCATAGAAAAGGAAAATTTTTGAGACTACATGGCAATAGCTTATCAATAATCTGAACAAGAGGAAGGAGTAGAAACTGAATTCTAAATACAAACTTTTAATTTTTTTGTTCAGTAACACCTCTTCATTCACACCATTATTTTTCATTCCACATCTTCAATGTATCATTTGTTCTTTAGCACAAGCATAACTCATGAAATAGCCAACACATCCACACTTTTTCCTTGTTTTTCCTGTTATCTCTACTTGAGCTCTAATCTCCATTTTTCTCCACTGAGTTCTTGGTTTCTGTTTGCTACTTTCAATCAATTAAACCCAAACCTCTCTCTTCCTTACAATAAAATCACACCCTTCCCTTATCTTTGTGTACTGTATGTTGTAGGAACTGTTATACACAAAGCATCACCTTTCAGCACCTTTTGTTTTTCCTACACTGGAAATTATCTGGTTCCACCCAGGGCATTCAGGCAAATCAAGCGTGGAGGTAGGTCGTTAAGACTTTATAATCTTACTAAAGTGTTCTGGTCATTTAATAGAATAGACGATGAGACAAGCAACAAGACCTACATATTGAGCAGAAAGGCGATTTGTGCTGGAACTAGAATGAAAACTGGCATTCTGCATCTCCCTAGAAATAAGCTGAGGCCCAGGAACATGCTAGAGAGTTAGCATTAGCAATAACCATAATATACCACCCCATAGTGCTTTACAGCATTCTCTGGGCAGTTTACAATGTCAGCATATTGCCCCCAACGATCTGGGCCCTCATTTTACTGACCTCAGAAGGATGAAAGGATGAATCAACCATGAGCCACATCAGGATAAAACTCCTGGCTATGGGCAGAGTTTAACCTGCAATACTGAATTCTGATGCTACCAAGGTTCGTTAACATTAAACACTTTCATCTAATATATGGCTTGTATGCTTTCAAAGCCTACTACTTTCCAGTAGTCTACCTCTATGGGAAGTGAGCCTTGGAAAGACTTAGAATTCCCAAAACATTTTATCATTACAAAGTGAAATATGTATCTAATACTTGTTTCTAAGTGGAAGGGGAATACATGCCCAATTCTGCTGATGATAGGCATGAACTACAATATTGATACAATTACACTGCATCATGCAGGTAAATTATTTGTATATTTTCATATATTGTCTTGTAAAAATGCATTATGTTCAAATCATAGCATTTAACTCACTGGTACAGTTTTATACAGATGACATGGTATAGAAAATGGAGCTATCTCAGCATACAATATAGTGGGGTATAGATGGCATGGAGGAATTTTCTCAGTATATCCATAGTCCACATAATGTACCTATGAAAAGTAACAATACACAAGAACAGGTACATTAGTATTTACATTTCATGATGTAGCTCTTTTTGAAAAACTTTTCTCACGCACAAAGGCACAAAAAGGCTGCCCAACCCATTTCCGGTCATATGGTTTTGGAAAATAGATGTGACACAGCAAATTGATTCATATATAATGTTAAGAGAAGATTTATTTAGTTGAACTAGTTTCTAAAATGCGAACCCACAAGGGGCAATGATAGGTCGTTTGCATTGTGTTTGTTATAAATGGGAAGCAAGAGGCACTAAAAAAAGGGAATGCTTCTTGAAAATGTGTTCATCTTGTGAAGTTAACCTATTGTTAACTTCACACAAATATTATCCCTCACATAAAATAGCAGAATCATCATCTTTTCAAGCATCTACTACCTGTGCAATAGATAGGAGGAAGTATACTCAAAGGAATATACTTTTATAACAAAGGGATATACTTTTATAACACTGTCTTCACCAGGCAACTTGACTTTTTTATTCTTTGAAAGACATTTTGCTTTTCCTCCAAGAAGCTTCTTCAGTTCTGACTGAATGGTGAGAAGTTGGAAGGATTTATATTCCTTGCAGTCATCTGGTTGTTAGCACTCTTTCTGAGAGTCACTGAAGCCACTTGGAAGTTTATCTGTGCCCTCCAGGTCACCTGAGTAATGCAAATGGGTGTGGAACCTTCTTGGAACTGCTGAAAGGACTATGTTGTAAACAGGAGATAGGTAATGTGGTATAAGAAGCGAAACATCTTCAAGGAAAAACAAAGGAAGCCCAGTTACCTTTTGAAAAAAACGCTTTTGAGTCAACCATGATTCGATGACTGAGAATTTCCACTGACAACATTGCCTTCATTTTAACAAAAACACAAGAAAAAAACACCAGTGGTGAAAACCAGACTATTCTTAAAACCATCAATCTTACCTTTACAATGCCAGCGCCAACTTCTTTAACTTCACCTCGGTACCACATTGTATCTGCTGCTCTTACAACACAAGCTTCTCCACTTTTCCAGTTATAGGGTTTCAGAAGGCCCAAACCTTTGACATTATCTTGTATATTACACATTAACTCTTTTAATTTTTGCTCTAGGAAAAATCCAAGCAAATGGCATTAAGATTATTATCTCTTTAACAGTTTATTCTTTTTTAAGATAACGGAATACTAACTTTGCATAGAATGCTTTAAATGTGAACAACGGGGAGATATTTTATCTTGCTTGGTAGATATATAAAAAAGCTAAAAAAATTGGATACAAATACATACATTAATTCTGAAGATTTAAAGGTTAAAATACAATTGAAATAAGAGATTTTTCTTTAGGGACGAATGGATAAGCAGCTAGAAAAATGTCATGGAACTGTTTTTATATATTGCAATTACAATGAGATTATTATATGCTTAAAAGTGGATAATTATGGTAATGCACACAATGAAAACAATAGTTGGTAAAGATGGTGGAACTTTCAGAGATGGCTGAATTAACTTTCTTTTTTTAGAGGAAACAAGAGTCTCTATATTTATGGCTGACTGGAAACACATTATAGACTTTTTTGTGTAAAATGGGAAAATGCATCAGTGATTCATGGTTTCTATTATTTTTTTAAAAGCTAGATAATAGAAAAGAGTGAGCTTTCTTTTGTAATTGTAGAGTAAGAGAAAACTTTGTAACTGTACTTATATATTTGCTGCAAAGGAAATTGGAAGTTTCTTCTTTCTTTCTGCACCTTTGTCTTTTTTATTTTCTCTTTTCTGCTTTTTTTATTAATTTGTGTTAGTTTTTATGTCCATTGTAAGACTTTAAAAGAATTTTTTTTAAAGACAATGCAATACACAAAGGGAAAATATAAATGGATACAACCTCCTCCCCTACTATGAATAAAAAGCATTGTGGAAAAACTTTCTAGTGATACACAGATCTCTTCCCTTCCCTTTGGGTCCCCAGCCACTAACTGTAATTTAAATATTTCTACTTTACATAGATCATTAAAGATTATTGATAGCTTCTTTTTAAATGTTTTCATCTAGTATTTCTAACTGGTCTCATAACTTTTTCCAAAAACCATGTTCCAAATGCCTCAATTTGCCTTGCTGTGAACTGTCTCGTATGAAAGGGAGCCATTCCTGCTTCGATTTGGCTCAACTCCTGTTACGGATCTGTATCATCAATTTTGCCACTGTTGAATATTCTCCAGTTTTGGTCTCCCAGTCTGATCATCACTGGCAATGTTCCTTTTCTGCAACACTTTTAACAATTCAATATAAAACTGCATATATGTTACTGCTAAAATATATAATATGCATACATGTATAGTTTAGTTTTCTAAGCAATGAATCCAGCAGAGAATTCATGTGCTGCAGCAGAGGTCCCCAACCCTTGGGGCCACAGATGTCTATAGCCTGCTAGGAAACGGGCCACACAAGTGATGAACAAGCAAGCGAAGCTTCATCATCTAGGTTGCTCACAAACTGTCCCCTCCCACAATTCATGGAAGATAATTTTTCTTCTGAAACTGGTTCCTGGTGCCAGAAAGATCAGAGACTGCTGAGCTACAGGAAGAGCAGCAGCAATGCATAAAGATATAGTTCCTGCTAGTCATAATATCTATTTCCATAACCAATTTATTGCTATGACAAATATATTTGCATGCCTCTGACACTGAGATGAGTGATTGCAGAAATTGAATGAAAGAATAAATATGAGATGGATGATAAAGAACATGTGCATGTCCAGAATTTCAGGTAACAAATACTTGCAGTTTGGCCCAAGTCTTTGAAAAGGGCAACCAAAGCCCTCTTTAGATTGTAGTGGTTGTTTTTTTCTTTGTTCCTGTCCAGTGTTATTATTTCTGTCATCTTTATTCTTGTTTGTTAAAAACAAGAAAATAAATATCTAGAGTTTCTGGGAATTGGGCAATATGTAAATTTAATACATTATTATACCTGATTGCACAGTCAGCCAGATATTTAAGCTGCATTTGGTATTTTTATCCACCTATTGAGTTCTTCCCAAAGATCTGGAATAGGCAGAAGTTGTTTGATGGTGTTAGCAATTTTGTTGTAGGATATAAACTGTTCCAAATAGACATGCCTTTTGCAACTGACTAAAGCTGATTTTGTCATTGCCGATGTTCAAAGAGCACTCCAAGTGTTTTAGGATTGCACTCAAAATGGTTATTATTATTACTTAACGTATTTTATATTATATCAATTATTTTAAAATAGTTATTATGTATTATCTATATTATCTATATCTCTGTATTATATAGAACACTTTATGAAACATCAGTGATTTCAGGTTGCATTGAATTCAATAGAAACTCGCGAGTATGTACAGAGAAACATGAATAAATAGAATTTTTATATGCTCAAATAAATGAAAAATAGGGGCTATGTGTCTGCAAATCATTCCTTCCCACAGTAGTCAGTCACTTACAAATATTCTTTACACACTTGGAATGGGAATCTCTGCAAACATTTTTTTAAATATACCAATATATAACTGAATGATTGATCATGTTAATTCAATGCCCTCATTCCAATTACGGAGAGTTAGTTTGGCCTAGTGGTTAAAGTGCTAGATTAGACACTGGAAATCCATGAATTCTAGTCCTGCCTTTGGCACAGAAGCCAGTTGAGTGACTTTGGGTTAGTCATTGTCTCCATATATCCTAAAAAGGTGGTTCTGGAAAAGGTCCTGAATAATGTAGAAAAGGAACATTGGCTTACCCGAATGTTCATTTTCTGTCTTGGTGTAGTGAGTACAGATAGGATGTGTTATATCAGCTTATGCCACTAGGACTGAGTCTGTTCAAATTCAAGCTCCGCCCCTTGCTGTGGCCACTGCCCAGCTTTCGACAAAGCATCAAGGCAGATTGGACGTGATCCTACTGTTGCCAATAAACAGAACACGTTATCAATGTACCCACCCCAGCCCACCCCAGAACATACGAACCAGGTGGGGCTGGACTCATTACACCAACACAGAAAATGAACATTCAGGTAAGCCAATGTTCTTCCTGTCTATGGTTACGTGAGTCCAGATAGGATGGGACATGCCCAAGCCTGCTAGTCCCAGGGAGGGCAAGAGTCTGGTCCTACTTACATCAGTGTTCATGTACACTTTGCAGGACCCTTGTGCCGAAAGTGGCATCAGCCGCAGCGAAGGTATCAATGCGATAATGGTGGATAAAAGGAGATGGAGAAGACCATATGGTCACTCTGCAGATCTCAATGGGGGCTTGGGTAGCCCAGGCCACTGTTGTTGCTGCACTTCTGGTGGAATGTGCCGTCACTCCTCTTGGAATCGGAAGAGCTGAAGTGTGATAAGCCTTAGCAATGCAGGCCCTAATCCACCTGCCCACCGTCATTGGCGACACCTTCAACCCTAAGGAACTGGGTTGAAATGAGGGCGTTGTCGGTTGAAAGGTTGTCTCTGGGACCCTTGAGCTCCTGAAGTGCCCTCTCCTCTGTAAGAGGATCTATGGTTATAAGGAGCAGCCCTGAAACTGGAGCGTCGATTTAGAGAAGGTAGATACTTCTTCTTGTCCCTGGTTTCAACCAGGTGCGGCTCCAGGACCTCGCCAAACAACTTGTCCCCTTTTATGGGTGAAGAGGCCACCTTCCACTTGTGACGACCATCTGCTTGCCATCTCTTTAGCCAAAACATTCTACGGGCAGCAATGGATGTGGCAATGGCCTTGGAGGCAAACCTGGCACTATTCAAAGTAGCGTCTGTGGTGAATTCTGCGGCTGTGGCCAACTTATGAATATCTTGATGAATTCTCACATCAGAGGCTGGGACTCTGTCCTGTAATTGGCGAAGCCACTGTAGCAAAGATCTCATGAAAAAGGAGGCGGCCAAAGCCGCCTTAACTGCCCAAGCAGCTGCCAGGTGAGTGCGCTGGAGGGATTGTTCAATCCTCTTATCCTCAGCTTTTAGTGCCTCTTCAGGATCTGCCAGATTGGAGGAGGCAGAGATCATAGCAGCAACAGGTGCATCTACTGTAGGTACCTGTAAGGAGCTGGTTAGCTCAGGCCCCATGGTGAAGAAACGCCTCTCATTGGCAGACAGCGATGTGGAAATACCTGGGGCTTCAATCTGTTTATGTATAACTTTGAGGAATAATCTAGGGACAGGAACCATTTCTGGTCTCACTGCTGGTTCAGGTGGTTCAGGTGGCACTGTGCCATCACCCTCTGCTTCACCGACATCAGCCCCAGGTCCCAACTTTGCAGTTTTCTTAGCTTTGAATAATAAAGCCCTAAACTTCTGTGCATCGAAAATGCCAGTAAAGGATGGTCTTTCTGGGGCCATATCCTCATCCTCTGAGAAATCAGATTTTTTTCTCTTCTTCAAGAGCCCTGCAAGAAATGCTGGGTAACCAAGGCAGCGGGGAGCCTCTGTCTCTGAAAGAGTAGGTTTCCCTAGCCTGAAAAGACCTGTCAGGTTTTGATTGGTCTGAGGCCTCAGAGATATTTCCTTTAGAGCCTCTACCATTCCCCTTCTGATAGCCTTGGCAATAATGGCTCCCAGATGTGCTGGAATCACCTCATCTTCTTCCTCAGAATTGTGAGGTTCAGGAACAGTCCTAGACATTTTAGGAGGTAGAGGATGCGGCTCCTCCACAATTATGGGCTCCCTTTTATCCCTATCAAGGTCTCCCAAAGGAGTTGGATCCCCAACCGCAGAAGAATTATCAGGAGACCAAATACCAGGGCGAGAAGGCCCAACAGAAGTAGAAGGCCCTACTTCCAGATGTAAAACTGGGGGTTGTGCAGCCTGATCTGAATCATCATCAGGAGGGGGAGATCTCCTGCCCTTCCCTCCAGCCACATGGTGGTGTTTCTCCAACCTTTTTCCAGACGCCTTTGGTTCTTTCTGGGCCTCTGGTTCAGCTCTGGCAACATCTTTGTGTTCAGGGGCCTTCCTCTTCTGTCTGTCTCTGGATTTTCCTTTGGAAGTGGAAGGGCTGGACTCCCTTTCCTGTTCTTTATCAGCCATCCCACCTGGAGAACTAAGCAAGTCACAAGAAAGAGCCAGGGGAAGAAGGGGACCTGCTGGAAGGAGGGAGGAGGATTAACAAATCCATCACAAGTAAATAATGCATTAAAGGCCTGATCTAGAAACAAATTAGTCACCTTACCTGGCAAGCAGGCTTAGCAAGCCTGTAAAAGCTACTGCTGGGCTGCAGTCACACCCTGCTGGTCACACACCAGGTCTTGGACCTGCAAACACGTCAGAAGGCGCCCACGATTTCCTCAGTGCTGGAGCAGAAGTGCAGCACTGGCAACGTGGGCGGTAGCGCCCTCACCTGGGGGTAATCCCTGCCAGCTGGGACCGGGCTGATGCCTGATCAAGCGGCTGCTTTTGAGTCCTCAAAGCCCTCTTGTGGTCTCCAGCTGCTGCTGCAGACTGCTGCGCTGTGCGTTTTGCAGCCAAGGTGATCCACTCAGCAAACCAGAAAGCAAAAGAGAAATTGCAAGCGGTTTCTGTTGCTGCTGCGCTGCCACGCCAATCAGCTGGTTGCCCTTATCGGGCTGATCGCCTGGAGCTGTCCCATGTGGTCCTGGCTCCACGCGCTGAGTCTGGAGCCCTTCACACAAATTGGAAGCTCTGGGAGCTAAAATCACCCCACTCACTTGAATCCAGCAGTTTCCAAGCCTCAAAAGTACCTTTTAAAACTTTTTTTTTCCTTTAACAATCAGGCTCCACTTAATGCTATAGTGGAGCCCCGCAACACATGTCTAGTCGAAGACTGAGTTGAAAACTGGGGAGTGGCCACAGCAAGGGGGCGGAGCTTGAATTTGAGCAGACTCAGTCCTAGTTGCATAAGCTGATATAACCCATCCTATCTGGACTCACATAACCATAGAAAGGAAAAAACTGTAATGAATTCTGTTGTAACAAAGACTCATTTTTGACTTGATTGGCTGTAACAGTACCTATTACATTTATATACATTTCTTTGAAATTATGTTAACACAGCTGTGGGCAAACTGCGGCCCGTTCGGCTGTTCTATCCGGCCCGTGGAGCCGAAAGAGCGGAGGGTTCTCTTGCTCTCCCAGAAGGCTACGTGAAGTAATCTAACTTTGAATTTATATTAGTTCACACAAACACTCCATCCATGCTTTTGTTCCGGCCCTCCGGTCCAGTTTAAGAACCCATTGTGGCCCTCGAGTCAAAAAGTTTGCCCACCCGTTAACACCTATTATAATTGTACATAATTTTTGCTTTACCTTGTGACGTAGGAATCACATAAATTGTTCCATTATCTGAAACACAGCTAACCGTAGCACTGAAGCAATCCAAGCTAGGAACAACTGGTGGTTTATAGGCCTCAACCACTACAGGCTTAGCCACTGACATTTTCAGTTTTTGTTGCTTACTATCAGTATCTGAAGGGTCAAAATGCTTTTCTAGTTTAGAAGGATTTTCTTTTTCTGAAACCAGCTTGTTTATGTCCACTTTCTTTTGTAGTTCATCAGAGAAAGCTTGATTTGGATCAATTTTAGGTGCTCTATTAGAATTAAACAGAACATATGTCAGCAATTTTTAAAAAATCAAATACATATTATTGCCCTTAAATGCTGCACTTGTGGCTAACTCACCATGGCCAACTCACTTGCTATGGCCAACTCACTACAGGACAGCTCACTGCAGGACAAGAGTTACACTAATTGAAGAAATAGTGGAATACTCATTAAAGAAAGGATGCCAAAGGTGGAACAAAATGAAATGTGAATGACAAAACTTAAAAGTATTTTTTAACTACTTTAAATAATTAAATTGAATTGTTGAATTGTCCCGTGAGTTGGCCATGGCAAATTGTCCACAGCGAAGTTGGCTGCAGCGAATTGTCCCATTCCAAACTTAGACTACACATTTTTCTGTTGGTTTATAATTGAATGGATTACAGCTAAAATTAGAGCATTAATTTTATATAGAAAACAACTATTTTAAATACATTTGAAAACGAATAACCACTATTCATTTTTAAAAAATGCATACCTTTTTCTAAGTGCTAAGCCTTTTTGAATCATGTATTCTGAAACATCAGTAAAGTGTTGTTCATCTCTGCAAAATATTTTTACAGGCAAAGGTGACAAGTTGGTATCCTGGGACAAATTAAAAATGTTTAGGGGTAAAAATCAATTATTCACTGAAATAGAAAATGTGCAGATACCCAATTTCCAAAAATTACAAACATCTAATTTTCAGGTACAGTACATCTACAAAATGACAACATTTAGGTAGTTATTCTGGAATGTGTGAAAACTTAAGTCTGTACACAATGCAGCAGTATGAAAAAACACAAGCTTTTTAAATTAGAAAACATGTTTCAATTAAAAACCTAATTTATAAATAATGGGACACAAATATGAGATTTGAGAAACAATTGAGAACATATATAAAAGAAAATATTTTCATTTGAAGGTGCTTGCATTCATCGACAAGTAAGATTTAAACCAGAAATGTGCAACCTGAAATGCTAAGGTTATCTTCTGCTCCTAAAATAATGGGTGGCTTCTCCAAATAGAATTATAGAATCATAAGGCTGGAAGGGAACCAGTCTTCTAATCCAACTCCCTGCCCAAGGCAGGAGTCAAAAAACTACAAACGAGATGGACAGTTCTGTATATGGAAATAAACCAGTATAGCTGGCTTATTTGGTTTATATTCCACCTTTGAGCAAAAGGCAGTGTTACACAGTCCTTACTTCTCTTCTTTTCCCCCATAACATCATCCCTAAGATGTAAGATGGGCTAAGCGAGAAGGACTGTCCCAGGGAGCTTCAGGAGCCAAAACTGAATTAGGTAAATAAGTATCAAATAGGTAAGCGGTTCCCAAATGTTTTCAGTCCACCGCCCCCTTGGTGCTACAAACTCATCCTCAGTGCCCCCCACCCAGGGTTGGGATTCAAATTTCTTAACCAGTTATGTGGGCGTGGCCTAATTTGTGGGTGTGGCTTGGTGGTCATGTGACTGGGTAGGCGTTGTTTGGTGGTCATGTGACTGGTTGGGCGTGGCCATGTGGCCATGTGATTGGCAAACCAAATACAAGTGGTCCTCGCTTAATGGCTGGTTGCTTAGCAAGTGTTCTAATTTATGATTGACCTCCCCAGAACTACTTGACCTGCTTTTGGAGTTTTGACAGCCATGCACACGCGCGCGCACACACACACACACCTCCTTCTAACCCTGCTGAGCAGGTGGTTGTACTGTCATTCACTTTTCCCTCCCTCCCTCCCTTTCTTTTTCTTTCTTTTCTTTCTTTCTGTCCTTCCCTTCCATGCCCTTTCTTTGTCTATACCTTTTCTTCCTTTCTCTTCCTTTTTTTCTTTCTTTCCCTTTTCTTTCTTTTCTTTCTTGTCTCTTCCTTCTCTCTTTCCCTTTCTTTCTTTCCCTCCCTCCCTCCGTTTCTTCTTTCTGTCCCTTCCTTCCATCCCTTCTTTGTCTATCCTTTTTCTTCCTCTCTCCTTTTTCTTTCATTACTTGTCTCTTCCTCTCTTTCTTTCCTTCTCTTTCCCTCTCTCTCTCTTTCTATCCCTTCCTTTCCTCCTTTGCTCCCTCCTCCTAAGCTAGGAGACCCACCTGAAACACACACACACACACACACTCTCTCTCTCTCTTCCAACAAGGTAGTCATCCAACAGCGTCACTCATGACGAGTCTCCCAGAGTCCCAGGGACCGGGTGTGATTGTCCGTTCACACCCGGTCCCACATTGCCCGGAAAAGCCGGCAGGCAAGGCTTCTGGGCTTCAATAGACGGGTCACGGGCGGGACTTCCACCCCTCCCTCTTTTGGGGAAAGGGCGAGGCTGCAGCTTTGCCCACCACAGTGGTTTGGGCTTTCCTGACTGCCTACAAACTTACCTTCCTCCCGTGGCTGGTGGCAGAGGGAAAGGTGAGCCAGTTAGGGCAGACCCATCGCTCCTCGGCTCCCCGCCAGCCCACATCTCCTCAGCTGCTGAGGCTTGCAGGTCGCAGCTGCTGAGGGGGAGTGCGGAAGACAACCAGGAAGCACAAGGCTTACGCCGCCTGCATCCCCCTCTGCCAGCTGCCCCTCCAAGTGTTCACTCATTCTTTGGAGGACAGTACTTGGCAAAATTGTTTGTTTAATAATAATATATATGTGTATATCTCTTCTTCCCACCATCTGCAAAATGCAAATGTTAGCTCAAAATCCCCTCATTTAAACCATCTTAAATAGTTACAAAACTCTGAAGTTTAGTGTATTATCTTCCAACCTCAAATAGTTCGTGTTTTCAGCTGGGATTCCTGACAGACCACAAAAATATCTTAGGCATTAGGTAAAAAGAATATCATGGCTTGGTATAAAAAAAACTTGCCTAAATGTTGATTTTGCTAAACAAATACCAAATATACTAAAATCTTGATTTACAGAAAACTGAGGGGAAGGGTGTCCATTAAATCTGAACTGATGAAATTGAAATAATTCTTTACATTTATGTAATAGATATGAGTAATTTACATTATCTGCATAATTATGTCCTTATACAAATAACACAATTACACAAGTCACGTAAGCTGATATAAATTATATAAAGTATATAGTTTCTGGACCATTTCAGAAACAATAGACTTTATCCACCATATGGAGATAGTATCCGAACCCAGGTTTGGTCTATTGCATCTAGTATCCATTCTTTAGAAGCCCAGGTCAAACAATCACTGACAAGTGTAAGGACATAATAAAAACTTACCTTTTGTGAAAAATAAAATATTCTCCACTAGAATTTAATATAAAAGAAAAAAAGGTTTGCCAGTCGATTGTTTTTCCAAGTTGATTAAAAGCCTATAACAGCTTTTTTCTGGGCAGGGAGGTGGGAAAAGGAGATATACACAGCCAAAAGTTTAACTTTGGTGCCAATTTTTTAAATCTTTGTGGTTTAAATATATTTATATATTTATTAAACAAATTTATATGGCTGCCTAACTCATACATGGTGATTCTGGGCAGCTTACAAAAGTACAGAAACCGATAAACCTATTACACACAAACACACACACACACATCAGAAGTGGCAACAAATACAGTAAAACACAAGCAAACCAGCCAATTTGAGTGGTGATGTGTCAACTTGGGATCCCCAGGCCACTGATAGAACATTTTCAGGGATTTTCAGAAAATAATTAAGGGGGTGATTAATTTTATCTCTAGGGCAATGATATTCCATAGGGAGGAAGCTACCACAGAGAAGTCTCTTTTTCTTGGACCCAATTTTGTTCGATATAAGGGGAGTTATATAAATAAATTAAAACATAAACCTAGGAATGAACCTTTGACTTCTGCTGTTACTACCAAGTTAAAGTACTTATCAAAGTGCACACAGCATTATCTCATTTAAAATGAAAGCATGGATGGTTTGTCATATTCTCTTTGTCAGGATCAGAAAGAGGCATGGGATGGAAAGTAACTAACAAATCCCAATCCGGGTAAAATCTGCATAACATATTTATTCTATGTAGTATCACGTGATTATATCTTATACTTTCAGTTGAATAACCATCCCTGAAATAAAATCTACACTAAAAAATTGAACATTTTGCCAGCACAAACCTGTATTATTAAGTTTACAACGGCTCCAGTTAAATAAGACTTAAGAGTGTCACAAGCAGTTGCTGTCCACTGTTCGGTCCCACCAGATGGTCTAGAATGAAAAGTTGTGGACAGAGGGGGAATATTGTTATGCAGATGGTAACTTGTTTAACAACTGAAGTTACGGCAGTACTGAACAAATGGTACTTACACCAGGCCCTTGAAGTTATAGCTGTTGCAGCATGCCCCCCATAGTCACACCATCAAAATTCAGATACCTGGCAGCCTGCCTGCACTTATGACCACAGGAGTACTGCAACTTCGTCACCTGTCTATCTCCCCCACCCAGATTTTGACTGCCCTGCACAGTGGCACTCTTCAATTGTGTTGGGGCTGCGGCTGAAACAGAGGCAAGGAAGCAGCAACTGAGAGAAAAGGGTGAGGGTCAGCTGAGGTGGCATAGCTGGGACTTCACACTGTGGCACTTAGTTAGTTGGTCATGGTAGAGGACTTGAGAGACCACACAGCAGCTGTGGCTAAAATAGGGCCCAGAGATAGTGGCTGTGGAGAATACTAAAGGTCCCAGACTTTACTTTAGGTCCAGAGTTGCCACCACCGCTGAGGATGTTGCTGTACAGGATAGTCAAAAGGGCAGTGATGGGAGAAAAATAAGTGGTTAGAGGGACTTCAAGAGGAGGCAGTCCCAGTCTCAGAACTGGAAGTAATCATGCCAGGAACAGCTTGCCTAATGACCAATGGGATTCAGTTAACAACAGCAACAGGAACTGCGGGATTGCTGTTGCTAAGGAATACAGTCACGTGACGTCATGCTTTAAGTTCGCACCACTTGGTGAGGGAAATTTTGGTCCCAATTGCCATTAACTGAGGTAGTATAATAGTAAAATTATACATTTCTTATCATACAGAGTTCTGCTCTACAAGCAGATTTTCATTTTAGCTTTGGTTTTATCTTAATCTACATGGGCTTGTAGTAGTTTACTGCAGTAAGTAGTAAATGGATATATTACCTTATATTTGTCAAGGAGCACTCTACTGCAAGTGGTCTGATAGTCTTGAGATTCTGTTCAAGTTCCCTTAGATGGAGAATATCCATAATTTTGACATTGCCTAAATCAATAAGGAATACCTGAAAAAGAAACATTTAACAAAAATTTAGATATGACTTCTCTGTTGTTTACTAATTCTGAATGTCTTTGTGAATTAACCCATTCTTTTTATTATTACTAGATGTGAGTACAACCTCCTTAATTCTCTTCAATACTGCAACAGCATATGATTACTAGCTTAACATAAACAGCACATTAATAAAATAAATGGCACATTAATCTATGTTAGAGAACATTTATTATTTTGGACTTCTTTTAATTTCTAATTTTTAATGTTGACTTTTTACATTTTCACAAAGACCAAGGACAAAGACAGAAAAATATATTGAACTTGATTATTTAGGTATATATTTTAATTGCATTTTTCAGATATTTTATTGCCAAATTGAAGAGTTTTATGACAACTTAAAGGCAAATCGCACGCGCACAAGAGAGAGAGAGAAAGAGAGAGAGAGATCTGATCTAACCTCTCTCCCTCCCTCTCTCTCTCTCACACAAAAACACACAGAGGCAGGGTGGGATTCAAATTTCTTAACAACCAGTTCTGTGGGCATGGCCTGATTTATGGGTGTGTCTTGGTGGTCATGTGACTGGCTGGACATGGCTTGTATGTAAATATTATAAATATTTATATAAATATTGAATTTTTTATATAAAAAAGAGCAACTTTTACCCAAAATCAGGCAAAGCAGGCAGGCAGATTGAGTTGCTCACAGAATCACAGATTCATTCAGAGATCTGTGAGATCAGCTACCTGAACCTTTCACATAAAACTTGCTTGCAAGCAAACCCATAAAATTTGCTAGCAAGCAAACTCACAAAATTAACTCACAACACACCATGTATGTAAATATTGAATTTTTTTATAAAAAAAGAGCAACTTTTACCCAAAATCACCGGCAGGCAGATTGAGTTGCTCACAGAATAACAGATTCACTTAGAGATCTGTGTTTCTGCCATCGGCTAGCTGAGTCTGCACTGCTTCAGTCCTAAGGAAGGTTAGACTCTGCTTAAAAAGCAGAGCCAAAGATCTAAAGATTAGCTAGAAAGCAAGAAAGCCAACCATTTCCTGCTTTCTAGCTAATCTAAATCTCCCAGCTCAGCAGAACAGCTGATGGTTGGAAAAAGGAGAAATGGCAACTTAGCAGGCAAGTTTGCCAGGTAAGGAGTGAGTGGGTGGGGAGGGTTCCCATGGGCCATGTGCGTGGCACAGCCTTGTGTTCCTGCGCAGCCTGGATTGCTTTGGGGGGTGTTCTGGGGGTGACATTTTTCTGCGGACCACCAAAATTTTCTCACGGACCACCAGTGAGCCACAGTTTGGCGACCACTGTTCTAAAGGGTTGTCACAAAGAAAAAGGAGATGGTCAACCTATTCCCTAAAGCAGGACAAGAGGTAACAGATGGAAACTTATCAAGCAGAGATCCCACACAGAACTAAAGAGAAATTTCCTGCTAGTGAGAACAACTAAGAAGTGGAATGGCTTGTCACCAGAAGTTGTGGGTATTCCGTCACTAGAGGTTTTCAAGCAGAGACTGGACAGTCATTTGTCTGAAATGGTATAGGATCTCCTGCTTGAGCAGAGTTGGACAAGAAGATAACCAAGTCCCTTCCAACTCGGTTATTCTGTTATTTACTCTTTTTCACAATTCATAATGCAACCAGATTTTTGGCATATAGAATTCTTCATTTAGAGCTTTCTCAGTCCAATAGCTTTACAACTGATTAAAGGTTAATAGGGAAGAAAGGGGTTATTTAGTAAATTCCATATATAATATTTTCTAACTTCAAGCTGTTCTATAAACTAGTGTCTCATTCATATGCCATATTAAGCCAGAATTTGGTTCGTTTGATTCAGCTAACAATAGTTAACAATGATCATTAGCCACATTAGTTTTTGTTTGCTCAACAAATAGTTAGCAAATTAAGATTAGACCAGGGTAAAACTATGCTGCAAAACATACTTACTGATGAATTCCTTCCAGTTATAAGGAATTGTTTTGCATCTGAAACAACTTCTTAAAATTATTTACCTCTACAACTTTTTCAGAAACAATCCTGATGATCTTGCCTCTTTGCCATTGATTTTGTTCACATACATAAGCAGCACAATTCATATCAGCTTCCCATTTAATTGCTTTATTCTCTGTTTCAAAATAAGTAGCAATCATATTTTCCTGTAACCTAGTTTTAAAAAGTGAATCACATCATCAATCTAGATTTTCAAAATGATTCTAACAATTAATTTTCATATCTGTGCAAAAGTGTCAAATTGTTATTCCTCACTATTAAAATCCCTGTCAATTAAGCTAATCCATTCTAGCAAAGAAAACATGGCACAATGGTTTAGTCTTTATATGTTTTCATCAAAAATACATTTTGTGGCACCAGCTCCCTTACCTTTTTAGAATTTTTTCTGATGACATAAAATGCACAAATATCTTGCTAGGAGATACAATGTGATTAATTTGCACTTGCAATTCTTTATTACTTTCCAAAACCAAATCTTCCATTTGTGGCAAGTCTTCAATCTCAAGTTTTAATAAAGTTTTCTCTGTTTTGAGTATATCCTCCAGATCAGGATCCCATATTTCATTATAAGGTGTAATTTTGCTATTACTATAAAAAGAAAATCAATTTTGTTTATACTAGCATATACCCACTACCAATGCCAAAAAAGCTGAAACATGTCCATAGTAATTGCTATGTATACTTTGAAACTTATAAATTAGCTCAAAGTTGCATATGAGAAATATGCTGAAATATATCAGTACAGTTGCTATAACAACCTGACAAGCATACTTACCCTTTTATGTAAGATGCTAAGCCCTCTTTAACCAAAAGATTGTTCACACTGCCTGACTGCTTTGGGGACACACATACACTTTGATAGAGCTCAACAGATAGTACATTATCTTCTGATTTTTCTACAAAGGGAGGAAAATACATTCAAATCTGCTGAATTTTGAGGGTGAAAAAATCTAGTGATTCAACTATTCTCCAAATCAAGAACATGAACCTTTTTCTCTATGCTATAATATGGTTTTGTTTTGGTTTAATGAGTTTTATAAGCAGTGATTTGTTGCTTAATATTGTGTGAACCCACCTGATCATGGCTTAAGAGAAAATAACTATAAAAATTATGCCCTATAATCACCCAACATCTTTTAAGCCTGAACTCCAAGTGGTTCCAGTCAAATGATTTTTTAAAAATTCATATTTATATGCCGCCCTTCTCCAGAGAATCAGGGCGGCTTACAATTTTTGAAGCGCAACCCAATGCGCTCAGCAATAGCCTTCATTCCATTGTATATGCCTGCTTATTACTAAGCGGCATTTTTACAAAGTCAGCTTTTTACCCCCAATTTACCTACCCCGAGAGGATGGAAGGCTGAGCCTGGTGGGATTCGAGCCTGCACTAATTGCAGGCAGCTGGAATTAAGTGCTAGGCATTTAGCAGCCTGCACCAAGGCTCTTTTTTTTAATTGATATATATTAAATGAACTGGGTAATGGATGAGTTCTTCCCGCACTGCTATTTAGACATTTATGACCACCAAAAGCTACCAAATAGATAGCAATTAGCAAGAAAGTGGAAATTATAGCAGAACTTATAAACCTCTTGCAAGTGTGAGTTTCACAAGACTATTAGGAAGAATTACCCATCACATGACTCTCTCCTCTGAACAAGAACAGAGTAAACAACTGATCTTTGATCAGTTAATTGTTAATGTACAGATATTTAACTGGAAGTATTTTAATTTGTATCATGAATAACACAAAAACAGCAGTATTAAAGAACAAATATATGAAGATATTTGAAACATCCATATAATCACACTTCCAATAATACTCCAAATCAACTGAAGAATGAAAACAGGGTAGTCCTTACTACTCCTGGTGATGGAAAATGTATGACCTTTGGAGGGCAGGACAGGGCAGAAAATCAAATCAAATTAAAGGTAATATTATAAGCACATGCGCAGTTTCACT
Source organism: Naja naja (assembly GCA_009733165.1). Classification (NCBI taxonomy): domain Eukaryota; kingdom Metazoa; phylum Chordata; class Lepidosauria; order Squamata; family Elapidae; genus Naja; species Naja naja. Next base: position 42,353,675 of record CM019152.1, read on the forward strand.
AGTTTTTATTATTTACATACCGGTCATCTCTGTTTAACAATAAAGTTGCGGTGTCATTGTGGTTACTAAACAAGGACTACCTGTAACCTTGACCTGCTTGCAGTACTTGAGGAGAAATAGAACAAATCATCTCTCATTTGAGTGCATTCCATAGGGTGGGAATCATGACAGACAAAGTAAGTCACTTCATGAGAAAAGGAACTCTCCACAGGTCTTCTCTAAATATTTTAAACATGGATTTAATTCTGTGCCTCATGTATTCTGATGCTGTAGTTTATACCGCTTTAAAGATAATAACAAGCATTTTGAATGGGGTCTGGAAGCTTACTGACAACCAAGACAATAACAGTATTTTACCCTGACAACCTAGACACTGAGTTTTGTGCCGAAGTGAAATATTCAGGTTGTTTTCAAAATCAGCCCTAAGGTTTCTTGTAGTAGTCAACTAAATGGTGAGCAGGACAGGAGTTAATGTTGTCAGGGCAGAGAAATAAATACTTACCTGTAACAAAGCAGAGCACACATTTGTCCTGAATCAATTGTTCAAACCTGTCCTTTGATTGGACAGTCCATTCAGTGGCTTCTTTACACGGTTTAATATAAGCCAATTTGCATCTGATAGCCTAGGTTGCAAAATACAGACTGTTTAGCTGAAAAGTCATTCTCATCACCGAAATACTTAGAAATATATTCTCTCATACAAAGAAATCCTAATGGTTTCCAAAATAACAAAGTTTAGATTCACACGACGTAAACTTATTCTTTGTATTATTAGGTATTTCCAGTCCTTTGGTGAATAGCAGTCGGGCGGCGGGGTCCTTTTACAGTGCTGAACCCCACCTCTTCTGTTTTTGTCATTGCTCACCTCTTCTGTCTCTTTTCCTGTATGTATGTATGTATGTATGTATGTATGTATGTCTTGGTGTATTTGGGTCTTGTCCCGTGTAAGATTGAGAATACCTTGGCAACGTTTCGACGAAATCTCATCCGTCATCTTCAGGCTGGTGTCTTCAGCTTCGTTCTTCTGGGAGAAGAAAGCACAAAGCCAAAGACACCAGCCTGAAGATGGCGAGTGGGATCCCGTCGAAACGTCGCCAAGGTATTCTCAATCTTACACAGGACAAGACCTGAATACACCAAGACCGACCTACCTACCTACCTACCTATATATATATAGTGAAAAATATGGTATTTGTATCCCAATATTATTTTTACAAATAAGTCAAATAATAAATATATCTAATACTTCTTCCTGCCATTTTCACAACCACCACCCTGTCAGGTAGATTGGGCTGACAGAGAATGATTGGCTCAAGGTCAACCAGCTGACTTCCATGCTAAGGTGAACACATGGTCTCCCAGTTTGCAGACAAGTGCCTTAATCATTAGAGTAAACTGGGTCTCTTATATTCAGATTTTATACTACAGCAGTTTGATCCATTCATACAATAGATACTAGGGTCAACATATTAGAATTCTCAAGGGAAAATCTTCTAAGGAAATCATTTAGTTAGTATACAGTTATCTTGTGTATAATTTTTTTTATTTATTTAAACTGAAATATAAGCTAAATATTGAAAAACACTTAATTGATATTAAAAGGAATGCAAATATTATGAAAGAAGATGTAAAAACTGTACAAGGTATATTGGCAGTTTAATTAGATTCTATAAAATAGCTTTTCTTACCTTTTCTGGGGGAACTAAAAACTCATCTTTTATTTTGCGCATTTCTTTTATATTTATTTTAGCAGTATTACCATAGTCAACATATTTAACTTCAACTTCTTGATGACCTGGCAATCCTTTGGGGGGGGGAATGAAATTAGGAAAGATTTAGACCTTGAAATGATAAAAAGAAATATGTTTATTTGAATGAAAAACATCTCCAAAAGTGTGTTTATGTGCCATATTCTTTTCAGTTAGCCATCATCTTACTTCTTCTCCAAAATTACATAAAAGAAAATGTCTCATTATTTATGTTACAATTCTCTTCCTGATTTTGGTTAATGTTAGAAAATCCAAGAAAATTAGAAAGTCTGTTACATATTCTTTTCTGGTATCAAAAATCAGCATTTGTCAGCTTGATTTGAATGAACATTTCACAATGTTATAATACCCTGCATAAATTTAACATTTTTAAAAATATAATTGTCATTATAGAAATTCATATTGGCATACTACCCTTCAATGCTTCTCCTGAAAACCAAAACCTGAAATCTATTTTCACATGAACAGAATGTAAGCTGCGGTTTGGGTTTTTTTATGCAACTGCAAAATGGTGTTTACATAAACCAGAATATCAGGACTTGAAGTACCCAAGTTGGAAGCAAACATAAATCTGAGAAAAACCATAGCAAAATTTGCCATTGCTACAAGTGAACAAAGTTCACTGTACAGTTATGAAGTTAACTATAAAAAAGGTATTAACCTATAAGTCTTTATATTTATACATTAATAACTTCATAATTTGAACCCTATAAAAAATAGAAGTCCAAAGAAATCCAATGATCTCCAAAGTTGAGGGGTCTTGTACCAGACACAACTTTCAAAGTTGAACCCCTTAATTATTATATCAGTTATATGTTGCCCAGAGAATAATGTGGCTATTGATATATTTATGATGCAGTGTCAAAACAAATATATTATTGGACTACAGTAATCACAATATTGGATAGATGAAATATTCTACAACATTTAACTGGGGAAAAGTTTTTGAACTAGAGTGTGTTCAGAATAATTATGCTTTCTAGATACTTACCAATCACCTGTGCTCTGTACCAAACACCATCATCTTTAAATTTGGCCACACATGGTTGGCCATGGGATGGACAAAGGATTTGCAAGTCAGGTCCTGCTTCATTTTCATACACCTCTTCAACTTTATTTAGAAAAGCTGCAAATTCGGGACCCTGTTCTAACTACCACAACAACAAAAATAATAATTCCTTCATGTTAACATTTGGCACTAATATATTAATTTTCATAATCATATTGCTTATTTTTAGCTGAATTTGGTGGTACTATAACTAATGTCATAGGAAGGGCTCAGAAAGATAAAAGGGTTAGCAAAGATGCAACTGATATAACCAAACATATTCTGGCCTTCAACACTGAATCTTTGCACTTTTTATTTAAAAAAAAAAGATTACTTTAAAACAGTTGTAATGTTTTATATTAATACTGAAAAAAGTACCAATATGAACAAAAACATTAAGATTACAGGTAATCCTTGACTTACAATAGTGTCCATTCGCAGTTATAACATCACTGAAAAAAGTGACTTTTTATTGTTTTTCCCACTTACAACCATTGCAGCATGCCCATGATCACTTGATCAGAATTTGGATGCTTGGCAACTGGTTCATATTTATGACGGTTGCAGTGTCCTGAGATCATGTGATCACCTTTGGCGGCCTTCTGACGAGCAAAGTCAATGGGGTAACCAGATTCATTTAACAACCGTGTTACTAACTTAACTGGAGTGATTCACTTGACAACTGTGGCAAGAAAGGTCATAAAATGGGGTACATTTCACTTAACTAATTCTCACTTAGCAACAGAAATTTTGGGCTCAATTGGGATCATAAGTCAGGGGCTACCTGTACTAACATGAACCCTAACATGAAAATGCAACACTTACCAGCTGAATGTAGAAGTCCCCAGGGCTATGAATGTAACTAACAACAGCAGCAACCTCTGTATTTTCACGTGGCATAACAGGTGGATAGTACTCCAGTGGTACAGTATTATTTGACCAATCAGAAAATTTATTCTGAAAGCTAATGAGGTAAAGAGAGGAGAGTAAACTGTTAATATGCAAGAGAAAGCAATCTGGGATTAATTTTTTACTTTGCTGTTAGTAGTCCTGAATATGAAACACAGTTAAAATATGAAGCCTAGTTCTGAGAACAAATTACACAGAAAATCTATTCATACTCTCCTGACCTTTATTTTAACACAATGTTATAAATCTTAATGTATTCAAACCAGGGACAAACGGAACAGCATTTAATTTATTACTTTATGTCAATTCCCACCCTAAAAAGACAAAGAAGAAAAAAAACCCACAAACAATTCCCATGACTTGGCTAAAATCTTTTTCCAGAATTTAATCCAAAATGTAGGCTAATTCACATTTCAATCAAATCTGTAAGTACATCTTACATTGATTTATCCAGTGTAAATTAATATATTCCATTGATTTCTATGGGAAAACTCAAAAGATGCCATTAGGAATATTCTGCTAATAACATCAGCAACAATGGTATTACCTTACCCCTGCAATATAGAATTGCAGGAATCTATATATATAAAAGCGAAATACCACTCACGCATCATCACAAAATCTCCAGAACCATAAAGCCTACAAACTTAAAATTTGGCACGTATGTTCCTCTTGGCTTCTCTTGGTGCTCACTAAGAAAGGATTTTTCGAAATGGGCATTAGTATTTCGTATATTATTATTAACACACTCTGATGCTAAGGAGTTCTACTCCCTCTCCCCACCTGGAAAAAAATTCTGTTCCAAATGCAAAACACAAGCAGAGGAGAGGAGTTTCAGAGCACCAAGCAGCTTTGCTACAGAACAGTTGAGCTAAGCCACACCCAGGCTCTTGCTGTCTCCTTCTTGCTCACACAGCAAATACTGCTTCAGTTTCCAAACAGCCCTCAACTCTGTCACACACTGACAGGATGCTAGCCAGATGGATACCAATGGATGCTGGTAGGCAGAGGCAGAATTCCCCCCCTTATTTTCCTCCCCCAAAACTAAGCCCCATCACATAGTTTCGTAGCAAAGCATGGGTATAGCGCTGGTTTGTAATATTTATTTGATACTCTCAACATCAGGAGAGAAGACCCAGATCTTGTACTCTTCTTGGAAACTAATGAAAACATACTCTCTCCCTTTCTCAAGGCAAACACCATGTTGATCTGAGAAGTACACATAGTCCTGGAGTTACAACTGTAATGGAGCCAGTCCATTACAATTATAGGACATAATGGTAGTGAAATGGGTCGATCATGTTACTGACTTGATTTTATGACTTTTTTGTGGTGGTGGTTAAATAAGTGAGGCAGTAATAATGGTAAACCCATTGTTCGCTGTGAGTGCAATTTTGCTGAAAACCAGTTTTCAGCAAAACCTTTGTAAAACATGGTCAGTTGATTGTGGGAGGACATAATTGCATCTGTGTTGCTGAGCACTCAAACTGTGATCATGTGATTGGGGGGGGGCATGACTATTGGAACTTTGGATCCAGGCTGTAAGCCTCCTTTTAAAGCAGGTTACAACTCCAAACAGAAAATTTCAAGGGAGGAATAGAAATTTTATCCATTAAGGCACAGTTTCTAATCAATCTATAAACTCAGAAGAAGCAAATATATTCCATTTTAATCATATGTAAGGTAACTGAAGGTAAATCTATTCAAAACATGCTTAATGTCATAAGTCTTTTTGCTATGATTTTAAAAAGCTTTTAGTTATGCATACCTTGCTAAGTCCAAGAAAACTAGAGCATCTCTGAGGGACACAGGCATGTCACTGCTTATTTTGTTTGCTGGAGGCTTCATAAGATCTACAATAAGCACGCCATTCTCTTCTCTAAAAATTTTCATCAGAACAGCTTTGCTGTTTACCATTCTCAAAAATTCCATCCGTGCTTTTCTTCCCCAACCTTTTTCCTGTTGTGGACAGAAATGCCAAACAATTCATTTCTGCCCCCTCAATCTTTTCCCTTCATTTAATTATAAGTTAAACAGAAACAAATTTTAAATAATTGCCTATGAAGGTAGCTTCAGTATAAGAGAAAAAAAATCAAATCTATCCCTAGCAAAGGGAAACACCAACATAAATAGTCTTGAGTAATGTGCAGTCTTAGATCTTTCCACTATTGCAAACTACAGGTTGTGGTTGACTTATAACCACAACTGAGATCAGAAAATTAAATAGCAGAGTTATCAAAGTATCACATGACTGCTCCTGATTTTACAACCATTTTTTGCAATCATTAAGCAGGACGTCATGTGATCGCGATTTGCAATCTTCTTTGATTTTTCCCCCCTGACTTTGCTTGTTGGAAGCTGGCTGGGAAGATTGGAAATTGCAATCACATGGCCATAGATTGCAAGAATTCACACTGGAAATGCGAATGGGTGGCCAAGTGCCTGAATCATGATTAAATGTCTTTCTGGGGTGGTGCAACAGTTGTAACTTTTTTCAGCACCATCATAACTTTAATCTGCCATTAAATGAATGGTTGCTGTCAAAGATTACCTGTAGAAGGTACTCTGTAGAATAACTTTTATTAAGAATACTCAATAACCAGAAATTTTCTGTGGGTTTTTTTTGTTGCATTTAGCTAATTAAAACTTCATCAACCCAAGAAATCACAAGTGAGAATTCCTAAGTTTGAAATCAGTCTTTTAATTTGGGTAACGAGATAGCAATAGCACTTAGACTTATATACTGCTTCATAGTACTTTACAGCCCTCTCTAAGTAGTTTACAGAGTCAGCATATTTATTATTTATTTATTTATTTATTTATTTATTTATTAGTGGGACTTGTATGCCGCCCCATCTCCGAAGACTCGGGGTGCCTCACAATTAAAACAACAATAAATAATTAAAAAGAATTAAACTAAGCAAGCCCCAAAGAATATAATTACAAAATACAGAAATAAGAACCACCCCACCCAAAGGGTCACAGCCTGGATTGGTTAAACAACCAGGTCTTCAAGTCATAAGGTGCGGAGGTAGCAGAGCTCCAAGGGAAGTTGGTTCCAGAGGTCAGGGTCTGCGACAGAATAGGCTCGTCGTTGGGGGACCGCCAACCGGCATTGCCCGGACGATGGGACCCCAAGGAGTCCTTGTCTATGCTGCTCGCACAGGGCGGTTAGTATTCGATGTCGGCAGGAAACGCTCCCTTGAATAATAAGGACCCATGCCATGAAGGACTTTGTACGTTAAAGTTAAAACCTTGAATCTCACCCGGAATGCAACTGGCAACCAATGCAGGCAGCAGCGGGGGGTAACATGGGAGAACCGGAAACTCCCATCACCACCCGCGCCGCGTTCTGCACCAGCTGCAATCTCCGGATGGTATGCAAGGGCAGTCCTAAATAGAGAGCGTTGCAGTAGTAAGTCTGAAGTAACAAGGGCATGAGTGACTGTACGCAGGGCATCTCGGTCCAGAAAGCGAGCTGGCGAACCAGCCGGACCTGGGCAAAGGCCCCTGGCGATGGCCCCCACCTGCTCCTCCAGCGGAGCCGTGCATCCAGGAGGACCCCCAGGTTTCTCGCCCTATCCACAGGGGGCAACACCACTCCCCTATGGTCAGCGGTGGACATTCCTGACTGGACCGAGATGCCAGTATGCACAGCCACTCCGTCTTGGCCGGGTTGAGCCGAAGCATGTTTCCATCCATCCAGATCGTATCGCATCCAGACAGCGAGTCATCACGGAGGGCATCACTGATCTGGTTTGGGGTGGAGATATATAACTGGGTATCATCAGCATTGATGATACCTCACCCCAAAACCACGAATGATCTCACCCAGCGGTTTCATGTAGATATTAAATAAAAGGGGGAGAGGACCCCTGGGGACCCCCACAAGTGAGCGCCCTCGGGCCGACCTCTGCCCCTGCCAGCACCGATTGCAACCGCCCCGAGAGGAAGGAGGAAAGCCACCGAAGAACTCCCAAACCCCTCACCCCCAACCCCCCGAGGCATCGCAAAAGGATACCATGGTCGATGATATCGAAAGCCGCTGAGAGGTCTAATAGGACCAGGACAGAGAAAAGCCCCTGTCCCGGGCCCTCCAGAGATCATCCACCAGTGCGACCAATGCCGTCTCCGTGCTGAAACCAGGCCGGAAGCCCAATTGGTACGGAACCAGGTAGTCCGCTTCATCCAGGAAAAGTGGAAACTGCCGAGCCACCACACTCTCAATAACCTTCGCCAAAAGGCGAAGGTTGGAGACTGGACGAAAGTTGTCTAACACGGTCGGGTCCAGGGCAGGCTTCTTCAGGAGGGGTCTCACCACCGCCTCCTTCAAGGCGGAGGGAAAAACACCTCCCTCCCTTAACGGCGTTGACAACTGCCCGGATCCAACGCAGGTGACCTCCCTGGCGGCATAAGCCAACCAGGAAGGGCACGGGTCCAACAAACATGTGGTGGAACTCAGGCGCCGCATAATCCGTCCACTTCATCCTCGGAAACAGGATCAAACTCATCCCAGAACACACTGGCCAGACTGCCTGTATCCCGTTCCTCAGACCACTGCAAATCAGAGGACAACCCGCTCCGAATGGTGATCTTATCCGACAGATATTGACCAAACTCCTCAGCCCTTCCCCAATGGGTCGCCCCTCCTCTGGCGAAGGAGAGAGCGTGTAACCCGAAACAGGGTGGCTGGCGGCATATCAGGGCGCTATGGGGAGAGATAAGCCGCCCGCCACTCAGCTCCCAGGTAAGTCTAACTATGGGCTCAGCTGGGCCGACTGCCTGTATCCCTCCTCCACTGCTCAAGGACCCCTCTGATCTTATCCGAGAATTGACCAAACTCCTCAGCCCTTCGCATGGGTCCGCCCCTCCTCTGGAGGGAGAGGCGTGCCCGAAACAGGGTGGCTGGGCGTTATCTGTGGGGCTATGAGGGAGAAGAGGCCCCAGCGCCTGGAACCTCAGGGTCCATAAGGGAGGGGTTCCTCATCCCAGCAGTGGGGGGCGGCCTGTTGGAAGACCAGCCGTAGGAGATAGTGATCGGACCATGGAACGGGCAAAGCCGTAAAAGTGGCTTGCCCTCTGTCACTATGCCACCAGAGACAAAAACTAGGTCGAGAGTGTTCTCCCCCTCAGAATGGGGCCGTGAATTGGGTCAGGCCCATGGCTTCCATAGAAGCCACGAATTCCTGGGCCAATCCCGATACACCCCCCAGGGAAGGGGGGTACATCGGGATGCCTCCAACAATATGAGTCCTCATTTTACTGACCTCAGAAGGATGGATGACTGAATCAACCTTGAGCTAGTCAGAATTTAATTGCTGGCAGTCGGGAGAATTAGCCTGGAATACTGCATTCTAACCACTGCAACACCATGGCTTATAAAATAAGCTGACAACTAGCAGTGAACTAGACATAAAACTCCCAAATGCTCAATTCAAACATCGTGTTCCATTATGATTTATATTAATCACAAAACTCAAACTACTGTTTAAGTTTGTAAGTATACCACAAATTATGCTTTATAGTTGCTCATTTCCTTCTATTTCTCTCCTCTTGGAATACTGTTTCAAAAGAATATTTTCATTTCATTAGCATAGTAGCTTCTAGAAGCATAATGGCTGTGAAACATGGTTTACCTCAAACCAAACATTGGAAAATACTGCATACAGTATTCATAAACATTTGACTTAAAGAGAATCCTTCCAGAAGGCTCTGGAATATTATGTATATTGGTTCCCCTTGATTCTGGACATCTCTGTCACTATCGTTATCTATAGAACTATTGAAAATCTCTCTATAACTGCTATATAAAGAAGAAAATCAATAAGACAAAAATGAGACTATACAAAAGGCATTCAAATAAAAAAAAATGGAAAAAGGCAGCCAATATAATTCTCACTTACTGAATCCTTAGGAACAATGTCCTTTAGTGAACACTGTAGGGCTAGCTTACTTATATCTCTGAGCCGAGTCTCTAAAGATAAATCCATTTTTCTTACAACCAAACATAGATCTTCAATCATCATGTATTTAAGAGTAACATGTTTTGGATTCACATTAACTTCATTGGGTACCCTGAAGGCAGAAGAAAAAAACCCACGTATGGTTTCATTGTGCAGTTTGGAATACCATTACATTAAGAGTTCATTTCCCCAATATTGATATGTACACCGTATATATGCAAGTGTGTATGTGTATCACAAAACAAAAAAGATACAGATAGTCCTTTTCTTACTATGGCAATTGGGACTGGAATTTCCTTGCTAAGTGATGTGGTCCTAAAGCACTACCACATTACTTAGCAACAGCAAGCTCTTCAGTCTTGTTTGCCATCGTTAAACAAATTCAGAAGACATTGCTTCATGGCTGCAAAGACTGTTCTCTGACAGGCACTCAGGCTAGCACAATTCCTTGCTGCAAATGCTGGAGACCAGAGAGTATTCTAGCCAATTTGGGGCAATTATTTTATTTTCATTTTAGTTTAGTTTTCTGAGCTTGTGTTATTTTTATTAAGGCTGTGATTTGTTATTTCCCAAATTTTGAAAGCTATTGGTTTCATTGCATAAGTCACAGACAGACTTCTGGCTGTAGTGGAATACAAGCTAAAAATCAATCAGTTTATTACGGTCTTAGACCAGAGACCAGAACAAATAAAAATTCTCAGTAAACATACAATTAAAAATTCTAGTATAAAATAATAAATGACAACTAAAATCTATAATAAAATCCAGTCTGTCAATTATACATGATTTAACTTTACTAAAATTACAATCCATAAACTGTGTTGCCCGTTGTAGGTTCAACGCTAAAAGGGAAAAGACTAAGCAGTGCAAAGGGTTTGCCACATTTGTTATATAACATAACTATGGTGAAGACATATGTTTGGAACAAATCCCCCGTGCTGTTGCGCAGAATCTGGCCACCTGCTCTGTAGTTACGTGCTGTTCATCCTTAAGCAGCCACTGAAGATACTGTAGGTAGTATCGGAGTGGCCAGGATACCTAGCAGTTATTGCCAGAATATGTTTTTTTCCCTAATCTCTGTGTAAAGGAGCATCTAAGGAGCATGTGACCCAGAGCCTCCATCTCTTCTGAGCCAGAGGAACAGAGTGTTTCCGTAATGGTATCCTTAGCTAAATAAATAATGTAGAATAAGCTAACACTAATCCAATTGGAAAATAACCAGCACATGAATAGTAGCTATCTGAAAGGACTATAAATAACATCTGCCAAGATACTACTTTGGGAGTGTGACTATCTGGGTTCAATGTTCACTTTTTCCCCAAGCATTCCACAATCTGACTGAAATGGGAGCCAATAAAAGAACACTTGTAGAAGGGGGGGAAAAGACCTGGGTGTAATCTACTTATGTCCCTATTACCAAACTATCAAACTGTGCAACAGGATAACCAATAACATCTCCTCATCATGCTCCAGCCAGAAATAAGATTTTAAAAATCAAATTCACTCTGAAGCATCTGGTGAAAACACCATTTAATAAATCACCTTGGGCAGAAATGATAATTTCAAAACCAGCTTATAATTACAAAAAAAAAGGGGGGGGATCTAAACAGGATAGATTTGAACACAAGTTATTTAAAATTATTCTACCTTGAAATAATTAAAGCTTCTGGATGCCCAAAGTCTATAAGGAATACTTTCATTATTGCAATATCACGAATTTTGTGTTTTGTTAGTCCATAGGGTTTCTCCTTATTTGTATTCAGCAGCGGAATTAGTTCAATTATTTCTGCACGGCACCACATTCCATGTTCTTTGCTTTTAACCAAAATCCTTGTGCCTGAAATACATTAAATATCTTTAAATTCATTATTACTTTTAAGCATTCTTAAGGATATTTTTTTTTAAAAAATTCATATTTATATGCCGCCCTTCTCTGGAGACTCAGGGTGGCTTACAATGTTTGGAGCACAACCCAATGCGCTCAGCAATAGCCTTCATTCCATTGTATATGCCTCCTTATTACCATGGCTTCCCCCCCCCCAAAGCGGCATTTTTTACAAAGTCAGCTTATTGCCCCCAACAATCTTGGGTCCTCAAGATATTTATAGAAGTGTTGAATGGTCTCACTCTTCAATTCAATCTTCGACACTTAAAAGTTTGTCTGAAAGTAAGAGCAGAGGCTTTACTTTACTTAGGGCTGCAAAACTCTGGCTAGTCATGAGATGGCAGCAAAATTCCACTAATAAACCATGCATTAGCATAAGGTTTTACTAAAGAAATGCATCTGTACAACTAGCAAACTTAAATAGTTCACAATCATTTTTCCAATTTCAAAATAAATGAAGTAACTCCAACCAAAATCTGAATACAATATCCACAAAGAAATAAACAATAAAAGTTGAGAATTAGAAGGTAGTTTAGCAAAACCCATAGGGAGCAATGGCTCAACAGTTAAAGATGCTCAGCTTGTCACTGGAAAGCTGACAGACCCAGGCGCTATGTGATGGGGTGAGCTCCCATTACTTGTCCCAGGGTCCTATCCATCCAGCAGTTCGAAAGCATGCAAATGGAAGTAGATAAATAGGTACCACTTCAGTGGAAGATAACAGTGTGTTGTGTGTCTCAACATGTAGTCATGCTGGCCACATAACCACAGAAGTTTCTTTGAACAACGCTGACTCCCTTGGCTAAGAAACAGAGATGAGTAACACCCACTAGGGTCGGACATAATTGGACAGGAGAAATATTTACCTTTACCAAAACCCACATAAGTTCATTTTCACAAAAGTTTAAAAAAATTCTGAAATTATAACTTATCTGAAATTAAAGGAATGTTGTTACCTAGTTCCAAAACGTCATTAGGAGACAAATAGCTATTCCTACAATAGTATTTCAAAACTTTTTCCAAATAGATCGCAGTTTTCTTTTGGGAAACTTTCCGAACATAGAAATGACATGGATTTATTACACAACTGACAATAACATATTCAGGATCTTCTGTGTAAGATAGAATATAAATTGAATAAAATCAAATGAATAAGTAAAATCAAATTATTTTATTTTATTTGCCATATATCTATCTCACTATGGGTTAGGCAGCTTACAATAATAAAATCAAAGAAATGAAACAAAACAGAAGCAAAATAATAGAACAATAAAATAAACAATGAAAAAGAAAATAACATGAATACATCAATATGATAATGAAATAAAGGGTCCATTAAGTAATTAGCAAACTAGATTTCTACACAGAATGAAATTGCAAAACATTTACTTGAAAACAGCAGCATCTGGCTGAACAGTTAACTGTTTTATTATTAATCATAATCTATTTTCATCTGTCAATAATAGTTAAGTTACATTTGAAATATTAAGAGTCAATACACTTGACTACTCCAAATTAAGCATTTTTTGCTTTACAACCAGTTGTTGTGAAAAAAGTGTATGTCTATTCCATAAACTTCCTCTTATACACTTGATCTACATCTTCAAAGTTACTGTTTTAAAAAAGGGATGGTAGCATTGCTTCCTACATTTCAAAGATCGAACTACTCAACCAATCATTCTGTCATTTTATTTTGCCAGATCACAGTTACATACCAGCCTTTAATTCAAATGGGACCTGCGGTGCTTGAAAGAAACTCTTCTGATATGTAGATTTGCTACATTCTGTAGAAAATGCTTGGAGGGGGAAAACACAGATACATTTAATCAACTCCATATGTGAATATTATTCACCTGGAACAAATTGACTGAAGAACTGATTATACAACTGAGACTTAATGACTAGCCTTCTAAAGCCAAGTCAAACTTACAGTTTTCCATTTTGCCCTAAGAAGTCTATTCTGCGAAATCCCAGGAGTCACGAGGAATGGCATCTGCTGGGATTGTGGGTGTAAAAACCAGCGAGATAGTGGGGGATGCCACCTGGCCTTTTTTTGACAGTCCCTTCAATGTATGAAAGTGGCAGAAGGGGACAATTTGCTCCGCACTGCCTCCACCTCGCCTGACTAACTTGCTGTGGAGATAATTCGCCACAAGCTGGGCCTTCCGCTCTAGTTTCCGAAGCCAGGTGAGCTTAAGGGAGGAGAAACCAGCTCACACTCCTTCTCTGAAGGGTTCCTTACCTTGCTTTCCAGTGCACCCCCCCCCAGTGAAAGTCATGCTAGCTGGAATCATTTTACACACGCAATCAGTTATGAGTTTGGGGACATTTATCTGCATCCAAGCCAGCAAGCTGCCAATTGTGCCTGGGCGTGGGGAGAAGGACCACTTCTTTGGTGTGCTGCGCTGGACCTCAATGGCTCCCAGGCAAGGAGAAGACCAAGCAGGGGCAGTAAAAGGCGACTCAGCCTGGAACAAGGACTCCAGCTTAGTCTGCCTTTTGTGGGGGGAGGGTGGGGGAGACACTGGAAAACCAAGTGAGGAAGCCTTTGGGAAAGGAGTGCAGGTGGGCTATAGGGGAGTCATTGTTTTGGGCTGGATGATTCACTGGGAACAGCCTTCGTGGCAATGGCTATCAGGAGTGAGTTGCCCTATCATCAACTCTCCTGCTTACCCATCTCCTCGCCCGGGAGCTGTCAGGGTCCAGCACAACATGCTGAAGGAGAGGTTCTTCTCCCTAAGCCTGGGTGGAACTGGCAGCCTGCAGATAAAAGTCCCCAAGCTCAAAATGGTGTGTCTGTATATGTGCGTGCGCAGAACAATGACTCCTGCTTAGCCCGTGTTTCAGATGGGCATTGGAAAGCAAGGCAAGGAAGCCTTCAGAGAAGGAATGCGGGTGGTGAGAACTTTCACCTCGCTTAAGCTGGCCCAGCTTTGGAAACCAGAGTGCAAGGTGGCAGTGGCAAGGTTGTGGCGGTGAGATGTCATAGACCCTTGCCACTGGCTACTAACTTCTGGATCACAGTCCACAGAATTTAACACACTTCCAAGGCTGAGTGTTGGCTAATCCACACTTTTTATAAGATGGTTATAGCCATGCTTTTAATTTCTTTTGATTACATCAGTCTCCAAATACTTACTTACACCAGAAAGATTTGCCTATATCCAATTTAAATACTACTGTTTATAGAAATTTCAACATCATTCTCTAAGAGTCACTTCTTGTTAAATGGGCAGCCATATCAATAAATATAATAAAAAATAAATATAGCATATTACAAAAAGGGATACAACATATCAACCTATCAGGAGTTCTTCATGGGCTGCTATTTACCAGGAAAAAGCATTCTCCATCTTAGAGTGAACTATCTGTGATTCTTTAGTTAAAAGAAGTGGATGATTTGTTGTTCTTGATTGCTCAACTACCGCTCCCAGGAACTCTAGTCATTATACCTAGTGGTGATGGGATGCTCAGAACTACAGTTCAACATCTGGTGTTTGCTCCGCTACTGGCAAAGCTGTGTGCATGTATGTGTGTGAAAGAGAGAGGGGGGGAGTGTATGATCCATCTTACCTACTTTTTAAAACACTATAAACTTGGAAAGAGAAAGGACATTATAGCTGTAACAAATTATATAAAGAGCTTTAGAGGGGGTTTAAAGCCTCTACTCACTTTCTTGATCATCTTCAATTATTTCTTCAATGATAACATCTGGTGTAGATGTGGCCTGACATAATGCAGCAGTTTGTTTCTGAATGGATAATGGACTCATTTCTTGCAGGTGGGCGCCTCCAAAACATATATCAGATTCTTCCAAAGGAATTACATCAAGTTCTTTAACAAGATTTACATTTACTTGATGTGAAGTACCAAGTTCAGCATTCATTTTTAGAGCACTCTCTTCAAAGCTGTACCTAAATTGACCAATTATTCATTGAATACTATTTGTTCATTAAACATACCATTAGCACGAAAGATCAAATAAACAACAGAAAAGGCCTTTGACTTTAAGAAGCATCTTTAAATTCCATTAAACCTGAAGGCTAAATACATCCTCTAGTAATTTTTTTTCAGTCCCAGAACACTTTGAGATTTCTTCACCAAACTCCTATAGCAAAATCATTGATTTTTCAACTTTTTCTATTTTTAACTTCACTTTTATCAGAAGAAAAAGTATATAAAAAACCAGAAAACACCCTCATAAAGAAAACAATTTAAAGAAGCTAAAAACATGAGGTAGGATATCCATACACCTCACCATAAAATTTATGCACTTGTATCGAGTATGTCTATCCAGAAAGGCATCTGTACAACACGAAAGTAATCACTTCAGAAAAAAATAATTAGTATAGTTAATAAGTAACTAAGATAATCAAGATCAACTTGATTTTTTAAAACTTCAATATTGTGTTCACTTTTCAGCCAAATCCCCATCCTTTTAAAGATATTAGTCTAAAGAAAGATGTTCTCTAAGTACACCTAAACAGCAACATCAGTTGATTTAATTTTATAATTCTTATACAATACAATCTAAAAAAATATCTGATCACAGATGCTTGATGGAGGCTTCACTCCTAAGTATATAATAATTATTCAATTTAATTTAATTTAAAACATAACTGACTCTCACGTTTTTTTTTTAATTCACATTTATATGCCACCCTTCTCTGGAGACTCAGGGCGGCTTACAATCTATGGAGCACAACCCAATGTGCTCAGCAATAGCCTTCGTTCTATTGTATATGCCTGCTTATTACTAGGGCTTTTGCCCCCCCCCCCAAGCGGCATTTTTACGAAGTCAGCTTATTGCCTCCCAACAATCTTGGGTCCTCAATTTACCTACGCCGGGGGGATGGAAGGCCGAGTCAACCTTGAGCCTGGTGGGATTCGAGCCTGCACTAATTGCAGGCAGCTGGAGCTAAGTGCTAGGTGTTTAACAGCCTGCACCACCAAGGCTCTTATATTTAATAATTTCTGTCTCCTACTCAATGAAAAATTACAATTTGGAGAATGTTTTGTTGAGTACAATACAACCAAGATTTTAAGGAGCCACAGACTGGATTGTTTTGTTGCTGGTCCTGTAAATATCAAAGATCTCATAATTGCGACTCATTGGAATTATGCCAAAAACCACTGAAAATCAGCAAGCTAGATATATATACTGATCCTAACAGAAAATTTCACTTGCCTGTATCTGTCAACCAAACTGTTCATTTTGTTCCAGATGCCTCTGCACAGTATTTAGTAATGGAAACGTTTCTAAATAAAGTTCACTGACAGCTTGATCAAAAGTACAAATGCAATTTGTAATTACTGTCCCCAAAATAACCAGAAATCTTATTTCTGATTGGAACTAGTTTGCTGTTTTCACATTACAGGTAAAATTTCCTTCAAGTTGAGTTTCAATATTTTTCTCTTTTTCAACTAATAGGGGTCATTTCCATTACTTTCTTCCAAAGGTTTTTTTAAACCAATTTATTTATTTATACAACTTTAGTACCTAAAGCCTTGGAATTTTCCTATGTTCTTCAAACCAAAAACTAACCCTAGTTATCTTTTACTTTTAAGATCAACCATGCTTGCATAGATCTTGTTTCCAGTTTATTTCCTTTTTTTTGGTATTTGTTCTTTATACCCATGAGTGTCTCAACAGTAGATATTCTGTGTTATATATACTGAATGGTTCTAAGGTAGCTGAACAAAACCATTGTGTTTCAAATACACACAAATACTTACACATTTGAGGCATCATAGGAAAATTTACCTATGTTTTCAAACATATGGTTTATCTCACCATCGTCCATGTAAAACCTGTATTAGGAATATATAATCCATATTACAAATATATTTTCTGGACACAATTTTAAGCATATAATTGAGTTTTTAGCCCTTAATTGATTACTCCAAACTGATAAACAACAGAATAGTTTCATTAGTGGAATGAATATTAAAGAGAAGTAGTTTTAAAACTGAGGGGGTGGGGGGACATCAATAGCATGCACTACGCTAGTACCACTATCCTGAATATCTGAAATTATTTCAGCTTATTTTCAATAAATTATTTGGATCTAGTCATACTAACAACTATAATTTATTTTAATACTGCTTGTACACAAAATTAATGTGCTAAAACCTCTAGTTTTTCAGAAACTTACCTTGGAAGTGTTCTTTTTTTCAGATTATCTAGTTTTAAGACTTCTTCTTCAACTGATACATTTAAGTTGCAAAGCGCCTTAAAGAATAAGGAGTCCTTATTCAATTTTCAATACACTATAGCACTATACCTTATATTCGTTTTACACTGATAATTATTCATATACATACACACAGAATATATGTAATGGGGCATTAAAGATCAAAGCCTAAGCTAAAATAGTTTTATAAACTTAAAAACAAATAAGTTCATTTCTGTAATTGGAACTAGTTGATTACTATACTAATATAGAGCATATATGTATTTATTTTTATGACCAATTTTAATTAATTAAATTTGGAATAATTTGTATTTTACCCCTTAGATTAGAATTCTACAACAATAAAATCAATAAAACTAGTTCTGATGTCTATTTCAATTGCATTATTTTGTTATATGTTATAGTTTATTTTACTGTTGAAATTACCTTTACAGAAACCCTTAAAATGCATTTCTGATTACTAAAGGCATAGATTACATTAATGAAAATCCCAACCAGAAAGAAATACAATACATAGTTTAAGTTACCTGATTTAAGCTGTGGCAGGATTCTAATGAATGAGTTGTTCTCAGTTCCTTTGCTTTCTTTATGGCATCAATCAAATTGCTTCTTTTCTGTATAACAGCAACCTGAATGCTATGTATATCAGTTACATAGTAACTGGTGTTCATTACCAACTCTGCCTCAATCTTCCTTTTCCTGATTAGAAACAAATAGATTAGAAAAAATGGTCATTATCCTACAAAAATTCCACATAATTTGAGCATCTCAGTAGGTAACTATATAGCATAGAAAACCAACATTATCCCATTTAAAAACAAAGTTATAAATTAATAGTCACAAAATATCATAAATCTATTTATCATAAACTAACATTTCTCTGATAAATAAAACTGAAATACAGTAGCTTAACATTTGAAGGAATGCTTCAAAAACCAACATTTTGATAAAGAGTTTAAAAGTAAACTCATTTTTAAATTAGGTGAAAGTGTAACAATTATCCCAAGCTAACAAATCATACCGTGTTTCCCCGAAAATAAGACCTACCCCAAAAATAAGACCTACCCCGAAAATAAGACCTAGTGTGTTTTTGGGAGCCAAAAAAAATATAAGACAGTGTCTTATGTTAGGGGAAATACGGTATGCGATTTGTTCGTGGTTTCGTACATGAATAAATGTACATTGTTCTACATGAATATGGTGTTTTTTTTTCATTAAAATAAATAAATATATATTTCGTTGAAACGTTGCCAAGGTATTCTCAATCTTACACGGGACAAGACCCGAATACACCAAGATATATATATATATATATATATATATATATATATATAAAAGACCTATCCCGAAAATAAGACCTAGTGTGTTTTTGGGAGCCAAAAAAAAAAATAAGACAGTGTCTTATTTTCAGGGAAACACGATAGTATTAGAACAGGAATTATAACCTTGACAAATCAAGGTATAATAAATATAAAAGGGAAGTAGAAAAGGAAAAATGGAAGATAGTGATTTTGTAGTATTTATTTCCCTTTGCTGAAACACAAACAGTAAACAATTTCAATAAATTATCCTTTTCCATAATTTACCATAAAATTAATTCATACAGAAATATGTACTGTAGAATTCAGACAAAATCAGTATTATAACTTTAATCATGTTACCTTGAGTTAAGAGAAGCCATACAATCGGTAAACTTGGCAGTAATAACATCCGCAATCTTGCTTTCTTCCTGTTTTGTTTCGGTGATCAACTGTTGAAGTAGCTTATTCATTTAAAAAAATATTAAAAACATATACACACTTGCACACATTGTCGACAGAATTTAAAAAGCAATATAAGCACTATTTGATTAGAATAGCAAAAGCAATACAAAATTAATATTTCCGTTCTGTTCTTCCAAATTTATTTAGAGATAGATTTTAATAACAGAATTTTTCCTGATATTATTTATTCAATGCAGCTTTAACAGATATAGTAATTAAATATTTCAAAAAAATGAAATACAATAAAAGTTCCACAGGTTTTCAAGATTTTGAATTTGCAAAAATATCCAATAGTCAAAGAGAAAGTCAATAGGAATGCAATGCCATTGAAATCTAGTCACCACTCCTGATTAACATAGTTGAAATGTTCAGTGTGGTACTTCCAAGAAATATAATTATGTATATGTAAACGCAGACATAAGGCACTTCTTCCAATGCACTTTCAGTAATGTAAAATTTAACAGCAGTACTTATTTTAAATGCAGAAAGCCATTATCAACTCATAGTTTTATTCAAATTTGTATGCGTGAAACATTCTGCTCTTCTGTGGAAAGCAATACATTTCATGTTCTGGATTCAGGAAGTTCAGGAAAAACAGCAGAACATTTCATTTAAAGGGTTCCATCACAAGAAGCAGTAGGAATTTAATACAAACACAAACCTTTAGTCCCTTGTTTTTGTCCACGGCCAACCAACAAAGATACCTCCTCACTAAATGACATTAAGTTCTACCTATCATACAAACTGTTGAAAAATGAGCCAAAGCAAGCATTATATACTTCTTATAGCTTGCCTGCACAATATTAACTTTTGGTTGTATGGTTAAACTAGATAAACTTCCTAGAGTCCACCTGGTTTCAGATGGTCAAATTTTATACACAAGCAAAGGTCATGTAATGCAACCCCCTGCTCCAGATTCACTGTCATGTTTGACAGATGGTCCAGCCTGTTTGAAGATGCCTCTGTTTGGGGCATAGAACATAGAAATTATTTAGACTCCCTCTTTTATGTGACATTTGAAGATTGCTCCTATATCCTATATCACTCTTCCATGCATGCTAAACATACTCAGATCCTTTAACAATTCCTTGAATGACTTAGTTCCAGAGCCAACATTATCTTGATAGCTCCTTCTCCAATCTGTCATTTTTCTGTGTCAGAATTGGACATAGTATACCATGAGAGCACAACTAGAGCAGAATAAAATAGAACAATTATTTCCTGTGATCAGGACTTCATTATTCTATTAACACAACTGAGGATATTGTTTGCATTTTCAGCCATCTGCAAGACACTCCACTCTGTGCTTGTAATTCTATTTTTCTTCTCAAATACAGAACTTTATGTTAAATTCCATCCTATTCATTTCAGTTCATGGCTCAATCATGTTGAAATCTTTTGGAAGTTTCCCACTCTGGTCTACAATATTAACTAATTTTCCCAACTCTTATGAAATACAAACTTGATAAATATCCCCTCAAATCTTTCATCCAAGTCACTAATAGAAATGTTGAAGAATACATGGCCCAGGATAGAGCCCTCTGGCACCTGCTATTTTCTTCAAAGGTGAGATGAAACTATTAACAAGCACTCTTTGAGTGCTGTCATTCAGGCAACTGTGAGTGGCATCACTGAGCCACCTTACCACTTCATTAAGAACTTCTAGCAAATCCTCTTGTCATAATACAGTAAGAGAAGACAAAATTTGCTATACTCTGACTTCTGGCAAAGTTAGATTCTCAGAAGTTGTCTGGAGAATAGAAATTTTCCGTTGTTATTATTGATAGTTTTTTTCCCAACAATTGGTCATCTGACACAAAAAGCTTGCAATTCTATCTTCCCCTAGGGCTGACCTAGTATCAAGTAATATCACTTCTGAAGTTTAGTTACCATCAAAAGTTGAGGCAGTATTTTCAAATTTTTTAGAAAAAGGAAATTTTCAATTCCCAGAATTGTTTGGAGATAATAACTCAGTTTAGTTGGTTCACCTACCTCTTCTAAAACCTTTAAATGCTCAATGTTTTTTTTAGCCTTGTTGGCAGCTTTTTCTATGTCTTGCAGAATTTTGCTGTCCTAAGAGGAGTCAAAGGGAAATAGTTAGAAGTCTGCTATTCTAGAACTCTATTCATCCATCCATCAAATTTATATCGTTCCCTATCTCACAACAGGTGACTCTGTGTAGCATGCAATTGTTAAATAAAAACAATACATATAACAAAAACAAGTTTTAAAATATAAAAAGTTAATATTAAAAAATCAGAAGTGAATTAACATTTTAAAATACAGGGGAGGGGAGGAAGAGAGGGAGAATGAGTATATCTACTTCAATAGTGGAACCCTGGTAACATAACCAGATCATAAAGGATTTCTAGAACATCAAGAGGATGGAGATAACCTAATTTTGGGGCGTGTGTGTATGTGTGGGGATGTTCCATAAGGTGGATACTGTGACAGAGAAGGCTTGCCACTTAGGTCCTACTAAATGTAAGTCCCTGGCAGATGATATCTACAATATGTTTTCTCTGCTGGACCTAATGAGAAGAGAACATATTATCGGAGAAAACTGAAACATTTTTTTAAATTCATATTTATATCCCGCCCTTCTCCGGAGACTCAGGGCGGCTTACAATTTTTGGGATACAACCCAATGTGCTCAGCAATAGCCTTCCTTCCATTGTATATGCCTGCTTATTACTAAGCGGCATTTTTACAAAGTCAGCTTATTGCCCCCAACAATCTTGGGTCCTCAGTTTACCTACCCCGAGAGGATGGAAGGCTGAGTCAACCTTGAGCCTGGTGGGATTCAAGCCTGCACTAATTGCAGGCAGCTGGAACTAAGTGCTAGGCTATTAACAGCTTGCACCACCAATTTTGAACTAACAAGATGTCCACCTGCCATGACTTAACTTCCAGACAACTCTACCTGGATGACAAAGACTCTACCTTCATTGACAATTGGGGAACTGCAAATTTTAATTCTGACACTTAATATTTCAAACTGTACCTTACAAAACAAATGTGTCAGAGCAGAAATAAACAATTTATGCAAGATCCAATCTGGGTCAGTCACTGGGACCAAAGATTTTTGTCTTCCAAGCTTTTGGACTCGTCTTTAGGGAACTTCTCTCTAGCTTGGAAGACAAAAACCTCTGGTCCCAGTGATCAACCCAGATTGGTTCCTGCAACATTATCCTGGAACATATATAGTTGCCTTCATTCATAAACCATCTATAGACAAAGGTCATTTATTCCAAATGTTAAGATAACTTATGGGCATGCTCTCAGAATGAATGCTTTGGTGAGGTTCTTTATTCACACAAAGAAATAAGCAGTTAGAAGTCACTAATTTACCACAAGTCTACCTGCCAACCTTTCTACTTCCCCTCATACAGTATGCTTAGCTAACCTTTGGCTTTCTATTGCAAAAGTGTATACACTTCCAAATAAAATAGCTATTGTCACTCTATTGTTTTTATTTTCTATGGGGACTATTTGGGCCCAGGACATTCTTAGAAAACATTATGAATACTGACTGACTTTTAAAATGGGTAGGTAAGGTTTGTTCTCCAACAATTAGCAATGACTTCAATTTTTATACTAAAACACCCTTGTGTTAAGGCAAGAGAACTTTAGAAAAAGGAAAGTCCTGCAATCACACATCACAATAAGATAAATATTTAAGCAAATCAGCTATGTAACGGATAGCCAAAGAGTGCAACTATTAAAACAAAAAGAAAACATCCATAAGGAATAACTCTCCATATAACACTTTTTAAAATAAATCTAGACTTTTATCAAATTTGACTTTATCATAATTTTAAGTTCATAATGATCTGAATTACTACAAAAAATATTGTTCCATACTCTTATCCTCCATATTTAAATGACATAGTAGGAAGGAATGTTGAAGTTACTGAAAGAATAGACTGTGGGGGTTTTTCTTTCTAACTATAGGGAGTATTCCACTAAAAGGCTAAACAAGTCCTTTTTCTTAAGTCTATTAATTATTCAACATATTCTTATGCACTAATTTTAGCACATAATGTTTAAAAGACTTAATACTTACAATGGCCTATTAATAACACTGTCATTACATTTTCCACAGGTTTGGCTTGAAACACATTATTAAGCTTCAATTCCATATCTACCACTTTAGGAAGAAGCCTTGTTATACTTAAAAATGGAACCAGAGTAAAACCTGTTCATGTCTCAATTGAAAGGAAAAGCCATATGACCATTAAAGCCAAATTTATGTTATTGCCATGCATTAAAATGTATGTAAAATCACATTCTATGTTTTCTATATCTAAAATCTATTAAATGAGGATCAGTAAAATAGAAATTTTATCACACTTTCAAATAATGACAAGTCCTACAGTATCCAGAATCAGAGTATATTTCAGATATGATCTAAGACACCTTCATAATATTCACTTTGAAACTATGACTCATTATCTGCACCTAAAACTCAAAGACAAAATCATCTTGGTATTTTATAAAATCAGCATTTCTAGTTGCTGGTTAACATGCTCTTTAATAGATAGAAATAAAGCAAAATTAGATTGTTCACGTACCATATTGACTGTAGACGCTTTCAAAAGTAATTGATGAACTGTAGTCCAACTGGGTTGTGTACTTTCTTAATGCTGCAACTATAACTGTTAATCCTATAAAGTAAAATCAAGCTATATTTTTACATTTTCTTGAATGGCTACACTTGGCTGAATGCTTACTAAAAACGGATAAATTGAGAAATGTTAAGGCACGCAAAGTAATTTTAAAAAAAATTAGGAGCATGCCAACAATGACTAAGTATTGGTCAAAAAAGTGGGATACTTTACATAAAAGCCTGCTTCTACTCATTTTGTCACACGGAGGTAAAAGTGGGAAATGTTAATTTTCAGCCAGTGGTATTCTTAAAAAGTATATATTTATGGAAAATAAGAAGAGATAAGATCAAGAATGAATAAAACATAAATGTGGACTACATTTATTAATAGCATACAACTATGCAATTAGTAATACAAGTATATTTATATGGATTGCTCAAGTAGAAAGAAGGAATGAAAATCAAACTGTAAAATGAGTGTATAAAGAACAGATGGGTTGAGAGGAAAAGGAAGATGAATTTTAAAAACAAAAGATTCTCTGAACGGGCAGAGGGAAATGGGGAAGATGTATGATCTGCAAGGACAGAAAAGTATTAAAAACTATAGTGAATGGTACTGGTGAAAAACAAAAAGGAAATCTTATCTACTGCTCCAATTTCTTTTGCTTACTATTTTCTTTCTTTTCTGCACTTTGTATAACACTACTTAACCTAAAGAATATGTTATACCTATATCATTCTTAATAGTTAGGTTCACATATCACATTGCTCCAAAAATGCAACTGGTCTGGTTTCAATTCTGGATGTTGCATGAATCTGCCACCAAGTCTATTATAAAAATAATGTGGTTCAGCACAATGTGTCTTCCCCATTTTGCTTCTCATTAATCTCATCATTCAAAATTCTTTCTCCAAACAAAACCAATCATAGCAAGCCCTGCATTCAGCAAACTTAATGTAGCCCACAAAATCCTAAGCAAGAGTTAATTGCTCCTGTATTCTAAGGACCTTTCATTTTTTCTAGTGCCTATTCCAGTCTATGTCAATTTTTCCCACATATACCCAATTCTTATGTTTATACAAACTAAAATGAACTTTTTTTTCAAAATATAAAGCCACCTAAAGTTTTTTAAAAAACTCAATCAGTAAAGCATTTTTATAAAACTTAGATGGCCCTTTAAGAATGTTGCATAAAAATGCTTCATTTCAGTTTAACACAAGGACCACTGTGTGCTTTGTGTTGTACTGCTCTGAATGCAGCTCTCAGTATCTTAAAACGACTTTGCTCTCTAAAGTGGAACTTCTGAAGAGATGGGCAAAACCTACAACGAAATGGACAACACTGCTTTTTTTTAATAGCTGGGATGAGTCATCTCAGTTCTTTAATATTCAGTTAACGAGCATGGTGCATCTCAGTCCCAAATCAAACGTCCTCTAAAATATGCTGTAGTTTCAGCTCTGGTGCAGCATGTTCAATAACAACTTCCATCATCCACAGCCAGCATTGTTGTCGCACCGGACAATAAGCAATTTCAACTGAAATCGGGCTCTGTGAGATTTGTCTCAACAAATACGAATTCTTAGGGCAAATCGCTGCACCTGGCCAAACTCGCGGCCACCACACAGGGCGCAACTCCCGCGTGGAAGAAAAGGGGAACAGCTGGCTGAGACCAGGCAGGGCTCCAGATTTCATTATTTTCTGACGACCATCTTTCCTGGGTTAACGAATGAGGCGACGGGGAAAGCAAAGGGCTCCACTCAGACACGCACCCAAAATTGAAGCGAGCCAGCATAAGGGAACTCCTCACTCCTTTCCTAAGCCCAGCTCAACCAAGCGCCGGTATCATCATTCCGGAGCTTATTTAATAGCTCCTTTAATTTCTCTAATGATCTCATTTAATCTCTAAGCCTTATTGCATAGAACAATTTCTAGAACTGCTTACACAAACGTAAGCTTCACCAAGGATAACCAGGATTGTAACTCAGTTGAGCACGTTCACACGATGGCAATTCGAAGCACTCGATAAAGAAGCCAACCGGCCGACCTGATCTAACGCGCAACTCCTAAAGACCCACCCAGGGAACTAACTGCAAGACACTCAATTTTTCCAAACTCTGAACTCCAGCGAATTTACACAATGTTACAAGATAACATTTTTGGAGAATATGCCTCTTGGCCTGGTCCTGCGCGTTTGTGGAACTTGTTTCTCCGTTGCAAGCCCTGTACACTGGCTCGCTTAGCAGTTGCGTCCTAGCCTTAAGCATTTGGTATTGCTGTTGGTGCTGCAAACTTCTAACTTCTCCTTTGGGAGATCGGCCTCCAAGCAACAAGAGCATGCTTGGTGTTTTCCTTGCCGCTTGCTGGAAACCACCCGTATTACAAAGCAAGACGGGCAATCCTGGTTTGCCCGCACATCACCTGCGGAAGCGCTCAAGGGAGCCCCGTTGAGTTAGTACTCCGCTCTGCCGGCGCCCCTCGAAGTGACTTTTCCGCCGAGCCTTATCTACCTTCCTGAAAACCGAAGAATGGCGCCATTTTTTTACTTGAATTCCTACGTTTTATCCAACCCAAAATTACCACAGTATTGAGCTCATTAATCTAACCAATCACCTATCCCCCTCCCCACTTTGCCTTATTTCTTTGCTTTACTTACGTGACACGTCGTTTCCACCAATGCTAACGCCTTAGCGTCCTTGAGATAACCAATCACTGTACCGCAAGCGCTCTAGAAACTGGCTGGAGGAGGAGGTCCTTAGTCGAAGTTTTTTTAGCTGTCTCCAGAAGTAACATTTATTACCACAATTTTGACCCTTAGGTTTCAAGGCTCTGGCTAGCAGGAACTGTCACAATAAACAAACACAGACACACATATTTGAGAGATAGCTGTACGCCATCTTTAAATTCCCCAACACTGCTGAAGGCAGCTTGCATGTGATATGGACCTGGCCCCCGTGTTTCTCAAGCAGAATATTTCTGTAAAAATCTTTGCATAATTGCATGTCTGTAATTAACTGTCAAGATTCTTTGAGGCATAATACACAAAGCAGCCGGGAAATTTGATAGATACTTCTAGACTGCAAATGTGTTTTGTTTCTTCAGATAGTTTATATACTGACTTTTACAGTTCTATACCTGATCCTTTCAAGTTCTTAAGTGTTTTTCTTATTAGTACTTTGTGGGAAAAGCACTATCAAATTCGCAATGTGATTTTAGATTTATGACAGGCACAAAAATTAATATTTGTACATTTGGAAACATTTATGGCATTGTATTACACTCATTTTAGATCATTGGCTAATATGTTACATCCCATAGAACTGAATTTGCTTTTCCTTAGCTAGACTACCAATAAAAGTATTTTAAAAATATTTTTAAAAATAGTTTAAAATCCAATTATATTTTTGTTCTCTTCTGGAGAAATTCAGGAATTGGGTATATCAGATTTTCAAGAAGGCACTATTTTTTTTCCACAAAACTTTTCTTTCTCACATACCTGTTAGAAATGAAGATTCAATGGATTGAAATTCAGTGCCAAGTCATGATTTGCTTAACTTTTTGTCGAATAAACCACAATTGGTCAGGTTCATACTTATTCTGATCCATAAAATATGATTCTTGAACAATGACTCAGCTTACCAAACTATTATGACCTAGCACAATGTGTGAAGCAGCCCTTGTTTTTCAGCAGAGGAAATCCCCTATTGAAGATCACAGAGGCTCTTACATATTTATCTTTCTGCGTATGATTAAATTCCTTTTTTTGAAGAACCTGAAATGCAGCTCAAGACAAGAGAATCATTATTTTGAGTATATATTGAGCAGCTTCATCAAATCTGTTTAGTAACTTGAAAAGTGTTTACTAATCTAATAGAAGACTAATGTATGGCTTTTTATAAATAACTTTGTTTTGAAAATTTTCAAGCTAAGATCCATAATCTGTATCACAGTGGGGGCAACTATTGCCATCTTCCACCTATCTAGTATATGGCAGGTGTTATTTATGTGTGTAAAAAGACCTGCTAATACATGGCCCCACCAGTTGGAAAATTTCTTAAATAATTCTGCTGGTTAAAATTCCTCTCCTGGGGCTTTATTGCTCTTTAAGCTTTTAATGATGGACTGTATCTCCTTTTCTGAAACTGATGGCCAAGGTGGGGAAGTTCTAGGGTTTGTTAAATCACTGTTTAAAAATAATTCCTTTACCGATTCGGTGGGGGCAAACAAGCACTGATAATAATTCTCCCAGTCCTCAGCAGAGATTGGAAGGTCAAAGGCAAATCTCCGTTCCTTCAGGATACCTTCAGGATACCTGCTACAGAGTGCCAAAATAATACTGAGTTATGACTTCTGGCAGCCAACTCAAGTTCTGACCAGATTGAAATGGCAAAACTTTTTTTCTTTAATGTTATAGTTTTTTTTATATTCCCTTCTGCAGTGCATCTTAGCTTGTATATGGGTAGTAGGATTCCTCTGGGCAAGCCTCATGGCTGCCTTCAATTTCTTTTTCAGTCGCTGGCAAACAGGATCAAACCAGCGAGGTCTACCCTTAGGGCTCTTTTTGTAGCAGGTTTAGTTGTTAGATGTTTCTTCAGTATGCTACAAAGATTGAGAATGCATTGAAGGCTGACATCCAGTCAGTAGTAGATGACTGGATTGTGCTAGCCCACTTAGTAGCATTCTCTGTTTTACAGGGTTTGAAGGTGTGTGTGGTATGGGGTTAATGGGGCCCTGACTAACAGGATTCACACAAATAAAGGGATAAGGCAAAGGTGTATCCTGGCCCCATTATTATTTAATTTATACATCAATGACCTGCCAGGGTTAATGAAGGATGCCGTGGTACACATGCTGATGATCCTAAATACTTACTGTAACAGCGTGCTTTATGCTGATATGATTTTATTATCATACTCACAAGTAGGATTACATAGGCTATTAAGAAGATTTAGCTCTTATTGCCAGGATAACTCCCTATTTATTAGTAATCTAAATCAAAAATAATGGTGTTTGGAGACATAAGTGGCAATTAGATGGTGAACCAATTGAACAGGTTAACACCTTTGTATATTTGGGTGTAACTTTTTCCAAGACTGGATCTTGGGCCTGCCATCATCAATGGAGCACATTTAGAGCAAAAGCCCATTTGAATTTATTGCTCAAACTAAAAAAACATAGTTACCCAGGGTCCCTAGCCCCACTAATCAAGGTTTATAAGGCTAAGGTTACCACAATGCTATTGTATGGAGCAGAAATTTGGGGTCTTTACTCAACCACAGTCTTAGAACAAACACAGTCCCAATATTTGAGATGTATTTTGGGTGTAGATCCAAGAACATCTGCTGCAGCAGTTAGAGCTGAATTGGGAATTCATACAATTCAGGCATTATCTAAAATTAGACTTATAACTACTGGTGCAAAGTTAATGAAATGGAGACTGATAGACTACCCAAATTATGCCTACTAGAGCAAATGAAACTACAATCACAAAGTTCCTGGATCACCAAACTAACAAATTTTGTAAGAAGCTGTGGCCTTCCTGTCTCTTGTGTAACAGGAGAACAATCTAAAAAAAAGAGTTGCCCATAGAATTAAGGATATAGAAGCACAAACTGACATAGCTATCCTTAATAAGGTGGGTAACTTGAAATGGCTGAGTAAATACAAACGTATTTTCAAGTAGACAGTTACTTGAAGTTACAACTCCCAAAACAGCTTAGGAGATATTTACAAGAGTGAGATTCAAACAGCTTGACACAATGGTCAGATATGGGAGATTTCATGCTATACCATACAATGAGCGTCTCTGCATTTGCAGAGTGGCGGAGGTAGAGGACCTGGCTCACATCCTATTTGACTGTTGCATATAAGAGGGTGAGAGACAGGTATCTTGGTCTATATACCAGATGAATGACCCATTGGGATCCGCATATCAAAATAACTTACCTTATGTCCGGCCAGAACTTGAAAATAACATTTAACGTAGCACAGTACTTAAACAAAATGATCCAGTTGAGATCTGCATATGTGGGACTGATTGGGGTGGATTGTAGGGGTAATTCAAGTATGATGCTGTCATATTTTATCTATATCTTAAATTATTCTACATTATTACAACTTCATTTTAGATTGTATTTTATTATTATTTTATCTAAATTGTATTTTATTCTGATTCCATTTTAAATTGTATTTTACTAAATTCCATTTTGAATTGTTTTTATCAAATTTTAACAACAATTTATTGCTGGAACTTTGCACTTTGATATGGCCCAAGGGCTAATCAATAAAG